>OX457038.1:64492477-64962477 GCA_949752735.1 Lumbricus terrestris
ATATATATAGCATATATAGCATATATATATATATATATACATAAATATACACATATGTGTGTTTTTAATGATAGCCATTATATATAATGTAATATGTGTATATGTTTTTAGCGTTGGACGCCGTTGGTACATATAATTTTTATTATATATTTTTTCTAATACATTTATGCATGAACAATATCTTGTTACCAGAATTAAAAATACAAACACACGAATCATCCGTTAGTAAAGAGGATTCCTATCTTTTAGGCCTATAAGAAACCCACGACAGGCAGCCATCATTAGCCATGTGTGCGTGTGTGAGTGTGAAATGCTATAGCGCCTTTCTCTTCTTAGCCTCGGCATACGAGGTGTCGTGTAACAGGACCTCACCTCGCCGTCTGTTCTGTCTATGGGGGATTGGTGCAGATAGTGTCGCAATCTAAAAATAACTAGGCGGTTATTTGAACCCATGACCTTTGGTTGGCAGTCGGACATGATAACCAGTAGTAAACGAGATTATAAAACACGAGGAATATGAGTGCACGACGGTTGTATGTATATCAGTATATCGGTATACGTTTCACCCATCTATCCTCCTCCCATCCCTTCCATATAGCCTGCCGAAACCTAAACGCGGAAACAATTTCCATTACAGCAGTGGTAAAGTCGAACTGGAAGCCATGGTCCATCCGCTTACCACTTAGCAACGCAGCCCCCTGTGCGTGTACGGCGGAGGGACTGGGGGTCGAAATCAAAGCCCCGGGGTGTGGGGGGATTGCTAAGGAAGGCATCAGACGCGGGTCTCTCTCTCCCTCTCTGATAGCCAGTCCAGGTAATTAGGATCACCTTTCGCAGTAGGCAAGCCTCCGCACCCGATCCAGCATTCTAATGAGATACGGCGGTCACCGACGTGGGCGTGGCCTGCAGGTCACCGACGCATGATTGACGTTAATTTATGCGCCTTCACGCCCAGCCGAGGGAGGGCGGTCGCCGGCTGGCCCCGCCCACCGATGAACGATCTGGTTCGGAATTTTCGGGTGGGACTTGGAACTAGACGATTTAACAGGTTCTTCTTGAAGACGTCGACGACCGCCTGTACCCGGGTACGTTGTACGGACGTCCTTTGTCGACAACGAAACGAACAATCTGTGGATTTAAAGCGTCCGATTCGATTCCCGTGTCAACGCAGATCTCTTGTTTTGATCGGCGAAACACCGCTCGCCGGCCAGCGGCTGAGAGTCTGACCGGTCATCACGCTGTCGTCGTTCTAGCTGTAGTCGTCGTTATCATCATCGTCGTCGTTATCATAGTTATTGTGAGGATTACGCTGTAGAAGATGTACCCGACAAACAGGTTACCGGTAAGTCAACTCACACGCAAAATAATATCCGTTTAGGTGTGGCCTAGTCAAAGCTCCATATAATAATTATTATGCGAAGAACGAGTAGTGATGAGGTAAGTATATTGGCGCTATAGAAATTTTCGTTTAGATTACTTTAAATTTACTGATGCAACGTTCCCACAATTCAGCTATTTGTATTGTAGACATGTATGCATGTACGACATATTGTACGTATGTAGCCTATGTATGCCGTATGCGTTTATGTATCTACATATCTAAGTAGGCCTATCTAAGTAGGTATAGGCCTAATACATGTACCTAGCCTATAAAATTTTACGAGTATTGCGATAGACTAGGCCTAATTATTATGCCAAAGTTAGTAATGAATCGATTGGCATTAATAATTAAGTTATTTGCACAACTTCCTGACATGCACTAATTAATAAAATACTTAGGCACATAATATAGGCTATTCAGTGGCGTAGCCAGGAATTTTTCATGGGGGGTTTTATGGCCGAAAACCCTGTTTTTTGCTATTTTTTTCTTACTTAAATGGAAAAATAACCTTAAAAAATCTTTTTTCGGAGCCAATGGGGGGGTTTTAACCCCCGAAACCCCCCCTTGCCTACGCCACTGAGGCTATTAGGTGTGTAATTCATGAGAGGTTCTTTTACTTCAGTCCACTGTTCAATAATTATTGTCTTGCTGCGTGATGCTGTTAGACCTTGTGGCTTTTGTTTTGTAGTTGTTAATTTGAGCTGATATATTATTGTACTGATGTTGACGTGTTAATGTTAAGTGATAGCTAGGCTGTTATCTCTGTTAAGTGCTGTGTCACTTGGTGTGGTGAAGGGTAGGTTTACGGGTTAAAAACTGCCCTCTAGTGGGCTGAGCACCGACATTTACGGATAAAAATAGCCACCGGTGATAACGAAGACCTCGCTATGTGATAAGAGATAAGCGAGTGAATGTCTAAGCTCACACATGTGGCTTTGAAGCTGCCCCTCGAAACGCCCCTCCCCACATCCCAACAACTCTCCTCCTCTTCATCCTCCTCCTCCTCCTCCTCCTCCTCCTTGTAACAATTGAAACGTTTCTGAAATGTTGTTCTGCATTCTGCTGTCTGATAAAGTCCGTTGTTTACCAGTGGCCTGTCTCATTACTTTGTCGTTTAATCATTGTCGTCATCCTAACTATATCATGGTCGTCCGCATGCTGCAGTGCGACATGGCGATGTTGCTAGGTGATGAACACCGATTTCATCATCACCATCGTCATCATCATCAACATCTTGTTCATCATATGCTGATCATCATGATAATCATTGTCATCGTAGCAACAATGTAGGCCTACATCATCATAGCAACAACAACTTCATCATTTTCAATGACATGCATCGTCAAGGGATCCAGATGTTCATCATCATCGTCATCGTCGCCACCACCACCACCACCACCATCAGTCTGGTTCTAAACTGATCAAGAATCTGGAGATAGTGGCTCCATCTGTTTGATTCTGTCATCATTTTGTTCATCATCTGTAGGCTATAGTCTGTTTGTCTGTATACATGTATGTATGCTTGTCTGTATACGCGTATGTATGTTTGTATGTCTGTATGGATGTAATAATGTATGTATATGAATGCATATTCTTCCTCTTTATCTGTATTTATATGTCTATCCGTATGTGTGCATGCATATGCATGTATGCATGTATGTATACATGTATGGATGTAATAATGTAGGCCTATGTATGAATGTCTATTTTGCCTCTCTATCTCTCTATCTGTCTGTCAGTATGTATGCCTGTATATCTGCACGCATATATATATATATATATTTGTGTAGGGTCCGCATCAGTCCGGTCAACCGTTCAAGTTCACAGTCGCTGAATCGTGTGATCGCATAAAAGAAGAGTTCAGCTTTCTTCAGGCTCAGTACCACAGGTATGCAGTACCACATGCAGTACCACATTTCATCATGCATTCTTCCACACATGATGACGAATTGTCATCAGTAGTAGTTGTTATCATGGAATAGTAGTTGTTTCAGTTTAACAACACAAGGATCGTTTCAGTCGCCCTCCTCCTTCTCCAGTCTCGGGACTGGCACTAGGGGACGGACATGCAGTGGCGTAGTTTTAGTAAGTAAGGGCTTTGAACATCTTTAGCATATAGTGTTGACATCTTTGGTTAAGTAATAAGTATATCATATATCAAACCTGGCTATGGACTTCTTTACATTAGTGATAGCATCATGACATTGTGCGGACTGTAGATTCCTTTACATTAGTAAGTAAGTAGTAAGTAAGTAGTGCAATAGACTTTATTCTATTACAGGTCTCATTCAATAACATCTAGCATGCATTTGTTGTTGGATATCTTGAACTACAGCTGAAACATAAAAACTCATTCCATTGTTGCCAATTAAACGAATATAATAATAATTCCACTAGAATTACCTTTACCTTATGAATTGCGTTGTCTAGCAATCCACCGATTTATATAGCGCTTTTAAGACTTTGCACCATGAATTAAAGGATTGTCAGATTAGGAGATTTCAACTCCGGATGCTGAGATAAATGGAACACACATTCTATTATAACCTGATATCCCAGTGCCGTTATAAATAACGTCAATCTGCGCTAATTTAGATAATTATTATGCAAGACGATCGGGTGACGCGTTCGCCACACGGGAAAAACCCAAACGCTAATTATAGCACCGTCCTAATTGGATCGGTCGGAAGTTACTACATCCACGTATAATTATATTAATATATGGTTGTGCTACATCCCTTGCAGCTATGTACCCTCACCTTTGACCTGTGAACTTGTGAACCTGCGATTGAGTGGTTTCGCATGGTGTTCTTCATTGAATTCATCGGCAATTACTTTTGTTTACGTTGTCCGTAGCCTCAAGATGGAGTGCGAGAAACTGGCGCAAGAGAAAACGGAAATGCAACGTCACTACGTCATGGTGAGCAGACTATAAACTGAATCGGTGATAAACAGACGAAATAAAATTGTTGAATTTCAGTTTCCATTTTGCTTCAACTAAGGAAACATTTAGGCTATACTGATTATTATACTGATTTATAGAATAATTGTAATTGTATTATAATTATTAACTTATTATTATTATTAATAACCTACACAATTTTGTGATGATTAGGATGATGAAGGTAAATAATTATTATTAAATATGCATAGGCCTAATAGGCATACTCAAAATAGATCTACTAATTATTATTATTGTTATTATCATTATTATTATTATTATTATTATTATTATTATTATTATTATTATTATTATTATTATTATTATCATTATTATCATCATTATTATCATCATTATTATTATTTTTATTGTTTCAACAAATATTCCAAATAGACAAACAGGACAAAAACTGTGTGAATTTTAGCGAGTCCAACCACCTTCATCCATGTCAATTAAGGGCTTAACAAAAGACCGTGAAAGCTATAGCGTTAAAGCGTTGTATAGTCATGGAAATACGCTGGAATAGGAAGCTTGACTCTCGGGGCTCCCCGGTTGCTTGTGTTAGACGCCGGCCCAAATCTGAGATGAAGTCTAGGCCTTTGTTGTCGATTGGGCCTATGGTTTCCACAGCCACTGGGATGAAAATATGAGCATCAAGGAGGGCGCTGTATTTCTGGTTCTTTCTGTCCTCCGCCAGGCTAGCTGCTGATCCGGCTCGGATGGCTGAAGCGGTAAGGTAAGACGGTGCCAATGTGTCTACCACTGTGGCGTCCCACACCAAACCTCTGCCGGCTTTCCATGGGATGAGCGTGATTCCATCCGGTCGTTTGCCGTCCGATCTTACCAATCCCTGAGGTTCCTTGGCCGCCGGGTATCCAGCTTTAATAAGAGCACGGTATATCAAATCGTTCAGTGTACCATGGCGGGCCATACGGCCAAAACCTAGCGAGCAAGACAAACCGTGCTCGCCCCTTGCAGTGACAAGTGAGCCACAAGTACATGATTGTGTGTGGTTCGCAAATGTTAGCTCCCAAACGCAAAACAACTGCCACCATCATAGCTTCGTCACTTAATCTCAAACCGCAAGACGTGATCGGCAAGGCGTGCAGCCAGTCTCCGGCGTGCTGAGTCGTGATTGCCTTATCATTATTGCTATTAGTTCTTATAGTTTGCAGCTATTGGTTGTAATAATAATAGGCTAATCTTTTTATTGAAACAATCCGGTTGACAGACCGCAACCGATTACAGTGTACAATTATGCAGTTCAAACAATTCACAAGAACGAAGATCACAGAATACACAAATCTTAACTATAGGCTACCAACTGAACAGATAGCCTGCAATACATGGCACTAATAGCAGCCTACAAAGCATATCCGCCCAACGGGGGCTCGAACTCGCTATATATACCGCTCGCTCTCTACAGCAGCGTGTTATCCATTACTCTACCACCCCACCCCCATAATAAGTTAATAATTATAATACAATTACAATTATTCTATAAATTATCAGTGTAAATGTTTCCTTAGTTGAAACAAAATGGAAAAACTATTTAATAGTAATTAGGCTAGTTTGCATGCTTGTATAGGCTATTTAGATACTTGAGCTGATTAATAATAACAAGGCCGTAGCTAGGGGGGTGTTTTGGGTGTTTGAACACCCCCCGAAATGGAAAATGTATAAAAAGTAATATAATAAATTTACCAGAATATAATGAAAAAACACGAAATGAAACTACGAAGACACCCCTGAAAAAAAAATGTAAAAAAAATAAAACGCATCCACTAGCACTTAATGAAAAAACATGAAATTAGACGGCAAATGGTAAGAAAGTCGTTTCTGATTACTAAAAAATGTTGTGAGAAATTCTCCGCCGCAGAAACACCCCCCGAAATCAAATCCTGGCTACGGCCTTGAATAATAAAACTACATTTTGATTAAATTAATTGTTATTTTTTATATTCAAAAGGAATTAAGTGCAGAAGCTAATAAATAATATATTGCAGTGTGTCGATTTGGTCCAATTATATCCGTTAATTTTAGTTTCCAACTTGACCCAGTTACCCATCTTTGATTTGACCCAATTACCCATGCTGTCATGTTAGCTTCAGCGTGGATGACTATCGCCACGATGGCTTTTGAGGTCATATAGTTACAGTCGCCATAACTGTTATGGCTGCAGTGGATGGCTCAAGTCTGATGATGGCTGTGGAAACGATGGCTGCAGATGGCTATATAGCGGTTCGTTCCCGTTAGGTGGATGGTGGTGAATTATAAATATTTATGATGGGTCAAGATGAGAGAGGGTTGGGGTGGGGTGGAGGAGGAAGGGTGGGTGGGTGAGGAGGGTTGTGAGGCCCCCAGTGAATCAGTGGCGTCTCTTTGAAGAGAAGTCCGGCCGCAATCCATGGATGAGTTGCGGTGGTGGTGGCGGTGGTGGTGGTGGCAACAGGCTATTCAAAATTCATGTCCTTCCTTGAACAGAACCAACCGAATGGCGGAAGGACGGAGGAGGGAGAAAGGAAAGATGGAAGGAGGGAAGGGGAAGGATGGAAGGGGAGGGAGGGAAGGTGGAAATGGAAAGGACGGTGTAATTAGGAGATGGAGTACGGTGGAGTTCGAGGAAATTGACTTTAGTGTTGGATGACAGTCCATGCTAGTCTGTCCGTCTCTCTGTCTGTGTGTCTGTCTCTGTCTGTGTGTCTGTCTCTGTGCGTCTGTCTCTGTCGTCCTGCACCCTTCTGCCTATCGCTGTGTGCTTTTGGTGGGGCTTGTATGTCATATGACACTCATATAGACACAGATAAACAGACAGTTGTCTGTTTGTCTCTGTCTGTTTGTCTATGTCTGTTTGTCTCTGTCTGTGTGTCAATGGCTGTGCTGACAGTTGCTTCAGAGTGGCTGAAGGATGGCTTCACGACAACAAAGACCTTTCGTGTCTTTTCAATCTGGCTTCTGCATAAGAAATAAGTCATTGCTTTCAAATGGCTTCCACATACACACAGCCACAAAATGACTGAGGTCTCTTCACATAGACAGACTTAACATGGTGTCTGGTGTTAGCAGCACCAGTAGAGTAGGTACACATAGATTGTGCGCTGTCACTTGTTTTCTGTTTGTGTATCTGTCTGTCTGTCTGTCTGCCTATCTGTCTGTCTATCTGTGTGCTGCTGTCTAACTGACTGACTGACTGACTGACTGGCTGACTGACTGACTGACTGACTGACTGGCTGGCTGGCTAACTAACTGACTGACTGACTGACTGGCTGGCTGGCTGGCTGGCGCATCATCGTCTGCGTTCTGTAATCTTATACACTGTGTCTGCACTGAAGATTCATCTGTTTTAACTCGTTTACCCTGCAGCGGCGTGTAGCCTCCTCTGCCACTTTTGCTTATCCTGGCCTACATCTATATTGGATTTCAAGCGAATGTCTATTTAAACCGTGAACTGGATTGAGTGCTTTGCGTCCCAATGTGGGTTAGCAGCAAATGGCGGCCATTGATGTATTTAAGTAAGGTATCCCACGACAATTCTTAGGCAAACAGATCACGTGACGTCTCGGATGCCGGAATGGAGGAATAGGAGAAGAGGATGCGGAAAAGTGGAAGAGGGAAGACGGATGGAGAATATATTTTAAAGGAGAGCAAGAGAAGGAAGAGAATGGAAAGAAGGAGCATGGAAAATAGGAGCATACGGAGAATGAGGGGAGGGAAGAGGAATTAAGAAGGATTATGAAGAACGATACAAGAATGAGGAGGAAGAGGAATAATATTCCTCTTCCTCCTCATTCTTGTATCGTTCTTATATTATAAGGAAAAAATCATAGTTGTAAAAAACGTTTTTTTCCGTTTTTTATTCTCTCCCAAAAAACGTCGTTTTTTTCGTTTTTTATTTTTCCCATCGTTTTTTATCGTTTTTTATTTTTTCTTTAACTTTATTTATTCATTTACTTTCTGCTAATATTTTCCGTAATTTTATTTTTTTCTGATATTCCTTATGTGTTCCGCCAACTCTCAAGGATTCAGCTAACTAAAGTCATTATTTCATCGTTTAACATCATCATTTAAGAGATAGCCTGCTTGTAGTAGGTTCCTAATCAATGTTTTCAAGGTTAAAATGCGGTTTTAGATGTAGCAAAGTCAAATTATTTACCGTTTCCGTTTTTTATCGTTTTTTTGTCGTTTTTTATTTTTTCGAAAAAAACGACGTTTTTTACCGTTTTTTATTCCGTTTCCATCGTTTTTTACATCTATGGAAAAAATAGTGGAGGTATAGAAACGTGCAGGGGGAAGACAATTGGGAGAGGAAATAAAGAGGAATATTAAAAGACGTGAAGTATTGGGAACAGAGGAGGAGAGGGAGATGGAAGTAGAAGAGGAAGTAGAGGAGGAGGAGCTGGATGAGGATGGGGTAAATGATGAGGAGGAATTAGAGGAGAAGGAGGAGGAATCTGAGGAGAAGGAGGAAGAAATAGAGAAGGGCAAGGGGAGAAGGAGGAGGAAGTAGAGGAGGAGGAGGAAGAAGAGGAGGAGGAAGAAGTAGAGGAGGAAAAGGAGGAGGAAATAGAGGAGGACGAGGAGGAGGACGAGGAGGAGGAAGTAGAGATGGAGAAGGGGGAGGAAGTAGAGGAAGAGGACGAGAGGGAGGAAATAGATGAGGAGAAGAAGGGGAGGAAATAGAGGAGGAGGACGAGGGGAGGAAGTAGATGAGGGTGAGCAATGTGATGCATGTGAGGAGGAGGATGAGGTCGGTGTTTGTCGTGTCCTAGAATCGGAAGTGTGCGGATCTTATTGAAGAGGCGACTGACGAAGTGCATCGATGTGGGATGGCACACGTGACTGCATGGCAGTGCATGATGTTCGCTCATTCATTCGATGACGACGACGACGACCGATCTATTTATAGAGACGTTGCGACCTGTGTGTGTGTGGGGGGGGTTAAGGGACAAGGGCATGGGGGGGGTGGATTTTCAATGGTGTCGACGCCGTTGATGCTGGTCTTCCATCTTTGTTCCCGTCTTGGCGACGGCGAGGGGATCGATTTTGCCCTGAGACAATAGGTTGCCACACCGCTGCGTCCGACAATGACCGAATCAGTTTAATACTTGCCCCCCCACTTCGTTTACTCCCACACCCCACGCAATTTTCTGGCGACCATTGTTCTCTGCGGGGCTTCGGACCTTTTTCCCAAAGCTATCGTTAGGGCGATGGGCATGCAAATTGCACGGGGGTCTCCTCCTACTCGCCCCCCCACCCCTCGAGGGACCAAGACAGAGAAGGAGAGGGAGGAGGTGGCACCGGGAAGGGGCGTGGACGCGGACGGCTGGACGACGGGTGATAATCTTCCCAGGCTCTCTCTGTCCCACCCCATCCCCTGCCCGCCGTCTCCCTGGGTTACGCCCACGGGAAATGAGAAGTCGCCTCTTGACTTGGCGTTGCAATTGTCCTGCGCCGAATGCGGGTGGGGGTGGTAGGGGGGAGGGAGGGTGGGAGTGGTAGGGGGAGGGAGGGCGGGAGTGGTAGGGGGGAGGGAGGATGGGAGTGGTAGGGGGGGAGGATGGGAGTGGTAGGGGGGAGGGTGGCGTCGTGAAGTGATCTTCCAAATTGTAATCTGCCCCTCCGCCTGGTGCCTCCCCCACCCTGCTGGCCGATTAATCTTCTCTCTTTTCAAATCGATTTAATTATCCACCGTGTCCCTCTTGACGGCCTGCATGTATAAGCAGATTATGGCTTTGCTTAGGAGCGCCACCGGTCGATGCTTCCTCTGTCCATTATAAAACGGCGCTATAGAAGTTGCTATTTACTACGCAATTAATCAGTCTGGGTGTGGAAAAGAATCGGTCCGTCGATATGATCTATCTCCATCAGCGCAGTAATCATCGGCGTCTCAATAGATGCGCATTAATCCCTTTGGACATCAAAGAAAGAGCTGCCATCAGAATAATCTTTCTCACCTCATCGCGCACTAATCTCTTGGGGTCGAATAAAGAACATCCTCCGTTATAATCTATCCCCCACACCCCCACCAACCTCCACCCACATCGGACGAACTAATCTCTTTGGGCGTCGATTTAATCATTTTCTCCGAGGCGCAATATCTGTTGACACAAACCTGGCCGACGACGACGATGACGTTATCGAATGGTGCCAGTCCCAGGTCTGGATGGCGGAGGAGGGCGACGTTAATCATCTTTGTTATTGCAAGGCGTCATTAAACGGAAACTACCCATCAATCATTCGTTGACACCATTCAGACAACGGTCGGTTGGGTACCGAGCGCTCGATGGATGAGTGGGGGGAGAAAGGGCTAGGGTTGGGGTGAGTGGGGGAGAAGAAAGGGTTAGGTTGGGGTGAGTGGGGGAGAAAGGGTTAGAGTGAGTTGAAAAGGCGTTGGATGAATGGGGGAGAAAGGGTTAGGGTGAGTGGGGGGAGAAAGGGTTAAGGTTGGGGTCAGTTGAAAAGGCGTTGGATGAGTGGGGGAGAAAGGGTTGGGGTTGGAGTGAGTGGGGGAGAAGAAAGGGTTAGGTGAGTGGGGGAGAAAGGGTTGGAGTGAGTTGAAAAGGCGTTGGATGAATGGGGGAGAAAGGGTTAGGGTTGGGGTGAGTGGGGGGAGAAAGGGTTAGGGTTGGGGTGAGTGGGGGAGAAAGGGTTAGGGTTGGGGTGAGTTGAAAAGGCGTTGGATGAGTGGGGGAGAAAGGGTTAGGGTTGGGGTGAGTGGGGGAGAAAGGGTTGGGGTTGGGGTTCGTGGGGGAGAAAGGGTTAGGGTTGGGTGAGTTGAAATGGCGTGCTGCGTATTTCGCGTCAGTGGAAGGTGACCAGCAGCTTTAGAGTTTAGACCTAGGTCCCCGGTGGTAGCGTTCGTTTGCACCCTTCCTTCTTTCGTGATGAAATCTGGATGGATCCCCTTGCTGTGCATGAGTCAAGAGAACGAAGGAGGGGGGAGGAGGAGGCGAGAGAGGAAGGGGTCTGGAGTGGCGAGGGGTGGATGGATATCCAACGGACAAAGTGCCTAGCCGTTGTTGGTCGGAGTTGATTATTGGGTGTCTGCTATCATCACCAGATGTCGATGAGAGCTGCGCTCCCTTCTCCATCCTCCCTTCTTCCTCCTCCTCCTCCCTCCATCTCTTGCTTCTCCTCTTTCTCCCTCCTCACCCTCCAGTGCTCGTCTTATCTATGGTGAGATTGTTTATGTGACTCGTATAGATGTGTCTTCCTTTTCGTCCATCTCCGTGTCTTCCTTAGCCTGTCTCTATCTCTCTGGCATGCTTGTTCGTGTGTGTCTGTCTGTCTGTCCGTCCGTCTGTCCGTCTGTCTGTCTGTCTGTCTGTCTGTCTGTCTGTCTGTCTGTCTGTCTGTCTGTCTGTCTGTCTGTCTGTCTATGATGGGTGGGAAAATAACGCGAGACCGATCGTCGAAATTCTACTGTTAGGTTTTGTTTGCCAATTGCTTGGAAGGTCTTAATTATGGGACGACGGGAAGGACAGAGAGAGAGAGGGAGGGAAGAGGGATAGGAAGAGGGGGATGGAGGGAGGGAGGACTGGAGGACTGGACCTACGAAGAACAGAACAGAGGGAGGCTCTCATAATGGCTATAAAAATAACGAGTAAGGGCTCTCTCTCCCATTTGCTCTCTCTCATCATGCACTGAGCGTCTGTGCGTGTCGTTGCATCTGTGTGTTTTTGTATCTGTGTGTTTGTTTGCTTGTTTGTTTACCTGTGTCTGTCTGTCTGTCCCTTGTGCAGCTCGTCGTCCTCCGGCCATCTCCTGCTTCAGAGCTTCTCTCCTATGCATGTATCCGTGTCAGTCTTCCTGTACGTTTGCTTACTTGAGTGCGTGTGTGTATGGGTGTGTGTGTGTATGGGTGTGTGAATGGGTGTGGGTGTGTTGTGGCAATTTGGGTAAAATACTGTGGGATAGTATTTCGGTTTCGCGTAACCCTCCAGGAATCCAAGTGGTGGAGTTGAGGTGGGGTGGGGGTAACGAGGGCTGTTTGCTTCGTCGTATTTTAATACCTTGTCCCCCCCCATCCTTCTCCTCGTCGTCCTCCTCCTCCTCCTTCTCCCTCCTCTTCTTCAACTTCTTCGCTCTTTCGTTTGAGCGCTCTTAAGTGACGATCTTCGCACTCGATCATGTTACAAATGATCTTCAGATGTTAACATCTTACCATCCTGAACATAGACCTATACTGTTATAGTGTGATATCTTTCATTCCATTATACATCCGTATACAGCTACAACCGAAAACTCATCCAGCCTAATAAAGTTGCAACTGAGACACATCATCAACCTATAGAGCATAAAGAATAATGATTCTAACTAAAAGCTTATCTAATCTAATAAATTCCACAGCTGAAAGTTGATTTCATAAGCTATGAAATCTATGGCTACTCTGTTCTGATGGCTTATTTTATGGTTTGAGGTAGTAAAGGGCGACATGCAACTGAATACATTTTGAATGTTAATCATTGCGTTTTGGATGTTAATCATTGCATTTTGGATGTTGATCATTGCATTTGGGATGTTAATCATTGCATTTTGGATGTTGATCATTGCATTTGGGATGTTAATCATTGCATTTTGGATGTTGATCATTGCATCTTGAATGTTAATCATTGCGTGTGATGTTCTTTTGCAGATAACTTTATAAAAAAATGTGAATGATTCTGTTGTAGTATTACGAGATGTCGTATGGACTGAATGTTGAGATGCATAAACAGGTAAAAGACTTTAATAACCAATCGAAAAATAATTGTAATTTATTCAAGAAACAACGCTTTTTAGTTGATTAACTGCACATGATTTGACCAACGATTGTAGTCATGCATAATTATGCTTTATATGCTATGCAGCTGTTGTATAAATGCTTTCAGAAGTGTATTGTCTAGTATTGTTTTGTATTATGCTTTATTATTTAGTATTTGTAGTACCGTCATCGATTCATCATTCTCCTCTTTCCAGTAGGAAGAACAAATGACGGTTTTGTTGCGATTGTCAAGAGGTTGAGTCGGACAAATTCAGTTGTTCTGACTTGTTCAGCCACTTTAATTGTAGCCGCGATACCTTGTGACTTAAGAATGTCTGGAGACGATAGAACTGCATGGGGGAGGAGTTCTACTTCATTCATTCACTCCCAGAATTTATATAGCGCCTCTGCAGGATATCTACTCTGAGGCACTATCTGCACTGCAGGCCTGTGATAAATACGATGTTAAGTGTTATTATTTGTATACAAATAAATACACCAATTATAGCAAAATAATGCAGAGTAAACCAGTTTGTTGATGTCATGCATTAGTCTTGATCGCTGTGACGCTACAAGATGCTACAAGATCTGACATGGTTGAAGCATTGCTATTTTCATGTAATTTTAGATTATGATGGAATTAAGCCTGTTCTTGGTCCTTGCCCCCCTCCCCATGAGTGAAGGGAAGTCTTGCACTGTGTTCGGAATTTGTTCTCATTCCTATCAGAAATCTTTGTCATGATTTTCCATGTTAGATCTCCGTCATTTTGTTGACGTCATCATTAGCCTTGATCGCTGTGACGCTCTGTGACGGGTTTCAACCAACCCTGTTTTCCAAGCAGAACAAAAATTGTGGTGCTTGCTAAACTTACTTAAAGCATTAAAATCGGTTAGAGCAGGAAAATAGCTTATAATATTTTATCGCATATAATTATCTTTCAACTCTCCCATGCTTCGTTCTCGGTAGTTTTTTCGGCGCCATTATGCTACTCGATTCTATATTCTTTCTATCATTCTCCGCCATTTTGTTGCTCTGAGCCTCGGTTATTCGAAACGACTCGGCTCCTGCTGCATGGTTGCTTTGCTTATAACGAGAACGGAGGACGGACGCAAAGGACGACCTTCCCGGCTCTCGGCAGCTGGCTGCTGCAGTAGCGGGTCTGAGTACGGTGCGCCTGTTTGTCCCCCTCCCACGGAGGTAAATGGGTGGGGTGGTGGGTGGGGTGGGTGGCGAGCTCCCTCCCGGTCGCCCGTCACGCGACCGCTTTGCCCGGCGGATTCTGTTGTATTCCTCCGCGCCGTGTTTTTTCTCTCTCTTGCGGGCGGAGTGATGTTTGTGTCGAATGAATGCAGCGACATTGGATGGATGGATGGGTGGGTGGATGGATGGATGGGTGGATGGATGGATGGGTGGATAGATGGATGGATGGATAGATGGGTGGATGGATGGATAAACGGACGGACGGATATGGGTGAAATAATGAAATAATGTCTCTATCCCTGCATGTATGGAGGGAAGGAACGATGGGTGCACATGGATGGATGGATTGTGGTGTAAGAGACAGTGATAGATGGATGGATGGATATCATTAATATTAATGTCGTTGTTGTCATCTCCATGCATGACCAATGACCATTGACCGTACACATAATATGAGAGATACGCTGATCGGTCGAACCACTCTTTAGTTAACTACATGTATATACTAAAACGCGTGTACACATAGAATATGATGATATGCAATGTATTCTTATCAGTTACGGTGCATCTCTGGCACTCGGCCAGCAGCGATGACTGACATCATGCACGGGACACAGTAACAATAGAATTGCTGAGGCTGCTGTTGAGGCTGCTGCTGCTGCTGCAGCGTGCCTCCTCCTCCTCCTCCTCCTCCTCCTCTTCTCTTATAGCATCTCCAAATACGATGAAAGCCTGGCGCGCAAAGCAAACATGATTTGTGGTCGTCTTTAGTGGCAAGTCAACGCCAAGATTTACGGCTCTTGTCGATTGATAATTTGCAACTTGCTGAGGTGTTTCGACTATTCCGAATGACTGGATTGTGATATGCTCGATACATAGCCTTCTGGCTCCTCCTCCCCCTCCCTTCCTCCTCCTACTCTTTCTCTTCTCATCCTCCTCGTCGTCGTCCTCCTCCTCGTTTCGTGTTTAACTTTCATGGTCATCAATTCTCCAATGTGCTGCTTTTAAGCGATGCTCACTTGCTCAGTGTGTAGCGACGCAAAAACGCTTTAAGCGCAATAGCAAACTCCCTGCCTTCGAGCAATTATATACCTACGACTATAATTATGTATTATTAATTGCTTCTAATTAGCAATTCATTAATCATTGTGGTTTTTTAAAAGCCGTATGCACATCAAAGCTAGAGATACTTTTAACTGATTGTAAGCTTGTGGATATATGAAAACTATATATAGACAATAGCTGGAAGCCTGGAAATGTATGAATAATGTTATTTTCACTAAAGTAAGTAAGGTAGCAATCCTTACTATAGCGTGACATATATATATATGCACGGTCGTAGTTCACAGATAAAAGTGAGGTCAAACAATAAAAATGAAAAAATTACATGTATAGTAAATGAAAGCGCAGCATATATTATGCAAACTCTGTGAGTTGAAGTATGAGCTTATAAGCAATGCGTACAGCTGTTATTTATAGGCTGTGTCGCTGTTTTTCAGTTTGGTCTGATTTAAATAATAATAATCTGTTTACCAAACATCTACGCATAATAAAGTAAACAGTGTTTAACAAATGAAGTATGTTTTAGTAATTGCTAAGTAAATTTCAGTTGAGTTTGCTGTACATGTTGTACAGTTTAGCAGTGGCTTCTATATATGACCCCTAAGCAACCAGGCTCAATCCCTCTCCTTCCCTTCTCCCTCCTGGACCAGGCTGCATGGGTCGCCTCTCTCCCTCTGATCCCTGGTCACCGTACACGACTTTTAGCTCATATAAAATGATTAGATAAATGTATATGTGAAGTGGTCTAGCTGTCACAGGACTGTGAGTGAAGACTCTGTAACTTGTATAGAAAGTGTGATAAAATCTGAAAATAAACCTTTTTCCGATCCCTTTCTTTTTCCATTATGGTTCTGAAGTTGCTCCCTCCCTGAATAGGGATAAAGCCCCTGCTGACTAATAGCACAATGTCACGCTTGTGTAGTCAAGACTCTATTTTCCAGTTTTTACAAATCTAAATTTTCAAACATCTTGTGTTCTTTTGTTAGCCTATTCTAATTTTAATTCTGCCCGTAACTTTTATCTTCTTGTGGTAAATGTGCGATCCAGTTATTGAGAAAATCACAGACGGCGTATACGACCTATACAATTAAAATTAAAATTTAAATTAAACTGTTTTTCTGAATTTCCCAAATTTGTTGCTGTTTAGCGACACTGTGTCATATCAAATGTGATTAGTGTCGCCCTCCTCCTTTATCCAAGCTTGGGACTGGCGCTGTCAGAGCACAAACAGTGGCGAAGCTGAATTCCCAGTTCCAGACATGTTTGTATACACATTAGATTCGTTTGCTGAATTTCGGTCTCATTAATTACTGTCAGTTCTTTGTGAAAACAGTCGTCGTCCATTAGATTGGAAATCTCCATTGATTGGCCTTGATTGCAATTAATTAACAATTAATTAGCTCTGCAGCCGTTAATGCCTAAATTCCAGAACGCCTGCTACGTTAGTTCAACATTCCGACTCTTCTGTGAGGATGGCAGTTTCTATATTGAAGGATCGTGATTGAGAGAGTGGTCACTCACAAAGGATTGCTCTTGTCCATTTATTAATTGACGGCTCTGTTCGCTGGCTGACCGTCCATAAATTCCATAACCTGACCCTTTTAAATGGCGGTCGTGAAGAGTGATCGGCTGTGAATGATTGTTTATCCCTCGCGGGGAGGGGTACATATGCCCCTTAATTCAAGGAACGAACCCCTTGGTACATAGCGCAGTTTTATGGTAGTGGAAGGGGTAATTTGACCTGACAGGTAAACAGGGATGAATCCTAATTGCGCCCCTTCTCCTAAGGTGGTCGTCTTGACCTGCCATTGAGATAATTACCTACCTTAGTTAGGGTGGGGTGGGGTGGGGTGGGGTGGGGAGAGGACGTCTAATGGGGTGAATTCAGTTCTTTTCCATTAGTTCCCCCATAAATGGTAGCCTGACTTAACTATTTGCCCGGCTAGCCTATACTGTGAGAGGTCTGGGGTTTGGCGCAATGGGGTCTCAGTGGTAGGATATGTGCTTCTCAAGGGGTCGGCGAGGTTGATTGAGTGACAGGGTATTGGGGGAGGAGGATATTGGGGTAAGTGTCATTGAGGCCACTGTTGGGGTGAATGTAGACACGTCTGATTGACAACGTGTTTTACTTTGGTTGAGAAGCTTGAAGGGAAGGAATTCTCTCATTGTGTTTGTCCTCTTGTGTTGGTGGTGTATGTCTACTCGTGATTGGTTATGTTTGATCGTGTGTGTGTCTGCTCCTGTTTGTGTATGTTTATCTGTGTTTGTGTCCGTTTCCTTCTGTTTGTGCCTGTCTGGCTGTTTTTATGTTTGTCTTCTTGTGTTTGTATATGTCTGGTTGTGTTTGTCTGGTTGTGGGTGTGCTTGTGTTTGTGTCCGTTTCCTTCTGTTTGTGCCTGTCTGCCTATTTTTTACCTTTGTCTTCTTGTGTTTGTATATGTCTGCTTGTCTTTGTATATGTCTGCTTGTGTTTGTATATGTCTGCTTGTGTTTGTGTCTGTGTGCTTGTGTTTGTATATGTCTGCTTGTGTTTGTGTCTGTGTGCTTGTGTTTGTATATGTCTTCTTGTGTTTGTATATGTCTGCTGGTGTTTGTATATGTCTGCTTGTGTTTGTGTCTGTGTGCTTGTGTTTGTATCTGTGTGCTTGTGTTTGTGTCTGTGTGCTTGTGTTTGTATCTGTGTGCTTGTGTTTGTATATGTCTTCTTGTGTTTGTATATGTCTGCTGGTGTTTGTATGTGTCTGCTTGTGTTTGTATATGTCTGCTTGTGTTTGTGTATGTCTGCTTGTGTTTGTATATGTCTGCATGTGTTTGTATATGTCTGCTTGTGTTTGTATGTGTCTGCTTGTGTTTGTGTCTGTGTGCTTGTGTTTGTATCTGTGTGCTTGTGTTTGTATATGTCTGCTTGTGTTTGTATATGTCTACTTGTGTTTGTGTCTGTGTGCTTGTGTTTGTATATGTCTTCTTGTGTTTGTATATGTCTACTTGTGTTTGTGTCTGTGTGCTTGTGTTTGTATATGTCTTCTTGTGTTTGTCAGTCTATCCAACTTTATTGATGCTTAACAACTAAGCAGTTAGCACAGACGAGTTTCATTTTAATTGGTTATCAACTAAGCCATAAAATGCAATAAAGACACTTTCAAGAGCACTTGAGAAACACCAGAAGCTCTCGATTAGCACGAAACAACAGATGGGGGAGAGGTTAGGGAGGGTAAGGCGGGCGGGTTAGGGCAATGGTTAAAACTGGCACGACGGGGACACGGACGACGGATCGTTTCCCACTACCATCCCATTGATCCACTCAACCTTCCATTCGACAGATGGCGGTGGTAGAAGATTGCGGATCTTTTGGCAGACTCCCATAAGTTGTCTGTGTTTCTGTATAGAATCTAGATTCTGCTTAGAACAGCTGCTGTAGCTATTATTCCCTCTTAAAAGGGTGAAATCCAGAACCATCCCATGGGGTGGGGATGGGTCTATCTACTTCCTATTGATTGTGTCGTCTCGAGTTCTGCACAGTAACAGCAGTAATTATTTAATTGTTTATACAACACTAGTTCGTAATTGCTGCAGATACGAGTCTTGAGTCGCAGAGAGATACTCCCATCCCACCACACCCCACCCCACTGTCCCCCATTGCAGCTAATGAGAGGCGACGAACCAACGGGGAAGGAGTTGACACAGTGACACATAAACAGATACAGGGATACTCAACATACACAGACGCATGTAGACATACACAATCACAAACCTGCGCATTCGGTGGATGCAGGCAGGCAGGCAGGCAGGCAGGTAGGCAGGCAGGCAGACTGGCAGGCGTATGGATAGAGAAAAGCGTACGTTTAATTTAGGCACACACAAGAATAGGACGACTTAAAATGTTAGACATCCGGAAATCTTTACAGTTGAAGGGACTGGTGAACTTTGGAACGTATACCCTACCACTCACACCAGACCTTTGGTTGTCTTCTTGCTATTATCACACCCTTCCGTATTCGTGCTATATAAGCTTAATATTATAGTAATAATAATAACAATATTTTAATAATAATTATATACATGCATTATTATTATCATTATCGCTATTATTGATTATTATTATTATTATTATTATTATTATTTATATTATTATTTATTTATTTTAATTTATTTTTATTATTTTATTATTAATTATTATTATAATATTCATTTATTAAACGTAACATGTTTTACAAGAAGCAGCACAAAAAGTCCTTTAAAATTATTATTATTATTATTATTATTATTATTATTATTATTATTATTATTATTATTATTATTATTATTATTATTATTATTATAGCATTGTTACAAAGGCAATGTGGAAGAAAAACAGATGGCGTTCCCACGCTGGACTGCTACCAAGATTCTCTGAAATTATTATTATTATTATTACTATTATTATTTTAATTATGAACATTTAAAGTTATTTCTATTGCAAGTTCTCTTGTACCGGCTAGCAACAACGTAAATTCTGTACTTATGCTGAAGAACTCGGCCCAACACAACTAACTCGCTGCTGAAAAGAGGCTCACCATAAATGCCATTGGAAAAGACTACGTAAATACTGACAAGCGATCTCCTCCTCCTCCTCTCTTCCTCCTCCTCCTCCTCCTCCTCCTCCTCGTGTTACGTTTACAACTGTCTACCTCGGTCTTCCTCTCTTCCTTCCTCCCTCTCCCTCTCCAGCCGATGATCACCTGTGGAGTGGCGATGTCTTCCGTATCGTCACTTGTAGATGCTCCCCGGGTCCTCTCAGCTGTCGACACGCTCTTCCCCTCACCCCCCACCGGACCCTGCTCTTTCAACAGCCTCCTCTATCCCCTTCGCCACCGCCGCCGCTGTTCCTCCAACAGCTTCGTCGCTCCCCTCCGCCGCCGGGGCAGACAGCCGATGATGCTGATCAGATTCCCGGTGGTTTTATCTGTCGATCCCCAGCCACAGCATGGCTGGCTGGCAGAGGGATATCGCTTTCGATGGGGCGTCAGAGGGAGGGAAAGCGGGAATCGAACGGACGCCCCCCCTCTGCTCGACCACCCCCCCCGGAGGAGCTGCTGTCAGCCTATAGGAAAACAGACGACTATTTATGTCGGATGAACGACGACGACGACGATGAGGCATGCTGCAGTGCTGCTGCTCAACTCGTTTCTCTCGCCTTTGATTTCACCCAAATTGGGTTGGCACCAGTAGCAGGCAAGCAGACAGACAGACAGACAGACAGACAGACAGACAGACAGACAGACAGACGGACGGACAGACAGTGAGAACGGAATAATAGACGGATGCATGCACAGACCTAAAGACACTGACATGCATAACAGTCAAATGCACATATAGAAAGACCAATAATTTCATACATAGACGTGCATGCATGCGTTCATACATACGTTCGTTCAGACAGACAGACAGACAGACAGACAGACTTCTATGGCTTATTCTCCAGATGGAAAGAGGTTTCTAATGAGACAGAGATGCAAACGGCGATAGTTGGCGAAACGCATTGATTGAAAGCCCAACGGCAGAGGGCGTGCGGGAAGGCGGGAGGGAAGGAAGGAGGGATGGCGGGCGGGCGGGCGTCCCAGGAGACCACGTTGCAGACCAACCGTTCCCTCCCCTCCTTCTCCTCCGCCTTCTCCCTCCCAGCTGCTGCTGCTGTTGCAGCAGAAGAACATCATCCGCATCCGTGCAGCTGCGGAGGCAGGCGACTGCAGTGGTGGTAGTGGTGGTGGTGATGGTGGTGGTGATGGTTCTGCGACTGGTCAACAACTTCCCGTCGTAATTACATCGGATGGTGATTTATTTCATCGCAATCCCTGTTTCATCGGGATGGGCCTTGCAGATTGAGGTGCGCTGGCCCGATTGATTTCCAATCGTCCATATATATTCATATATATCCAGTCTATATCATATATATAGATGGATACATATATATTATATATACAATATGTACATATATATATATATATATATATATATATATCATGATCTCTGAACAACACGTTCATACATGCATATACACATAATTATATATACGTTGTATTATTATAAATATATGAGCAAGTATAAAAATAGTTGAACTTGCACATTCCTGTCATGCATGTATGGAACCATTATTTATATGCATGATATATTTTCATATATATATATATATATATATATATATATATATATATATATATATATATATGTATATGTATATATGTATACCTACTATATAATACTTGGAGATTATCAACACAAATCTAACATTCATGCACTCGTGTGTATATTTTGTATATATTATATTTACTCTATATCTTGTATATATTATATAATATTATATATATATATATATTCGTGTGTTTATGTATATATATTAAATGCGAAATGTGTTCTGTTTCTAGACGGAGATAGCGAAACGTCTGAATACAATCTGCGTCCAGATTATACCCTTCCTCTCCCAAGAGGTAGGATGCTACTGCTGCTGCTGCTGCTGTCACGCTTGATCTTATAAACTCACCCAGGCCATCAGTCAACCCACTCTCTGACCAGTGGAGGGAGGGAGGGAGGGCAAGAGACGGATGGAGGCATAGCCTGCAGCCATGACCCATTCATATACCTACCTCCCTCCATCCCTCTTTTTCTCCATCTCTGCCTTCCTCCTTCCCTCCCTCCCTATCTTTCTCCATATCTGCCATCCTGCCTTTCAGCCTCCCTGTTTATTCAACTGCAATTGGTTGTGTATAGTCCTAAGCCATTGTTTTATATAGCGCTGTCTTACAGTCCTTTCCATGCCTTTCCTTATTGAGTATATTTAGGGAGACTTTACTGGTTCAACTCCTTGCTGAAATAATTTTTATGCATGCACTCTCCCAAAATTTCAACTAATATTGTGCGCTTTGCTAGCATGTCCATTAGAAACCTATAGATTCAACGACCGAAATTTCTTTATAACTATACGCTCCAAGGCTGTTAGACCTCAATCCATGCAGGTCACATTCAGTCTGGTGTGGGCCATGACGAGGTGCTGTGATTAACCATGACAAGGTGCTGTGATTAACCTTCCAATTACCCCCCCCTTCTGGCAACTCGCCCGTCCACTATGCACATCTTTATAAGTGCTGGAGACCCAGTTTCTGCAGCACCCTTAGCACCCACCCTAATGGGGGCCTGCTTATGCCTTAATGTTTACTTACCTTACCGTGTACGACGTTTTGATATTGCCAATCATGACCTTACTTATCTCACTCTCTCCCACTTACTTAACTTGCCTTAACGTTCAGTTGCTATGGTAGCATGATCTAGTTCGATTGACTCCTTTACAGTGTCGTGTTTTCGCTTTTTTTCCAGCACCAGCAGCAGGTCGTTGCAGCGATCAAGAGAGCGGAACAAGTAACGATGCAGGAGTTAAACGCCATCATAGGTGTACGTTTATCATAATTAACAATCAGACACTTTTACTCATCAAACTTAAATACATGTTTAGCCCCACTATACATGTATATTGTCAGGCCTACGTGGATTTTAATTAAACCGAGTACCTCTGTCTGCCTGTCTGTTTCTGTGTCTCTGTCTGTCTGTCTGTCTGTCTAATTAAATATGCGGGGTGCAATCTTAGCCTTGTTTCCCCCATAACGCCAATGCGCTTGAACGAAAGGGAGACACACGTGTACAAACAACTTGTCCTGAAGGTCGTCACATCTGTAGATCGTTGGTCTGGACGATGGAGACCAACCAGGTCCTATATTGTTATTATTGTTGTTACTATCTGTGTTGCGATAGAATTCCATTTCTCACCTGAGTGAATCTGGATGGGGTAGAGCGGCGGAGGGAGTGCAGGGGAAGGTGGGTTGAAGTGGACCAATTCGAGATATGGCAACTCGACGCAAGGCCTCTCTGTGTGTGTCTCAATGTCTGTGCGTCTTTCTCGCTCTGTCTATGCGTCACTGTTTTTGTATGTCTGCCTGTCTGTCTGTCTGTCTCTCTCGGTCTGTGTCTCTGTCCGTCTGTATGTCTTACTTTCTCTGTACTGCTCTCTCTGTCTCTGCGTGTCTCTGTCTCTCTTTGCGTGTCTCTGTCTCTCTGTGCGTCTTCGTCTCTCTCTCTGTCCCTGTCTCCGTCCCTGTCTCTGTCTTTGCCTCTGTCTCTGTGCTCAGCCACTCGACGCTTATCCGATGAATAGCTTACGACGATTGTTCGTTCGTTCGCGTCGTCGGGCGAGAATCAGTTTTTCTGGCGAGTGCTCTTCAGCCTATCAGATGAAGAGGAGTGGGATCGAGTATAGCAGATCGCCTCCTGCATCGTCGTCGTCGCCAGGCATGGGGTTGGGGAGGGGAGCCGACTTGTGGTCGAGTATCACCTGAGAGCAAGACAGGTGATGTTTGAAGTATCTTAGGACTTCATCGGATCCTGACAAATACTTGTCAGAGGCGAGCATGCAGCTCCGTCCAATTGCTGGCTGGCTCTGCTTCAGCGCAGAGATCGCTCGAAGCGCTGACAAGCTGATGGGAGATGAGTTTGATTAAGGACTGTTCGGTGGCAAATCATGACGTAGTTTCGGGTTAAGTGACACGTCGCGGGACCGTGCATGTATGCGTCTCCGTATGCGCGTATGTGTCTGTGTGTGTTCGTGCGTGTGTAGATTTTGGGAGGGTACGTGTCTGTGTGTGTGGGGGGGGTAGGGGGGTTGCAGTGCATCAGTGTTTGAAATTTTCTCATTTGCTTCTATTGCTGGTATCCCTCTGACTGTCGTGACCTTCTCTTTCTCTTTGCTGTCTCTGTGGTTTATTATGTATACGCATATTTCATGCATGTCTGCGCGTATGTGTGACTCTGTCTCTGTCTCTCGCTGTATGTTTGTGTGTCCACCTGTGTCTGCATCTCTCTTTGGAGTCGTTTCACGTCGCTAGTGTCGTCTCTAATTAATGCTTGTCGTATATATTAGGGTGTCCCACGATTGCACAGGAAAAATATTTTTCTTGAAACTTGAAATGCAGTCCCTCCAAAAAGTTTCCTTATGGTCCTATGATAGTACCTGCCAAATTTCTGGACATTTTGAAAATATTTAGAGGCCGCTCAAAGCTCACATATAATATGTGTAAGTTGTCACAAATTATACGTGCGACATATAGGCCTATGAGTTTGAAATTTTCGGAGGTCCACACTTTGATCCCACTAGCGTGCTTATGTATTGCTTAATAACCTTATATTGCTCTGAAATACTAAAATCTACAAATATGCAACCTTATTGTATTTGCGAATGAGGTTTTTCAAGCATAAGGACGACAGTTAAGCTCTCGAGCAAACGAATGATGTAAATGTCGTGCACTAGGATTGCAGGTCGCTACCTCCACATGGCAATCATCAGTGGAGTAGAAATGAATAAGGTTAACAGATTGTCAGTCTGATTTTTCTCTAGTTGGTGGAAGTAGCCTACAAACATGTTGGTGTGCTAAAGTTGACCTCTGGACCAGGACAGGAATCAACGGTTGCAGTTTGAACCTTTTGAAGTCGTGAAAGTGTGATGCATTAGGCCTAATTATTGGCAAATGCTTTGAGACAACGGCTTTCAATAACTGCATATTAAATAGAGTTTGCAATGCCTTGCACCCTTCTACATCAGCCATCAGTCGTAACATCTTGTTAACATCACAGAAATCTTTTAAGTCCAGTTGCCTGGTGCATTCTTTGTGTCCTTGGTAAAAATTTGTCCATCAATGGTCTGTAATTAAGCTCTGCAAGCCATTTAAAGATGAATGCTCCAATCTGGTTCACCATCAACCAAACCCTCGACCAATGCTACTGCAGTCTGCATCTAACAAATCATAAGAATTCATTACTGAACAGCTTTAGCGTGGCCATACTCGAAATATGACTATCAAGAATTTTCAAAACTCTTGGTATTCATGGTTGGATTGAACAATTCGGTAGCATTTCGCAAGCCTGTTGCCATCACAGAGCAAGTTGGATGGGTAAGGCAATATAGATCTAATTGCTTTATGATGGAAACGAATCACATATACAGTTGACGACCGTGAATTACAGGGCATCCAACCCAAACAAGTCTCAGATTTGTGATTGACATCTACAGTCAGGCGGTGTTCTCATGTAGAGTCACTGCTCTCTTTGAATTAATCCATAGCTTTATAATTCTGGCAATGCTGCTCTAGATGACAAGTCTGAAAATGATGCAACATCATTCTTGGTATACCAGCACCTAAGATATAAGAGATAGCAATTCTCTCTGTTCTTTCAGTGAGTTCTCATTAATGTGGAATAACGGGGTTATCTCTTCCTAAAAGTTTTTCCCAAACCATGCTGCGTTCAAATATAGTTTTCTCGATCTTTCGGTGAAAGAGTGGCGAGATAGCCAATCGTATAAGACCACGTGTGATTTTTCATAACGTTGGTCTGTGTAAATGACTGTGCTGAACAAACATGACGCAGCTTTGATACAGAATTTCAGCTCAACGATAACGAAGAACGTAGATCGGAGACAATTTCTCGTACAGGTTGTCGAAAAACACAGGCACATGTTTTCTAACCACAATTGTGACAATCTTGTTGACATGTGTAAATGTAGAACGTAGAACTGAAGAACAATTTGAGTGCAGTGATGTAGAATCAGCAGATCAGTATGAGAATAGTAAAAAAATAACGGTCCAGACGTTGATTTGTTGTGTAGCTGCATGGGGTGTGCAATTAAAACTTTACTGTGTGGTCCTAGGACAAATAGGGGTTGAACCTCACAGCCCCCTCAGAATTTCTTACTATGAAGCAGATGAAGGTATGGAGGAGCTAAAACCACGACTTGTTACATTATCAAGAGTTTGTAATGACTACTCCCAATGATTAGTTGTGTGTGCACTGATATTGTGTCCAAAGTTCAAAAATCTCAAATTTTTCTCGATTTTGCATTTTTTGAGCATAAGACTATGCCCAAAATATCCATTGTATCCAATAAAGTTAAATACCTGTTAATTCTACCATTCACGAGCTTTCCAAGGGTAGTAAATTTGTTATAATAGGATCAACGATTGGGATATAAAGGCATTTAGAAGTTGGACACATCAGGCGCAAATTATGCCAATATGGGTTAAATTTGGGCGGCTTGAGCCACCCCTAAATATTTTTTTAGTGTCATAAAACTTTACAGGTGTTATTATGGGACCATATGGAAACTTTTTAGGGGGACTGCATTTCAAGTTTCTAGAAAAATATTTGTTGGGACACCCTAGTATATATATATATATATATATATACATATATATATATATAGTGTGATTGTGAAGACTTATGACTGATGTCCTTCTATTCGTCCGTTGTCTGTCCTTTGTCCGCTTTTTGTCCTTTGTCCGTTCCTTTGCTCGTCCTTCTTTTCTTCGTCCGTCCGTCCGTCCGTCAGTTCTTCTATCTTTCAGTCCGTCCTTGCGTCTGTTCGTCCGTCTGTCCTTTCCTTCCGTCTCTTCTGTCCAGTCGTCTGTCCATTTCGTGTGTCCTTTTGTCCTTCCTTTCTTCCATCTTCCCTCCCTCCGTCCTTCCTTCCCTCCTTCCTTCCTTCCTGCCGTGCGTATACTTCTGTCCGTACGTTGCTCGCTCGTTGGTGGAGGAGAAATATAAGGCGTCAGCCGTAGTTATTAGGATTGCGTTTCCCGCCATCATCTCTAGCATCGCTCTTCGCCTGCTTTATCCTTCCCCTCCTCCACCTCCCTCCACCGCCTCCTGGCGTCCCTCTTCCGCTGCGTATGCTGCTGCGCCTGCCTCCCTCCACCTTCACGACGCCGAATGCACAACTCCATCCCTCCTCTTTTTCTCCTGCTGCTGCTGCTGCTGCTCCTCCTCCTCCTCCTCCTCCGCCTCCTCCACTTCCACCTAACACCGATCCTCATACCGCGCTCTTTTCGTCTTACTGCACCTGCTCCTCTTATAAATACGGCTTTCTCGCCCTCCTCCTCCTCCTCCTCCTCCACCACCTCCTCTTCCTCCTTCACCACCTCCTCCTCCTCTTCTTCCTCCTCATCTTTCTCCTCCTCTTTCTCCTCCTCTTCCTCCTTCACCACCACTTCCTCCTCATCTTCTTCTCCTCCTCCTCCTCCTCCTCCTCCTCCTCCTCCTCCTCCCTCCTCTATCCATTCCTTCCACACCATCTTCCTGCTGTCGCTTATTCTGTTACTCATCATCCTTTCCTCACTGCATTCGCAGCCTCTGCATCTCCATCCATCTGCTCTCTAGCCTCCTCCTTTCATTGCCTCTCTTATTCTCCTCCTCCTCCTCCACATCCATCTCTCCTCTTCCTTTCCTTCGCCCACCACTCCCTCTCCCTACTTCTCTTCTCCTTATCTCCATTTCCACGCCTCCATTCTCTCCCACCTCTTCCACTTCTTCCTTTCCTCACATATCCTTCACTCCTCACTCCTCTCCTCCTCCTTCTTTTCGTCATCCACCTTCCTGCTCATCCTTTTCCGCCTCTTCCACTTCCTCTTCCTTTCCTCACCTCTTCCCTCTTCTTCTCCACTACTGACTTTCTCATGTTTCCTCTTTCTCTACGTCCTCCTGCACATCCACTCCCTCCCGCTCCCCTTCCCTCCACCGGTTCCCACAAGGTCTGGTCAAATGACAGGTTGCGCTCGTTGAAGGCCATTCCAGGTAAAATGCCTCCAGACACAAGAGATAACCAGCTGAATAAGTAGCTCTACGTTCATACTGCATACTCATTAGGATACTGCTTTTACTATACCTACCACTACTATACTATTTTGGCAGTAGTGTTGGTATTAGTACCAGCACTCATATCACCATCACAACCACTACTGCTACTTTGAGTCAATTATTCTTGTTGTTGTCGTTGTTGTTATGGGCATTTTAATTGTTGTTATTGTTATTGCTATTGCTATTGCTATTGTTATTATTATTGTTATTGTTGTTATTATTATTATTATTATTATTATTATTATTATTATTATTATTATTATTATTATTATTATTATTATCATCATCATTATCATTATTACTATTACTATTATTATTATTATTATTATTACTAGTATTAGTATTGGTATTGGTATTAGTATTCTTTTTATTGTTATTCGTTTTATTGTTTGTTTTATTATTGTTATTATTGTTATTAAATTATTATTATTATTATTATTATTATTATTATTATTATTATTAATATTACACAAACTTGTTACTAGTTCGGAGGTGTACAGATAGGTAATAAACTGATGTGAATCATGGTGCGGTTAGTCAATCTCCAGCTGAAGTGCAGTTAGATATCCAGATGTTTGCAAGCCAATAATTAGGCCTATGAGTGAAAGTGAGTTTCTAGACTTTACCTCTTAAGGAATAAAAAGAGTTCGAGCATTGGTGAAACTTTGATAGCCAGTTGGTCTGCGATTGGCTTTTGAGCGACGCTTTAGAAATTTGGAGATTACGATTACGTTTACAGAATTCTTACAACGAGCACTCCTATTATAGTCTATCTCGGCTATCTACCTTCAACCGCTTTGACGCCATAATTTCTGTCCGCAGTCTGCAATCTCCGGCTACGATCTTATTCTGAAGGAAGCCAATGCGGATAACTGAAGAAGATTAAAGAGTTTGTACCGATTGAATAGATGCCTGCAGCAGCAGCAGCAGCAGAAGCAGTAGCAGCACGGAAGCCAAAGGATTTTTAAGGGTGTCAGTCAACTTTAAAAATCTGAGATAACTTTAACTGATCTGACATAGGCTTGATTGAAGGGAGCAAGCAGATTGTGGTCGATTCTGATTTTTAGGTGCAGCACCAGAAAATAAGACTAGGACAGAGACAGGGTCTGGTTCGATTTCAAGCTGTTGGAGGAATGGAGAATCCTATGACTTGTCACTCGTCTGTAGAATGAGTGTCCGTATCTGCCTCTTAAAGCTCGAAGAAGGTCGGACTTGTATATAAACATCGTTGAGATGGATAATAGCAGCGAAAAAACTGGATGTAAACTGTGTGATGTAGAGCTCAGTTCTCAACAGATTGTCGTAAACTTGCGCGAATCGAGGAGTAAGCATGAAATCCTACAGCATTCGCGCAAATGTAAACATTTGTATGTAATTCTGCGTGAGTTTATGTAATTTCGAGTGTAAAATGTTTGTAAACATGTTGATCAGCGTAAATCAATGTAGCGTAAATAAGCTAGTTGGCATCAGATGACATTGAAAAGGAGCATAATGATGATTCGAATACCGAGGTAATATAGACAACGATATTAAAAGGCAAGATTGGGGTTTACAATTATTTTTTCAAGGTGTTCTAAAGCTTATGCTTTAAGTTTCACTGTGTTGGGAGAGTGATTTAGAGTGGTGGCACGAAGATCGCACGGACACAGGGTCACATCCCGCTCCACTCCTAAAGGTCCACCCAGCCTTTCAATCGGCAGATGGCGTTGGTAAAATAATTAATAGGACGTGATGGACTGCCAACAGTTAAATTCGACTCCTGTAATAATTTGTGATGATCCATCTTATATTATAATTCCGAAAGTTTGTCCCTTTCCATATGTCTGTTTGTTTGTACGGATTTTGACTCTTCGTAGCAAAATAGGCTCGGAAATGAAACAGCGTCGGTTGACCAAAATATTTGCAGTTGATTCTTACCCAAATTATAAGGTCAACGCAACTATGTTCAGCTTTTTAATTCACTTTAAAACCAGAGTTATTAGCGTTTTAAGACAGATTTCATCAATAATCTCTAACGCTTTAGTAAAGAGTCTACAGTCCGCATGACGTCATACTCGCCCAGTAATAATTTCCGTAGCGCCCCGCAGAGGCGGGTCACGTTTGGCTCTTTGAGGAAGCGGGGTGGGGTGGAGGGTTGGCGAAAACCCGAAATTTAGCGGTCAACGATGGGTACCACAGTGGAGTAGTGTTTAAAACCCTAAATTTCCAGGGCAACGCCGGGTAACACATCTAGTCATGCTATAAATTGTAATCATTCTGTGGTGTGTTTGAAATCAAACGAGGTTTATTATATTATTCTTATTATTATTCTGTTCGTTTCAGAGCGCTGATCTCAAACAAATGTATGCACAAAGCGACTGGTTCAACCAGATCAAAGTAAGAAATTAAATCGTCTAGATTATAGCTTGCGGTTTAAAAATCATTTTGCACCGTGTCATCGTCTTTTTTTATCAGATTACTGGTATGTTGATGTTTTTATTGGATGAGAGTTTATGTGTGTGTGTGTGTATATATATGTATATATAAGAAATGGTTTTTATATATAAGAGTATTTTTATATATATGTATATATATATATAAAAATGTAAATCTGCAAATTTTTTTCTGTAGAATTCTGACGTCCGACAGATGTACATCAATGCGCAGACCGAATGGCTAAATCACTTAAGTGTAAGCTTCCCTGATATTTACATTACATACTAACTACAACTGTATTACGGAATGGCTAAATCATTTAAGTGTAAGCTTCCCTGATATTTACATTACATGCTAATTACAACTGTATTACTGAATGGCTAAATCATTTAAGTGTAAGCTTCCCTGATATTTACATTACATACTAACTACAACTGTATTACTGAATGGCTAAATCACTTAAATGTAAGCTTCCCTGATATTTACATTACATGCTAATTACAACTGTATTACGGAATGGCTAAATCAATTAAGTGTAAGCTTCCCTGATATTTACATTACATGCTAATTACAACTGTATTACGGAATGGCTAAATCACTTAAATGTAAGCTTCCCTGATATTTACATTACATGCTAATTACAACTGTATTACGGAATGGCTAAATCACTTAAATGTAAGCTTCCCTGATATTTACATTACATGCTAATTACAACTGTATTACGGAATGGCTAAATCATTTAAGTGTAAGCTTCCCTGATATTTACATTTCATGCTAATTACAACTGTATTACTGAATGGCTAAATCATTTAAGTGTAAGCTTCCCTGATATTTACATTACATGCTAATTACAACTGTATTACCGAATGGCTAAATCACTTAAATGTAAGCTTCCCTGATATTTACATTACATACTAACTACAACTGTATTACGGAATGGCTAAATCATTTAAGTGTAAGCTTCCCTGATATTTACATTACATGCTAATTACAACTGTATTACGGAATGGCTAAATCATTTAAGTGTAAGCTTCCCTGATATTTACATTACATGCTAATTACAACTGTATTACGGAATGGCTAAATCAATTAAGTGTAAGCTTCCCTGATATTTACATTACATACTAACTACAACTGTATTACGGAATGGCTAAATCAATTAAGTGTAAGCTTCCCTGATATTTACATTACATACTAACTACAACTGTATTACGGAATGGCTAAATCATTTAAGTGTAAGCTTCCCTGATATTTACATTACATGCTAATTACAACTGTATTACGGAATGGCTAAATCACTTAAATGTAAGCTTCCCTGATATTTACATTACATGCTAATTACAACTGTATTACGGAATGGCTAAATCACTTAAATGTAAGCTTCCCTGATATTTACATTACATACTAACTACAACTGTATTACGGAATGGCTAAATCACTTAAATGTAAGCTTCCCTGATATTTACATTACATGCTAATTACAACTGTATTACGGAATGGCTAAATCACTTAAATGTAAGCTTCCCTGATATTTACATTACATGCTAATTACAACTGTATTACGGAATGGCTAAATCACTTAAATGTAAGCTTCCCTGATATTTACATTACATACTAACTACAACTGTATTACGGAATGGCTAAATCACTTAAATGTAAGCTTCCCTGATATTTACATTACATGCTAATTACAACTGTATTACGGAATGGCTAAATCACTTAAATGTAAGCTTCCCTGATATTTACATTACATGCTAATTACAACTGTATTACGGAATGGCTAAATCACTTAAATGTAAGCTTCCCTGATATTTACATTACATGCTAATTACAACTGTATTACGGAATGGCTAAATCACTTAAATGTAAGCTTCCCTGATATTTACATTACATGCTAATTACAACTGTATTACGGAATGGCTAAATCACTTAAATGTAAGCTTCCCTGATATTTACATTACATGCTAATTACAACTGTATTACGGAATGGCTAAATCACTTAAATGTAAGCTTCCCTGATATTTACATTACATGCTAATTACAACTGTATTACGGAATGGCTAAATCATTTAAGTGTAAGCTTCCCTGATATTTACATTACATGCTAATTACAACTGTATTACGGAATGGCTAAATCATTTAAGTGTAAGCTTCCCTGATATTTACATTACATGCTAATTACAACTGTATTACGGAATGGCTAAATCAATTAAGTGTAAGCTTCCCTGATATTTACATTACATACTAACTACAACTGTATTACGGAATGGCTAAATCAATTAAGTGTAAGCTTCCCTGATATTTACATTACATACTAACTACAACTGTATTACGGAATGGCTAAATCACTTAAATGTAAGCTTCCCTGATATTTACATTACATGCTAATTACAACTGTATTACGGAATGGCTAAATCAATTAAGTGTAAGCTTCCCTGATATTTACATTACATACTAACTACAACTGTATTACGGAATGGCTAAATCACTTAAATGTAAGCTTCCCTGATATTTACATTACATGCTAATTACAACTGTATTACGGAATGGCTAAATCAATTAAGTGTAAGCTTCCCTGATATTTACATTACATGCTAATTACAACTGTATTACGGAATGGCTAAATCACTTAAGTGTAAGCTTCCCTGATATTTACATTACATGCTAATTACAACTGTATTACTGCATCTATTACCGTACATCACAATAATATTACCATTTCCATTAAAACTAAACAACTGCGTACATTATATCGCAGAGTAGATTTGATTCGATTGAGATTATCTCTGTACTGATGGATATTTGGATTCCTCTCAAACAGTTCAGGATGCTTATGTGCCATTGGATTATTGCACCATTTAGGATTCTAGGGTTCCAAACAGTGCTAAATTGCTTTCGAAACTGTTTCGTAATTATCTTTGAGAGAGGTTATCCTGCGACTGATGAAAGGTGTATGTTTCTGTATTTTGTAGCAGATGCAGGCGCCACACCTTCCTCTAGCTGCAGGTCATCTGCCATCCATTCCACTGGCCCCCCATCCGGCTGCTGGACTAGCGGCCAGTGGCCCAGCAGGTCTTATTGGGAGACTGCAGAGCAGCGCCCATCTACACAACGTCAAAGAAGAGAAAGGCATGACATTGCGTCTTTTAACTCCTTAACTTTCTTCCATGTTGCTTTTCCTGCAACCCTACAATTAACTGAACAATCTCTGAGCTTTTCCTAATCATTCGTAATCTAATTGAATACAATCTAATCCTAATCTAATCCTAGTCTTCATCTGTCTAATCATCTAATTGAGCCACAGACAAAGCGTAATCGGAATCAGTCTAATCTTATCGTAGTGTAATTTTAGCTAATCATATTCAGGCTATTTTGATGTTATAATTCTTAATAATTTTTATTTCTGCCTTGGATTTGTTTGAAATAAGGACACACATTAAGTTCAGTCTGTCTCAGTGAAGTACGAGTTCTACGTCAGTTGAAATATTTTCGTTACCCCATGTATTCTGCGAGTTGTTTTTAATATTAATCTGTTTAAAAATGCAACTTAAAACTGAATTGAAAATGTTTTGCTTGTTGTTTCTTTTATAAACCGACTTCAACAATTCTTGATATCAGATCGCCATGTAAGTTGATGAACCTTGTAATTAATGTTGATATTTGTTTAAATACGGTACTATAATACATAATCTGCAGAATAATTATGTATTATTTAATTAAGTTATAGTTCATAAACAATGACATACCTCAACAGACCTAGAGTGCTGCATTAATGGATCCATCCTTCGATATCCATTCATCCTTCGATATCCGTTCATCCTTCGATATCCGTTCATCCTTCGATATCCGTTCATCCTTCGATATCCATTCATCCTTCGATATCCGTTTATCCTTCGATATCCGTTCATCCTTCGATATCCGTTCATCCTTCGATATCCGTTCATCCTTCGATATCCATTCATCCTTCGATATCCGTTCATCCTTCGATATCCATTCATCCTTCGATATCCATTCATCCTTCGATATCCATTCATCCTTCGATATCCGTTCATCCTTCGATATCCGTTCATCCTTCGATATCCATTCATCCTTCGATATCCATTCATCCTTCGATATCCGTTCATCCTTCGATATCCATTCATCCTTCGATATCCATTCATCCTTCGATATCCATTCATCATTTCTTTCACAGTTTGTGAATCCATTGCTTCATCCTTTCATCCCAGCACCATCCATCAACCCTTGCATAATGATGACAGCAATCTAATCATCATCTAATCCAAAGAAATCCTAACCATCCATCTATTCACCGATCCATTCACCAATCGATCCATTACTTTATCCGTTGATCCATCCATCCATTCCACCGCTGAGTCATTAACCGATCTATTTGCGATCTATTTAGATCTGATATAAACATGATCTTTTTATGCAGAGAAGTTCAGCTTCTCCCGATCGGAGCAAGTACGACTGGAGCGGAAGTCGATCGCCAGATGTCAGCAGCGAGTCTGGAAAACGACGAAAGACTGATGACAAGGTAGCACTTCAATAACGACACGCATTATTTTCCCATTCAGTTTTTGCAGACGGTTGTGGGAATGGTGACCGGTGTTGGGGCATGGTAGTCTGGTAAACCTTGTAATGTGGTGAGTATGGGATTGAGCTCCTAGCACGGTATTGGGTCCTTGAAGAAGTCTCTAGCTTGCAGGTGCTCAGTACCATCAACTGAAAACTTGGCAACGCTTGACAAGCGCATATTGTATTGTATTTAAACATTTATATGTAGTGGCAATGATTGTTATGATAAGTTTATACTGCTCATGTGTCAGGTTCAAGTTCTGTCTGGTTAAATATAAGGCTGGGCCTTCTATCTAACTTATAACATATTTTTTATTTTAAACCAACATCATACTGGTCGTCGTGTTCTGGTTGGTATTGTAGCCATCTGATTAAACTGGGCTTCATTCGGAATTTGTAAAAGTTTCTTTGATGCTTAGTCTTTTAGTGCACTAGTAAAAATAATAATAATCATTGATTAATTATTATTATTGCAATTAAAATAGAGGTGTAGAGCTGAACAAAGGAAACATAGCTCACAGCTATATGCTTAACCTTCTCCAGTTTTACCCTTCTTGCTTCCTTCCACATTTTTCTCATGCTGTCCATCGGTATGAAGTCTACCAACCATTTGAGTGCCATAATTCGTAGGCAGTCAACTTGAAGCAATGATTCAGAAGCACTTAGTGGAGAAATCGGTGAAGATGATATGAGCCTGTGGTGCAAAGAGTTTGGTTGTTAGGTTCTCCTTGAAAGCCGCACTTGATGTAGAGTTGCTGATGCTGGAGGGAAGATTGCTCCATATGCGATGAGTGGCTGATGAAGTGAGGGATATCGATGCAGTTGAAGTGCGACAGTAGTGCAAGACTATGAAGGTCGGTTTCTGGCTGTTCACATGTTCCTTGAGGGCATGTGGTTTGAAGGAGCTCAGATAGAGTGATGGATGGGTCATTGGAATATAATGGCAGCAGATTTTTATGTTGCTGATTTATCTCATTTTTTCAAATTAAAACTCTTTTACTAACATTCTTTATTTTTCACTCGCATATATTCTAGCACAGGGTTTCTTTTAAAGAATTCTTAGAGCTGCACAACCCTTCTTCAGTGACAATGAACATAATTTGTAACTATTTTTAACTGCACAAAAATGCTTTTACGGTTGCACAATTTCTTATGGAACCGCCATTTTTGGGTAGAAGTGTTTAGGATACAATGGTTTCGAGTTAGAAATATGATACTTTATTTATACACCATCTATTCACAAGCAAACTGAATACCTTTGTACATCATGGCTAAAAAAGCCTTGCTCTAACGTCATTTTTACCGGTATATGCAATGTGTCCATCATTATTTGAGATGAAAAAGATGTGAAAGGAGTTAAGCAGTCAGGTGGTGGCTGGCAGTTGGCAAGAGTTATTCAGTACCATGAAGGAAATAATGTGAATGTGTCAAACATTCGAACGTCAGAAGTCTACAGCTGCTAGATATGTCACCAAACAAAGAGGAATATGAGTTATATTAATAATTTTATTGTGTCTGTTTGCTCCTGGAGGTTGTGGACTCTGTTGCCTTGTACCATGTGATCGCTACGCCACTGTGATGGTTATGTTTTCTGTCGTTGTGCACTTTTCGGTTGTGGGACCTACAGTCTGGAATGACCTCCCGCTTTCACTTCGCTTCACTTGTGGAAGTTGTGGGTCATCCGGCGGGGTTCTACAAGTCCCTCAAGTCTTTTTTCTTTGGTTGTGGCTGTACTGGGAGCGCCTCTGAGTAGTTTCTTGAAGGGGCGCTTTATAAATGCTCTGAATGAATGAATAATGAGTTGCGTTAAATTTTCTTTTGTAGGACAGCGATGGAGAGAAAAGTGATCAGGATCTGGTGGTTGATGATGCGAATCAGGTGAGACTTAAAACATATTATATCAAGCTGTGCTTACAATTTAAATCACATAAATAATAATAGTAGTAAAACCAATATTGACTATATAATTAAACTTAAAATAATAATAATAATAATTGTTATTATTATTATTATTATTATTACAATTATTATTATTATTATTATTTATTATTATTATTATTATTATTTATAATGCATTGCATTTCCTCAGCCTCAACTTATGAGACCGGTTGACTAATTAAGATTGCAACACCTCTCAGTTGTGATCCAGTGTTTTAATTCTGTTGCCTTTGCAATATTGTCGCTGACGGAATTTGGACAAGGCTTAGTCAACCCAGCCATTTTTAAATTCTGCATAGATATTCTAAATCCCTATGGATATTACGGGCTTCATGAAACTATATAATAATAAAATAACAATAACGACAATATTAAGAAAGAATAATGAAACATATTGTTTTTCGCCTTGTGTGGCAAATGCAAAGAGAGAAATCCAAGACTTGGAAATGAATTAACAAAATTATTATTTTATAGACCTATTGCAAAAAGATTAGGCTTACTTGGTAGCTTAAAGTAGCATTTTATTCTCAGCCTTAAAAGAATAAGATATGTACAACATGGTAATGAAAAACCTAGCACATCACGTGTGTCAACTTTCTTAAGAAGCAACCATGACTAACACACTTTCTAGCAAGCAATTCAGTTGGTTGAAGGTTGATGCGAAACCAGCAGTGGTTAAATAGTTGAATATGGTTCAAGACCATTCTTAACTATACATAGGGAGATTTGGAAGTTCCATTGAAAATATTCGAATGTTAACAGACCTCAATGTCTGCTGAATTCAATGACTATCTTATACAATTTTCTTCTCGTGCATTGGCCATACCATACTACTATAAATGTTTTTATACAATGCAATACCATACCGACACAATATCCAAGAAAGCGGGCATGCACAACCGATACATGGTTCCTCAAGATTCTGTAGTCAAGTTTATATTCTGTTTGTAAAGCATCCTGTTAGTTCATGTATCCACATGCAGCATTAGGCAGAATTATGTGACAATTATATATGAATATATGAATACAAACTTCCGTGTATGCAACGAACATGTTGATTATGATTGTCCTGATTAGAAAAATGATTGCCAATAAGTTATGTTTATCTTGCGTAAACTGTGATAATTATATAACGACGATGGCAAGATTGCATAATTTATCTTTACATCTAGAACATAATTCTGTTTTGTGCTGTTCAATAATTTATCTTTACATCTAGAACATTGCATAATTATCTTTACATTTAGAACATAATTCTATGTTTTGTGCTGTTCAAAAGATGTCTCCATTGAACGGTGAACGGTCTCCGCGAAAGAACGGACCGGAGAAGGTCTGTAAGCGGGAAACATCTTCTCCAAAGCCTCGGAATGACATGTCATCGCGTGGAAGCAACTCATCGGGAAAACATCGCGAGGTTAAACATCAACGGAATCTAGCACTCGGCAACAGATGAACTGTTTTGCCATGCTTTACTGAACTTAGTGTTACTTAGTGGGGCACGGTGGTGTAGGGGTATGTTCGGTACTCTGGAGCCGGATGGTTGCGGGTTCGAGTCCACCTCCAAGTCGCTGCGTAGGGATCCTGGGCAAGTCCTTCACTCGCAATTGCTCATGCATTTCAGCATGATACTCTGATTCAGTGTCCGTGCTGTTGTCGGGAGTGCCTCTGAGTAGAAAATCTTGAAGGGGACGCAATGACATACCTCAACTGACCTTATAAACTTAGATTGCCTCACTATTCCTTACCCTGACTTTATAGTACCTTATTTACCATGCAGTGCTTAACTTTTAATAAAATATCACACGGAAAATATTGACTTCATGAAAAAACGTGATGACAGCAATAATAAAAATATGGTTGGGGGTCACCTTTGAGTACGCTTATTGAAAAAGGTGCAATGAACAAACAAACGAACGGACGAACGAATGACCTTACTTTGCTTTATTGTACTTTTATCTTACTTTAATTTATTGTACTTTTATCTTGCTTTTTACTTTATTGTACTTTTATCTTACTTTAATTTATTGTATTTTTATCTTACTTTAATTTATTGTACCTTTAGCTTACTTTACTTTATTGTACTTTTTCCTACTTTATCTTACCTTACCTAATCTTTACTTGCCTTACATTTCCTTACATGACCTGACCTTACTTACCTTATTTACATGTAATCTTACCTTGTAAAATTTGATCTACTCCTACATCTGTTCACATTTTTTGCTAGGTATCTGCGTTTTAACCTCGTGTTCTAATTGCATGATAGCAAATATCTGATCTGCTGATAATTTCTGTGTAGAATGAGAAACCTGATACACCAGTCAGCAAGTCATCAATTTCCAACAGTTCCGGAAGCAGTTCTGCAGGGCCATCTGGTGGGGCACCAAAGAATCAGTCGTCAAAATCAGTTGTTCCAGCATCCCTAGGTATCAGAATTCATATCACTCGAAAGCAGAGATTACACAATACCAAGAGTTAAGGGTCAAGACTTCAGATGCAGACATTTTACGATTGTATAGGTTTCATTGTTTAATGTTGAGTCGATTCATTCATAGAATTTATATAGCGCATTTTCAGAATATCATACTCTGAGGCACTCCCAACCCAGCCACAACTAAAGAAGTGCAAATTTGATGAAGGCAACAGGACTACCTAGTAGGAGGCCATTCCAGATGGATGGCTCCACAATCGAAGATCCATGATGCTATCAAATAGAAAAGTTAGCTCACAGTACCACAGCTCCACTTTGCCATAGAGTTCTATGGAAGCCATGCAAGGTTGGAGACAATGACAAGTAGGATAAAGTGCAGCAAGAAGTCACCACCAAACAAAAGCAGCAGCTCAGTTGAAGATGTGTCCCTTCTTGGTTCTTCTATACACTCTCTTTCTTCGTGATGTTTCAAAAGTTTGAATGTAAAATGTGCAGATAGAGACATGATTGAGATACAGATAGAGAATACACGATACATGTAGTACCGTTGACCAGCCATCTGTCATAGTACACAATCGAGACATAATTTGATCTAACTTTGTTTTAAAATTTACGAGGTTGCTAAGCTGCATGTGAGCTGTGTGTGGAAGTAGAACTAAAATAAATGAAAGAAATAATTGATAATAATTATGTTATACATGTTAGATGGTGTCTGTTGTTTCAGCAGTTCCAGGTCCCTATCCTCCATTCCTTCCACACATGGCATTACCACCTGAGTTGAGTCGTGATCTTCTGCCACTTGGAGCGGCGGTTTCTCCTGGCCAACTGCCATACACTCGACCACCACTGGTGAGTCATGTCGGAACTGGTCAAGTCTCAGTTTAATTCTGGTTTAGTACGTAATGACTCTGATTTCATGCAAAACATTAACAGCCTGGTAATAAATTTAATAATTCATTAAAAAGACTGTCGCTATTTAGGGTGTAAATATTTAAATTTTAGCCCCAAGCGATTCACGTTTGCTAATAAGAAGTTAGGATTTAATACCATGTGTGGTTTAGTGTTAAAAATTAATTATGTAGTTTATGCTTAGATGTGATTATTTCTTCCCGTTTCAGGTTCACTTTGATCCACGTATATCTGGAGGAAAACCGTGAGTCTTTGTTTATTCTCAGTTGTTCTGCATTATGTTTTTGCTTTTTTTTACTAAGTTCTTTGTAGTTTAAATTGGATATCGATTGTTTTTATTTGATCATGCCGAATACAACTGTCTAACATCTAGTCGTATGTGATTTATGATAAGCTGAAGCAGTTTCTAGAACCATCTTTGTGTGTAAAGTGGATGATTATCAGCGGGTTGAGTTTCTTAGTTATTGCTTGCTGACCACATATTTTCACTGTTCACAGAATTCTAATGGGTGCATTATACCTCGATAATAAGTCACCTTCGGGATTAAGTCTTCTCCAAAATTTGGGCTCAGAAAGTGGGAAAATCTTTTCACCCTAGTATTAGTCTGGTCTGTAAATCAAACATCATCTAAGGCAAGTGCTTGACTGCACTAGCACTGTTAAATGGTCATTCGGTGGACACAGTCACAGCGTTTAAGAGGAAGCTAGAAAAATTTGGTTATTAAGTGTTCCAGGTTGATCTGCAGTGGTTTTAACACAGACCAGCATCTTCAGAACCACTTCAAACTTTTAAAATATTCGGCCTACTAAGTGAATTAAATATTTCTTAAATCTGTAAATAAAATAATTAATTTTGATATATGTGTGGAGTTTGTGCATTTCTCAAGTTAAAGAAATTCCTGAGATTATCGCTTATTGCCAGCATCGTGGAAGCAAGTAAAGAGCATGGAGTATGGATAGTGGAATAGAGTCATCATAGTTTCATCATATTGCACTATGACACCTGTGTAGCTCACAAGGTTTCCTTTACTGGTTTCAACACATAATCTTGAAATGTTGTAGACCACAGTACTTCAGTCTGACTGCATGGTCTATCTTCTGACTGCATGGTCTATCTTCTGACTGCATGGCCTATCTTCTGACTGCATCGCCTATCTTATGTTATATGGAATTACACTAAAATTTTGCTTGGAACCAGAAAGATTTGCATACCATACTGATACCTTGCGCATTATGACTGTGGCTCGATAGAAGTTCTTAAATTTGACGTTTAGTTATGCTACAGTTCATGAACTGTTGAGGAAATTTCTCTGCATTGTATTGTATTGCATCTGTAAATTTATAAAGCGCCTCTCACAGTGTACACCAATCAGAGGCACTCCCATAGCAAAAGACCCAGAGAAAGGAAAGTAGTTTTAAGACAATGGAACGATGTGCTCGGGAACCAGTTAATAACACATAATGTGTCAATGGAGAGAGATGGTTCCAGGACCAATAAAGGCAAAGGCTTTTTTGGCCAAAGCAGTCCTTGCTTGCAGGACTAGGAGATCATGTCTGTCACGAAGACTTTGCATTATTTTTCCAGTGCCTACTCGTTCTACGTTAGTGCCGATGGACAGATGCAGCCGGTTCCATTTCCTCCAGACGCTCTCATCGGATCGGGAATTCCTCGACATGCTCGGCAGATCAGCACGCTCAACCATGGCGAGGTCGTCTGCGCTGTTACCATCAGCAATCCTCCGAGGCATGTCTACACCGGAGGAAAGGTTCGTATATAATTTGTCTAGATTCAGTTTTATCTCTGGGTTTTTGCAATTGAATTCCAGATTATCTGGTTGTTTTTCAAACTCTAATCTGATGACTTTTCAGTCTGTAGTGCTCAGTGCTCACCACTATCTTCATGGTAATGCCAATTGCAAATTTATTATTATTATTATTATTACTATTATTATTATTACTATTACTAGTATTAGTATTGGTATTAGTATTCTTCTTATTATTATTCGTTTTATTGTTTGTTTTATTATTGTTGTTATTATTATTATTATTGTTATTATTATTATTATTATTACACAAACTTGAGCAACTTCAAGAGATAACTCATAAGAGACACTCCCGACCCTAACTGAATAAAACCGCAATCGAATGAATTGGTCTTAAGAATTTGCAGAGAAGAAGCAGCCATAGGCTACTGAGTAATTATAGGAGCTCATGTTGCACGATCTTAGGCATCTTTTTCGGAGGATGTGAAGGATGTATTGCCAATCAAAGGCAAAATGTAAACATCAACCAAAATCAATTACGTGAAAGTGTTCCTACATGATGAATGAAGTTATTATTACCATTGCCAATGATTGCTGACAGTTTTCCATCAGCATTCCATGACCCTTCGTCCAAAGTCGTAAGGATTTCTTGTACTTCTGAGAGGAGTAATAAAAAATAATTATAATTGCGATCACAACAACAGGAGCAAGAGTAAGAAGAACAAGAGTTATGGCTGCACAACAGCAATAATAATGATGAAAATTCTTTTGTAGGGTTGTGTGAAAGTTTGGGACATAAAGGAACCAGCGAGCAGATCGCCAATTTCACAGTTAGACTGCTTGGTAAGTCATCTTTCTCTTTCTTTCGTTAAATTCCTTCAGATGAATTATTACCGTTTTGATTATTAAGTAAGTTTTACAAATTCAATGCTTTAGCGACAAAGTGTATTAGAGTAACTTGGAAAACAATGCAGCTCATCGCTAAGGCGCTAATAGTAATAAAAAATCAGGTGTTGCCGAGTAATATTTGAAGTTTGTTAATTTAAATAATTATTATTAATATTTTTATGGAAAGTTTATTCTTTTAGATATCTAAAATGAGATTGTTATCTGTTCAAATTTTTCATAGTGCAAACATATCACAAGATTCATTTGAAATTTGAAATTTTTCTGTCAATTCTAAGTTTGTGGTTGTGTTTGTGGTTGAGTATGGTTGTTGTTGCTATAGCAACGAGACAACTACATTCGTTCGGTCAAACTACTTCAAGATGGTCGCACGTTGGTTGTTGGTGGTGAAGCGAGTACAATATCCATCTGGGATCTGGCTGCCGTTAGTTCTAATCAAATCTAATCCAATCTAATCTATTGTCTTCATTGGCACCATTGTTACAATATTCACAAAGTGTTGTCAAACAATGATCACTTCAAGTGAAGCTAATTAACTCTTTACCAATCAAAGTTTGTTTGTTTGTATGTGCACTTGCTATTGCACTCCTTCAAGGTACTACTCAAAAGCGCTCCTGACTACAGCATGGACACTGAATTGGAGTTTCACGCTGAAGCGCTGAGCAATTGCAAGTGAAGGACTTGCCCAAGGTACCTATGAGGCGGCTTGAGGTGGATTTGAACCTGCAACCGTCCGGCTGCAAGGCAACGAACATACCCACTACACCACCATGCCCGACAAAGTGTAGTAAATGGTATGGGAAAGGAAAATCCTATACCCTCGGTTTGAAAAGGATTAAAAAAATTCTTTTTGGAGAATTCCAGACCATCCCAGTTGGTTATGGAGACCAGGAATTGGATTGCATTGGTTAAACAAGTTCAAACAAATTTACATGTGATTGATATTCATTAATTTATTCATTCATTCAGTAATTTTTTTAAGCATGTCTTCCTGTTATCTACTATGGTGTATGACCAGCCTTGGCAAAACTGTACATATCAGGTGCTGATAAAAAAACACGTGAAATGTCTCTAGTCAGAAACGCGTTGTATCAGAAGTTGATTCCTGTCGCATTCAATTGTTACATGCTTTCTAAGGACTCGTGTATCATAAATGTTCAGTTGCTATAAAGTAGATGAATAAATTTTTATTATCACTGAATGAATGAACAATGTTGCAGTTGGTTCTGACATTATTATCTTATGATTGTTCATGTAAGCTTACATTGTATTGTATTGCAATTGTTTCATTGTGCACATAAAAAACAATTGTTGTAGTCGACGCCGCGCATAAAGGCGGAGCTGACGTCGAGTGCGCCAGCGTGCTATGCTCTCGCAATCAGTCCAGACTCGAAGGTCTGCTTCAGCTGCTGCAGCGATGGAAACATCGCCGTCTGGGATCTACACAATCAGACATTAGTCAGGTATGTATGTATGTGTGTTTGTTTGTGTGCATGTATGTGTGCGTGCCAGTATGTGTATGCCACGTATGCATGTGTATGTATGCAGGTGCGTTTGTCTGTATGTTTGTGCATATATGTGTGACACTTGTGTGTGTGTGTGCCTGCATGTGTATGATCAGCTTAATCACCAGGGCGGGGTCATGGGGTTCATTATGGATTAACATCTGACCAGGGCTTTCTGTCGTCTTTCTAGGACAATGTTTTGACAATTCAACTGTCCACTGCTATCACGTTATTAGGTACATTTGAGAAGCCAGATAATAATTATCTGCAAACATAATCAATTTGATTTCTCCATTTTTCATTCGTATAACCTGCATGATTGCCTGATTGCACTCTGATTATATTTTACCCTTTCATTGAAATAAAAGTTGTAGCAATAATAATAATAACAATAATTATAGTAAGCTTTTATTAGTGATTTTAAGCCTGAGGGATCATAAATACCTCGGGCGCTAAAAAAAAAAAATTATAGTAATATTGATGAAAGGAATCGGATTAATGTTAGTAACAGTTTTCCATCAGCATTCCATGACCCTTTGTCCAAAGTTGTAAGGATTTCTTGTACTTCTGAGAAAAGAAATAAAAATAATTATAATTGCGATCACAACAATAGGAACAAAAGTAGAAAGAACAAGAGTTATGGCTGCACAACAGCAATAACGATAAATTCTTGTTATTCTTGAAAAGTTGGTATAATAATGGAAGTTATAATAATAGATTAACTGTGATATTACTTTGTAATACTAACAATAATAATGATTTAGCAATTGTATGAACATGTGTGTGTGTTGCATTGTGCACATTGCAGGCAGTTCCAGGGCCATACAGATGGCGCCAGTTGCATCGACATCTCACCAGATGGCAACAAACTGTGGACCGGAGGACTGGACAATACGGTCAGGTCGTGGGATTTGCGCGAGGGACGACAACTTCAGCAGCACGACTTCACGTCACAGATATTCTCCCTCGGCTACTGTCCCACTGGCGAGTGGCTGGCTGTCGGGTGAGGAGCTATATAAATTACTTATTTGGTTTGACTGGTTATTAACATTCTCGATAGAAGGTCCTTCAACCTGGAATGGCCTCCCTGTTGCTTTTGTGCCCAGGGTTCATTCCACTCTGCTGCTTAAGAATCTCAAAACTATCCTATTATAGCTAGTTATTGGGCCGGGAGTGCTTCTGAATAGCCTACCTTGAAGAGGCTCTATATAAAATTTCCTAAATAAATAACAGGGTTGGCTGATTCATGATGAGATATTTTAGATTTCCTTTCAATTTATGCTGTTTCTTATCTTAAGTACTGGTACTGAGTTCAGTTGTGTCAAGACATCAGTGAATTGTGGCTTAGAGTGAAGTCGCAATTACAGCTCATAATCTATTGAAAAATTTTGGTTTAAGGTCACATTCATTTCGTTGATGATTTATGCGATGTTTGTACAATTATTTATTTATTGGTCATTTATTCTGAATTTATTCACTTGTTCCGTTGTTTAATCGTAAATTTGTCAGTTTTCCAATTGTCCTTATCTTCATTTGTGATGATGCGATAACACTTGAAATGATGCAATCTGTTTGTAATCTTTAATGATTTATTGATTCTGGAAGTGAAATTAATTAATATGTGTTTAGACATGCTAATTCAGGTGCTACAATTATTTTCTCCAAGTAATAAGATAATAGGATTTCCAGTTTTAGTGGGATAATAGGATTTCCAGTTTTAGTGGGATAATAGGATTTCCAGTTTTTTATTTTCCTTGGTGATAAATGTTATCTGTTGACACTTCTTAAAACACTGATTGTATTGTGTTCAAGCTATTCGAATAGTGTTGTTACTTCTTTTTCTTGTGGTCATTATCATTATTATTATTATTAACACTGCTATCAGTGCTATTGCTACAACACCTACCATTGCCACTACTGCTACAAGTACTATTGTTGCAAATTAAGAGCACTGATGATTTTGTTTTTACTAGGATGGAGAGCAGTAACGTGGAGGTTTTACATCACTCGAAACCTGACAAGTATCAGCTGCACTTGCACGAGAGCTGTGTTCTGTCGCTGAAGTTTGCATACTGTGGCAAATGGTTTGTCAGCACGGGCAAGGACAATCTACTCAATGCCTGGAGGACTCCCTACGGGGCCAGCATCTTCCAGGTCAGTGGCCAATCAGTAATTGCTCTGGAATCCCACTGTTTAACTTCTGCAGCTTCATATCAAGCTACTGTGTTGTGTAAATAATAATGTCTTTCTTGTCTGAATGCAAGACTCATCTGTTCCAACCTGCTTGTCTGCTGTATCAAGACTTTGGGTTTCCGGATATGTCGAATTTGAACCGGGTTCCAATGGATTACGATGTGTTTTTTACTGTGGTATCACTTCAAATGTTGATTAATGCCTTGTGATTGGTGCGTTCTGATTGATTGATTGGTGCATTGTGATTAATAGGTTTTTTGACTTTGCTGACTTTTACTGCACAATGTTAGGAAATTATTTTTGTCATGAAATTATGTTAACTAACATACATCATTTAATTTACACGTATCATATATATGTTATGGAAAAAATGTATGTTCCATACATACCGTAGTACATACGGTTGCACTTTGCTTTGATGCTTCATTACAAACCTTGTCAAATAATGTTAAAATGTGTTTAATATTGATTCTCCTACTACTAGTAATAATTGAATTGTTGTTCATTAGCCCAGCCCGAAATTAGATGCCCTAATACAGTGCTGTCCAACGTGCGGCCCGCGGGCCGCATGCGGCCCGCGAGGTGATTTCAAGTGGCCCGCCAGAGATCACTAAATTTGTGCGCTTTAATTGTGTAAAATGATGTAAAGGATAAAGTCACTGATTGACTTTAGTTTTTATATTTTTATTGATTTTGTGACAGTTACCGATTTGAACAGCTACCAGGAAGGTCTATCGACAACTAAAATTATTCTCTTGAATTCTTTCTTTTACTGGGGTTAGGCTCCTGTTACAGTAGCCTATAGTCTATTTCAGTGCTGTCCAACGTGCGGCCCGCGGGCTGCATGCGGCCCGCGAGGTGATTTCAAGTGGCCCGCCAGAGATCACTAAATTTGTGCGCTTTAATTGTGTAAAATGATGTAAAGGATAAAGTCACTGATTGACTTTAGTTTTTATATTTTTATTGATTTTGTGACAGTTACCGATTTGAACAGCTACCAGGAAGGTCTATCGACAACTAAAATTATTCTCTTGAATTCTTTCTTTTACTGGGGTTAGGCTCCTGTTACAGTAGCCTATAGTCTATTTGGAGATTGACCCACGACTTCTGGTTTTAACGACTCTTATTACTGTACTCAATTAAACTCACTTCGCAAACCATCCCAAACCGTTCACTTCTAGTCAGTCCCTAAGATATGTAGGTTACAGAGTTCCAGCACGTCTGCAAGTGACTATAATTATGACCATTCCTTTCGAGAGAAAGTCTAATTACAGTCCTAAGGATTAGAAAGAAACCATCGCTAAGAGACACAGAGGCCAGGGATGACGAACGTCAATGTCTTGGTTCTGTCGGGTCCGACGAATATGGTGCTAGCTCTTTAGACCAAAACCCTGACTTCGACGATTTTTTAATGAAAGTCATGGCAGGAGAATGGAATTCGCCCGTCATAAATTAGATCTTAGCCAAAAATTCGACTGGGCGACGTAGCCTAATGAAGAGCTGAGCGGGCCAAACTGTCTGGACGACGAAACTGAGCGCGAGGCAGAGTTAAACGCCACCTTGCTCAACTTTTGTGAAGCATGACAATCATCGTCGTTTGTGTAGCCTACATGATTTATCATTCATTAGTAGGCTATTATTCCTGTGGCGATTGTCGAACTCTTTCGACAAACTGCTCAAGACTGTCCTCTTTGGTCATTCCTGGGTCGGGAGCATCTCCGAATAGTTATCTTAAACCGGCGGTATATAAATTTCATAACAGATAGGCTAGATTGATAGATAGGTTAGAATCACTCCATATTAAATTCAACAGGCCTACTCGTTTCAATGTTAACATAATTATATCAATAAATTCTGAATTTACTGTTGCGGCCCTCGGCTTCAAGAATCTTGCTTTTGCGGCCCGTGGTACCAAAAAGGTTGGACAGCACTGCCCTAATAGTTTTGAAAACTGATGTAGCATCCTCCTGCTGTCACTCTTAATAAATCAAAGGCAAGTTTTAGTATTTGAATTTTATTTGTATCAGTGTGTCATTAGATGATTTTATCTTGTGCTTCAGTCGAAGGAATCGTCATCCGTTCTCTGCAGCGACATCTCAACGGATGACAAATACATCGTCACAGGGTCCGGAGACAAGAAAGCGACCTTATACGAGGTCATCTTCTGAAGAGCGCCCCGCGTTACGAAATCGGTTCATAGACCCACAGTCTCTCCATTCGGTCATCTCCCTACCCACCGAATCTTCGTTAATGGGTAAACGCCTTCAGCCACCACCTTCTTCAATCCATCAAAACTGATCATGCGCGGTCTCTTACTTCGATCCACGATTGCTGTGTGTTGTTACCTACGTTGACACGCGATCGTGTTTTTCTCGTCGTGCTGTAAATGAGTATGTACGTTGTGCTGAAGAGGACTGTTGCTGCGCGTTGTTCTGGTCGACAGAGAATTTCGTTTTGTGAATACATGATTGAACTCTGCGTGTGTGTGTTTTTTCCGTCGGTTGTCAAATGCCCTCCTCCTTGTTCGTTACAGCACCATCGTCGATGTTTGCTTTTTTCTGCTTTCATAGTGCGATCGGTTACGTTGGCAACTGTTACTATGGTGATGTTGTTTCTGCTGTCCATTTAGGAAGATGGCTGCTTTGGAAACGGTTACTATAGTGATGTTGTTTCTGCTGTCCATTTAGGAAGATGGCCGCTGTGGAAACGGTTACTATAGTGATGTTGTTTCTGCTGTTCATTTATGAAGATGGCTGCTTTGGAACGGTTACTATAGTGATGTTGTTTCTGCTGACCATATACGAAGATGGCCGCTGTGGAAACGGTTACTATAGTGATGTTGTTTCTGCTGTCCATTTAGGAAGATGGCTGCTGTGGAAACGGTTACTATAGTGATGTTGTTTCTGCTGTCCATCTAGGAAGATGGCCGCTGTGGAAACGGTTACTATAGTGATGTTGTTTCTGCTGTCCATTTAGGAAGATGGCTGCTGTGAAAACGGTTACTATAGTGATGTTGTTTCTGCTGTCCATCTAGGAAGATGGCCGCTGTGGAAACGGTTACTATAGTGATGTTGTTTCTGCTGTCCATTTAGGAAGATGGCTGCTTTGGAAACGGTTACTATGGTGATGTTGTTTAGTCTGTCCTATTATTAGCATTGGTTACTTTGGTAATGGTTTTAATAATCGTGTTGTTTCTGCAGTCTGATATAAATAGCGTCGGTGGTCAATGATTAGTGATTTCTGTGGTTACTAAGACGATATTCAGTGGTTGAAGTGGTTTGGGTGAGCAGTGGGAACACTGAATGTGAGCAGTGGTAATGCTAATGACAGTTTATTGGAATGCAAGTGTTTCCAGGGTTCCATCGTGATGAGCAGTGGGAACGCAAGCCAAGAATCTCGAGAGCAGTGGGAACGCCGTTCCCACGCGTTCCCACCCACTTTAAACCCTGACGATATTGCAGGATTGGCTGCCACGCTGAAGTTTGAATGGTGATATTTCTTTCTTCTGGTTAGGTTACTAGAATGAGGTTGCTACGGTGATATTGCTTCATTGTAGTAGAACTGGTTACTATAATAGTGATGGTTGCTATGGTTGTATTGTTAGAACTGATTGCTTTAATGTTGTGCGATGTATGCTGTGGGCACGATTTCAGAAATCACCAAAGGATTTTGTGAAGGATATTGTGGACAATGTCATGGACTGTTTTGGATTTTTGTGGCCCATCTTTTCAGATATAGTGTTCAAATCAACTGCAGAGTTTCTCAAAGGTCCCAATGAATCGATGGAATTTGGAATCTTAACGAGTTAATTCCTTTGATGATCCGCCATGATGTAATCCAATATGGCGATCGGCGGAGTAATTCCTTAAGCGCTGTGACATCATGCAGGAATTGTTTGATGCCATTTTAATTGTAGCGAGAAAACTTTCATGTTTATTATTATTTATTAATAATAAAAATACATGAAAAATTATTTGTTTTTCGTTTGTTTTTCAGTTTCCTTGCGGCTTTAAACAATCAAATTCTTTGAAATTATTGCTTAAAATTTATTGATACTAGTCATAGTAGCAATATTAATAAACATCAGTATCATCATTATAACAATGACGAATGATATTAATGTTAATCACTGACTTTTGTAATGATGGCATACAAACTCTTCCTATCAGCAGATCATGTCATGCACACAGACCATTTTACAAGTTACTGTCTTCAATTCAATTTGTGTGCAATGCATCTAGAAATTCTTCTTCTCACGAATCATGATGCTGTGTTTGGGAGCCATATCCAGGTACTGCATTGCAATAAGATCGGAATGTAATAAGTTTATTTCCTGCAGGTAACATCAATGTTGATATCCAGGTCCACTAACCATATCATATTATGTTTGTGTTAAAATTAAGCCGAATGGCATAAACACACGAGTGTGGTGGGCAGCATGTAATGTAATTTGTAACTTATGTATCACCAATCTCAGCTGTGACCATTCAGTAGCACTCCCAGTTGAGTACCTGGAGAAAAGAAAGAGGAGAGAGACAGACAGACAGACAGAGAGATAGACCGAGAATGAGAGGGAGAGATATCTGTAGAAACAGCTATAGGTTAGAAACAGACTTTAAGCGTCGAGAGAAGTTGTAGAATGAGGAGAGCTGATGAAATCTCTTGAGATATTTTGGATTAGAACCCAGCTTGGATTTGGGGACAAAACAAGGAGAGTTTGAGCTGAACGTGGGTTGAAAGAGGAAGCCAGCCAGTGTCATTTATTCAAATTTTATCGACCATGTATACAGGGAAATGGAGAATTTAGGAAGACGAGCAATTGATCTAGCAGCAGCTCGAAGGACAGTCTGGATATTAGCCAGGCGAGGCGGATCCTGAGAAGGTCAATAACTCTATTCTTTTAGGCCAAACGCGTGTGCAGATGAGGAGTGTTTAAAAAATAGGAACAAAGACATGAACAATAAACTCGTAGGACACTCTCGAGCTGATATAATCGTATATATCGCCGGTCAAGGGTTTTAAACGGTCTTGAGAATGATCCACTGCTTCCGTTATGGTAGCTAATAATTTCACAATGAGCAGAATTTATGCTCATAGGAAATAGCCTACATCAAATACTCAGAGCTGGTCAAACAAGGAAACAGAAACCGCGCGTGGAAAGTACCAGTAGATCGATAAATCACCAATATTCAAAGTCCAGTCAAAGTTAAATTAACATTTTACAACTGCTGTTTAGTCACTCAATAACCGATACAAGTAAATATAGGCTATAATAGGGTCTACAGTAGACCTACAACGAAGTCAAGCTTTGTTCCCATTGAAAAACGAACACATTGTCAGGTAGGCCTAGGCGTAAGTTCGGCCTACTTTCAGAAATATTTTAAAGCAGCTTACCTACAGAGATATGGAGGATGAGAAGGAAGATTATAGTGGCTTGCAGTTCTAAAATTATTATAATAAACACAGAAGAAATTGGTGACAAGCCAATTTTATAGTTTTTAGTTAGGAAATATTCATTCATTCATTCCGAAAACTTATATAGCGACCCTTCAAGAAGCCTACTCAGAGGCGCTCCCAGACCAGCCACAGCTAAAAAGATAGGTCTTGAGCAACTTGTAGAAAGCAGGCAAATTATTCCGAGGTAGTAAGCGTAGTGCAAGCGGGAGCCCATTCCATGTGTACGGGCCAACAACCGAGAAGGCCCGACGCTGTCTGGTAGCACTCAAAATATCATGTTGTATAACAAACTAAAACCTACAAAGCGAATGTCATTAGGCAAATAATAAGCTACCTTATTTGCTTGTGTGAGGCCGCATAGCAGGCCTAGAATAGGCCTATAGATGTATTTCAAATGCACACAATGATACTTACTTGCTCACAAGATGAATATTCATGAATATCTTGTGCCCGCCTTTTAGCCTGACCGATGGAAACAATACAAGGTAGGCACCGACGCTGTTGTCGTTGTGTACACAGCTTATTATGAGAGGTACACATAACAGTGTGGCACCCAACATCGGAATCGAGTTATAAAGTTTCTGCTATAGTTTCGTTCTAATTTTTTGGCAAAATCTGGCAAAATCTGGACGATTAAAGCTTAAATTCGACCCGATCTTATTTGGAGAGGTTCGAGGTACGGTTTGTATTAATTTAGGTGGATGTCGTACGTTCTGAGCAATCAGGAAGTTTTAATGGTTGGAATGGTAGTTTTTTGTGTCTGATATGGGTCTTTAATTGAACACATAATTGCCTATCGGTTTCGAGCTCGCACCTCTAGCCTCTATGCCTACGTGCTATGTAATGTAACTTTACGATATATCCGAGCGCCACACAAAAGCCAAGTGAGAGGGACCAGTTTAATTGTCGGCGCTGCATAGAATCCAGTCCACAATAACCGGGTTGTTTTTGTCCGTTCTGGTGCCAGGTCTAAATCTGGGGTGGGGGTGGGGGGTGGGGGCCGTCTCCAGTCATTTAGTGAACCAATCTGAGACAAAGCTACACAGAGGAAAGCATAGAATACATGTGCCATATTACTGTAATGCTGTCTTAATGATGTCTTAATCCTAATTTATTAAATTCTGTTTGACTTTGCTTCAAAATCGACCTATTTAGCAATTTTGCCAGGACGCATTGAATAACTGTTCCGCGTGTTCCCATCTTCTCGTGAATTGTTAATTGTGCGTATACAAAATAGATTTCTATGACTGTCACACAGCAGGTCTATCAGGCTGACCATTGGGTATATTCTTCCAGCGAAAGGTTGACATAGGCTATTAATCATTGTGATTTAAGTTCGATTATCACATACAATTATACCCGTATCAAATATCGTCAGATTAGACATTAAGTGGGTATCACTTGTGTTCAGTCTAAACCAATTGTCTGCCAGTTGGACATCACAATAAATTTGTCTTCTTTTATCTTCCACTTCAAAGTATATTTTTAACCTACAACTCCCTACACTGCTCCCAGCCGAGATATCTTCGTGAACACTTCACCATCCAGCCAACCCACTCTACTGATTATATATCCGCGTGTCTCGTTATCTCTCGGCTTTGGTCACAAGTCATCTGAAGTTCTCCAACCGAGCCATATCCAACACAGCACCATGTCTTTGTAATGATCTGCCTCCTGAAATCTGCTCATTTTCAATTCCTCCACCATCATTACTAAATCACACGCTATCACCTTTTCTCAGGCTCCTCTCTCCATCACACCTTAGACTTTTCATTCAAAATTGAAGTTGCACCTCTTCAAGAACTCTTACCCTGTCTCATCTGTTCCTCCGCTTTCCAATTCCCGACCAGACGACACCCGCCTTAGTTGCTGTTCCACCCCCCTGATTCTACAGCAACTTTTTTGGCTCAACTCAGCACTAGTGAATAAGTTGGTGCTCCGTGCTTGGCTTCTGAGTAGATGGCGTAGTGCTTTAGAAGTTTGGAGTTTGCGATTACAATAAATTTCCATTCTACAGACTAAGCTTTTTGGGTAATTATTCATGAGCTAATGAATATGTATGATGACCTCTGATTACTTAATGATGATTCAATATATTTGCACACATTATGTTTGCTGTCTAGTTAATTATTTTATTACAATGACTTTTATTAGGAATGACTGCCTAACCAACTACCCATAAGTTGGGCATCAGGACTTAGTCTTATCTTCTATACATGCAACAGGCCTACATTTTGTTTATGCATAGAGACTAAGCTTTGCACATAATATTCATGAGCGGATGAATATGTAATTATGTGTGATAGCTTTTCAAGACTACTAGATGGTGATTCATTATGTCTGCACATATATGTTTAGTTAATTATTTATACCTTAATGCATGTGACGTACGTACTAACTTGTTTTATTAATCATGTTTCATTGCGTATGGGATAGTTTTTTTATTGAATCATTAATGATGTAACAAGCATGCTTTGATATTTATTTTATTTTAAGGAGGAGCTAGATACATCGTGCTAGAATTAGTGGATTTGAAGACTGAAGAAATCATCATTGAAACATCATTACGAAATTTGAACACACTTTGCCACCGTGTGAAACAAGTTTATTTCGATGGGATTAAACCATTTCAATCAGCATATTCAGCATTTGAAGAGAAGCATTTTTACCATTGCATAGGCTAAACTTCTGACTATAATTCATGAATATCAATCCTTCCAAGATGCACGTGAATACAAACTGAGAGTTTGAAAGATTTCCCGTGTTTCGAAATGTGCCACAAAATCTCAACTCTTGTGGCTTCTCTTCTTCAACCAGTGGATCTCTGAAGAATGTCGACCGAACGAAACGTGCGAGGTGGAATGGATCCAGTTTATCAGAATTACCCATTCGGAAGACCACCCGTTCCTCCTCCATCTGATGATACCTGTTCTTCCAGGCAAATTTTTCCAAGCGCTCTCGAACAGACGATGCCAATTTGGAAAGTCAAAGAAGATGAAAGAGGTAACCTGTTAATTTTGTTGCGAACATTACAAACTGTTTCTGGTTAGTTAGCAATTTTCACCTATTTTCAACTGTGTCTATTCTGGACTAAAGGCATTCTCTTTCAGCATGGTTATCTTTCTTGGGGTACTTTTTGTTATCAATGAACCCTAACCATTGGAAATTAGACTGTCATCTGTTTAGGAGCACCGAGTAGGGTTGCCAGGCAGCCTTGAGTAAATTACCGGAATATATATATATATATATATATATATATATATATATATATATATATATATAGCAAGCAGCGGCCCAGCTTGATTTTGGCGTCGGTCAGTTAGATAAAAAGTGCCACCAGTGATTTCGCGTATGGGTGTTCCGTGGGCCCAACTAGAATGCAACGGCTAGAAATTTGATATACTGCAACCCTGTCGTCATGCATGAAAAGCTGATTTGCGTGGGAGGTTAATATTCTGATGAGAGATGTCACCCTAATTTTGAGGCTTGTGATCTTGGGACGATGGTGGGGGAAGGTGGAGGTAGAGCAGTTGGCGATTGACAGAGTTGAGTGGAGGGGTTCAATGGGTTGCCCGATAACCTATATGCAGATCAGTGCGGGGAGGAACAAGTACTAAGTGCTACGTAAGGTGTTGGCAGGGTTCATAAATTGCCTACGACATATTTAAAGCATAATAATATGAAGAAATCTGGAGCAGTGACATTCATCATGTCGGTATAGGACAAGGCTATATCGGATAACCTGCACGCGGCTGAACGGTTGGTTTAGCCTGGCTTGTGTGATTCTTAATCACTGTCTCTAGTTATATTATTATATAACTTATATACTTATGTAGCCAGCCATATTAAGCATATATCATAGCATAATATATATTCCCTTATCTATCTAAATGTCTACGTACCACATACCTCAAGCTGAGTCACCGGAGTACATTCGAAGGGGTAGAAAAGCGGCAATGCTATTGGAAAATCGCAAGTAGATGTCTTTTTATGGACCCAAGAAACTACACGTACTCCAACAATTATTATTGCTAGCAATAAGTATTTACCGGACATCGCCATGTCCGGTAATGTATGAAATTTCTAACCGGACAGATTGTGTGAATACCGGACTGTCCGGTTCATTACCGGACGCCTGGCAACCCTAGCACCGAGAGTTCTTCACAGTGCATTAGTATGGTGCACTCACCTTCGTGAGATTCTTGTTAAGGCGCTATGTAAATGGTCATATACATACTGTTGTATTCATTCAGAAGTTAGATTACGGTCGATTTTTTCCAAGCCTAGCAATGTTTTCAGATGAGAGGCGCAATGCCTGATATTCTATTCTGAAATATATTCCAATCGGTGGGATGTGTTGGTAAATTATGGACGTCCCATCCCGGCCATCCCTGTGCAATTCAAAGAGCTGCACTGTCATCATTGTCGGTGATTAACTTCTGAGCCGAGCTTTCACTGTGGCCGATGACCTCTTTCAGATAATGACTGTCAACCGGGTGAACGGCAGCATTTACCATCCCACCCCCACCCACAGTCGGTCCATGTTTGCTATGGTGTCTACGAGTAATTCTACTTTTAATGTAAATGTTTTTCTGCAGCAACGCCTCTATGGTCTCGACCCATGCTCGTTCTTCAGGGACTTGATCCTTCACTACTTGGTTTCCTAACTGTTAGATTGTGTGCCATGTCACATATTGAATGGGTTTCTGCCTCATGTTTGCTTCCCCGGGTACATATTATCGGTGATTTGTGTGGTTTTATGCCTGCTTATCTGCCTGCTTTTCGGTAGGTTGGCCTGTTTGCATGTTTATATGCCACCGTTTGCTTGTTTCTTCATATATGCTTGTTTTTCTGCACATTATTTTGTTTGTTTGTCTGCGTATTTGTCTGTCTGTCTATACTTCTGTTTTGGTTTCTTTCTGGTTGTCTGCTTGCCTATTTTGTGCTTATTTGTGTCTTTGTTTTCAGCTAGCTTCTTTATCAGACCAATGGTGGGTTTGTATGTCTTTTTGGTATACTTGTCTGTATGTCTGATAGTTTCTCTACCTTCCTGTATGTATGATAATGCAGGGTACGGTAAGATAAGGTAATGAGGTAATCGCTTATTTGTTACCCTGCTATAATGAGTCTCAGTCTTTAGAGGCATTGTCATTGGTCGTCTAGCACTTGATTGATTGATTGATCCGTGGGCTCAAGGATATAATTTTGTTATGACGACAGCAATCCAAGAAGAAGACATTTTCATCTGTACTAGATGCAGTTCATCAGAAAAATGACGACATTTATAATTGAGATTTGAACACCAGATGCTGAATTGAAATGAAATAATATACATCTGCCAGTGTTTGCCTGTTTGCGTTTATCTTTGCCTGACTTTAAAATGTATCACTGTTTATCTGTTCCTGTCTTTTCGTCTGTCTGTCTGGCTGGCTCTTCCTTCCTGTCTGTCTGTCTGTCTCATTGCATTGCTGTCTGTCTTGCAGACTGTGTGAATGTTAGATTTGTGAAAGAAGTTGTTCTTTTGGACTTTGAATGTCTTATCAGAATGTTATTTCGGTAGTAATTTTTGCAGTTCTAAGTGTGTATGCAGCTATCTGTGTGATTGTATAACTGAATGTATATATGTATGTATGTATGTATGTATGTATGTATGTATGTATGTATGTATGTATGTATGTATGTATGCACATATGTATGTATGTACATATGTATGACATGTATGAGCACTTGTTATATACATTCAAGGCACCGAACATGCCCCCATGCCGTGCCCCACAATGTATGACTATGTGTGATGTTCTTGTAATTGTAATGTATCAATGATTGTACTTTTGATCATCGTGTGAATCTGTGTGTTTGATCATGTGGGTGATTGTTTTTACGTGTCATTGTATGTGTTCAGGCCCGCATTAAGGTAGGTGCTAAGGGTGCTGCAGCATCCAGTCCCGCAGTTTTGATGGCCCACATTTTCAAAAACCATTAAATTTGTTAGCGTGAATGCTGCAACATTAATAAATAATGCGAAATCATCATCGACAAAATTTTGCCAAAGTTTTCACACATATCAGATTTATTTGTTCGAACTAGTCTAACAGTTTATGAATTGGTTGAAATCGCAGGAACTTATTATTAGATGTCTAATGTCTATTGTAATTTTATCTGTGGTAGGTTTGACCCTTCGGCGGTGATGTCATAAATTAGGCTACACAGGTCAATCATTTTGACTGGCCTCTTGAAATAAGAGAAATGAAATTAGACGAAATGTCATTGGTTAAATATTAACTTCTAAAACATATAGATATATAGTTTATCATCTTCTCTAGTATTCATGACTCCTATAACAGGTTGAAATGTCCAACATCACAATTCATCTCAATGTTAGACCTCTTCTTTGAGCTTTCCATTTGTTCAGGACTTTTTTTAAATTAATTTTTTTGCTGGCCTTTTTTCATTCTTTCCTGCTCAACTTACCCAAAAGCAGACAATGCAGCCTATTTTTTTCACTGTTTCACTTCTTCGTTCCACACCGATCCTTCATGGTAAATTACCCAAAAAGCGGCTGACAGTGACCTTTTTTCATGAATTTCACTGCACAAATTTGCTTTTACAACTGCACAAATTCATTTACAACTGCATATTTTTTGTACAACTGCATGCTAAAAAATTCCTGATTTGTGATCATCCAATCCAGCATCATCTATCGTGGTTCTCCTCTTGTTTGTTCCCCCCTTCATTTTTCATTTAGATGCCCTTTCAACAGCATGTCTGTGTTACGACGCCATATAATGTTCCTTCGATGACTGGTCTTAGCAGTGAGTCTGCCCTCAGCCTGTGCCCTACCCACTTTCATTGTGTGCCTATCTCTTTTGCTGTGTGTATTCTATCACAGCTCTTTCTTCCTCGATCGTTTCGAGACCTTGGTACAAGAAGTTCATGATGCTCTTAAGAGCGGGCTACCAGAGCATTATTGGAGTCAACAAAAGAAATTGGTAGAGACAGAGATAGAGAGAGACAGAGATGGAGAGACAGAGAGATAACACCACCCTCGTAATGGTCGTGCATAAGGTCAGTTGCAATCATTGGGCAGAATAAGAGCTGTATTTCCTTGTTGCTTTGAAAGGCTCTTAAAAGTTTCAGAGGTATTTGATTATATATATATAATATATACCAGTTTTTTTCCATCGTTTTGGTTTAGAAAGAACCATATCATCACCGTCCTCTTATCGAGGTGTTGTCACCCATGGCCACGGCAACCATGGCAACCAGTCGTCGTGTTGCACCGAGGAACGCTATTGTTGCAACAAGTAAGTTTGCTTGCATTTATTTATTATTTACGAACACTTTATAGTTGAGCTGCATACTTCTGTAGAAGTTGCGCTACATAGCTTTTCTCGGTGTTTTAACAACCCTCTGTCATAGTTGTGGTGATGTGATATACCCGCATCAGTCTGGATATTAATGATGATATTGTATTTGTACGCTATCTGAAACCGTCATAGAACTATAGTTGCTGGTCAGAGCAAACAGATAGAGTGCTCTGTTTGTTCTAACCCGCCACTTAATACCCACTCCCTCTGCGCCCACAGCAATTGGAATGTAGTAATTGTCTCTGTGAATTGCTTATCTCCGCCTATTTGGCTCTTACGCAGTAATTGCCCGACTTAGCCTTACACCACGCTCTCATGTCCAACAAAACAACAACAGTAGCCATGTCATATTAGTCATTGTAATAAAAATAATGGTAAAATATAATTTCCTGAGGAATCATTACTACCCAGTAGAAATTATGATTAATATGCTGATGCAGCAGCAGCAGCAGCATCGCTGACTCTTTCTGCCACTTAAGGCTTATCTTTTGGATTAAGGCTTATCTTTTGGAACAATCATGAAACTGTCATTAGCTGTTTGAGCTGATGTATAGTGCCCTTTCGTTTTTGTCCTTATATTTGATATGGTGCTATGTAAATGTCTTTTTATTATTATTTATGATTTTTATGATTATGATTATTATATTATTATTATTTCTTACCTCTACTGTGACCACTACTTCTGAATGCTACTACTAGTCTGCTACTATTGAATGTATCAAGTTGTGATATTGTCAGCTTGATTTGGAATAAACAATAATATTGTGATTGATTGATTGATTGATATTGTCACTATTTTATCTTTGCTATTAATCATTTTTACTATAGACGACAGTAATTATAGGAAGAGTTATGGCTGCAATGGAAATGTCTTTTGGTTTCTATGGAAACATATTAAAGTTGCTGGGGAAATATCTTTAAGCATTCAATTTTTTTGAACATTTCAGAGTGTCTCGTAATGTGACTTGCGCGAAGCCTGGATCACACGTAAGCTAATTTGGTTGTAAGTTAGTTGTAGAAACGAGCAAGTAAATAACTAGTTTCAGTAAATAGTTTCTGCACTTTTCAAGTAGCTAGTTTGAGAAAGAACTATTTCAAGTAAATTGTAGTTGAGATGACAGCAATGATGTCAATGAAAATGATGGTGAGAATAAAATGGTGAAATGATGAATGATGATGGGGAAAAGATGATGGTGATGATGAAAAAGATGAGACATTTGACAACAATGATGATTATGATGGCAGTGGATGTGATATTGAACTCAATAAATGAACCACTCTGCACTATAATATAAACACTAAATAGTTTAATATCTAAAAATTAATTTGATCAAAAGTAGTTTTCTGCATCATGGGTGATTTTCTTTATGGCTATTTGCTCGTTTACTGTGATTTCATAATTAATAAACAGATATTATAAATAACGACATAGACTTATCTACAAATAAATCCTAGAGCTGTAATCTGTGTCTGTTTCTCTTTCAACAGGATCTCTTCTTGCTGTTAATATTTCCTGGTTGAACTCTGATCTATCTGCAGCTTACAACATTGAGTTCTAATTGATTAACTTGTTGATTTGAGGACAGCTTTACTTACAACAAGTGTCTAGGGTTTCAGTCAACCCACTCTTTGTCTTTATGTTGATTGCAGTATTATGGTTATTACGTAAGGACATTAGACTAATTAATTACTTGATTGATTGATTGACTGACTTATTCAATCACTCACTGTCTTGCTCCTCGAATTCATTCATTCATTCATAATATTATGCTCTGGCTGCATTAGAAACATTTAAACAATATTTTGATTAAATGCTTATTTTCTGGCAGGAAATGTAACAGATGAATATTATTATAGTGACATGAGCATTGAGCATAATTATATTTACCTCACTTTATGTTATTCTATTTACTTTCAGTTCAATTTGTTTATTGTTCCCAGTTCAAACAATTGGCATATATGACAATTACACAGTAAACAGCAATGTAGGGATACAACAGGAAAACCTAGAAGTGACCGCTTTTTAGGACCGCCTATGTATCATGGAATGAAAGTAGAATGGCAAACGATTGACATTTATAGGTCTAACAATAAATCCAATTACTTTACCTTTCTTTACCTTATTTAATCTCATATTAGTATACTAACCTCCAACCATACCTGCCTGGGCACAGTGGTGTAGTGGGTATGTTCGTTGCATTGCAGACGGAGGGTTGCAGGTTCGAATCCACCTGAAGCTACCACGTAGTAGGGACCTTGGGCAAGTCCTTCACTCGCAATTGCTCAGCGCTTCGGCGTGAAACTCCGATTCAGTGTCCGCGCTGTAGTCGGGAGCGCTTCTGAGTAGAATCTTGAAGTGGCGCTATAGCAAGTGCACTTACACACATACATGTATACATGCCTTGACGTGCTTGACTTGTTTGATTCCAGATTCTAAATGTTTCGAGTGGATCTGACTCCAGCCATGACTCAATGCAACGACGTTCGCCATCTCCAGCGCACAAGTACTCCTCTTCTCCTCGACACATTCCGATCAGCCATCTTGTTCCTCGCCCGCCTGGAATTGTTCCACCAGTTGTCGTTACCAGTGCCGAGGACGAGGAAGTGGAGAAACCACCGCGTATTCCGACCCGTAAGCATGTTCCGTTGAGTCCGGAGCAGACGGATCTTTTCCGTTGCGTTCCTCCGCCGTCTACCAGGTCAAAAGGATTTTCAAGTTCCGGTTCCCAAGATGTACCATCGTTTTCTCCACAAGTTTGGTCAGGGTAAGATGCTTAGCTTTGTGATTAGTGTACATGAGTTTACTTATTATTTATGTTCATTGTTCACATGTTCTTCACCAATGAAACTATCTCGGCTGCGTCGTCGGTGTTAGAGCACATGTCCGATGTTCTTTTGTGTGCTTGTGGGTGCTGTGTTGCATACAAATTGTGCTTTATTTAGGATATTTTACTTTCGGGCTGTTACGATCCAAAGATGGGGGGTGGAACCTTAAATGGTGTGGCACCCTTTCAGATGGGCAACAGCGGTGAAGGATCTTGCCAAATCATTTAATTGAAAACTGATCGGCATTGAGGCCATATGGTCGCTGAAGAATAATAGATACAATCACACCAGTGTCCTGTTATTGCATTACAGATATCTCGTTTGGGGCTCAGCTGATTGACCTTTGACACTATTTAAGCTGACCTGACCTACTTTAGTTTCATCTAATTTGACCTAGTCTACTACGTCATCTGATTCAGTGCAACAATAACCATAACCATAGACACTCTTTTATTGAAACAAAAAGCAAAAGAGTTTAACTAACAGATGTAATCAGTTACGGAAACAATGTTTGGCTCTAAGTGAGAGTCCTGAAAGGTTCTAGGCCCACTAACAAGGGTCACCTTAGAATGAACATCGAATTGAACAGTGATCAGCTCAAAGTTTAGGTTTGAATGCCGGGTACATAGAAAGAGAAAGTTTCTACGGGAAAAACTTAACTACCGTTAGTTAACTAATGTACACGCGAGGCAAACTTAACTAACCGTGAACAGAGATAATTGCGCAGTTGAGTTTAAACGAAAAAAATGTTGACATTTCTGAGTTGGAGTTATGTAATTTAGTTTAATCGAACGCTAATCTTAATCTGATGTGATCTATTCTGCCGTAATCTGCTATGACCTAATTATATTTCATCTGATAGGATCAATTTATTTTCATTTGACTTGACCCAGTTTTATTTAATATGGCAGCTCATCAGACCAATGAAATCCAATCCATTTCATGATACATATTGAAGCTCTTTGATGCCATCTGATGTGAGCTACGTGTAATTTAATCCAGTTGAACATGGACTAATTTAAATTAATCTACCATGACTTAATTTCATTTGAAATTAAATATGACCACATAATTATGATCAAACATGACCTGACCTAGATTTATTCCATATATATATATGAATGAATAATGAAGCTTAATTTTTGTTTGTTTGACCTGATCTAATTGAATCTCATCTCACATTTTGTTCTGTTTTAGGCGTTCTTCACCTGCCACTCAGCTGCAATTGACTGATTCGGTTCCTCCATTGCCTCGCAAACTTTCTGCAACGTGTAAGTCATTGACGTATTTAAGGCGATGGTTTATGGGTTAAAAATAAATTATTGCCAAAACACAACTTTTCGAAACTGACCCCTTACTCTGTGACCATGTCCAAAAACTTAAAACTATGCAACAGGCACTATATGAATCGTCGAATGATTTAATGATTAAATTTGCGATTACTGCTATTAAAACCAAATTCTAACTTAGAGAAGTGGTCATAACAGTGGTTGTCCATAATTTACAACGCTTGTAATCATTTGAAGTGTAATTTTTTCCAGTGCGTTTTCGAAATCATCACCTCAGAAGCATCCTACCTGAAGAGCCTGAAGCTCCTTGAGACTCATTTTATGGAGAGTCCTTTTTTCAAGCCTCCTACATCTGCGATAATATCCATTTTCATTGAGTGAAATGAAAGTAATGTAAGCCCCCCTAAAATTGTTCCTGACTGCGCCCATGGCATTTAGGTTGGAACCACAAGATTCTTTCTGATCATAATATACATTTTTAGATACACTGGCTGTACTGTGGGGGTCTATTTAAACTGGGCCCATTTTAGGCATGAATGGTCTTTATGACCAGTTAAGCTACGGCTCCCAATGACACTGATTTAATATGCGAGAACCATGCTGTTTAATGGTCTTTATGAGCTGTGCACAGCTACCTGAATACAGACAAGACAGCAGCTGCCAGTTACACATAATTATGCATAGTTCTCAGTTAACAACAGCTGTGGACCCAATGGATTGGCTGGTTACACTGGTCAACAGTGATTTTGTTTCCTGAACAATTTTAGGTGTTTCTTATGCAGTTTCTGCTGCTGATCACGAAAATGACCTTGAAATTGTCCCAGCACGTACCGTTTTTGAGAAATCTTCAATTTTTATATTTATTTCCATTTTCTCAGATATAACGTTATAATAAGCTTCGTGTAACTGAGGTATGTCCAGGCGTGCACTTAGGGCAGTTTACATATATGTTTGTCTTGCATAATAAAATATAAACTTGGGTCTGCAAATGCATTAATGCTGGTTAGAATCTTCCTGCAAAAGTTCTGAGCTACTATCATATCAAGAGTTATGTATGCCTCTCCTGCATGGTGGGGTCTGGCTAGTGGATTGGACAAATCCCGTCTTGAGGGCCTCATGAACAAACTTAGACGAGCCGGCTACTTACATCCTGATACACTTACAGTAGAAACTTTAGCTCAAGAGGCTGATAAGGTGCTTTTAAAAGGTGTTCTTGGAAACGAACTTCGTGTCCTCCGTAACCTCTTTCCACTACAACGTGATCCATTATATAACTTTAGGGAAAGGGCTCACAATTTCATCCTCCCCAATAAAGACTCGTTAAACTTTATCCCTAGAATGTTATTCAAAAACATGTACTAACTATTTTGACCATAAGCTTTAAGCAGCCATACTGTTAATGTAAATCTACAGCGTTCTGTCTGTTGTTTATTGAATAAAACGAATATACATACATACATACATACATAAGCACTATTAGGGCCGCTTCTCTGCATAGGTCTACATGCATATCCCACTGAGGAAGTTGGCATCAGTTTGTTTGTAGTTTGATGTCGTATTTCCAAAGTTTAGTTTTTGTATACATGTATTCAAGATGCATAACAAGTTAGCCAGCTTATTTTCAGATAAGCTTTAAACCATAATAAATTAAATGACGGTTGTTGGCAGCAGAAATATCTCGCCAGTATTGCATGAAATGGGATACATGTACATTTTGCTACAGTTGTGGAAAGTAGGCTATGCTATATGAGTAAGCCTCAGAGACAAACAATGGCTGAACTTGTCAATAAAGCTTTGAGCTGTACTTTGGTTGCAAGACTGGAGAGAAAGCCAAGGAATGGGTGCCTCTCATTTGCTGTGAAAGATGTGCTGCAGATCTTAGAGTTTGACTCCGGGGGTCCTGCGAAAGCAATGCTGTTTGCCATCCCGATGGTCTGGCGAGAGCAGAAAGATAATGACTGTGACGGGCTGCTCAGTTTGTCTCACTTATGTTTCTGGTTTCTCGGGCAAGAATAGGAAAGGAAACTGAATGCCCAGATCTTCTTTCGACAATGATACCAGCGCCGTACAATGAAAGTCTTCAAATAGCGAAGCCACCAGAGAAATGGAGTTTAGACCACAAAGATTAAGATTCTGCTGCATTGATCTAACCAGGAACGAGTATATAGCTGCTGACAGTGATCCGGATTTTGAAGTAGGTAGGCCTATGTCTGGCGCACCTCATCTCATTCACATAGTCGGAATTGAACGACCTTTTAGAGACTTAGGTTTGTCAAAAGCAAAAGCAGAACAACTGGATTCAAGACTGGAGTTTGCTGTCACCAAGTTTTGGACAGAAATCGGTCCGACAAATATTTATGCCTTCTCTTCACTTAAAGCTGGAACTGAAACATTTTTTAAAAAGCCATGCACAAGGATGCTGAAGATTTTCTGCACAAGAATAATTATGAAAAACCTTTAATTTCATGTTTCTCAATATTTTTAAGTGATACAGTCATCATCAGCATCCAATATTATGAGGAAGAACTGTTATAAAGAATTTTTTCCAATGAAATTAAATTATAGTATATTGAAAATATATGCAATAAACAAGCATTTCAGTTAAAATCTTGCATGCCCGTTTTCTCAAAATCCTTACGTGATACAAAAATTCTGAGAACACCACCGTGTTCAGCACGTCGACTTCTATAGAAAACAGTCAAAGTTTTTTTGGAAACAAAAAGAAAGTTAAAATTTGTTGACCAGTGTTATTTCAGGCACTTTCATGCTTCAGAGTAACCTTTGAAAATGGGAGATTATTGTAGCCAAAAAGTAAATCGTATGGCCGTTACATTACTTTCCTTTTTGACCTCTACTTCTACCTGTCTTTTTTTTTATCTTATCTTGCCTACACATTATATTACCTTAGTTTGCTTTATCTTACCTAACCTTACATTTCTTGATATAAAGTCAGGTTATATTACATGTTCTGGATGTATTGAAAATGACGTCTATTGGTTAATGGACGAATTTTAAATGCTTTGTTAAATTGTTTTTATTTTCAGCTGATGGTTACGTTCCACCTAAGCCGATTTGTTTGAATCTCCCTTTTCCACTCAATGAAAATGGATATTTGAAGATGAGTAAAGACCAGCCGGTAGTTGAGAGGTTAACATTAACTATTGTTACTTCCTGTTTTTCTTAACAATTTTTATTATTACGTCTTTAGTAATATTTACAATTATTTTAAATTTGCAATGATCTTAACATCTATTTAAAGGCGATATATACATACTTTGTTTTAAAGATGCGAATCATATATGGCCATTTAAGTGGACAGAAGAATGCAAGATCCAATTCAGGAATATTTGTTAAGTAGTGTACAAGTGCTGTGTAATGTTGTAATGTCGTTGATGGTGGTTCTTGAAAAACTTGAGAGTTTCATAGCAGCGACCACAGAAATGCAGTTTTGTAACAGTAGTACTGATTATTTTTTACATTTTTCATAATAGCTATAAATTAGCTATTATGATTTCTTTTTATATTGCCTACCATAGTTATATAAATTGCATATAGCAACTGCTCTCGCAGATTGTATATAGGATGTTTGGCTCTGGTTTCACTTTGTGTAACCGTCTCATGGAGTCTTATGCAGTATGATGATAGTGTTTTGTAAATTAATAGGCTTGATTTTAAATGTTGTTTCTTTTCCAGTAGAGACAGCCAACCACCTTTTGAGAATCTTTGGAATCAAGATGTGAGTCTTTTTCGTTTATTTTTTGCTTATCTTTCTTTCGATGTCTTCTGTTAAGGTTTTGTTTTGCTGAATGATGCTTCTTGTATATTATTTGTCCATTCTCACTCGTTTTTGTTTGTGTTGGGCACAAAAGAATTTTGTAATATATTTTAAGAAATATTTGAAAGATTTAGATGAGGCCAGGTTAAAGAAAATTAGGTCAAGTCTGACTGAAGTAGATGAGAGTTGGTCAAACAAAATTAGGTTAGGTCAGATTAAATCAAATGAGGCCAGGTCAAACAAACTTAGGCCATTTAAGACAAATTTAGTTGAGACTCTGGCAAATAAAATTTAGGTTGGGTCAGATTAAATTAGATGAAGCTAGGTTAAGCAAAATTGGGTCATGTCAGATGAAATGACTTTAGGTCAAAGGTTGATTGAATCAGATTGGATTATTTTATCAGTTTATATTCATTAGTTGTTTTAACGTTTGAATTAAATCAGTACTCGGTGTTCCAGACACACGTGGATGATCCGGAATATTTCAGCATGTCAGATCTATATGCCGATGAGCCGCTCTACCAGGTTTACCACCGGGATGCAGTTGTTCGTGACGTCTTGGAGCAATCTATGGACGGTTGGTTTTACCACTTCTTGAGCCTAACCTCAGTTGTCGAGTGGGTAAAGTAAGGTACTTTACTGCACCTTGTACATGTACTGTATGTGAGTGTATGTGTGCGTGTACCTGTGTCTTTGTGTGTGTTGTGCGTATGTAATTATGTATTTGGGACACTGTGGATGTATTTTGAATGTATGACTAGATTAGATATAATCACATTAGAAAGGAAGTTAAAAGTGTCCGGTTGTGACCTTATAAATCTCCTGGATAAATTGGTCCTTCGATATCGGAAAAATACTTTCGATATGTCCACATCTCATGTTTGCTTTTTACTCTGTGCTTTTGGCTGGTTGGCAGTATTATAAGTATCTAACTAAACAATGGGACATAAAACATCATTGTAATGCATTGAAGTAATATTTGGTATTAAAAGGTACAAATTAAATCACATATAAATATATGTTTGAAATATATTTTTAAATCACATATATAATTTCTATCTTTTCCAGATGATGATTATGATGATGTTGAGTATGAAGATTATACAACAATTCTCACCTCGATGCTGAAAAGAACGTCGGAGAAGCGGATGGGTGAAACCGTCCAGCTAGACCTTGTTACTACAGTGGAAAATCTTCTTCCATCGGGTCCTGGGCTAAGAAGATTTTGGTCTGATACAGCGCAGGTCTGTGACAAATGACCACTGACCATACATCTGCTTACAGTACTACTGATAATCTATTATGTTTATGTCTAATTGTGTTTTGTAATTGCGTATTTATATGATTATTTAATTACATATTGTGATTATTTTTGCGATTGTATATGCTTAGATTGCGTTCATTCGATGTTCCCGCAGTGCGTTTGCAGGCGGTTTAATAAAGTGCATACTTACTTACTTGTTTACTTAGTCGTTTATTTGTTGTTATTTGTTTGAAGCTTGTTACGTAAATTTGAATTGAATATGCTTCGTTGATAAGATAGCAGATCTATCGATTTTTATTAGATTTTGTTGATTTTATTTTGCTAAGCTAAGGTAGATCTTATTAAAATCAAATAATATTCAAATCAAATTTAACCAGAGGAGATCCAACTACAGTGGCGTAGATCAGATTTAATTATATTAGGTTGGGCTGTGCGAGATTAAGTTAGATTTTATTAGGTCAGGTGAGATCCACTTAGTATGTAGATTAGATTTGATTAGAATTTAGTACTGTAGATTGGGTTAAGCTAAACTTTGTTTGGTTAGATCTGGTTTGGTTGGCTCAGATAAGAATCCATTAGATGAGATTAGATATTTTTAGTTTACACCAGAATTGAAGTAAGAACAGAAATTGTGCTATGGAAAATTTTATATGGTTGTTTGGTGACTGTAAATGAGGTTGCCAAAAGTTTTTATGCAGGCAAGAACTTCTTTGTCGTGTTGTAACGGTAATATTGAAATTTTCACAGGTGAAAAGAAGCGGCGTACTTGACAGGCTGTCTTCTCAGGAAAGGAAACATCAAGAGGTTGGAGAAATAGCCACTTGTAATGATTCCCTGTCTTATAAGTGACCAGTAGAGTCTTGTAATTGTAATTATGAATTTATGTAAAGCCATTTTAAGTCGCTCACTTTGCATGCATATTTATGACATTAAATGTCATAGTGAACAACAATTGCATTAGTAAACAAGACAGGAAACTAGAAGAATCACTTGTGGTGTGCCCATGTAGACTCATGAACGAATCTTATCCATAGTTGATAGATAGCTTGTCCTCTGGCTCCACTCTGAATCTTTTTGCTCTTCTTAAAACTATGCAACAGGCACTATATGAATCCTCGAATGATTGAATTTGCAATTACTGCTATTAAAACCAAATTCTAAAGGAAAGTGGTCATAAACAGTGGTTGTCCATAATTTACAACGCTTGTAATCATTTTAAGTGTAAATTTTTTCCAGTGCGTTTTTGAAATCATAACCTCAGAGGCATCCTACCTGAAGAGCCTGAAGCTCCTTGAGACTCATTTTATGGAGAGTCCTTTTTTCAAACCTCCCACATCTGCGATAATCTCACGAAATGACTACAAACATCTCTTCTCCAATGCCACAAATATCATCGCTGTGAGTAACAGGTAAGGACTGATATCTTTACTGCAGGTATGTTGGAGTTTGTGGGTTTATTTCTGGGAGATGTTCCAAGTCGTTCTTGCTTCGAGAATAACAGCTTTGAAACTTTTACACACTTTATAGTTTCTGTTTGAAATATATGGTGTTGATTTTGATTTAAATAGCTTAGAGTTGCGAAAAATATGGTTTTGTCTTTCAAGTTTAGAATCTTGGTTTTGGAATTCAGTATTGGATCAGTGATTTAGTCTTTGTTCATGCGCTTGTGAATGAGCTGGTGCCCTGTGCTTGACTTTCTAGTGGCGCTTTAGAAATTTGGAAATTACGATTAAGATTCATATGTTTACAATCATATAACTGGAAATCACGTTTTCTTTTTTTCAAGTTTGTAATGTTGGACTTGAAATTAGTCTTGCTTTTGGAATTTGCTGTTTTGGAATTTGCTGCTGTGAGCTCAGAATCTAACTAGCTGGACTACATGCTCGTAGCACCTGTCCAATCACCAGAGGCTGTTTTCTTGTAGAATGTTGCAGGAACTGGAAATGATCTGGAAGCAGAATGTGATTCTGGACGCTGGAAAGATCTGTCGAATGTTGAAGGCTGTGGCGGAGGAACACTACGCTGTCTACATTCCGTACCTGACGAACGCTACATTCCAGGAACGAAAGCTTGCGGAACTCAAGTTAGTCAATCAATCAAACGCTCAATCAAGCTTCAGTTTATCAAGCGATCGGTCAGGCATTAGTCAGTTTTAGTGCGACAGCTTCATTTAAAGCAACTATCATCAGTGCAATGTTTATAACAGAGATATAGTTGTACAGAATTAATGGATTTGTTAGTTTCAGTTCAGTTGTAAGATGTTCAGTTGAGTGAGTAAGTTGGTCAGTTTAATATTTGATCAGTTAATCAATGTATTAATTGCTCTAAATGCTTTCAACTGCAACTGATGTAGCACCTTTTTAAAGTGCCATAATTTTTATGATCATTGATTTTTCTATTGAATGCTTTCCAACTGATGTTTTCCTTGACAGTGCTAAACCGGAATTTCGATCAAAACTGACCGACCTTGAGAATGCTCCAGAGGTCAACGGTCTGAAGCTCCAGTCCTTCCTCGTTCTTCCGATGCAGCGAATCACGCGAGTTCCACTTCTTGTGGACGCAGTTCTACGGGGAATCAATCTCGGCGATTCAGTCGTCAACGATATCAACGAATGCCTTACAGTCTTTCAAAAAGTTAGAAAACCATTTTGGATCAGACTCTAGGCGCTATATATAAATATCAAAATATCACAGTGATCTGTTTTGTGGACTCCGGAAAAGATGCCACATGAATTACTATTTTGGTGGTCTTTTGGGTAAACAGTGGAAATTAATTTGAATATACAAATGAACAATAAAATAAAATTGATTTGGTTTCCAAGAAAGATTTCGTTGCAATTAGACTGACGGTTTAATTGGTAGCTCTAAGCATATGATGGAGAATTGCGTAACATCTTCAACTGTTGACTTGTAAACAGTTAATGGCATTATATAAATCTTAATACAGCTTACAATGCTGTAGCTGTTTCATCCTGCATCAAAATCAAGTGCTTATTTTCGTGAATTTTTCGTAGCTCCTGACGGAATGCAACGAGAAAGCGCGCCAAATGGAGAACCTGGAGCAGTTGAATGAATTGAGTCATCTCCTCCAGTTTAAGAAAATTGGCAGGGTACGTACATCAATCTGATTCTCATCATATACTGTTCTTAAGAATTTCTTCTCATCTCATACTGATCCATTTTTCGATTTAAGCAATAAATTTTCAAATGGGGCTCATGTGAGATCCTTAAACAGTACCATGTAGGCTTGTACCAATATATATGAGCGGAAGTACTGAGCAACTGTTCGCAACTTCAGATATATGTATAATTTTCAAGTTTTAAAGTGATAATCTGAAAGGTGCTCTCATGCAGATAATTATATTTGGGTGGTGCACTTACCGACTTACATTATCCTGTGTATCTAGGATTTGAATCAAGTGAAATTGGTCGTTTATTTTCAAGCTGTTTTATATTGTAAGGAAAGATTGTTCAACTGTTGGATTGCGGTTGTCATATTTGTGCTTCAACCTAAGATCCTTCAATCCAGAACCACATCTATTAGAATTGAATTTGAAAGTGGCTTGCAATGAATATGCAACTGCCTTTCCTGTCCAGAAACTCAGTCTAGTTCAACTCTTCAATGCTCGTAGCTGTTAAAATGCTCTGCCAAGGCTTGATGAGTTTTAAACGATTCACGTACTGTATTGTATGGTTTTATAAATTTATAAAGTGCCTCTCACAGTGCATTCTAAACAGAGGTGCTCCCAGTGTGAAAGATCCAGGGAAAAAGAAAGTAGTTTTAAGACGGCGAAAAGATGTGATTCTTTTATTGTATTCTTTTACAGATTTCGCAGGAAATACAAGTGTCCAAATTCTTGTAATCACTATCTCCAAACTTGAAAGTGCCACTCAAAAGGCCAAGCGTGGGGCACCAGCTTATTCACAAGCACTGCATTAAGTCATATGGGTCCATAAGAATAGTCCAAAGAAGGTCCAAGCCCAGCTAGAGGATCAGTGGGTGGAACAGATGCTAGGGCGAATGTCGTCTGGGTCGGGAATTGTAAGGTGGAGGATCGGATGAGATGGGAAAGACTTCTTGAAGACGTCTGACTTCAGAGTTTGAGGCATCGTTAACCCTTTACCGGTTCATTTTTAAATTTTAAGCCCGTTTTCAGCGGATATTCTCGAGGCAAACAGGTAAAGGATTAAACATGGGTGAACACAAGAAAGTAATTTTAAATGCTTTACATTTTAAAACTAATTTTACAATTTCAGCACAGGCAGTCCTTTTACGTAAGTTACTCTTCATTATTTATTTATTTTTTTTCTCTTACTTTCAGACGATACCGATCGTATCTCAGAATCGTCGTCTCGTCAAGAAAGGTCCGCTCGTTCACATCAAACCAACGGAAAAGCCACCGGAAGCAAGGACAAAGCGTCTGCTGAAAAACATTCAGCTGAATTTTCTGAAAGACCGCAGCATTGTGCATTTCTTCGTTTTCAACGATCTGCTTCTGATTGCGAAGAAAAAGAAGTCAGCATTTCTACAGATAATTAATAATCGTATTATTATCCAGATTTCTAAAGTGCCACTCGAAAGTCAGGCGCAGGGCACCAGCTTATTCACGAGCGCGGATTTACGTTTTAAAACTAATTTTGTATATCTAGTATCAGAAGGATGATGTATCAGTAAATACTGATGACAAATATGATCTATTTAGTTTTCTATGTGTAACTGTATATAACTTTACACTCAAGACTTTTCTTTTTTAGCCATGGCTGGACTCCAGTGAACTGGGAGCGCCTCTGAGTAGCCTTTATTTCCAGAATGAATGAATGAATAAAATTCTTAATTGAAAAGTTGTGAAAAATCTTGGAATTCAAAAAAGGTCATCAGAACTTGGAAGGTCACCTTAAACTCAGGAACATAAGGAAACGTCATAGAAAAATTTGGCCTTGTCCCATCTTCGATGTTCTGTGAAAGAGCTAGAGGGGAAAAATTTGTGGGGTAATGATAACCAAAAATGAAAGGGTCCTTGAGAGGTATGACATTTGCACTTATTAGACCTATCAGTTTTGCATATACAATTGTATTATTCTACCATTGTTGTATTGTGTTTGAAATTTCTCTTAGCAATCACTATGAGGTGATGAAATCTTTGGTGAAGCGGGACTTCGTCGTGCTGATGATAGATGAAAGTAACGTGCAGACGTACTTACCAGGCGGCATTCCTCAGGGCTGCAACTTTCTCTTCAGTCTCGAAGTGTTTGACGATGACACCAAAATGGTGCTTGCGTGTGACTCTGAGTGAGTTTCCACCGTCATCATCATCGTCGTCATCATCATCGTCGTCGTCATCATCATCATCATCATCATATGATTGTGTTGTTCATGTTTTTAGAGTTAGTAATTATAGTTATTATATTTCTGCAATGTTATTTACGATTGTGGATTTCGTTTAAAAGCAGTATCTGAGCAAAAGAAATGATTCAAGTGTTTGCTTATTCATAAAAGCCAAATTACATGATGAAAGTGTTGCATAAAGTTATGAACGTCAGGGCATTACCGGCATATAACCACCTTTTGGCAACTGTGCAAAAGCACTTATGAATGGTTACGTACATCAGAACATTTTTATTACCATCTGTTAGTAAGCTGTCAAAAGCTCGGTGTGTTGGGGAAGGGTGGGGAGATAGTTGAATGGAAGCATACTGACATGATCAGTAGGACATGGGTTAGATACCCACAAGTCCCATATGGTTGACTTAACTACTTAGCTAGCCACTAAAAGCATTGTTTATATTCAATGGATGGATTTCAACATTTAACCTGGGTCTTCTGCCGAAGCTTCTGTGAAAGGTTTGCCTGTGTTCCAGAATGTGCTCTGCATGACTGCTTTGATTTTTGAATAATGTAATATTATTGTCAATAATTTGCCATAAATTTTAAAGTGCTAAAGTGAACTGTAAAACAACTTGAATAGTTTAAAGTTTTACATCCATTACTGTTAGTCGTATTGCGTTAATTGTATTTGAAGTAGTATTGATGGTGGGCTATGTTAAATTTGCAACAGGAATGATAGAATGCGTTGGGTAGAAGCTTGTGATCCAACATCTCAAAACGAGCAAGACGACACTATCTACGAATTACACGGTAAGACTTGCACTTGAGTATGCTATTTACCAGTACTATCTACGAATTACATGGTATGAATTGCACTTGAGTATGCTATTTACCAGTACTATCTACGAAATACACGGTATGAATTGCACTTGAGTATGCTATTTACCAGTACTGACCTGAGTAAACTCCAACTCTGCTTCAGCCCTGTGAAACATTTGGTACTCAACTTGCATGCATACGGTAATTGCTGTAATAATTTGTTAAACATTTCTTCATACGCGTGATGCTGGAACGATCTGTTTTTGCTGCTCATGCATGCGATCTAGTATTTAATTATGTTGCGGAATCACTTTATCTTGTCTTTTTGTTTTATGCGTGCAGACTGTCCTCAGGTTCAGACAATTCAGAGGTTTGTTCCAAGTGAACCGGATGAACTCGCTTTGGAGGCATCGGACATTGTCGATGTTCTACGAAAAACTCGAGATGGTAAGCCGATCATTGCATTCTTTCATTAAGTCCAATAATTTATATAGCGCCAGTGCACCTTTTCAAGAAACCTTCTTGGTTTCTTACGTGCTATCGTGCAAGATTTTTTGTTTAGGCACGTTAGAAATGACGGTTTAATAATAATGAATGATAATGAGTGTTCCAACAAAATCACAGCTAAAGAATAAGTCGTTGGGCCACTCCTAAAGATATGAATTTGTCAAGCTGCATCTTATCAAAAAATTTACTCATTTTAACAAATTACTTTGTTTATCAAGTTAACAAAGTACTCCTTAATCTTTAGAGTTGGCTTGTCAAGGCCAGCATTCTTCTTGTGGATATGATGTCAACATCTGGTTTTTCTTTCTGCTGTGTTTGAGACAATTCTTCGTTTAGAATATGGATATCTTTAGTCATTGGTCAGTGTCCGAAATCAGTGTTGTACTACTAGTAAGTGCTTAGACCTCCTCCTAGTCCCCTTCCTACTTTTCCCCTCCTAAGTTGCATAGAAGTCTTCTGAATTTTAACAGGCCTCTTCCGATTCTGTTGTCTTTCAGAAAAGTTAGCATTATTAAAAGTATATTGGAATTGTTGTTGTTGATTTTGCTCTCGCAGGATGGTACGAAGGTCAGAGGATTCGAGATGGCAGACGTGGTTGGTTTATGGCGACTCACACCATAGAGATCGAAAACGCTCACAAGCGCGTTAAAAACAGACGACAACAATGGCGTATCTTGAAGCAGACTCAAACATTCCAACAACAAAGACTTAATCTGACAACTTGATGAACATTTCAATTCACTGGCATATCTGTACAACTGAGACTCTTAAATGTAACGTTTGGAAACGGCAGAAGACACCAATGATGCTACAATCCAAGCAACAATTGTTGGGTCACTATACCCATGGATGTATTATTGTGGCTGTTTGTAATATTTAGATGAAAAAGATCTGATAGCAAGCAACACTGTTTGCACTTTGACAGCAGATAATTTATGCTTGCAATAATTTCGGCCATACTAATGTTTGTCGTAGCGGACATTTCCTGTAATTGCTGTACATAATGAAAGTAAATATATGACTGTTTTAAAGTAAATACATTGCTCAAGAGGACATGCAAATACTAGGTGTATTTTAGATTAACTGTGGATGGAGTGCAATTAACCGATCTGGGCCACGAAACGTACAACTGCACTGGTTGAGATAGGATTGGCAATCCAAAACGAGATTTGATTTCTCAGAATGCCTTGAAGACAACTAGCTCGTATTTACAAACTAATCAAATATGAGTGTTGATTCGAATTTTGTACTAGAGCGAGATTGTAAATATTGTTGAATATTTATGTATTTCAGATACTTACCTATAATGCTCCCTATAACTCAGAAGGAAGAAAGATTCAATTTTTACTATTTTGGAAAGTGCATTTGTTGACGATTAAATTTTGAGCTTTTCTGCCTTATCTGGAACTTTAATGTCAACTGCAACTTGCATACTATGAACATGAACATTAATGCAAGTTTCAATGGATAATACACTTTTCATCTTTATTATGAGTAGATCATGTCTTGCGTGAATAAAAGATTTGACGAAAAGATGCTGTCCTGCAAGTTTGTATTCTACTCTTTAAACAGATTTTAATTCCTGTAATTTAGTGTTTCTGCTTGTGAACTTTTATGTTGTTAAGATTGCTGACACCTGGTTTTTGTACCGAGTTGGATGATGTAGTGTTTGTTGATTGGGTTCCTGAAATTACACGCTTACACTATAATATTGAATGAATGAATGCTATCTGTAATGATTTAAACATGGGCGACACAAAAGCATCGGTTTCAGTTGCAGGAATGCATGAGCAGATTTCCAAGATATTTTGTAATTTGTTTTTTTATCTGAAAGAATAATTATGCCCTGCATATAATATTATAGAAAGTGTAATTATACCAAAATTATGAACATTCTTATGCTATGCCATTGCTTTATAGGTACTTTTACTGCAAATGTTGAACTACTGTTTATTGTGCAAAAACGGTTGGCATGGTAATGTGTCAATAATTGCGAACAATTTACGGTAACTGCCAAGTGTTTCAAATGGTATAAAGCGGACTGACTGAAATGGTGTGTGGGATGCATACTTTTGAGTTGATTTGTTAAAAGGAATCAGAGTTTTAGGTGATTGGAATTCAGTCTATTTACCGTACATATATATTTTTATACAAGTAACTTAATATTGTATAGTTTGCAACTGTTGGAATGTTTTAAGACATTTTTTTCAATTTGAAGTTGAAAAATAACCTTGCTGGTATTGTTTGGTTTTATGAGTATTTGCTGTTATGATTTTTTTGTTGGAACCACCTACTTACTTACTAACTACTACAAACTTGATGGTTATTTGATCAACCTAAAGCCTTGTACAGTCGTTTTAAGTTTGTTATTTTTCACAATAGGGCTAAACTGTAATTATTTAACAAATTGTGATTATTGAAAGTTGTGCAATTGCATCACTGCAAAGTGTAATGTTTTTCTGATTTTCCCATTCCTGTTGTGTTGAGATCTTACATTTTATGCCATTCAGTTACAATAAAAAAAAACAGTTCAGTGGCATTATTGAAATATTTATGAATTTATGCTTAGTTCATAATATGAATAAGCGAATATACAATACAATATGATTAAATATCTGAAGCACTATTTGGTTTCTTGGTTTTTTATTTATCCATTTCTATAGAGCCCCTTCAATCTCTCTCTACTCAGAAAAGCAGTTAAATGTGAACAAAATTAAATTTTAATATCACATGTGCAAAGTTGCACATAAAATACTTGGTTTACAGTAGTTTCAAAAAACTAAAAATTGGCGTGAGAAACACCACTAAAATTCCAGTATACAAATGAATTGTTGAATATACACTGAAAATTAAAGTGTTAAACTGCTTTTAGCGCAGGCCAAAATCTGCATGAAACCTGAAACTTCAACTTTGTGATTTGTTTTGATACATGGAAACTTTAGGTGATTGATTAATTCTAATGCACAGGCACCTCTAATTTTCATATGTCGGCAACAAATATTACAAAAGATTACAACTTCCTTTCTTTGTTTTCAGCCAAGACAATAACAAGATAAGTTCATTACGAAACAGAAAAATTACGTTAAATGCAATTTTAATGTTGAGTAAGTTCGATAAAACGGCATAAATTTTTAGGATTATGCTCATCTCGTTTTGTAGCTCCATCCTTCAACCCCCCTCCCTGGAACACATGGAGACCGATTCCCATTGCAATTGCCATTCGCCTCCGTGTTTCGGGCTGAAAATAAGGTGCATCACGTAAAACCTGAATCCTGTGTACCGGTCGGTATTATATGTCAGAAATGAATTTTTCGCTTGATTGCATCTTTCAGGTGCTTTTACCAGGCTTTGTCAGGGCTGCAGCGGCAAAATTTGATAGGACTACACTCTACAGTTGCCTAGGAATGTCTGCAGGTCATTTTCCCCGTATACTAAACGCAAATATTTGCGAGGCGAGTACACGCTGTACACCTGTGTGTACCCTCGACTACAGCCCTGGGTGCTGTATGAACATTTCAATACATACTTCTCTAAACTAAACAATGTAAGGAAAACTTTTCTGAGGTTTACCGCAGTATGTAACCGAGACGTAACAACCGTACGTGACTTTACTTCAAAAGAACCTGTGTTAACGTCCTTGTCGTCACTCTGTGAACATTCTATAGAGCTGAAGCATAAATTTACAATACATCAGTCTTGCAGTACATTGTTAGGCTGTTGACAATTTAGAATGCTAATGTTTGGATACAGAGGCAGCTGAATGAAGCGATGGATGGATGATGATGATGATGAATTGAAGCTTCAGAGTTTGGCTTGCATGACAAGTGGTTGTTGACCAGTTGATGTAAAGTTGCTGATTGGAATTGAAGGCAGCTCGATGTAACTCGCTGTAAATCAAGCAAAAAAACAATCATTAACACAATCAATCAATCAATCAATCAAAAATGTGATCAATGAATCAAAACAACTGTATTGCAATGTATATGACCATTTATAAAGTACTTTCCTCAGCATGTCTTTCAGAAGCGCTCCCAGTGCAATTGACCCTGAGAGCGTCTAAGGCAGTTGATTTGAGGCGAGAGAAAGATGAGGAAAGACTAGCAGAGAGAAAGGCGAAGTGAACTGATGGTGGAAGTCCATTCCATAGAAATTGTCCTATGAGGGCAAAGCATTTGGATTGAGCCATGGCAGTCTTGATGCGGGAAAGAAAGAGGTCAAGCTGATAATTTGATCAATCCTTCACTTAAATACAACTGGTTCTCACCGATTTCATCTGCAACGGTTGTCACGGCAACATTGTTGGGAGACAACCAAATTTCATTGTTCCTACAGCAACAACAAATCAAAAAATTTCAGACAGAAGATCACAAGTTTGCAAAAACTTCAAAACTAGTTCTTAGTCCGGTGGATGAATGACTCAAGTCCATGACGCTGCTCACACAACATGTAATTTAGCATATTTAGAGAATCCTCTCCAATCGTGTAATTTTCGTTGTTAGTCACATCATATTGAAGCAAGTCACTTTGCGAGATGCAATCCACAGTCACTTTGAAAGATGCAATCCACAGTCACTTTGCGAGATGCAATCCACAGTCCACACGCTTCAACATTCCCATAGGTCAGCGGTTCTCAACCTGTGGGTCGCGACCCCTGTGGGGGTCGCCTGACGATTTCCAAGGGGTCGCCTGGACCCTTCAGAATTTTGCAAAAGATGTAGGCCTACACATGTAATAGCAATTACAACGATATCCACTATGCTGTAGCAACCTAATATAAATTACAAATTTCTGTTCTTATGCTTTTGCTATGAATTATTAATTTTATAGATTGCGACAACTTATTTAAATTTTGCCATTATAGTTTAAAATGTAAATTCCCCTTTACTATTCTCAGGGTTTAAAGTGAGTGGGAACGGCATTCCCACTGCTCTCGAAATTCTTGGCTTGCGTTCCCACTGCTCATCATGAAGGAACTCTAAAACGCATGCATTTCAATAAAATTCTTCATCAGCGTTCCCACTGCTCATCATGAAGGAACTCTAAAACGCATGCATTTCAATAAAATTCTTCATCAGCGTTCCCACTGCTCATCTTTAGCGTTCCCACTGCTCACTCAAGCCACTTTAACCACTGACTATTCTTATAGTTAGTTAGGCCTATAATATGGGCGAAGACATTGGGAAACCGCAGGACGGTCCCCGAAAGATGACAGCTTAAAATGCTACCATTAGTGCAAAAGGTTAAATAAGTAAACAATGGGAGGGGACATTTATTGAAGTCTTAACAATGTCTTTCAGCACTGAAATTATAAGAACAAATTGATGAGACGATAGCTTAGAACGGGACCGTTGCTTTGTGAAATTCTTAAAAAATTCTGCAATGGAAGAGGACACTTTTTAAGTATTAATCCACGGAAATGCTGAGCATTTTTTTTATTAAAATGGCAGCATAAAATTGCAGTATGGAAATTCAAAAAGTCTTTGACAATTGAGCAATCCTCCCTTCCTCTGTTCGGCGCATTCGTAAAGAGCACAAGTAGGGTGCATGAAATCGATCGCATCCTTAAATGAATCAGGTATAGGTGAAAGGAGTGTCTAAAAATGAAGAATTTTGGACCAATTCTCAGAGAAGCCTATTGCTTAATTTTTAAATGACATTTTGTCGGTCGATTCGATGAAACCCAACAACTAAACTGATGCGCCATTCAGATACTAAACATCCTAACTAAGCAGGAGAGCATGATCAGTATTTTTTAAGAAAAAGCTGATCACTCCGAGAAGACACAGTTGAGATGGTTGGGGCGGGGGAGTTTGGGAACCTCCAGCAGCAAGACGTGGCAGTTGATGAAGCGTCACAAACTGAATAGATTTATGAAACCTCAACTTCAAACTGCCCACGAACCAGGAAACCACACAGTAGCGGCACCAGGATTTCAAGTTTTAGGGGCTGAATCCTCGCCGAAATTTTCCATTTTCATCCGCCAAAATTTCTGATGGAAATTTTCGCTTTTCATCCGCCAAAATATTTCTGATGACCTTTTTTAGTCATCCAGTCGAAATCTAATGGATGTCTTTTATTTTTTTAGGGGGGTCTTATCGTGAAAATATTTCAGTGTTACATGTAAAAAACCGGATGGCCTTTTTTTTAGGGGGATTAGCCCTCAAATGGCCTTTTTTAAGGAGCTTAGCTCCTAGCCCTCCATGGCGTCGCTACTGAAACCATACACAATTGCCAAAAGCAGTGTCAAATTTTGAAGTGTAGGGCCTATGCCTACAGGTAAATGCTTAACAATGGACAATGGTAAAAAATGCAGTGTGATGGCGGGGGTAACTTGATAGGCCTACGTTTTGTTATTGGGGGTCGTCACAACTATCAAAATCTTACCAAGGGGTCGCCGCACTAAAAAGGTTGAGAACCGCTGCCATAGGTAATGTCACAATCTTATAAAAGAGAGAACAATTTGAGCAAATCCAGCGATGAACATTTAGAACCAATAAACTCTGATGAAATAACTAACACTGTTGGATAACTGTAATCCTTAAGTTACTACTTTCAAATCCCATCAGTTGAAAATTTAAACCCATGTTGTTATCCAATATTCAAAAATTGCTGCAAGGAGATGGCTAAATGGTAAAACTATCATCACAAACTATTCTACTGCTGCTGCTACTACTACGACTACCACTATTACAACAACTACTACTATTAAAAGAACTTTGCTGCTGAATCGATCAGAATTTATATAGAGCCACTTCAAAATCCCTAACAGAGGTGCTCCCGGCCCAAGCCAAGCGGAAAAAAAACAATCGTGCAATCTACAAATTAATACTAGAAAATGGAAGAACAAAGAAAGAGAACAGTTGCAATCATGTAGTGCCATCACCTCTTGTCCTTGTACATTGATCCAAGGTCCATGAGCATGTAGATGCCATTGTTGATGAGATCGAGCGAAAGGATCTCGTAATGCTTCACTGCATTCTCTTCCAGCAGACGAATTGCCAATCGTTGCACATCTTTCGTCAGGTCCTTTGGTCGCTTCGGCAACGGTCGACCGTGCACGTCAACGGGAAGCGACAACAGATGTTGGCAGACGACCTACGCAGAAACCACTCTTGCTGCCATTTGGTTCCTTTAAGAAGGTCACAGGTCATGTTCTAAACCCACTCTTCCCTCCTATAAAGACACGCCCCTATTCCTTGCGTCCCAGACCATATGACCGAATTGTCCAAGACCACATGACTGAATCGTCCCAAAGCACATGACTGAATTGTTTCATGGGTCGACAACTTAATGAGAAAAACGTTTTTAACAAGATTTCTTTAGGACGTAAAATTATGTACAAATGAAATTCATGGTTATACAGTCATGCAGTTGGACTACATAAAGCAGGTAGCACAAAAAGTTACTTCCTGAGACGTACCCAGTACGCGAGCAGAAACGGTTCAAACATCTGGCTGTAGAAAGTCGTGTGTTTATTGAATGACTTCTTAACAAGTATGATGCGACTGTCTTCCTTCGCATTCTTCACACTGCTCGTCTCCTGGGGGCCGTCCATAAGAACCAACGCACCCGAATGCTTCATTGACAGCACGGCCTGGTCAAAGTCCTGCAGCATCAAACACAGCAAATGTATATGAATGTTCATGATCAAATGTATATGAATATTCATGATCAAATGTATATGAATATTCATGATCAAATGTATAATGAATATTCATGATCAAATGTATAATGAATAATATTAGTACATCTACTTTGCCTTGATGAACATCCTAATTCTAGCATACAACAAGCTAAATGTGAAAGCCAACATTTAGCATATACCATTATACCTATTGCATATTAATCGTCGTACTCCACAACCTGGGGTAATTTTAAACGAGACTTGAATTTTGTCTCTGTATAGTAGAGTCTTTATGGGATTGAAATGTTAAGGAGGTTATTTTTAGCATTGTAGGAGAAACGGTAATTTTACTCTCATTGAAAAATATGAATTTATTTCTGTATCTGCAAGTTATAAAGAAAAATTCTGTTCAAGAGTCATCATCAGTATATTTTGACAATTAGACCAATACATGACCTTGAGTTCAAGGTCGCTGCTGCTAACTTTTGGCTTCATATGAGCTGGTGTCAGAATGGTATACTCATGTCTATATCATGCTTTTGGAGTTGTGGAATTGAAGAAATATAGATACGCAAACATTCTATGACCATTGCCTGACCTCTAAGTTCAAGGTCATTTGATTGGATATCCACATGGCCACTTGAACACCACATGAGTGATGTCTAGTCTCAGTCACTTTCAATATCTTCATAAAGATCATCTAGTAATTCGACAGATACAATCTAGACAATATCTCTACAGAGACAATTATCAGAAGAAGACAAAACATCTTTAGCTGAAACACTGCAACTCAAAAAGTTCATTCTACTCAACAAATGAATTGGAAAGCAAGCTTTACCTGTTTCGTCTGACCTGGCTGGAATACAAAATCTCTGGATAGGATTCGCTGTAGAAGGCTGTATTTACCATACAGCTGTGCTAAAAAAATTAAACAATAAAATCCAGAAGTCATTGGGAAAAAAATCAGTCATTGTTTGTTCAGAAAAATAGAACAATTCATGGTCAATAAAGACTTCTCATACAAATATCTTGAAATTCTACTGAATAGTAAAATTATGATTTTGATGAATATTCCATGCCTACTGAATATACAATGCATACAAGCGATAAAATTAAGCAATTGTCAAAACTATGAATATCAATACGAATACCAATTTCCATAATGATCATTCAGTGACAAAATAAATATGCACACAGATAATGAATATTAATCAGTTTCAATGAATACTAATAGCCAATGAATATTAATCAGTTCTAACAAATACTAATTGCCAATGAATATTAATCAGTTTCAATGAATACTAATAGAAAAAGGAATATTAATCAGTTTCAATGAATACTAATAGCCAATGAATATTAATCAGTTCCGATGAATACTAATAAAGTTCTAGCGACCTACCTATGGTCATGGTCTCCTCGGAGCAGCTGTTGACAGAAAGTGCCACCAGAGCAACGCGCACGAACAGATGCGTCACTTGATTGCGATACGATGCGAGAATGAGGTTCGTCGCTGCGTTCAGCAGGATGTCATCTTTGATCGGCTTCGCAACGTGACCCGGTCGAACGAGCTTCAACTCGATCATGTCATCATTTGAAACGGTTAGAACGTTTTTGTGCAGCAGAAGATTACGTCGGATGACGTCATCTGTCTGAAGGTCACCTGAAATCGGATGACAATAGAGAAAAATTTATCTTTAACCATGCAGTCTAACGATATCGCAATCTAACAGTGTGAGTATTCTTTTTTGTTGTGCTAGAGTCAGGAGCACTTCTGAGTAGTCCAATAGAAGAGATGTCATAGAAATTCTTGAATGAATAAATGAATGGAAGGCATTCAATACAAGGCTAAGTATAAGGGATGTATCACCTGACCATTCAATTTTCAGTGAAATGTGCATTATTCTGATGTGAATACTCGCTTTAATGACATTTAACATCATATTATAGGCCAGCACAGACAGGCTCCATATAAATACAAACAATGAATCATTCTGAAATATTCATCATTTTCTTAAATCAAGTCAAACATAAATTGATTCTATTCCAATTTAATCTGTAGTCTAACACCTGCTTCAAAATAGCTCTTATAAGATCTTATATCTGTTTAAACTCTAATCTGTCATTGTTGGAACTGATTAATTACAGAATTCATCATCTGCCAGTGGATTTCTCATGTTGGTCAATTCACATGGTCAATCATCTCACCTGATAAATCATCTCACCTAGCCAATCATCTCACCTGGTCAATCATCTCACCTGGCCAATCAACGTATGCTCCAAGATTGTATGCCTGTCGCTTCAGCCAATCCGCTTCCTTGACAAGCTGACGGACGGAAATTCCTTCACGGTTCTGCATCAAGATGGCCGCCATCAGTGACCATGGCGATATCACCAGGTGGCGCTGCTGTTGCTTGACGATGTGAAATGCCAAATCGTTGATTAGCTTCATCTCATCTCTGCTGACGCTGTTTATGTACCTAGTGACAGACAGCAAAGACAGAGTCAGAAATTCAACTAGTTAGCCAAGCCAGACACACAGATAGGTCCTGCACAAGTTTCAGTTAAATTGAACCAGAAATCGGAGTAAAAGTGAAAAAACATGATGTCAGTAAGCTGCTGACCTTGGTTCCAGAGAGTGGAGGACGCGATCAATCTTTCCGGTGGAGAACTGTCGGATTGAGATTGGATCGCCGACATGGATGTGAACACTTCCATAGTCTTCATCCAGGACACCCCTTGCCTTAAGGAGACCCTAAGAACACAAACAAGAGTAGTCACTCTAAAACAAACTCTAAGAGGCAGCCTTTCTTCTATCAACATATGATAGTTTCACACAATGAAGACCAGACTCCAACAGGAAAGCATCTGCAACTTTATTAAGACTCTGCAAATGATTCAGGATTTACACTCATCACAACAGACAGCAGCAACTGTTAGAATCTTCATTTTCTTCAACTCAGCGTAAAAAGTGAAACCAAAGAAGCAGTAATGGGTAGAATTTATAATGTTGACAAATTCCTTTTACAACCTTAATACATGAGTGAATGGAAAGTCGCCTTACTTGCCTGCATTTCCATCAACAGCATATGGCTAGCGCACTTGACAGCACTCGTCTTATAAGCAGCTACTGAAAGAATATGCTAACGGACTAGAAACCCTGAACAAAGATCTGAATCATCACCTCTTTGTTTTTTAATGAGGCACCTCAGAGTTCCAAGAGGTTCTGAAAGGTACTAAACAATTGTTTTGTTATATGCATATTGTTCTGCTATAGCCAAACACAATAAGGTACAATACAATAAAGACAACAACAGCCCAGAAGGAACCAAATATTGAAGCCCCCCATGACTCTCATAATCACGCCATGAAAAAATCAGAAAGCTGCGAGGAAATTCTAAAAGCCAGGTGGAACATTCTCAGAAAGGTTCAGAAGCAAGAAATCAACAAACCGAGGTGGATTCTTTCGGCTTGGGAATCCCAAGCAGTTCATAGGCGTAGAGACTTTCTTCAAGAATTCGGTCATAGCTGATTGTGACTGGGATCATCATTGTATCTGGAAGTTCAGCCTTAAAATAGGATTCCAATGACGCAGCCAACATACCTGCACAGGTCACAATGACGATCCAATTACTTATTCAGTAAATTAGTACTAAAACACAACATCATATTCACAATAGTTACCTACTAAAATTCGACGAACTCTGCATTGTTTCTGCTGTCAAAAATGCCAATAAGAAATACTTAAAAGTTCTATATACAGTTCAGGTATGTACAGTAACCTGGTACTCGCAAAAGTGAAGCAAACAGTACATATTCCACAGTCCAACATAGCAGATGCAATCATTTGCTGCTCATTTCAGCCACAAAGTTCTTAGCAATTTAGACAAAGTATGTGATGCCAGAAGCGAATCCCTATGAGTCATGCCTCGAAAGCATTCATATAAGCCAAGAGGAAATTTTAAAAAACATGTGGAACATCGTAGATCTTGTTATTTATGAACTAGACAAATTACTTTTGCTGTTGTTGATCCATCTTTTCTCAATGAGCTACCATGCAACCCACAACTTGACTTTCTCTGCTTATCTTCACTTCATTTAAGCACCTCAAAATCATTCTGTTCAATCATGAATTTTTTTTATCAAGTACAGAGTGCCTCTGTGCTTTCTCTCTTGAAGTGGCACTGTGTAAATTTGCAATAAAAACAATAATTACCTTCACTTACCTTGTTGCACGTGCATAAATTGCACTTCGCTTTGACACAGTTTACACTACAATTTGCAATCAAGACACAAGAAGTCAGATTGAGGTGGTAGGGTCATGTGTAGTGAGCGAAGAATACCAACATCAAAAGAATAATGAAGGCAGAAGTGCAGGGATAAATGGGGTGGCAGAAGAAGAGATGAACAGACATGATCCAGCAGGACCTCAACCCTCTCAAACTGCAACCGGACGACACTGATAATCGAGCCAGATGGAGATAAAGGATCCGAGTGGCTGACCCCTCCCCAGCGAGAGATTAATCGAAGTCAGAAGGAAAAGAGACACTCCAATCTGGAGATTAACAAATAAGAGATGATTGATTACCAGTCTTTGGAATGTAGGACTTGTTGGTTCGACTTCTTGTTCCCTCGACGAAGAACTCGAGTGGACAATCTCCATTTCGCAGTTGCGTCTGAACGTATTCAGTGAAGACGGCCCAGTACAACCAATCCGTACCAAACGACCGACGTATGTAGAATGCACCGCAATGACGAAGCAACCAGCCGAAGAATTTCATCCCCTTAAAGTCTGTAAGAAAAGCATCAACTTGTCACAAACAGATACATGACAAATAACAACAATGCCAGGGAGACATCGCTATTATCTTGTTTTCAAAGTCCTTCAAATGAGGAATTACATGTATTGGCAGAGTCACTAATTCATTCCAGTCAGTCAGTAATTACCTAGCAAACTCTGGAGGACCAACTCACAAAGTTCTCTGTGGCAAAAAATTAAAAATGTTCTTCATAGTCTGTCAGTTGTCTGCTTCACTGATTCACTTTTGAATGCACAATCTGCAACGACGCTTGGATTTATTAAAGTGACTTCATAACAACATGTGTTACAGCACAGCAGAAATTGTTGGTTTCACCATCATTGTCATCAGGTGTGGCAGGGGTTATTTTAAGAAAATTTCTCAACTGCACATAATTATCAGAATAGCATCCTACATCGGGTAGATTGGTCATTATTGAGACTAAGACCTAATTCTTCTTCTTTTTCTTCTTCCTCTTCTGATTATTATTATTAATTATTATTATTATTATTATTATTATTATTAATTTATTATTACTATTATTTTATTATTATTATTTTATTATTATTTTATTATTATTATTATATTACTATTATTATATTATTATCATTATCATGTAACTGGCTAAGCTTATAAACCTACTTCTGGCATCAAGAGTTGTTATCCGTACTATGGCATCTGCTTTCTCATGGAATTGCGGTAAAATGACAACTGAGCAAGATTGGAACTTACAGTACTTGACGCCAGCATCTCACAAAGAATTTTTGCAATGCATTGTACAAAGTCACCAAAAAATTCTTGCCAAAAAGCTGACCAATAATGTATTGGCATTATCCATACGATGCGATGGAACCGTAGACAGAACGCAAATTGATAAAATTTACGTTATGGCGAAAGTGGTCAGGGGGTTGGTACAGAGGAACAATACTTCTTAGGTGCCAGCGAACCTCGTTGCCGAGGCGCTAAGGGGATTCTTGAAGCACTGGAAGAAGCATACATTAACACAGTTGGAGAATGGAGCGTCTATCAATACAGCTGAGAGGTCTGGCTTAAGGACTCTATTTCGAGCCAAAATGAGGGATCATCAATCGACATCTGTCCCTTTGTTAACAATCTGGTGTGCAGCTCACCGTTCGAATTTGGCTTGGAAATCTACCAGCAACTCTGTCAGTGAGATTGGTCATATATTTCAGAATCTGGTAGCCCTGTCCACATATTTTCACACATCAGGTCTCAGATCAAGGGAACTTTGGGAAGTCGCAGATCTTAACAACTCTCACCTCATTGAGCTTTCTAAGCTTTTTGAGAGGTGGTCTGAGTTTTCATACGCATTAGCAAATTCGGTTCTGGTATCATGGTTTTCGCATGTTCTTTATATGCGGCAAGCCAAAGATAAAGCTTCAAGTGGTTTTTTGCATTTCTTCTAGATGAGGATAAATTCGTGCTCCTGTCATTTCTGGCTGATGTTCTCACTGTCTTCAGCAGATACCAGAAACTGCTGCAAGGAGATGGCATCACTATTCTCGACATTGAAAAGACAACTAAGTCGGTAAAAGCACGGCTGTTAGCTTTAACAGAAGATGACTTACCTGGAGGGTGGACTAAGGCAGTAAGGCTCTGAAGAAGGAAGTTGTGTTACAGCCCTGCAGATGGCGTAACAAAGATCCTGAAAGAGGACAAAGAAACGCCGCCAAGAACACCGTACACCAATACGTTTCCGATTGCAGGGATGTCAATGCTGTTTGTAGAGAAGTAGTTGCCTCGCTAGTCGAGTTCCTTGACCAGCGCTTTGCTGTGGATGCTCAACTGATGCGTAGGCCTACTCAGGGCCGGATTTGAACAGAGTGAGGCCCTAAGCACTTTCAATTGTGAGGCCCCACTTAAGAATAAAAACAGACAAAATGCATATTGCATAATTGCTAGATCTAAGTATATTCCTAATGCATATTGTTTTTGTTGTTGCATTCGTTTAATTTAAAATCAGACAAATCCTGGTGACACACCACACCAGGTTACATGTCAAAAATGTAAAATAAAACAGAAACAACAATAAAGTATAGTAATAATAAAGTTTAAAAAATAAAATAGCGCCAGTGATTCTTATTATATTCGTTTAATTGGCAACAAAACTGTTAGACACACTGCTACCACGTACAAAGAGTAGTTCAACAAATGAAACACAATAGGCTACCTAAAATTGTGTATGTCCATTGTCCATAACAATTGAATCCATCTTAGGATGTGTGTAGAAAATTACATAAATAATTGCAAAAAGGGAATGTAGATCATTTGACATATATATATATATATATAGTGTCTTTGATCCATGTTTGATCAACTACTGTTAGCATTCTTAGACTGTTAGTCTCTAACAGTATAACGAGTCGAATTGTAATTGATGCACTCATTTTATTCCAGTTTTTATGGTATAGGCCTACATACTAAAAACATGAAGTTTTACATAATCTTTTTCCTGCATTTCTGCATTGCATAATCTGCGATAATTATTTTTATTAATCCGACTTCAATATTGCAAGAATTATTTTCGTCAATCCGACTTGTATCCGATAAACACTGAAACGGTGAAAACCGTGAAACCGATGCAATGGCGAATAATTAAATACGCTAAATGCGCTTTTACCAAAGATATTAGTTTTTAAACCCTAATATCTTAATATTAGGCTTTAGGCCGCCGCGCACTGCGCTCTGCTGTCCATGTTGACGTAATGGTTCCTTTCACTCGCTCTGTAACAATGCAGAGGCGTTCGTTCTCTGTGGTTGGTCCAACAACCTGGAATGGACTTCCCTTGACTATGCGACACCTCCCAAGCTCTTCTCAATTTCACAAACTGTTGAAGACTGTTTTTTTCGCTTGATCTCGGCCGGGAGCGCCTCTGAGTAGGTACCTTGAAGGGGCGCTATATAAATTACGATTGATTGATTGATTTGCTTTTACCATCGCTCAAACATTCAACTAACGTGTTTTCCTCATTTTCCGCCATAAACAATATAATATTAATATAGGCCTATCGGTTGACGCAGGTTATTACGGTATAGATGTCTGACGCAAGCGTTCAACTTAATTTTTTAAAGAACTGAGACTAAGAGCATGTGTTTTCGATCTTACGCATAAGGCTAACCGTATCAATTCCTAGTATAAAAGTTGATTGACAATAAGTTATAATCAATCGTGAACTAAAGTAAAAATTCAGTGTCTTATAATTTAGATGTTCACTTTTGGAGGCCCCCCAGATCCCGGAGGCCCTAAGCCGGTGCTTAGTTGGCTTACATGTAAATCCGGCCCTGGGCCTACTGCGAATTAAGTCCTTTGCCACTGTACAACCTTCAGCAAATTTGGAAGGAATTCACAGCATGCTCTGTCCTGATCTCGCTTTGTCCGAGCTATCTTTTGAGTTTTGGGAGTTGCTTGAAATGGACAATATTGAAGCTCTTAGACAGCTGACACTGGCACAAAAAGTTCGCTTTCTTGCATCATCTGATACATAGGCCTACAGAAGTGTGGCAACGGTCTTGGCCCGTCTTCTGGCTGCTAAACATCACAGCGCAGACGTTGAACGTCTTATCAGTACAAGCTTCGCTTTATTAAAGTCTATCGGCAGAAGCAGTATGTCGGTCAGCTCCGAAAATGAATACTTGTACATTAATTTTATCACAACATGCCGCCATTGATAGAATGGGATCCTAGGGCGTCCGTGCTTCTGTGGCTGCAAAAGCGAGCCCATAGAACGAGGGACATACCAAAAGCATCAAAACAACGTCGGTTTAAGGGAATATTTACAGTTTCTGCAAGCGAACAGACAGAATGCGATTACTCTTTTAGTCAAGATGTCGCCTCTGATGTTGCAAAACCATAAGCATTTTGATCTCTAAAGTAAGTGTACGTGACCCGCCAAGGCTTGTTATGCGTGGAATAGCTGAATTGGGGGAATTTTGATACGGTGTAAGATTATTTGCGATCCTTCATGTTTATATGCTTTCATGTCTGTTGTTTAAAATGGTTGAAGTTGTAAACACAAAAGCAGAGAAGCCCTGTGCTCCGCCTGGCTTTCGTTTTTAACTCATTATTTTGTTACAAACTGGGAATCTTGCATTTGATTTCGTTTCGCTAAGCGTTATTTGGCTTGCATGGGGAAGCTTGTTTGAATATGCCATGTCTTTATCTGTTGACTTGTTTTCTTGTATTTTATGCCAATAGAGTTGTCAGTAGAAATTTAAAGTCAAATTCACGGCAAAAATATCTTATAATCTTGTTTGTTACAATTAGTTTAATTAAAATATATTAGCTACTTACATTGTTTATGCGATTGTGTGTAAAAAAGTAACTGCACAAAACCTGATTTTCAACTGCACAAATTTGTTTTCCAACTACACACTTTGTGTCCAGCTGCACGTTAAAATAACCCCTGAGGTGTGGTGCATTTAAAATCACAGTACTTAGGTCACAATTCGTAATATTTTCTTAACAACAATAGTTCTCAGAAATTTGGTTCATACTTCAATGATCCTTATGGCCAATTGACCATACAACTTCATACAATTCAAACTCCAAAAAGAAATACTAACAGAAAATGCATTTGAAATATGAAACTCAATGTAACCAAAGATGTTTAAGGTACCATTCGTAACTTTCTAAAATTTCAGCTTCACAAAGTAGAAGTTGCGTTTTCATTTGCATGACTAACCCATTGCAGCTGCAATCGCCGGTAGAGGGAGATCATAGTGGTAGCAGACGTACGACAGAAGAAGGAAGTCAAAGTAGCTCCGATGGGTTGGCATCAAAACAACAGGATACTCGTGCATCATTTTACGCAGCTAACAGATAAAAAAACTAGACATGTCATATATGAAAGCATTTTTACATTGAAAACGACAGCCCCAAATTTGCATTAAGTTTGCAGGACCCTCCTCAAGATACTAATTGTGGAGCAACAAAAGCACTAGTTTTTATGATCTCAAATCAAATGTCTTCTTAGGAGCAATAAATCAAATGATGCCTAGCACATTACAATTTAAAATGTGACAGAAGACTCCACATCAGATTAGACTAGTGTAGATTCATAGTTGAAGTTTGCTAAGTGTGGCATTAATGAAACTGAAATCTTGAAATGTCTTTGCCATCAAGCGGAAAAATCTATGTGTAAGAACGCATTCACCGGTGTCACTGCACTGTGGTTGAGCCTTACCGTCTGAACGCCTTCTTCGTTCACGTAAATCCTTTGGAAGAGCTGCTTAAAGATTTTGATGAGGACAAACGCGAAGCCACGGACGGCGTTCATACTCAGTGAATGAGCCATTTCGTCAAGAATTGCTTCGGCTTCCTTTAGTAGTTCCTCCTTCGGCACTTTCTTTTCCTCCATCAACTACATCATGCACAGAATGTAAACGATTTTATCAATCAATGTATTCTGACAAATTTTATGCAATATATACAATATATACATTTAAACATTACATTTTTTAGATGTTGGAAACTCTCAGCGTAAAACAAATCCTGAGCAACAAGTTCACAGTTAACAATCCAATTATTAATCTTGTTCGATGATATTCAGCTTCAATGCATTCGTCATTGTTTGGGTTTTTTCTAACTGACTGGCAGTGAAGTTGAGACAGATAAGGTCAGGACAGAGCCTGGACAAGAAGTTGACCATCCACAGAATACAATGCCACCCGATGCAAACTCAGCCTTCCAGTATCCAAATCACACCTCGGATCACCAATCAGTCTGAAGATACAATAATAATAATGACAATTCTATGGCGCCGTAGCACATGCCACCGTGCAAATAGTCGGATATATTATTGTACTTCCCAAAATCTGCAACTAATCAGGTAAGTAAATAAACTGTACAAATCAGCAAGTATTCTACTTATGTCCATTACTCTACATGTCTTACACTGCTAATATTACACTATGCTTATTATTTATTAAAGTATTAAATAGTACAGACCCTTTCGACTGTGTACTTGACTCTGTCGCTACTCAGTACATGTTGCTTTATGTCGGCTGCAGTTCGTGGAACGTTGTATTTATAGACGGGAACATCTTGTCTGGTTCGTGTCATAAAACCGAAATCCCAGTCCTGTCTCCTCTCGTTCAAAATATCTTGGTATCCATCCTTATAAGACGCTAATGTTGAAACATCTCCCGGTTGATCTGATAAAATTTACAATTTGCTTTATTCATCAACTAGAAGCGTTTAAAATCAATCATGAAATGCGACATGATTAGATTTTAAACATGGAGCAACTTGAGCAATCACCCTGATGAAATGACACAATACTGCAATCTGCTCACACACACACTGCAGATCTGCAAATTTGGTACAACACCTATTGAGTCTTTTGTGGCTACAACGAGAAAAGTCCAAATACCACATAAAACTTGGAGTCCAAAAATATGAAGTAATGTAACAGATTTTCTTCAAATATTTACTGATGCATATATAGATACAATGCAATGTTTATCTATCACCAACCGCTGAAAAAGTCTACTAGTCTATCTGGTATCCACAATCACAATAGCAAGTCCAGGACAAACCAGGTTGTAAGGGCCATGAAACATAAATTTATCATTTAATATATAATAATCACAATAATAACAATCAACTGTGATTGCGTGTAAAGGTCAAGTTTGGTGTAGCCCATGTTGCATTACGGAAGACTTTGTTTGTACCAAGGACTAATATCGAAGGGATATGAAGCTGATAAAATTGATGTTCATGGCTGAATCCGGGATTCTTGCAGGGTCAAATCAAATCAAATCAAATTTTATTGAATCGATTCAGTGTAAACATACTATTATCACCATGCTTTAGTATCTTAGTATCTTAGGGTAGGCCTCAGTCGGCCATTCCAGTTTGTTTTGTTGACTGGTGCAGCGAAGAACTAATTAATTTAACGATTAAGTGAACTGGCGAACTAAATAAAATGTATTCTAAGCTAGATTTTGTGAATGAAGTTATATAAATTAAGACGAATTGAAATTGTTTACTTTTGTTCTGCTTAAAGTTACCCTGTGAAGCACCCGGGGAGACAACTACATGCATTGCCTGTGGCACATCAGAAAATAGATCTCTGACTGGCTGACAGGTTGTGGTTCCTCATCCTTCGATACCAGTCCCAGGTCGCAGTTATAGTCGATTAAGCTTCGGATATCAGAAACCGTTAGTATGTATATAATTAGCTTCTTAAAAACAAGTGCACAGCAGTTTATTTCCACAAACCCGCATTAATCCAAGACGTGCTTGTAACCGGATTCGGCGAAATCTCTGCATTCTTCGATGACTTCATCCTCAGGAGAAGATCGAGGGATGAAACTGTGGATCAAACACGAAGCTGTCTCGTCACTTCAGCTGTCAGCGGTTGTCTCTACTTTGCAACCGTTGATGCAACCAGATTAATGAACCAGTCGCTTAAAGATCTATTAAACCATATAGTTGGCCTTTGATCAGATTACGCTGAACGAGGCACGATTATCGTGGGGCTGGACTTAATCGCCGTCTCGAGTACTAATACTATTATACTCGAGGTACCTGAGGTTCTGATGATTCCGGTGCACGCGTACTTATCGGCTACGCTGGAACTTGACCGCCATCTGGTGGCAACGGGTAACGCCATTAAGTTCTATTTAAAAACGGACGCACGCGCTAAGATGGCGGCGCCCACTTTAAGGCCGACTGTCAGTAGCCTACTAGCCTAATGCACTAGGACTCAATCGATAGTTGAAAACTGCAATCGTAAATTCGTAATCATAAACTCTAGATGATCTAAAACTTAATTGAAAGTTGAGTGCATCTTAGCAACGACCGCCGCATAAAATTAGAGGATTGCACTTGCCAGATAAGACGATAGGCGGCGCTGCAGAATGACAAACCATAAATAATCTGGTAATAGCCTTTGGCCTGGTCTTGCCCTACCACAAAGCTGCAGGAAATTTTGCCAAGACGAGAATGTGGCGTCTAAATCGCCCTCTTTTCTGGTTGCTCAGTGACTGCACGGACTATTTCCTAGTTACTATGTCTGGCACTGCCTGTTGTGAGAACATTTATGGAAGACTTAAGAAGCTCTCACAACTTACTCACAAGTGGGTTGTTTCGATTGAGAGCAATCTAATGCCAGCCAGGGTTCTTGCTGGTAATGAGAATCAATGTTTGTGGTGTGTGGCATTTATATATGCTAAAGAAGTAAATGGGACAGCTGCTGTTGATTCATCTAATCCGTGGTGGAATGTTTGTTTGTATGTGCACTTGTTATAGTGCCCCTTCAAGCTAACTACTCAGAGGCGCTCCCGACTACAGCGTGGACACCGCATCAGTTTCACGCCGAGGTGCTGAGCAATTGTGAGTGAAGGACTGCCCAAGGTCCCTACGTGATGACTTGAGGTGGATTCGAACCTGCAACCCTTCGGCTGCAAGGGTGCGGTGGTGTAGTGGGTATCACTACACCACAGCACCCCACGACTGTGTTCTGGAATCACCTCTCACACTAATTATTTAATCATTTGTAATGTAGTTAGTAATTTCTATAGAGCTGCCTACAACCATGGCCATTTGGTAGTGCTCCCAGTGTGAGAACACACACACACACAGACAGACAGACAGACAGAGTTGTCCTAGCACATGGAACATACAAGTCACTCCGATCTAGAAAGGCTGATGAGAAGACACAGAATGAGAATTAGATCCCCAAGATATTTTGAAACAATTTTTTCCTTTGATGCCAAATTATGCAAATACCAAAAACCACAAGCAACTCCAATTGTGTGCCATTGCCAGTTACAGGCATTCGAGCAAAATCTGCTTTTTAAATGGGAAAACGGATAAGATGCCCAGCAATAGCAAATTATGTTGTGTTTAGTAAAATACAGTAGTCAGCAGCTTTTAGTAGCTTCTCTGTGTTTGTTACTCACATCTTTTGGAATGTACAAGTCATACAATAATAATTAATATGCATGTCTGTAATGTGTAACCTTTAATTTTAAACTAAACTGACGAATCTATCGTTTTCAGGACAGAGTAATCCCCAGATCTTAACTATTATCACATTCAACAGATTTTGCTTCACTGAAATGAACACTGAAAAAGAAAGCAAGTTAAACATTTTTATTACAATTAAACATGTTGCAGAAAGTATTCAATTTAAGAAATATCGTTACAGTACATCAATCAACAGTGTTAAAATCACCTTACATATCAATTGGAACATAGAACAACAATTTCAATGACAGATCGGATTATTGATACACGATATAATACCGGTAATAGTTGGCATGCTTTAACGAGATTTGGTCCGAAGCTCTTCCTAATGCAGTGGCAAAACAACTTTTGTTTTTAAAACACACTGGAATCTTTCTTACAATACTGTACATTTCATTTGAATATTTACTTCGTTACCGCATTAAATTTGTCTTAACCTGTAAAACACAAACAATTTATCACAACAGAAGAACCCTTTGCAATTCTTATACGCAAGCATTATTATTATTATAAACAACTTAAAGACGTGCAAGGTCAAACAGAACTGCAAATCTGATGCACAGTTAGTAAAACTCTTAACCATTTAATAACAAACCAATGCAGTTTAGTGCAGGTTAAACATTAAAGTGCTAAAAAAGAGAGTAAACATATGCAGATATATAATTATATGATTCCGTATTCCAAAGCATTTAAATATCTTGCAATGTTTTTGGCATCATGCATAATATGCACGATGCGAAAAATGACACTGCATATTCAATTTTCGATTGAATATATATGTATACTAGATGTGTAACCCGGCGTTGCCCGGGAAATTTAGGGTTTTAAACACCACTCCCTTATGGTACCCAACGTTGACCGCTAAATTTCGAGTTTTTGCCAATTCTCTACCCCACCCCGCTTCCCCAAAAAGCCAAACGTAACACGCCCCGCTAGGGAAATTATTACTGGGCTTGTATGACGTCTTCGGGCTGTAGACTCTTTTACTGAAGCTCGATACTGTTTACCAACGCGTGAGCGATGAAATCTGTTTTAAAACGCTTCTGTCTTAAAACGCTAATAACTGGAGTTCTAAAGTGAAATTTCGGGTTTTAAACACTTCCCCACTCTGGTACCCATCGTTGACTGCTAAATTTCGGGTTTTCGCCAACCCTCCACCCCACATCGCTTCTCCAAAAAGCCAAACGTAACCCGTCTCTGCGGGGCGCTACGGATATTATTACTGGGCGGGTATGACGTCATGCGGTGTAGACTCTTGAGTTACGCGCTTGTGTGATCAATTACTGATGAAATCTGTCTTAAAACGCTAATAATTTTTGTTTTGAACTGAATTAAAACCTGAAAATAGTCAATCTGACCTTATAATTTGGGTAAGAATCGATTTCAAAGTTTTTTTTAAACCGACGCTGTTTCATTTCCGAGCCTATTCTGCAGGGGAGAGTCAATTCTGTCAAAAGCGTACAAATAAACAAACATATGGAATTTCTGCCTTATAATATAGATGCTGTTAGCATAAAAATAAAATAAAAAGTACTATCTAGTATTGTATATCGCCTTGCAGCCGAAGGGTTGCAGGTTCGAATCCACCTTAATACGTATATAGAAACAGTGGTTTTTGTCTTCACATCATTTTAACACAGAATGCAAAAAATAAGCGATTCTTCATTTACTTTTAAGCTACAACTATTTAGATAAAGTTGACAACTGCGTAAAAAAGTCTTTTGAGGTCAAGAAAAGCCAATTTATCCTGGTAATGCTTTGATACACGCACACACACACACACATGCCACAAACACACAGAATCATATTATATTATATATATATATATATATATATATATATATATATATATATATATATACACACACATATAATGCAGCCTCCAAAACAGCATTTCAAGGAAGAACCAGTGTTTATCATGCCTGCATCTTTAGACTATTCGGCTAAGTTACAATAGGACAGGTCAATAACATGTTCAACCCTTTAAGTTCTTAAAGTAGGTAAAAATTAAAGTTCCTAACTATAAATGAATGTAATAAGAACAGAAAATCAGGAAAATAAAATGTAAACATGTGCACCAAAGATCTGGGTGCAGTCATGGAAGATGTTTTCTTTGATTCACAACAATCGCAGTGCATCTCGGAAGAAGTTTTTACTGTGTTAGTACGAGCGCTTGTGACAGTCGTATAGACCGGCTCCATGTTTGTCCTTGATAATAGTAAAATGGTCAATCACTTTGCCATTCTACAACACAATAGCATTGTTAATTATTTCACAGCCACTACTCATAAGAAATTATAAGAAACACTGGGATGATATCAAACAGAAACTTCAACTTAGTGATGACGCCATTCTAAAATATTTACAAGTACACTGTACAGTTATGATGGATCTATTCTTTATCCTCTACCCTTACAAGTGCATTGTCCCATTCTTACATAGTATACTACCAAAGTGTGATAAACCATGATTGTTTGTACATTTAGAACAGTGGTTCCCAACTTGTGGCTCGCGGGCCAAAAGTGGCCTGCCAGGCCTAGGAAAATAGCCCTCATCTCTCAAAGAATTAACAGAAATATATGAAAAAATTAACAATTCTGGATGGAATAGAACACACAATTATTTTCTATTACATATTTTATTTTGACGTCTGAAAATAACACCAAAATCCTATTTTGATCCAATTATAACAATTTAATATGCTTTTAGTTAACCCCTTTATCGGCAACCTCGATTATAATCATCAATTTTATATACGATTATGTGCCGGTCGGCCGCTAAAGGGACTAATTAAATTTCATCCTTGTGGTCCCCTGATGTTCTTCAGCTAAGAAGAAGTGGCCCTCGTGTCGTCCATCTTAGAAAAAGTGGCCCTGAAGTTAAAAAAAAATGTTGGGAACCACTGCTTTAGAAGCACAAGTGACAATCCATTCCATCATCCTAGATGATTACAGGTAAGGAAAACCAGTTCATGATATCACAGGTGTCATAACCTTACCTGATCATCCGACACTTGCTCCATGTAGAGGTGAGTGGCGTTGAAAACCTTCATTCGCGTGTAGCCGTAATCATCGCTTTGGAAGGCGCTCCATGGATACGGCAGACGTTCAAACGGATCAACGCCTTCCTGGCAGCCCTGCAACCACAGATCAATGGATGGCCAAGCAATGAAGATAACAGATACGTATCAAACAAACATAGCAACAATTCTCAAGAGGTTGGGCCCATCATTATTTCTCAACACCGGACTCATTGGTAAAATAAAAATATATTCAGTTTAGAAGTAGTAGGATGGCTGCACCGTCTATTTTCTTCCAAATACTGTCAACATCTAAGAATCAGGTCACAGTTACTTCCTTTGCTTATCCTACATCTATTGACTAAACCCATGGCCATATAGAGCAGATGATTTTTGGCTGCATCTGACGCAGGTACCTACCGCTGATCCTGTTACAATGTGCACTGGTGCTCTTGGATTTCTGTATGGCTCGCTGTAACTTCCGTTGCAAACCTACAGAAATTAAATGTACACTGTAAAAGGTTTGCAAAGAAATACTAGCAAACAACACCTAAAACAAAGCAACCTAGTAGCTACTGCATACTGTAACTAACAAGTAAAAAACTAATCGGAGGTACAATAGACTTTTCTTGAGATTGTGCAATAAAAATTCCAAATTTTAATTACAGAAAGCAGCTACAATAGCCATAAACTTACACACCACTATAACCTTTGAACATTATTTTCTTAAATGTTATACACAAAATATTATTGAAGTAAACTTAATCAATCTCTCCACAATGCAGTTTCATGGTACATTCTGGGAAACTTTATGCACTTTAGAGCAGAGTATCTAGAGTAATTAAGAAGCTGGTTTCTTGCCGTATCATTGTAGACTGGCCACATTCGTTCGTAGGAATGTTCGTGCGCCTGGAAGTGAACGTCGACTCCGTATTTGTAGAGCAGCTCTTCGATTCCAAATGCATGAATCTCTGGAATTCCGACTCGGATCTAAGTGACACAAAACAATAGAGTATAGAAGGCAAATGAAAAAATAAGTATAGCGCTTTACACAATGTCTTAACACTCACTTAACCATTGAAAACGTGGACTATCACGGCTTGTGTCCATACACACAAATGTTTACTGTTTAGTGCTATGCAATTTCTAGAAAATCAACAACAATTTCTGTATACAGCTGTCTCTGTCTGTCTCTCTCTAAATTCAAAACAGCTGTTTGTGGTCCTTATTCACTATACTAGCTTTTGAAATGAGTATAAGTGATTGTATGTTCCACACATAATTTTCTCCATATTTTAGACAACTCCCTATTGCCCACACCTTAGAAGAAAATTTGCAATAATCAAATCACAAAAATATGAACATGTACAAAAAATTTCCAAGCCATTAGAGCAGAAGCCTGTCTGTTTTGGTTTGAGTAGTTTCTTGGAAGAGGTGCTATATAAATTAACGAATGAATGAACAACATTCTCCATCATCCTTAAGTTCTGAGAAATTCAGGTAGCTAAAATGTTCTATATAAGAAGTGTGTTTTGAAAATGAACAATCAGGTGAATCGTACAATGTTTTCTTTGTTTGGACAGTGCTCAGGATCATTGCTGTTGGAGCAGTAGAGCGGACGATGACACATCGTGATGATCCACGGGTGAGCCGCACGATTCTCTGGCTTGTTTGCTTCCTAAACATTTCAGTCGACTCAAGATATCAACAAGATATCAACAGCAAGATGACAAGACAAATGAAATAGGATCTAATGACTTCTAAAACACAATCTACTGCAACCTCATCCAAAAGAAATTGCTAATAAGTTTAATCTAAATTAATCTACTTGGATCAAGAAGTCATTTAACTACAACAATCTAATCTAATCTTAACCTACGACAGTTCTAGCAGGTTCACCTAATCTATCTAGACAATGTTAGTAACCAATAGGAATTAAATTTCCATATAAAGGTTCGAATCTCCATACTGGATTTGCAAATGTTTTTTGCATTCATTAGATAAAGTGGCAGCATGGCAATTTTTAAAGATAAGATAATATTGTAACAATGCTGAAAACAAAATAGAACTGACGGCCAAATCCTTTTCAAGCCAACGATACTGTTCGACAATCTGGGTCCAGCCGTACTCAACGAAATAGTAGAATTCAGAAGAAAATGAAACGAGGTGGATTGGACCGATATTCGTGCTGTAGAAACATAAAAGGATTTACTTATTAACATAATACTAAGATAACAATGGTCATAGATGAACTATTTAGTAAGTGATTGTGATAAAACAGTTAATAATAATAATCACTTCTTATAACGATACAAATTAGTCCACAATCAAATGAATGAGTTGTTCATTAGCTCCCATTGTTAGCATCATAAACTGACAAGGCTGATAATGATGATATATATTTTTATATTTGCAAAAGATTTACAAAGTACCAATTCAATATTATGCTATGTACACTGGAGTATATAAGTGAGTTTAGATTTAACTGCATTAGAATAAAGCACCAACATCAAGAATACAGCTATCAATATGAAGTATCATCCACTAAATTTCACAGCCTGGTAATGAATACACATGGTTTACGTTAAGGATGTTTGGAAATGATTGGAAGGCTAATTGTCTTCAATACCTGTAGAACATTCCTTCTGCATTTCCGCCTGGCATTGTGAACCGGCTTTTGTAGTTTGAGAAATTGCTAGAAAAATGAAAAAGACGCAAGATTATACAGAATTTAAACCGTTTTGTTGCACTGTTTCTCCTCACTAATGCACAGCACATATGAAGAACTTCTCAAAGGTCTTGATACAAGGCCATTCACAGATATTGTGGCAGGAAAACCACTCACTATTTATTTTAAGCAGTCATTATGTGTGTATGTCAGATGGAAATGGTGTCCACAACAAAAGACCATTTGGAGTAACATAGATGATCTTGACAAGTTATACTTTAACACTATAACAATAAGCTGTATTGGAATCCCAGTGAATTTCACCACACTCTCATTGTTTAGTCTAGTGGTTATTCCGCTGGGTAATCAACCTAGAGGTCGGCAGATCAAATCTGCACCCTGTCAGAAAGATATATTCAACAATTTCTGTTTGATTTGCACCTCTCATAAGTTCACCCAAATGAGCTAATATTATCCTTTGCTTAAATACAATCTACATAATAAGTAGATCAGATAAAACAGCTTGTAAGAAATATCATCCCAGAACAAAATCCTCTTACTAGGCCTGTTCATGATTTCCTGCGCAGGTCATGTAAGGAATGTATGCTGCGACTGACTGAAGCTGGTTCATGAAAGCATCACCAACACGAGCATTGTCCTACAGAACCAAGACAGAACAAAACCCAATCATTGTATTGTCATTGCATTCACAATTTTATATTATAGTGCCTCTCGCAGTGTAGACCATTCAGAGGCACTCCCCCACAGCTAGCTAGAGATTCACTTTGACTCAAAACTGTGAAGCACTTTGTTATCTTGAAGAGGCGCTACATAAATGCACTAAATGAATAGAACTTGATAAGGCTGCCTAGCACATAATCATTAGAATTTTCTGGTTTGTTCTGCTGCATTGTATTTTGGTCAATACATTACTTGTATATATCTTTTAATTAACCAACTGCACTTTGGTGCACTTCAGGAACTCTAAAGTTCCCTAACCTCTGCCTGTTCTGGTCGCCAATCTCTGCCCTCAGCCTCCACAGGTGCTTTTGTCATAGACAGTAAACATCTCGAATAGCCTCTTCTCTAACCTGCGTTATCTCCCACAGGACCCGTTTGGATCCTTTTACAAACAAATTAAGACTTTCATCTTTCTGGGCCGAGGAGCACCTCTGAGTAGTTAATGCGAAGAGGCACTATGCAAATCTGCGGCAGGTATAATTCTATTGTGGGTTCACGGATACAGGAAATATATAGCGAGCGGTCTTATGGGGGAATAGCAGCCCATATGAAATGTGAGTGAGATCATTAAGTCAGTGTTCTAGTTGAGTTGTTCAAAAACTTAGGCAGAAGTCATGGAGCTACCACAACTGGACCAGTCATCGCATTATAGCTTGAAGTCAGGGTCACCCTCCATGTCCAACAAAACCCCACTATGCAGAAGCTGCATAGAGTATTGATGCCAGTGCACTAACAACTTTGGTTAACGATGGGACATCGTCCACCAAAACAGTCTGTTTAACTCCTCGTCTGACTTTCTGGATCATGACCCCTGTGACCTGTCTATCAATTTTGTCTTGATTGTGTGCCTTTGAATAGCATAGTTCCCGTGACTTGGCTTTTGTGGGTGCTGTAGAAATTCTGGTTTATGATTATGATCAAATCTATTACAGAAACACTGCCCAAAGGTGCTTCCAGTTCCAGCATTATATAGTCTTAAGAAAATCGATGAATTACGAAGAGACACTCGCAGTTATGATATGATTCAATGCTAAGGTTACAAAATATGCGTCATTCACTTTGACAACACCTTACAAATGTTGTCTTTGCCATCACCGGAAACTTGTTGCTTAAATAATAGCAGCGAACAGTGATTTTTTAGAGTGCAGTTGTACACAAAATGTACAGTTCTAAATGAATTTGTGCTGCTGTAGAAGCATTTCTGTGCAGTTAAAATAAGCAAAATAGGTCATTGTCCTGAATTTGTCCTCTGATTGGAAGTGATTCACCATATAGGACATGAAAGGAAAGAAGGGGCCGCACAGTTCTAAATGTGCAGTTCTAAAAGTTCATTTAAAAAGCCGTGGTGGTGAATGACTAGATCTGTTTAATCAATTGCCACTCACGGTGTCCATATCATAAGCAAAGTCACCTGAAATGGAAAAAGCAAAAAAGGCTTCACTACTAATCACTGTTCAATTGTTCTCGGCATAGATGAACACAATAGAATATATATTAAGTACAAAGACTTGAAAATTCAGAGTTACTTATCCTCACTTACGGTGTCCATGTTGTAAGCAAAGTCACCTAAAATATGACAAAGCCAAACTCATAATTAATAATAGTCCCCAATGATTCACAAAAAATATAGTAAATCTGGACATCTAAAATTTAGGCACATTGCACAAACGTTTTACACCAGCTTTTTACTGTTCAATAAGAACTGAAGATTAACAACAAAGCGAAGAGAATTATAATTGCAATACTGTATTTGAAAATAGACTTTTAATTCTCCATCCATCCGGAACTTTCTACCCAGTCGTGTCTGCAACTCTCCTATCGAGACAATATCTTTTGTCTTAAACTAGAAATGTACGTCTGCCAATCATTAATGTCTAATGTTGCACAGCATCAAGTGAACCTCTGAACATTGTCAGGAAGGCATCATTAAATTACAGTTGCATCATATAATTCAGCGCAAAAAGTTCAGTGAATAACAACCTGCTGAACTGGCAACACATAGGTCAGGGGTTTGAATCCTGGACAGAAAGGCACTTCAAGACTTCAGCTTCATTATAACTCTCTTGCAAATTCAATGACTAAAATGAAGAATGTTCAATGTTGGTAGGAAGGTCAGGCAGCCAGGGAGATAGGTAAGGTGACCATCCACCTTCAACTGGTTGGGCCAACTAAACAAGAGTGCCTAAAGCCTTTCATCCATTACTGCCCCTTGGGAATAGTTGAAGGGCATGGCCTTTTTCTCTTTGTGTAATTTCTCATTATGCTGAAGCTAGTATAAGATAATGCTGAATACTAACCACTGCTCAGGGTTAGTTTTGGGTCTGCTCTTTTAACAGCAAACAATAATATAATTATCCAGCATTGTTGTAGTGCTATGCGTTCCATTGAATCTTCTTACCAACATGAAGAATGGCGTCGAAGTGTCCTCTCTGTGTTTCTTCCTGCAATCTTGGCACTGACTGAGCATTTACATTTCCCATGTCACCAAAGACTGCAAAAGATGGGCTCCAGTTGGTTCCCTGTATCATGGCCCGGAAAAAATAAAGGTCACTCCAGCCCCACTTGGGATGTCCCACATGGTAGACTGTAAAGAAAGAAACAACAGAACAATATTCGACAACAGCCATAAAAATCATCTCCTCTGCAGGAAAAATTTCTATCGCATTTTACCAGTAAGTAAACCATTCTACTTTTATAGGATGGTTTTCTTTTTACAGACAAGAGCACATCTGCATTTGTCTTGATGAGATGCTGTACAACGAAAGGCAAGATTAAGCAAGACAGGTAAAAGGCAGCATTGGGCAAGCATAGGTAAAGACATGTCGAGATTAGGTAATGTAAGATTATCCAAGGAAAGTGAAGATTATGTAATAGAACAACACATGAATTACCCGACGACACATGTCATGCACTTCAGGAATGGCAGCTCTAGTGAAAGACTACACATATGGAGATTCTGAAAGAATATCACCAGGTAGCACAATACAACACAGATACAAGATATTGCACTGCATCCAGTACGTACTGTACTTTGTTCCAGATTTGAGGTTCTTCATGGTGACTCTGTGTATTATTATCGTCCGCTTCTCCGATCCACCGTCCGTGAAAGCTTCCTCAGATTGCCAGGCGATCTGGTCAAGCTTGTCAAGGCCATACTCAACAACTGAACCATTTGTGGGCTCCTGTGTCACCCACGTCACAACCATCTGCGACGGATCCTCTGGAAAGTAAAACACATCAAAGAATAAATCGATATCTAAAATTCATCGATATAACAAAAAATGCCAATTGATTGATTTTAAATGGGAGGTGGGTTTAGTGGAATCAGGCCGGGGTGGAGTGCAGTTGGGAGGAATTAAAACAAGTTATTTTTTCAATAGATTTCATAAGTAAAATATTTTGTGGTGTGAGGTGGGTGGAGTGGAGTCCGGATGAGGTGCGGCCGGGGGAGGGTACGACGTACGGCATTTAAAAATTTGATGTGGCAATTAATACAGTCATTCTCACTACGCCCCTACTCCGTTTCGCCCTTACACCGCCACATTCCGCCTCTGCCTTAGTTCATCCGCAAATTATTGAGCATGTGTCAGTGTTTGCATATATCACTATGCATTTTAACTACGAGATAAAAAAAATTATATCGTAGATAGCATGTGCGGGAAGCTTTTTAACCACAAGATAACTCGTAGCTGGCGGCCAATGTGTTAAGGTAATTCGATTTTGTTGTGTTCTTTAGTTTATTTAAGCGTATAAATATTTCTGAAAATATACCTTTTCATGGGTATTTTGACTTACTTACCTTCGCCAAAACATTGGGCTATCGATCGCCGTAGGCCAAGCCGCTCTATTCTGCTCCTATCCGTGACGGCCATAGTGTTTACTTCAGTGGCGGCGCTAGGGGAGCTAAGCCCCCCTACAAGAGGCTCAGCCCCCCCTCTAAAAAAGGGTCATCCGAATTTTTCACATTGAAATATCCACGATTTTGAGCTGACGACTAAAAAAAAAAGGTTGTCAGAAATTTTGGCGGCGAAAATGGAAAATTTTCATGAGATTTCGGTCGATGACTAAAAAAAAAGGTCGTCAGAAATTTTGGCGGCGAAAATGGAAAATTTTCGCCGCGAGGCGACACTGGGTAGCTTAACTGGAGCGCCTTTATTTCTTCCTTTTATTCTTCTCAAGTACAATTAAAAGCAGTTTAAATTGATACCTCCATAGGAAAGATGAACCTGTTCGGGCTGGGTGTAAACCTCATTGCCATTAACAGCGCAGAGCCCAAACACGGCAATCAACACCATCCACTCCATCTTCAGGTCGAAAATGATCTTCAATTCTGTCGCCGTGTATTCTCTTCAGAAACTAGGAGACCACTAAAACCAAGGATTCGCGCTAATTTAAGTCATGTGCAGTCATATGATCGTTACATGATGGCTTCTTGAAAATTCACAACAATTTGAACGTGATCTGCGCATGACAACACTGAGAAAAACTTTATGTAGCGCGCTTATTTTCATCGAGACCACATCAGAACTCGATGTCTTAATAATTATAAGGTAACATAATAATAATAATAATATTAAATTTCCTTGATTTAACACCTTCAAACGTACTGCGCTTTACATGTACAAGTTACGCAGTAATCTTAACTAACATCAAACTTAACTACTAACTGAAAAGCCAGCCTGCAAAACACGACGCTATTGGCAGCCTACAAAGCAATGACAACACTGAGAAAAACAAAGCATGTCCTCTCAACGGGTGCTCGAACTCGTTATCTCCGCTCTAAACGCCAGTGTGTTATCATTACTCTACCGGGCCCCCAATACAGTACTGATTTTAAACCGCGCATAATTATTAGCAGCACCTTAACTTTGATAATTCCGGTAATTACTTTTATTGTTCACGAGACACCTCCCAAACTGTTCTGAATTATTTCACGAACTGTTGACTGTTTTTTCGATTGATCTCGGCGGCGGCGGCATTTGCAGTTTAACGTCACTGTGTGGTAACAAAGACCATTAACGACGCCCTCCTCCTTTATCCAGGCTTGGGACTGGCGCTGGCAGAGTGCAACCAGAGGCTCGGCCGAAAGCGCCTCTGTGTAGGTACCTTTTGAAGGGCGCTATACAAATTCTGATTAATTGATTGAATAGTTATTTTGCGATAGACTTTTTATTTTAAAACGATTAACTCGATATTATGCCTTTTACTTGCCACCAGTGAATATTTTTAGAGCAAAAAGGAACCAAGCTCTGCGTCTTTTAGTGTGAATTTGACATTTTTCTGTTTTCTCAAAATAAAAATATTTACACGTGTTGTGCGGATTAATCACGTGACATTTTCACCTGTGGCAACGTGCCACTTTTGAAAAATGTAAACAAATTGAGTTTTACATTTCTACTGTTTTATTTATCGATTATTAACTAATTTATTAAACATATTGTGGTGTAACAGAAGTGTAGCCAGCATGTACGTAGGCCTACTGCAGCGATCCACAATCTACTTCTTCGGCGTCTATTTGGGTAGAGTGTAGCTTTCTTTTTTGTTGGACAATTTTATATTTGAGAAATAAACTTATTAATTGTATTCATGTTCACCAACAAGACTGGGATCACCAACTAGGTTAAAGCTGACAAGGCTAATGAGGATGATTGGATGAAACTAGGTTAAGGCTAACGAAACTAAATGATGCACTGTTTTCTCGACACCATTAAGTGCCCAGATAACCAGCCACGTCGGATTGACATCGGTGACTCATCAACAAACCCATCAGAATATGACGTCTGTCCGCCATCTTCCCGTTAAGCGGGTGCTCATCGTCACGCGTGTTTTAATGACGTCAAAACGACGAGTTTTTACGACGTCGAGCCGACGTCGTAAAAACTCGTCATATCGACGTAATAAAAACTCGTCGTTTTGACGTCATTAAAACACGCGTGACGATGAGCACCCGCTTAACGGGAAGATGGCGGACAGATGTCTTATTCTGATGAGTTTTATGACGTCAATCCGACGTCGGTTTTTTACGTCAATCCGACGTGTCTAATTCACGTTGGTTCGACGTCTGATTTTGACATCTATCCGATGTCTCTATTCAAGTCGACTCGATGTCGATTCCCAAAATGTGGGCCTAGGCTTATTCCATTATCTCTAACTCGGTCCAACATCCACTGTCAACAATTTGGGAACTGATTTCACATGGAATCCTACGCTTGTGGCAATGCTCATATGAGGACCTTTGTGAAGAAGCAGAGACACCTGCTGTTATAATACCTTGTGGTTGTTGGCTAGTACTATTAAACCATACATGAATTATAAGCAGCCTGGACCAACAACTTATGCACACTTCAATCAATCAATCAATCAATCAATCAATCAAATATTTTTATTTTGCAACCAAAAGTATACATGATAGGTTTACACATCTTGCTCATTGGTAACAAACGGGGAGGCCCTAAAGTGATAAAATAATCCCACTGTCTAGGGACACCAACTAATATATTGAGTTGACGATGTGAGTTGGCCAAGACGAAATCTTTGCAAAATCAACATAGTGAATGACAAAAATGACAAAGCACAATCAAGCAACTTATGCTAGAAAACGTATGAGTAAACACAACAAAATTAATTGAAACTGAAAAGCTCAACGTTGCTGAGTCACAAGCAATTATGAAAAAAGAACAAAAACTTAACTAACGAGCAGACACCCACTGCAGTGCATACATCGAACGAACAGTCCTTTACTCTTATTAGGTGCCTTCTATTAGAAATGCGCTAAGTTTCTTCGTAAAAACCCAAATACTGGGGCTCAATTGTTTTTCCCAAGTGGTGACCCCAGTAGATTTAATAGAAAACAGGGGTGTGTTAGTGCGAGCATAGATTCAGCGATACGAAAAAGCGTATCTTGTAAAATGATTATGAACCTGGGAAGAGAGCTGTAAATAATTGTTGTATATACATGGCAGAATAAAAATAACTACAAGGGTACATGGGGTTAAAAAAAAAGCAATGCTGTCGGGCAGCTACCCAGCTAGAAACCCTAACTGTAGGTGAGAATTTATTTTCCAGTGCTCGCCTAGCAGTTTACACTGCTAGTTGACTCCCATTCTGTTTTGGCCACATTTGCTGGGTCAGATGCATTTCTTTTTACACCACTCACCACATCAAATTTCAAACAATTTATTTTTATAGCAACTAAAGACATGCAGTAGCACTCATGCAGTAGCACATATTCAAATGGCAAGAGACTCCAAAGAAATCTTACAACCCCGCTAAATAGAAGGATCCTACTTAGTTGGGTCGTGACTTGTTATACCTCTTCAGAGTCCTCTGTGTAACCGAAATAATCATTAATCACCAAACGTACAGATTGAGGAAGCAAGCCAATATTACATCAATAGTTTAAACCAAATATTTAAAAAAATCAAGAACATAAATCTTAAATAGAGATATGGCACATAATCTTTCTATACAAGATGATAATGCTGCAGTTAGCATACAGTAATCTTTTATATGGTGTTGTTTAACTTTATACAATCAATGTATGAATGTACATATATATATACACAAACATATATTTATATATATATATAGTTAAGGAACAGATTATAGATTACTGTATATTACACCAACATTACACAATGTATGTACAGGGTGGGCCATAAGAAAGACCCCCCTAGGTTTTTTTGCCAATATCTTGACCAAAAGTAAGAATTTTGAAATGAAATTTTAGTCTTATAGACAATTCATATTTACACATGATGGCCAAATTTCATCAAAATATTTCAAACAGAGAAAAAGTGATGCCACCATTATGGAGGCCACCCACCGTTTTTTGACGATTCAAAAACGTAACGCAACAAAAAGTAGCTTTTTGCCAATATCTTGGCCAAAAGCAAGAATTTAGAAATGAAATTTTAGGGGTTTATAGACAATTCATATATACATATGATGGCCAGATTTCATAAAAATATTTCAAACAGAAAAGTTATATCACTTTTAGTGAGGCCACCCTACGTTTTTTGATGATTCAAAAAGTTTTAAAAAACGGTGGGTGGCCTCCGTAGCAGTGGCATAACTTTTGTTCTGGTTGAAATATTTCGATGAAATCTGGCCATGATGTGTAAATATGAATTGTATATAAGCCTGTATAATTTCATTTTGAAATTCTTACTTTTGGTCAAGATATTGGCAAAAAACGTAGGGGGGTCTTTTTTTGGCCCACCCTGTAGATATATAATCACAGCATTTGAACATCACCTCAAAGCCAGTGTTTCCCAAACTTCTCTGGTCGCTACCCACTTGTAAATGTCGTGGACGTCTCGAGAACCAATTAATAAAATTGAACTTGTACTTACATGTAAAATTTGCTAAATTTACATGGAAATATGCTGATTTACAGACGCTGTTTAAAAATTTGCATATTTGAGACATTAAAATGAAACTACGACAGCCAGTCATAGGTCAATCACATTCAAATGTTGTTTATAACATGAATTTTTAGATTTTACGAATAAATGATGAAAACTAAACATATCCCGAAAACTAGGGCAACACACTTGACAGAGCTTTGCGACCCAGTTTTGGGCCTCGACCCACAGTTTAAAAAACTCTGCACTAAGCAATCTTCAAAAGCGTTCCAGCAACACTACCTAGGACAAAGTGACAGCAATGTTCTTTTTAAAACAATGTTTCGAGCCAGAGCTTTTTGACCATACTGCTGAGGGAAAGGCAGGCCTCATAAAAATTAAGTGTCCATGGTTATTGTTAAGTAGGAAACTGAAATGCCTTTTTTTTTATTCTTCGTACCATTCTCTTGACACACCACGAATGCACTGTTCCATGTTTTGCAGGCTTGTTTGCACCTTCTTATTTATGCGTTGAGTCACAAGGTTGTCCATGAAAGTAGTCCGTGGCGGTGCGGGTCGAGTACGGTAGTAGAACTTCCCTATACAGTAAAAAGAACACAAAGAAAACATCATGTTAGAGGCATCAAATTCAAGGGTATAAAAACTTCAGATGATTAGGGCTGAATCGCAGCCACGCAGGAATGAGTCTTTATACAGCAATTGCGCAGGTACTCAAGTGCAGCTCATGAAGTGATTTGAATTTTCAATCTTAGGTACATGTGCTGAGAGCACAAGGATTCAAAAGCAAATTTTAGCCAGCAAGTTCATAATTATTTGCCGTTATTTTTAGTAGAGCAAAAGTGCACAACTGTCCTAGACCAAGAATGCAATGGGTTGCTGCCATTCTATGAATAAAGCTGAACTGATAACATTAAGATCGTTGTGCTATTAATATTTACATGGGAACTTCAGATGTGAGAGTTATTGACATCTTCCGTGTCGCTGCAATTCAAGGAGTTTCGTTCCTTTGTTGAACCTCGGCTATGGCGGCCACCATCACGGTCACATGCTGTGCGCAACCATTCCATGATGACGTTATCGATATCCGAATTTGTTGCACTTCGAGTCAGTCGGTTTGCCCTGACCGCATCTACACACAAACATAAAAACTAGAACTATAAGAATATTCCTTATTTGACTAATTGCTATCTGCATTTTGGAATGCAGACATAATAATAAACATACATAATACATTGAATTCATCAAGACATTGACATATAAAAAAGCCTATTAAAACTAAATTCAAAATTGTTGCAATACGGCATAACACAGGTTCTAGCTAGATCTGTTCAAAGAAGGGAGTATCCTCAGGTAAGAATGGAAGGCATAGTTAATGATTAGGCAAGAAACTAACCTTTATATCACCCACGTGCTATGTAAATTTTTCGGAATGAATGAATTATATATATATCATCATCATCATGTTCCTGATGCCAAGCATTTGGTAAACAAGGCTGATAATCTTTTCGATACAAATTAAAATGATTTTTTCAAGAGAAATTAAACAATGGCAGTAATCCACCAAACATGAATGTGACATTACAGCTGAGAATGTGGTAATGTGCAATAATGCATCTGAAAATTTTTGAATAAACATATCTGCACAAATCATATCTGCACATAGCAAACCTCAAAAAATGTTTTCTTGTAACAATGCCACTACGCTAAAATATCGGAAGTCCTCATTAAACATGGTTTGAAAGCATAACTTGCATAAATGCGATATTGAATGACTAACCATGAAGAACTTCTTTCAGCTGCAGTGATTTGAAACCGTGTTTGCCACGCTGCCCACAGAAGCTGAATTGCCTGGCCAAGGCATTCATCATCACCGACCTCAACACGTTAACTGTGGTAGCCTTTATGGTGAGCCCGCCAATGAGCCCAAGATAATTTACCTGCAAACATAACGGTCTATCATGCTAACACAGTTTTTATTTTTCTCCTAGCTATGCTCTACCCATTGTACCAAAAATATAAATAAAGTGACATCGTCACCTTAAATAGAATGTTCTGGCACAAGCAGCATATATTGACAGTAAATCGCACATCATTAGATCTGTTTTGTAGCTACAATAAGCGCCTTTGTGAGATTCTTGTTATGTAAATGGCCATATACAATTACATACTGACAAATATATTGCACCACTTAGAGACATTATTTAAAGAATTTCCCATTCAAAGGCTGATCTCAATTATTGTCACAGTAGGAAAAACAACAGACAGATATGTAACAATAATTCAAACCATTGCTCAGCTAAGATTTGCTAATATGCTAATTAAGGGTGATTTAAAACTATATGTCAGTATGCATGAACGCGTGCACGCGATCTGTTTGCCTTCCCGTTAGAGAAAACGTGCTACACAATTACCTAAAAATAAAATATTTCTATGGGCTATACAGATTAAAATTATATAAGAAACCTTTCAGTATAATCTTCCTAGCTAGTTCTATATGTGGGTATTGTACCCATTTACAAATTACAATCAATCAGCGTGGGTCAAGTCGACGTAGCTAGGTCATAAACAATAGTTAAGCACGTGCAAGATGGCCAAGTGGCAAACTTCTTATTTTTTAACGATGTCTGCCCAATGTGATTGATAATTGTCTGAGAATATTATACAGAATGATTAATTAGATATATGCAACGCTGCTAACAGAGCTATAAATATTTAATAGGAACTCTGTACGGTATATTCCTCACCATGAAAAGACCCTCCCGATGCAGCATCAGTTTTCAAAAGGACCGAATCCGCTGCAGTATCAATTTACAAAGACCGATCGTCACCCGCAGATCATTGGCCACCGCACGGCCCACGTGATCTCCGTTATCCCAAACAGATGCCTCTAACGCCTAAGCCAGCGGCAACTGACCGAATAGAGACGAGAAATGGAGCACAGACGAGAATCCATCGAGTAGCTCATAGGACCGACGTCAATCCGTCAAGTGGTGGTTATCTGGGTGACCACAACCTCCTTCATCAACCATCTTCTTGGTTTGAAGTCTCTTGTCACTTTTGGGAGTTTCTCATCTCCAGTTTTCCAACCGAGCCTATCCCATACTGTGCACCATAACTCTGGAACAATCTCCCACGTACCTTTGCTCCACAAATTCTCAGTTCCTCCATCATCACTGCCACTCACCCCATCACATCCGCCTCAGCTGGTTGTCGCCTTTTCCATTCGGAAATAGTATAACCTTTTCACGAATAATTGTGCATTTTTATCTGCCACGCCACAATGCACCTGATTTGGTTTTGCTTTACATGCTTAGATAACTCTCTATGGAATCAACTTCCAGCGTAAGTTTTCTTTCCATTTCTGTCTAGTAGCCTTTTCTAGTCTTTTTCTCCTCAAATCCTGCGAAAAGTGCTTTGTAAGTGGTTACATACAATACAATACACCACTTATCTGATATTCTACCTTTGAGGCCGTCTATAAATGATGTTACACAATTTTGGACGATTTTTTACTCCCATGAACCCAATGAACATGCATGTCTCGACAACTTTCTATATAGTATCCCAGGACATTATGCAGTGTTTGTACATACAATTTTGTGCCATTGTCTTAATGTTTGACGAACACTGTAAAAAGCTTGAATTATATTTTTGTGATTTCAATATAGGTCTACATTGATTGCATCTGATGAAATCTGCCTCATAAGCTACCAGTATGTAAATATCTCTCCATTTATGCCCTTTCTTACAGCTGAAAGTGCTGTACTTTTCAGCTTGTTTCGCCATTCTTCCTTCAATTGAAGCCGATGATCATGCTTACACTACACACGAGGCAACGTCATTCCAGCTGAACTGCACGATACAGAACTACCGTTACAACAGTGTTACACCGAGATGGTCAAAGAAACAACTGGATGATGATGAACTGCTTTTGTTTGTTGACACTCGACCTCAGATTGCACAGAAGGGCGACTTTTCACGATACAAGGCGTCATACGTTGACCAAACAAATGGATTTCTTTACCAGTTACACATCAATAGTAATTATTATTATTATTATTATTATTATTATTAAATAAATAGTAAGAACATATTCAGCTTAACTGTTAAACTTCAAGCTACTAAGCTCTTGTCTGTATCTGGAAATAATATGATCTAAAAGTTATGTTTAACTACTCATGTCATTTATTCTCAGAAGTAGCCATCCATAATATCAATCCCTATTCCATAGTTTTACCATTAATCAACCATGTGATCTTGATCATACTTAAAACTAGAACGGTTCTTAGTGAATGATCTTTTTCTGTCATAGCAAACTGATTTAAGTATTGACCTAATTATTTCTTAGTTGTAATGTGCAGATCAATACCTTGTGCATTAAACACGAGCACGATAGAAGTTATGAGAAGTTACACCTGTCTGGTTGGTGCTCACACATTCATATGCTGGTCTCTCTAGAACTTCTAAAATAAAAAATTACCTCTACCCATTTCTATGATTTCTTAAGTACTGTTTCCTGTTGCCTGGCATCAATATTCACCTTGGAACTATGTGAGAGCAGTCGCAAATTTCAAGTGTATTGAATTTGTAGGCTACTGTATGGTATTGAAGATGATGTCATTACAACACTTTGTGTTTCAAAGATTTTTAAAACTTTATTTTGTCTTCTTCTAAGCAACTTACATACTATGCAGTTGATGTGTTGTAAAATAACCTGTGGTAACCTTTTCATGCTTGAAAACTATACACATCAGTTTTCACACTATATAGTTAAGTAATTTTGAACATCTTTATTTCTTTTAGATACTCAGCCACAAGACAGTGGTCGGTACATTTGCGACATTCTGGATGCAAATGGCATCACAGTTTACTGGATGAATTACACATTTAATGTGATTGGTTGGTATATATTCTTGGTCTATTAAACTTTTCTATTTTCTCATTAATGTAATAGCAAATAAATGGTATGTTTTTTTAACTGATGCACACATTCCCAACAAATCCTTCTTGAAAATATGATTAAAATCAAATTACTTACAAGTACTGGCAGCTAATGTAGGTAGGGTCTCAGATGATGCAATTCGTCGGTCTATGTCAAATACCATTAACAAAAAGACTTTATAATTGAGTCCGTTTGTATAAGTAGATTTAAAACATACTCTCCATCTCCACCTTCATACTGTTTCACTGACATTTGAATGTCAGTGGGGCCACTCCCTTGACCGTAATTCTGCTCTTTGCAGCACACCTTGTGGTCAAATACCCAAATTCAGTCCTGTGCCAATTACATACTGGAAGCTCTGCGCTGGCTCCCTGTCCGTCAGAGTTGCCTCCTCCGTATGATAATGCCAACTACGCCTCGCTTCAACTTACCTACTTGCCATCTATTGGCCTATGTCGGGTATTTGAGTAGTCACTCCCTACGCTCAGTAGGAAGGGCGTTCTCGGCCCCATTTGCTCGTGCCACCATCATGCAAAGCCGTGCTTTTTCTGCGATAGGAATGGCTCACTCTTGAGCTGCACAAGTTCCCTAGGTCGCTATAAGACATTCTATATGCACTTAAAAACTTCTTTTTGTCACATGTTGTGTACATGTACTTTTATTATTTCAAGTTATTTTTAAAAAACATTTTCTCATAAAGACCTAAGATTGTTTAGGGTCCTGTGAATCCTCTGCCTAGGGCCCGAATTTCTTTTGTCACCCTGTTCGCAGCAAATGGGAGTAGAGTAAAATATCAAGTTCTGTATTGTTTTCAGTTCCTGTGCAAAGTGTCGTCTTGTTCAAGAACTATTCAGAGAGCAACATGACATTTGCCTCGTCATCTGACTTGCCATTTTACTACGCCGATACCATCTCAGGTTCGGTAGGTTGTCAAGTGATCGGGGGAAACCCTCGTCCAAACGTAACGGTTTCGGTTGGCTCATTAGCTACCATTCCACAGAGCTTCATCCGAGTTTCAAGGACATGGTCTGGGTCTAAGAGTGGATTCAAGGCACCCTCATGGATGGTAATCTCATACACACAACAGTTCAGGGTTTTGCCGGAGTATGATGGAGAAGAGATTGTCTGTACTGCCTCTATCTACGACTACAATGCTTCCTCCTCCAACGTTATCCTTGTCAATGGTAAGCAGATTATGCTTTTAATGACAACCAATTTCAGCCAAATTTTATTTGATCTTGCAACGCTTTAGATTACTTGATTTGAACACCAACTTTGACCACGTGAAAGTGAATGATGTTACGTTTACCAATTTCAAATTTTCAGCTAAAGGTTCTACTGTTGGTCAGACCTGTGACATGCCATTGTCTGACTGCACCTGTGGTTTGGATTAATTTCAACTCTGGCCTGATCGGAAAGGCATTTTAGTAAAAGCTGTATTCTTATCTTAGTCTGCCTTATTTTTGGCCTCTGGCAAATATAGTTGCTCAGTAATTTCACTGGTTTTTTCTTGTCTTCAAAAGTTTTTAGCAGCTTTATTAAGTAAGTAAGTAAGTTAAAACTGCATGCATTCGTGCATGAATGATAAGTGGAAGTTAAAAGGCGAACATCATCTTATCCGTTTTCAATGATACTTAGAGCTAACCTAAACTAATGGCCTATATATAGCCAACATTATGATAATGCATTATGCATATTAATCAATGGTAGATGAACTGAAGTTCTAGGAATTATTACATTCCATTGGATGTTTAGGCATAATTGCAGTATCGGGGACCGTGAGCGTCGGTTAGGGTCAGGTTAGACATCATGAGAGTCGGTTAGGTTATAGTTAGTGTCGACACTAGATATGGTCCAAAGATATTGCATATGCTTTGGTCTCCAATACTACAATTATGCCGTTGTTTACAGCTGTTCCGTACTTCTACACAAACACTTGTCGATCTGAGCAACAGGCGGCGCTGGGCGCTGTAAAAGCACAGCTATCCTGCAGGTTTCATTCACATCCAGCGGGCCAGGTCACGTGGACAAAAGCAAAGACGGATGTGACGCAAGATTACAATTCAATCTTGGACTCCGATGCAATTCAGACGATCGTCAACGTAAGTTCAAAAGCAAAAAAAATCATCACGACAAAATAAACTCTCAGCCAAAACTCAAATAATTTGGGGTTTGGCACTCGTCAACAACGTCTCAAACGTGACTTCACTTCAATGACCGAGGTTTACATTGCTTTGCCTCTCATTCAGTGTCCATACGCAGGGTGTCACTATTAAAATTCACGGATCACTTTACCAATCTCACCCGTTCTTGCCATTACCTACCATCTGAAGCACCTTAGAGTTATCTGAAGATCAGTCTCTAATATAGTTTTATCTTTATTATTCATGCCTTCATCTGTTCTTGTATTGACTACTGCAACTGTCTAATGGTAGGCCTTTAAAAAAGTATCACTCTTAGAATCAGTACTAAAAGCTGTTGTCCAGCTGATTGCCCGTATCTCCCATTTTTCTCGTGCATCGAGATTTTTCGCATATATCGACTTACATAACTAACCATCTCCATGAGTTAGTTCTCACACTTAGTTCCTGATATTCCTCTTCGTCTCTAGGTCTTATGGGCTGTCCACATAATACATGCGCAAACAGGGGCCACCGACTTTAGGCAATTTGCGTACGGGTGCATACGGCGGCGGGTGGGGGTGTCTCGGAAAAATGTAAGTACGCAAAATAAATCTCTAGTTATGATGTCCACATTAAATTATTTATAACTCTGTATTATCCTGTCGTTGTCCACTGGCATTTGATTGTACATTCCGTTAAAATCTAAACAGTACACCAATAACTGGTGGTCTCACTACATCCACCCACTGCCTGCAATCTTGTCTTTTCCCTCAGCCTCTCATTGTTTTGTATTGTTAGATGCACTTTACAAATATTCAAATACAATACAATATACTGGTGATACAATTTGCTACAGAATGTCAAAATTAAGTTATTTCTGAAGTCAATGAATAAGCATTACGATGTTTACATGATAGGATTTTGTAGAAATGTGTAAAGGGGCTAAATAAATAAAACTGGATTGTTGAGTATATAAGCAAAGTTAAGATACAGGTAATTATTACCCGGTAGCTAAATAAGTAAGTATTATATATTGTAAAAATAAAGTCTTGAGAATCATGCCATTTTCATAATGCATATGACATTGATTGGTGAAAGCATGCGAAAGTGCTGTTCAGAATAGAGAACAGAATTTTGTCACACTGCATTCATAAGTTTGTGCATGCCTGCCTCCTCTTATCATTCCAGCTTGATGGTGAAAATGATTTTGTCGCAAAGTTGATATTTTCTAAAGTAACAGAGAACAACTTTCAGACGTACAAGATTACAGTGTCCAACGATTTTGGCAGCAACAGCACCATCGTTGGGTTTTCTAAAAGTGGTGAGTTATGACCAACACATAAAGCTTTAACTTTCAGTCTGTTGTAGCCTTATGACAAGGTCTTGAGTAAGGAATCTCTAATACTTCAGTATTTTATTTCTGTTAGAACTATATGTATTCTAAGATTAAGTTGGAGAATGCTAGTTCATTTATGAAGTTGCAAGAGATTAAACAATGATGTCTGAGCTCAATAACTAGTGATGCTGTGCCAATAAGGTGCACAATGCACATGATGTGTTTGTTGTAAGTGCAGTATTCTATCCTGATGAACATAAATTTGTTAAATCTGAGCCAATCTGGGTTTGGCAAGTCTCAATGGCAAATATCCAGATTAGAGTGCAGCAAGTTTTTGTGATTCAAATTTCAGGCCCTAGTCTAAACTGGTTGATTTTTTAAGCACAAACCTTTGCCAACAAACTAGCAGTGCAATATGCTTTTTATATTTTTACATAGGTCATGCAGCCAACTACAACCACTGTGAAACTTTATTCATCACAGCATTTGTAACACAGGCAGCAGTCATACTGAGCAGAATCACATGACTTTAGTGAACCTTTGTTCTTGTTTTCGAAAAAGTTCATGATCTGCATAAAAACTTCCGTTTCATCTCTTGTGGGTGGAATTGAGATAATAATATTGACTGTTAGGTTAATTATGTCAACTTTTTTACGGTATATAAATGTCTTTTGGAGAATCTGCTATTCCTTCTATGGGAATATTTGTTATGCGTTAATCACTAACATGACCAAACATGTTAGACTGTTAGTCTTCCATATACAAGCGCACTTCTTGTATACTGAATATATTGAGTACACAATCATGTATGTAAATGTTTTATAAATGAAGTTTGCAAGTATGTCTAAGTTTTTCTTACAATTGTGAAGTATTTTAGCAATACTGTTTTAGACTGTAAATGGCTGCTTCTTGCAGATAGAGACAGAGTGATGATGATGGTTATCTGCCCGAAGGCAGGTTCATTGGCTTTACGCCCCTGGGGATGAGATGAGTGAGGTGGTTTCCGGTTGCCTTCCCCACAGACAATGATGGGTAAGCAACTTGCCCAAGGTCGCTCCGCAGGAGCTTGCGCCCCTACGTCCCACACGTGTTAGCCCAAAATATCTAAATCTCTGAATGTCAACTCCCAACCCAGGGCTTGAACAGCAGTCCGTTGCAACCAACAGACGAATGCCGATCTCGCTTACCGGTGTAGGCGCCCTTGTAGCGGTATGGCCGCGTTACGGCGCCATATAAATTGTCGTTATTATTATTATTATGTAGCTAACTAGGCCAGTGAGACAGAGTGTGCCCCTATAATTCGATGTGTAAGCAGAAAAGAAATTTAAAACTATGATTAAAATCTTATTCCAATGTCAATGAATGCATTTGTCGAGTGTTCTCTGTTTTATATATATATATATATATATATATGTGTGTGTGTGTGTGTGTGTGAACTTGCAAGGATTAGCATTCAGAGGCGTGTAATACATGAGTAATCATCTACATGATTTCATCTGTTGCCAGGGGCGAATGCAGAAATTTTGGTAGGGGGCCACAATTTTTGGTCTTATGTAACAAATATTCTGTTTTTTGTTCTTTCACCAAAAAATATGATGATCTTTTTTAGTCTTTCTCCAAAAAATTTCTGAAATCCCATGGCAATTCCGAAGGGGCCACGTCCTGTGCAAATCTCTGAATGGGTGGCCATGATCGGATTGGCCCCTCTGTCTGCTGCCTATGCTGAGTTTAAATTAAGGTGTTTGGTGTTTAATCAGGTTAAGGGCATGCAAAGCATTGCAGTAACGTGACAAATTAAGTTATTTCGCATGCATCAGTTTGCTAGTTGCAAAGATTGACCAAAGTCAGTGCAAGTGCAAATACTTTATACAATAACCAGTAAAACGGCTACAGTAAACAACAAGAAAAGTAACGTCAGTTCAGATTTTAACCCAGCACAGCATCAAAATAAATACGAACAAACAAAACGCACTGTTATAACTGAAGGATAATAATTAATGTCAACCGGGGAGAGTAGACGTGGCAGTTCATCACTTGCCTCTGGTTATGGGGATGACTAGTAACAGGTTTCCACGGCCAGAAAGCCAGTTGGATTTCTACGCACAAAGTATTTTCTGACTTCGTCATATACGAACATGAGGAGAGCAAATGGCATTGGGTACAACCACCACGTCCAGCTACAGGAGAAAGACACAACATTAAAAAAATTAAAATTTTATAACGGAATTTCTACGGTTACTTGCTGCAATTATTTATGCACATGAAAGTGATCAATGTTTGATTCAAGTAAAACTGAAATAATCTTAAGACACAGGGCTATCCGTGATTAAGTTTGTAATAGCTGACTATTTAAGTCCCAATTAATTATTAGTTAATTATTGTGATTAAAAATGTATTCTAAAACAAGTAACAGCATAAACAAAATTAACATTATTCATTGTTTATCTTTTGATAGTGTTACTATTTATTGCTAGTTAGTAGTTATATAGAAGTTATCTGCTCTTATTAGTACACTTTTCAGTTCATTCATTCGTTTCAAGAATTTATATAGCACCTCTTCAAGAAGCCCACTCAGAGGCGCCCAAGGCCGACCACGGTGATACAAAAAAGTTTTAAGGAGCCGATAAAACACTGACAAGTCAACCCTAGGTAACAGGCGTTTCTCCATTGGGAGATTATTTCAGACAGATGGACCTACAACTGAGAAAGCACAATGTTGACAGGCCGAGGTTCCAACAGCTCCCCACTAGAGGTAGAGTGCAGGGCTCTACGAGCTAGAACAACAGATACTGGAAAGGATAGGTTGGGACACAGTCATGGAGCCAATGCCAAACCAGTGTTCAAGCAATTCTGTACTCAATGCGCTGTAAGAAGGGAGCCAGCAGCATATGGTGCCATGCAGGTAAGCTGGAGCAGAAGCAAATTTATGTCGGGCTGCAGAGCGATGAACACGGTCGAAGTTGGGTACTTCCGCTAGTATGTTATATTTCCCAGATCTAGATGTAACTTACTGTAGAGGCATTAGTCTTAGTGAAGTCTCCATTCCTGGGCAGTAGGATAAGAGAGCGGCTACTAGTGTCATGAAGAACATACCAAATACTCCGGCCCAGTTGCTAAAAACAAGGAATAAATTCTCATTAACCATAACATGAAACAATATTACACTAAATTATAACAAGAGGAAATCATTAATTCTCATAAAAGCAGTATAAGAAGTAATAAAACATTTAATGATCAGTGATGGCGCCAGGATTTCAGTTTGGGGGGGCTGAATCACCTGGAGAATATTTTCCGTTTTCAGTCGCCAAAATCTCTGACAACTTTTTTTTAGTCATCGGCCAAAATCTCAAGAAAATTTAGCATTTCAGCTGTCAAAATTTCTGACGACCTTTTTTTTAGTCATTTGGTCGAAATCTTGGAAAATGTTCCTTTTTCATATCCGCCAAACTGTCTGCCAAACGTCGTGCGTACCTTCACGGTTATTTTGGGGGGGGGGGGCTAAAGGGGATTAATCGTGCAAATATTTTTTTTTACATGGGGAAAAAATGGATGGCCTTTTTGGGGGAAGGCTTAGCCCCCCTAGCGCCGCTACTGTTAATGATAGGAATGTGAATAATTTATTTTGATCTCAGTGGAGCATGGAAAGACCGGACTTGTATAGTGTCTATTCCTAAGTTTTAATTTCCTAAGTAAGGATCACTTGAAACATATATGATAATAATAATAATTATCCTTTTATTATCTTCAACAGTACGATTAGCATGGGAAGCAGTGGTTATATATATTGTTCTACATTATAATAAAAGTGCCAATACCATTAAGTCTCCCCCAGGTTTGGCTCGGCAAATGTACCTCGAAAGTCCATTGAGTTGAAACGCTGGACAGTTATGGAGAGCCGTTGAAACAAGAAAGAAGTCTCTCTCTGATCATCCATAGACTATGCTGGTGTTAATTGGATATAAGGTCTCAAGGGCTAGAGGCATGAAGAAATGAGTTCATCATTCCTTTCCGTGGCAATCTTGGCTGCAGCGCCTAGCGCCGCCTACCATCAAAGTCATGGCTTCGATGGTGCAAGGGTATCTACCACTGTGGCATCCCACAGTCTTTCCTCGTCTTTCTCTTGTCTAAAAACTTGCCTTTTCTCTCGAGGTCGAACACACTGGGAGCGCTTCTGAAAGGCTCTTGCTGCGAGAAGCGCTTTATAAATGGTCAAATACAATACAATACATCCCACACAAGATGAAGACCCACACACCATATATTACAGTCAGGCCACCTGGTCTTCTACCATCCGTGCGTAGTAGTCCTGGTGGTTCTCTGATGGATGGTATCCATGCTTTTGCATAGGAGCAGTGTATCATATCATTGATGGTACTGTGACGAGCTTCTCGGCTGAAGCCAAGAGAATAGGACAGGCTGTGGTTGCCTCTGACGTCGACATGGGCTCCACAAGCGTATGTGTGGGACTCACATATTGCGGCCCCAAGACGCAATCCGACCACCACCCGAACGTCCTCATTGCCCAGTCTCAGACCACACGCTGTTATTGTTAAAGCATACAGCCAGTCGGCAGTCGCTGGTATGTGGCGACAAGACAGCTTTCAATCGCGCAGTGCTATATCAATCTACAGCGACTTGGCAAATGTTTGCAAAAGAAGTTTGTCCCATGATGCTTTGCTGATGTGTGGGCACGTTCCTGCATCATAAAATTCCGTCTTGGAGCACCATTCGGACTTATGGCTTGAATAATAATAATATTTACCCTTATTATTTATTCAGTCGTTTGCTTATATAGCACTGTTGCTGACAGGTGCTGTAGAAGTCATAAGATTAGATAAGTCAAGACACCTACGAATTCATGCCCAAATGCAGCAAAGAATTTCTTGTTGTTTTCGTTAGAATATAGTCAGCCCACTGCGTTATAACAACAGAAACAAAGAACGTCGTCTGCAATGCAAACTCCAGCTTTTTCCGCTGCGAATATGTCTAAAATGCAGAAAAACACAGCAAATGTTAATGGTGAAAAGATTACAATCAGGGTTAGTAAATTTGCCGTGGTTGAAATGGCAATGCGCATTGGGTCAGGTCGAGACTCCCCACAAATATCTCACATTTACTGAGTTTACCAGAATTGTAAACGCACAATAACGTGGCTTAAGTTTATGAAGTTTTAAGCCGTTTATTAATTTTTAATCTTAAACTTCGCAAACTTACAGTTCTGGAAAAATGAACGTAACCGGTAGATTTCCATGTCAAATAAAATCACTTTCACTGCGAACTCAGAATTTCGTTTTACAGTTTATCTTAATGTATGATGGAAGAGTCCACTCCCTGCTTTAAAACAGTTTTCTCCGACCTGGCATGAATTGTCTTGTAGCATTCCGGGCATAATTCCCCAGACATGACAAAATCAAGAGGTTAAGGTCTGGCGAGTTTGATGGCCATTCATCTTGCCAATGAATTTACTGCAGTTGATGGCAATAAAGCCTTTTTAGCAACTTTGCCGTTTGAGCAGGCGCACCATCCTGCTGGTAAATAAAACCCGATGGTAAAGCAATCTTGCAGTCTTCAATGAGTCTGGGTGACAGCTTTCAACGTAAAGTATGACTTTTACTGAATGGGGTGAGGTGCAGTCTTTCCTTGCCGCCGTGACACACGCCAGAAGAAGCAGAAACCATGATATGCCTTGCAAACGCGACCCTTTTGACTACCAGGCGACTTTTGTGAACATCGCGCCTTTTGCCGTTAGACCAAACAACCACTTTCTGCCTTCCCGTTACATCAAAGCATTTTCTAAGGTTCCACTTTTCACTGGGTATTTCGCTACGATCGCACGATGTTCCAGTCTCTGTTCACACAACGTCCGATTTCCCATTTCTTGCACAGAAACTTTGCCTATAACGCTCAGTAACCGATCAACAAATTGAGACCTTTATAAATAAATATATATATATATTTATTTATATAAATTGATAAATGAAAAAGAATGTTTCAACGACTGTAACTCTTGAAGTAGTGAAGATGTGCTAGTGCAATTTTCCTAAATGGTTTGAAGTTCCTGTATAAATCCTGTTATTTTCATACACAAAACTCTATTGGTTGCGGACAACATACATGCATGCATACATACATACACACATTCATACATGCAACATACATACATACACACGTACATAAACTGGCCCTAAATGTAAGCAGACGGGGGGTAATGGCAGAGGGGTAATGTCCTACGAGGGTAATGGTCGGGGGTAATGGCAGGGGGTAATGGGCTGGGGAGTAAAGTCCTGATACCTTTTTTACACCTATGCCAGCTACTAATGACTGACTTACAAATCCTGTTAACTTTCAATTGATTTAAATCAGAATTTATATTTCAAAATATCTTCACAACCTATCAACTCAAGTTTAAGAAATATGAGGAAAGGCATTTACTGCAGAACAAAGTCCAAGATAAAAGGCTGATTAAAAAGTAACAAGAACACAAAAAAAACTTTTAAAAAGTCAATTCTCACCCACTGTTGTCCATACGAGTCAGTGAAATCGTTCACAGCTTTGTCATCCCATCTATCACGAACGCCATGCAAATCACTGACAAGAAATCCATTTTGAGCGAGAACAATCAATGTCACATAAAATCCTGCCAATGATTCATAAATCCCAAGAATACCAAAACCAATACGAAGCAATCTGCAAAAAAATATATTGGCACTTCAAGATAACCATTCTGAGGCGCTTCCGCCCCAGGTACAGCAAAGAGGAAAGTCCTGAGCAAAAAAAGACTTAGACAAATCTTGCGGAAGGGAATGCAGGCCAACGATTCTGTCTTCTGTGGGGCTTACTGCACATCATATGCTGATGACACACAGGCATATGTCCAGGGTCCAGCTTTAGAGGCTATCTCACTAGTGGAAAAAATACTCATGACGTCGGAAACGATTGGTGCCTGGATGTCATCCAACTGCCTCAGGTTAAATCCTGGAAAAACACAATTAATTTGGGTTGGAAGTCGCATGCAAGTTTCTAAAGTTGATATGCAAAATCTGCAACACTGCTTTCCTGGCATGACTTTTTCTACAACTGTGCGTGATTTGGGTGTGACCTTGGACCATGAATTGACCCATTCTGATCACGTGAGGAATGTATGTCGCACTTGCTTCTACCATCTTCGTCAGATTCGCTCGGTGCGTTGCTCGCTTACAAGTAGGCCATAATCAATAGGAATACTATTTGTATGGGCACCCACTGGAGGGTTAAAAGTCATTGTTACCATTTTCAGCAAGAGCTTGAAAAAGTGCACGGCAGAAAATTAATAGCTTCTTTATCTCTAAAGAGATTTCATTGCTTAAATTTCTGACTTTCACTGAAGTGTATCATTCGTAACATTAGTATTCCAATGGGGAAAAATTTCTTAAACCCCAAAAGTAGTAGTTGGAAAATAGGCTTCAATTTTCCATGGGGGGGCACTTGCCCCTATGTGCGGGCGCTCATGGCTTCCTGTCAGTTTCTTGCAAACTTTGATTCGTGGAATTTACCAACATCGGAATTGAACCAAATCATTGAAGTGACTAGGCTATTAAAAATGGCATTACGCCTACATTGAACATGTACGTTGCATCCATGCAAGAGTTAGCTTAATGCATGAGTGTCTCGAGCAGATAAGCTGTGCTCGAATATGCATGCCCAAAGCTTACATTAAAATAAAATACAGTTTTTTAAAAATAAATTTCATATAATCTTATATGCAATATAAAATTTGTACTACAGGAGTGCAGGAGCATACATGTATCTATGCTCTACTTGCTATAGTATAGCATACATGTAGGCCTACTATTATATAGGACTAGATGTGTAACCCGGCGTTGCCCGGGAAATTTAGGGTTTTAAACACCACTCCCTTATGGTACCCAACGTTGACCGCTAAATTTCGAGTTTTTGCCAACCCTCTACCCCACCCCGCTTCCCCAAAAAGCCAAACGTAACACGCCCCGCTAGGGAAATTATTACTGGGCTTGTATGACGTCATTCGGGCTGTAGACTCTTTTACTGAAGCTCGATACTGTTTACCAACGCGTGAGCGATGAAATCTGTTTTAAAACGCTTCTGTCTTAAAACGCTAATAACTCGAGTTCTAAAGTGAAATTTCGGGTTTTAAACACTTCCCCACTCTGGTACCCATCGTTGACTGCTAAATTTCGGGTTTTCGCCAACCCTCCACCCCACATCGCTTCTCCAAAAAGCCAAACGTAACCCGTCCCTGCGGGGCGCTACGGATATTATTACTGGGCGGGTATGACGTCATGCGGTGTAGACTCTTGAGTTACGCGCTTGTGTGATCAATTACTGATGAAATCTGTCTTAAAACGCTAATAATTTTTGTTTTGAACTGAATTAAAACCTGAAAATAGTCAATCTGACCTTATAATTTGGGTAAGAATCGATTTCAAAGTTTTTTTTAAACCGACGCTGTTTCATTTCCGAGCCTATTCTGCAGGGGAGAGTCAATTCTGTCAAAAGCGTACAAATAAACAAACATATGGAATTTCTGCCTTATAATATAGATTATAGAGTCGCACAGTCACGATAATGCGCCAAATTTCGGAGGGGGTCCGTGACCGGGACCAAAAATTAAAAAGGGTCCATGAGTGTGAAAATGTTGAGAACCGCTGGGCTATAGTGATGCATATACGGTATAGATATTAATTAACGGCACAAAGCGCTGTAATTTTAAAATGGGCCGTGACGTCATTGATGTACTGGTTTCAGTCATCAATATATCATTGATGGTTTCAATGTCTGTTGAAAATATGGTTGAAAGCAAATAAAATGGCGTCTTAAACACAGCGTTAGGATTGGATGGAAAATGAAATGTTTCAATCTCGGGAAACGGTAAGATTTTTGGATCGCGAAGCCCGATAGTGTTCCCCGGTGATGCTAAAAAGTATTTTTGTAAATATTGAGAAAAATCGGTCGGGTGGATAAGAAGAAAATTGGTTCATTAAAATGTTACGACTTGTTTTTATAGGTTTAGACAACCAAAGCCGCCACTACTCTGATGCATGCATTCATATGCATGAGAGTTAACTATGGTAAGATGGCTTAACCCTTTCACGCATTAATAAATTACAATCTGTCCTTAATCCTGCGGTTCGCCTGATTGGTGGCATACCAAAGTTTGGGCATATATCAAATTTTATACGGGAAGAACTGCAATGGTTGCCTATGCCTAGCTCCGACCTATCTTATGGAACTCTGTGTACCTGTGCTATCCATTCCAGGCCGTAGATTCCTTCGCTCTGCTACGCATGGTGACATGGTTGTCCCTATGGCTCGATCTTCCACAGTGCTGCATAGAAGCTTTGCTATGGTCGGTCTTTCTGGAATAAGTTACCTATTAGTCTCCGTAATGAACTTCTTTGTCTTTGCCCCTTTTCCGCAAGCGTTTGAAAACCATTCTCTTTGATTGTGGTTTGGTGTCAGGTCGGGAGCGCCTCTGAGGAGTTCTCTTGAAGGGCGCTATATAAATGTACGATTACAATTACATTTACAATTAAAAATGCCAAATTTTATGGAACCTTACATACTACACACACCCGCTAGCTTTACAGCAAAGGGTCATTCCATGTCAAATCAACAAATTTTTCAGAAAGTTCCAGCTCGACCATCTCGGATTTCAATGAAAATTTTTCAGAATGTTTATGATGGTATTAGAGGAAACTATGCCAAATTTTAGATCAAAATCTTAAGTAGTTTTGAAGATATTAATTTTCAAAGACGTCTGGGGTGTCCTCGTTTTCGATGTTTTGGGAGACACGTCTAAATTTGTAACAACGTTCAGAGGTTTATAACTTCATTAATATAGCAGATAATTTTATGAAATTTTCAGGATGTTTAGTCTTTGTGGTTTAGATGACATGCTGAAGAAATGAAAGATCAGTGCTGAAAATTCTGATATTAGGACCCAACTGAAAATGGTTTAAAAAAACTTGCGGATGTCTGACGATCATACTTTGCTGCCCTGGTGTGGTCAAATTGAATTTTTTTTAAAGAATATTTTAACAATTTGTGATACTAATGTACTTTCTCTACAAAAATATGCAAAAATTTTGAATTTCTGATGCATGCCTACTCCCATATGGCCTTCCAAATTTGGAAAATTCCATTCCGAAGACCATTTTCAAGGTCAAAGATCATCATGTTTGATAGGTCATGGAGCAATAAAATTTACATCATTGGAAAGAGCAGCTCAGATACTCTTAAGTTCACCAAAAATTGTGATGATGTCTCTTCTTGTTCGTGCAATATTTTTTTTCAATTGTGGCAGTTTTCTGCATTCGCGAGTTTATAATGGAGTCAATATCAGGGCATTATATTGTGAAATAATATCTGTAATAAGTCAATTTTCTCAGATTTCAGTCTCCTCATCTTCCTCAGGTCTTGAAGTTATTAGGTGGATGTCCAATTTGATGAGTCACTATCATAAGAAAGATATATCTAAGAGATACACATGCCCGAAAAAATGTAAATAGGCATTTGTGCAACATTTATAAATTAATAAATTTAAAATCACAAGTACTACCACCCAGATTCTTGCATATTTAAAAAGAACACAAAAAACTGATTAGATGAAAAAAATATCAGTCCTCTGGTTAATTTCCTGGCTGTGACATGGCAGTTCAAACTTGGTGGATCAGGCCGTTTCTCGTGAATGATGTAATATGGCATTTGTACAACATCTGCAGATTTATTAATTGAAAATCACAAGGACTACCACCCAGATTCTTGCATTCTTGGAACTAGCACAAAAAACAGATTAGATGAAAAAAATATCAACCCACTGGTTAATTTCCTAGCCGTGATATGACAGTCCAAACTTGGTGGATCGTGCCGTTTTTCGTGATTAGTTTTGTGCCACTTGAATTAAAAGCTAATCATGAAAAACGGCATGATCCACCAAGTTTGAACTGTCATATCACGGCTAGAAAATTAACCAGTGAGCTGATATTTTTTCATCTAATCTGTTTTTTGTGCTAGTTCCAGGTATGCAAGAATCTTGGTGGTAGTCCTTGTGATTTTCAATTAATAAATCTGCAGATGTTGTACAAATGCCATATTACATCATTCACGAGAAATGGCCTGATCCACCAAGTTTGAACTGCCATGTCACCGCCAGGAAATTAACCAGAGGACTGATATTTTTTTCATCTAATCAGTTTTTTGTGTTCTTTCCAAATATGCAAGAATCTGGGTGGTAGTACTTGTGATTTTAAATTTATTAATTTATAAATGTTGCACAAATGCCTATTTACATTTTTTCGGGCATGTGTATCTCTTAGATATATCTTCCTTATGATAGTGACTCATCAAATTAGACATCCACCTAATAACTTCAAGACCTGAGGAAGATGAGGAGACTGAAATCTGAGAAAATTGACTTATTACAGATATTATTTCACAATATAATGCCCTGATATTGACTCCATTATAAACTCGCGAATGCAGAAAACTGCCACAATTGAAAAAAAAATATTGCACGAACAAGAAGAGACATCATCACAATTTTTGGTGAACTTACGAGTATCTGAGCTGCTCTTTCCAATGATGTAAATTTTATTGCTCCATGACCTATCAAACATGATGATCTTTGACCTTGAAAATGGTCTTTGGAATGAAATTTTCCAAATTTGGAAGGCCATATGGGAGTAGGCATGCATCAGAAATTCAAAATTTTTGCATATTTTTGTAGAGAAAGTACATTAGTATCACAAATTGTAAAAATATTCTTTTAAAAAAATTCAATTTGACCACACCAGGGCAGCAAAGTATGATCGTCAGACATTCGCAAGTTTTTTCAAAACCATTTTCAGTTGGGTCCTAATATCAGAATTTTCAGCACTGATCTTTCATTTCTTCAGCATGTCATCTAAACCACAAAGACTAAACATCCTGAAAATTTCATAAAATTATCTGCTATACTAATGAAGTTATGAGCCTCTGAACGTTGTTACAAATTTAGACGCGACTCCCAAAACGTCGAAAACGAGGTCACCCCAGACGTCTTTGAAAATTAATATCTTTAAAACTGCTTAAGATTTTGATCTAAAATTTGGCTTAGTTTTCTCTAATACCATAATAAACATTCTCAAAATTTTTCATTGAAATCCAAGATGGTCAAGCTGGAGCCATTTGTTGAATTGAGGCGGAATGACCCCAAATTGTTTTATGGTCACTAATTTTACCGTCACTTTGTGGGTTATTTAATTTACTAAACCTAGGGTCAATTGCGGTGAGGGAAGGAAGAGACGCGGAAGACCAAGGAAGAGATGGTTGGATGAGGTACAGGAAAAGTCTGGCATGAGCCTGGAGCGACAAGAGAGAGGAGTCACTGGAGAGGATACATCAAAACTGTCGCCAGAGTTCCAAGAGCTGACGGCACCAGGTGACCAGGTGATGGTCAATTAATATACAATCAGCTGCTTAGAAAAACTTCCCCCATCTTACTTTACTTTATAGTCACTTACTCTACAGTCACCAACACTGTGGTAACTTACTTTATGATCAGTATTCTGCAGTCAACCTACTTGACAGTCACAAGCCGATCACGAGATGGGTGTCGTGGCATACGCAGCATAATATCCGTCTCGGCTTCTTCATATGCGAAAGCAACGGCTGGAACAATATCGGTTCCGAGATCAATGCAGAGAATTGCAACGGTTCCCACCAACAGTGGACAGCCGATTGTGATGTAGGCCAGGAATGGAAGCAGCTCCGGAATGTTGCTCGCCAATACGTACGCTATCGACTTCTTTAAGTTGTCGAAGATTCGCCGACCTTGCGGAATATTAAGAACATGAACTACAGGAACAACTGATACAACATAATGATGAATTTCAATATGTACAACAGAATTTGAATTATAATCTCAAGATTCAATATGAACTTTTCATGATCCATTATTAATTAACTTACAGTCCATGCATAGCCTACATCAGTCGTAGGAGTGTCTACTGTAGTGACATCTACTTTATTTTATAGTCACTTACTTTAGTGGGGCTGCATGAAGTCACCAGACTTGCTGGTGGCATTTCAAAATTAGCCATTTATCAAATTATACTTCACTGCCTGCCTACTGAATTTCAGATGTTGACATCGATCTGGGATGCCAAGTGGAAAACAGCCCTCCTTCCTAAAGTAGTTCTGCTGACCCATTTTCAGGTTTCTGACTTGACACGGCTAGAGGTGACCTTGCTGTTCCTATCTGACACATTTAAACAATTACTATCCAACACTGTGCCCTTTCAGTGCTTGTTCGATCTGCCTCAATCTCCATGTTTTCTTGTAGGCCTACCGGTAATATTATCATCTGGAGAAGTCACATGTACATTCCACAAACACCTGAAATGGTTCTTTTGCTGTGTCTGGACTGGAAGCGATAAGCATGCATCTCAAATGAGCAAATGAATGAATGAACGAATGAGTGACATGATCTATTACAAAACTTAAGCTTCACGGCAATCTTACGATCGAAATAAAATAAAATAATTTATTTCTGTGACTAACGAGGACAGCATCACTCAATTAAATAGAAAGTACGGTCACACAGGAGACCCTGAAGGGGTCTTACGGCCCACTAAGTAGGGTAGCTAGGACTCTAAAGTAGCAGTATAGTCTCATGAGGTTTAAGTAGTATGGACTACTTAAGTACCGGTAGTCTAAACTAAACATATCATGGAACAAACAGAAAAAGCTCACCTAAATTTTGACTCAACAACACACTTTACAGGTTAAACAGTCAAGTTCAGTATTTAAATTGCAATGACACAATTTAGGTCTATAATTAAATCACCTTTATACAGTGTGGATGGGGTAGATCAATATCTGCTGTTGGATTAAGAAGATTCCTGGGTGCCCTAGGTGAATTTTTACAGACCAAGAAGCGGAACACTATTTTTGAACAGACAAGATTAGGGAGTTGCAAACTGGAATGTCATTCTATGTTGAGGCCTCTGTCATATCTGAAACAGAACAGATGGGTGCTTATGTGGACAAAAGGTTTATGATATAGATTAGAGGTGAGAGTGGATGTCAGAGGTGTGACAAAACAAATTACTGTATACTGGAGGTAAGAGATCATGTCCAAACTTAAATCCCCTATCTGTGCAGCACTTATCTGGTTGATTCAGTGAAGCAAATTATCCCTGTAATAAATGATCTCACAATCCATTACAAAGTACAAACTTAAGCTCTATGAAGATCTTATTATCCTGTAATGATGTTACAAGCCATAGATCGAGTATTCGCATATTAAGATTTTCAAATATTCACGAATATTAACGAATATTAAAACTGCCAATGAATATTATATTCGTAAAATATTATGTTCTTTCCAGAAATTCTTTATTCTTAATTTTTATTTTTTTATTTATGAAAATGTTTAACTTTTACTGAATGAATTGTACAAAAATTGAGTTAGCCTGCGCATAGATCTATATCAGTAACTGACAATAACTTTAATAGATTTATTGTTAAAAACTTCAAGGTCTCTGCTGGATCTGGCCAATGTGGCCATGCGTCATTCATAATTATCACATACGAGACTTAATGTTAGTCACTTTGTCTGACTTCTGATCATCCTCCCCAACTGAAAAGAGGCAGAGCCACCGATGGCAGTTGGCAAGTATCAGCAATAGTAGGTTAACTTAGAAATAAACTTTAACTGCCTATAATAGTAACTGAAAATCGATAAAGTAGTGTTATACCAGTGTAGCAGGATGAGTACTATTGAGTAGGCCTAAATATAAATGCCAGCAAAGGATATAATAGTGCCAGATTACAAGCAACAATTATCCAGATTTCAGCATATTAAACGCATTGCATATTTTAATTCAGCCTCGCCCTGAATGCTAGTGAATGTCATGGAGACATACATAAACTTATGCGTTAACGAATATTTACAAATATTAAAAAATCTTAATATTCACGAATATTTACGAATATTAAACCCAAAAGTCACGAATACTCAATCTATGTTGCAAGCCATTATGCTATAGACATCAATTATGATCTGGCAATCCAGTATGATCAACAAAACACACTAATTGGTTTCTTACCTTCTTCAACTCCAGTGATGATCGAAGCAAAATTATCGTCGAGCAGAATCATGCCAGCCGCTTGCTTGCTCACGTCAGACCCCATGATGCCCATCGCAATGCCTGCACAAAGAGTTAATTTGAATAGTAGTGCACCCACAAGGGCATGTCAGAATACCAAACCTTGCCATTGGCCATGGCCCAATTTGACTTGGGGAAGAGCTGTCTGTTAAAGTTGGCCCAAAAGTGGTCTAATTTATCATAGGATACAAGATATTTATCTATCAGTCAATGGTCGCATCAAGTGAGTTAGATGCTAGTACGCTCATTGGGTTCAAGACTTTTATCTGAACCACGATACAAAACAGTTACGGGCTTGCATGCATTCCATGCCTCTACAGCCAGAGAATGGAATTGGAAAAGTAGCTCAAAACACACTATTTCTCCTTGGATTTCAACCACATGGATCTCTAACTGCATCTTCCTCTGGCGGCTGACTATCCGCACCTCAGATTCACATTTCGGTGTGACCTTGCGTGCAGTACAAATTTATTTAATAATAATGCCTGAAAGTCAAATGTTAGTCACAGTAATAATTAGAACGGGTTGCAGCCCAGTTATCACTGTACTAAGTTTCTGTTATGTTTATATCATGTCACTGTTATGTTAGCAGCTGAATTGTTGAGCAGACAACTTGCAGCACATGCAGGCTCAATCTGCTCCATAAGTAATTTTTAGTGCTCTCCATTATGCCTTGTCAGTAGATACTAGGGAATAGTGATACACAACTATCAGGAATGAAATGCAATTCAAGTGATTTAAAAAAAGATTTGCATGGCCCCAATAACTCTTTAACGCTTTCAATAAAAAAGGTACACATGCATAAACTGTGGATGTGAGTGCAATGTATGTATTCTCAGAAGCTTAAGCTTAAGCAAATTTATACAGCTGATGCTTCTTTGTTTTGCTATCTTCCAAAAACTCAAAACTACAAGAACTACATTCTAACTACAAAAAGTGTCTCTAGAAAAAATGTATACATATCCATTTCTTTAAAGAACCTCTTCAGTTAACAATAATTCTATAAGACACAGTCTGATAGGTGACAAAATCATGTATCCAGTTTCTAGAAAAGTTTCTAAATGTGACAGAACAATATTATTCCAGAAACGGTACATCCTAAAAAACATAAGAATTGCAAGAGGAAAGAGGTACCAATGTCAGCTTGTTTGAGAGCAGGCGAGTCATTGACTCCATCTCCTGTGACGGCAACGATAAGCCCTTGGCGCTGGAAGCCCTCAACGATCACGAGCTTCTGCTGAGGCGATGTTCGAGCAAAGACGAGCTCTGGATGGAGGCTGATGAGCCGGTCGAGGTCATCAGAATTCATGTCCCTCAGCTTTGAACCAGTAGTGACGGCCGCTTTGGCATCACTAAAGACAGAAATATGCCAATGTCAGGTTCCACAAGCACCTTTGTAAGTGTAATGCACTGTGAATCTCTTGCCTTATCACACAAAGTCAAGCCATGGAAACCAGCTTATTCACTGAGTACTGACACAATATATCAAATTGAGTCTGCAAGAGTCACGTTGTTTGTCTAGTCAGATCAGTTCTCCCGGGTATGTCCGAATAGGAGGAGATTGAGATTCTTGCAAGGCTTTTACAAGATCCAGACATATACATATTCACAATTAACAACTTTTCATAGAGCGCCTCTTCAAGGTAGGCTACTCAAAAGCACTCCCAACCCGACAATGGCTAATTAAGACAGTTTTAAATTCGTAAGAAACATACTAGTGTGACCTCTAGGCATCAGGTGGAGTGCAGCCGGGAGCCCATTCCAGGCAAAATATTTTAAATTCAGACACATCATCCTAAATTCCAATGCAAGTATATTATATTGTATTGTTATATTATATATATATATATTATATTGTATATTTATTAAGACCAGCTCACCACAATTTAGTTTACATATTTAGTTTACATGACATATACCGTATGTACATATACACATACAACACTGAACTGCTAACAATAAACTTACATCAACGCAAATATATTAGCATAATTATATAGATCTGCCAAAGCAACCACCTGCTAATGAAATTGGTAATTTAATGATTTTGCTTTGAACCTGCTGAGCAGACTCTCTGTAACAACTCAGGCCAAGTTGGTCACACATGCTTGTCACTGTCATCAAGAACTCTGAAGAATCTGATGCCAGCATCATCTTGTCAGTAAATGGCAAGTGCTGTAACGCATCCAGAGTACCTTGGGGTTCATCCAATGCCATTTCAAGGACAGAAGAGCGGGAAATAAAAAGTATCCCCCCCCATTCCGAGACATCAGAAGAGTATTTAAATTCAAAAGAAACTACACGAACCTTTCGGTGATCTGGTCAATCGGCACGTTGAGTCGCAGTGCCATGTCCTCCATAGTTTCACTGTTCGGAGAGATGATACCGACGATCCGAGCGATTGCTTTCGCTGTGGTAGGATGATCACCAGTTACCATGACAACCCGGATGCCCGCTCCTCGGCATTTCTGCACTGCAAGTGGAACATTGGGTCGGGGTGGATCAATGAGCGAAAAAATACCAACTAATCGCAAGTTGGTTATTGGGAAGTTCATGGTATCAGCATCAAACACAAACCCCTCTGGAAATTTCGATTTCGGTAGATAACAGTCACAGAACCCCAGGCAACGTTCTCCAAGTCCACCGAGGTCTTCATTGGCGTTGGTGAACGCTTGGATCCATTCATCTGTTATTGCCAGATCCTCGCCTTGCATGAAGATTGTTGAGCAGCGTTCAAGGATACGTTCTGGAGCACCTTTCATGACAAGGTAATAGTAAGCCTCATCTGTTGGTTCATTGAGCGCATGAATCGAAAGCTGCAACATCACTTGCATTTATTTACCATTATCAATCATCAATATTTAAAGTTACCTTTTGAACTTTTCATGCTCAATTTTCTTGTTACTACGGACTATGTAAAATGGATACAGATGATGATGATGATGATGATGATGAGTCGAGATAACATTACACAAAACGAATATGATTTGCTAGTAAATTACTAAATGTTGACATTATTAACCGTACTTTTAGAATCATTATTTGGTTTTAAATAGTTTACAATTACTGTAGCATAGGGCAAATGTTGAAATTAAGAAACATTAAGTCGAAAACTATGTCTACAAAGTCGTCTGGGATTACAAAATTCATAATTTACAATAATGGTTGCAAAAGTAGTAAACAATATTTATGATTATAAACGGTATATAATTATCATTTGGTCCTGGGCACGACATTAAACTGCATCCATCCTCCACCACAGGGAACCAACAACTTCCCTGTGCCGGTCCTAAGCCCGGACAAAGGAAGGTTTGCCAGATGGGTGACGATACGCTGGCAGTAAAAGACCAAGACGATTGAAATCCGCAAAAGCCATGACACAAGTGGCAGAGCGACCCAGATGCTTCAAGGTGTCATGACGTGGAGCTGACATGCACAGGCCAGTCAGGACAGACCGGTGGAGAGAGTTGGAGGAGAGAGCATGGGACACATACGGGCATTGACCCAGGTTGTCTTCATGTCTCTCTCCCAATATTCTCTTCATTTAGACAAGGTGGTCTAGCTGCTCCAAGATGTTTATGGTATGGAGCAAATCTGCTGACCGGACTGGTTGAAACTGGGCAGCATGACGCGAGACAGACTCAGACAGAGAGTGGCGTCGAACTCTTACGGGCATTGAGCCCAATGATATTGATGATGATGATAATAATCATTACGAAGTACAGAATTACATTAATTATAAAATACACAAAAAGCGGCTGTAATATTCAGAGTTTACAAATATTTCTTGTAAAATAGTAGAGTTAACCATAATGAAACTAAAAGGCAGGACTCTGCAGTCTCTGCTACTTCAATGACCTGAAACTTGTTGTTGGAGTTGAATGGAATTTCACAAACTTTCGGACTATCCTGACGGTACTGCACAACATCTCCACAAGCAAGTTCAGTAAATCGAAGCAAGGCAGATTCAGATGCATCTCCTGTGCACTCTCTACATATTAACAAATTACTATTAATATTATCATCATTTATATTACTCTGATAACTCATTATAGCACCTTAAAATGCTAATTAATACAACTTTAGGCAGTATTCAAACACCAATGAATTTGAAAACATATGTACCCTGTATTTAATTAAGTACCCTGGTACTTAAATCAAGTCACTTCTGCCTGTATTCTGTCATTTCATACATTAACTACCTGCTGGCATCATCTGCATACATCTCTTAGTTTCTTAAATAGATGTCCTGCGCCAAGCTCAGCCTGTGCACTCTCAACTTGCACCACTCCTGGACCAGTCTTTCATTGATTTTCCTACCTCTAGCCCTTGATAGTCAATCACTTGAAACATGGCATGTTTGGATCCATCCTACGAAAGTGTGCATAGAAATTGGGTCTCCTTTTTCACTATTTGCTGCAAACTACTTCATTTGCAAAGTTCGAATTGTGACAATAGTTCAGAAATGGGGATGGATTATGATAATTTCAAAAACTCACAAGTATTTAAACGCAACTTATAGGTTGTTAGAACGAGGTGTCAAGGGCAACTCCTAAGTCTGAATTAAATATAGCTTGGTCACATAACTTCCTCAGGTTCTAACAGAAAATAAAGATCTGGGGTGCATACATGTCAGCGAAGCAGTTAGATTTAGTTAGAGGTAGTGAGGTTTAATCAGAGTAGGTTTGTTTGGACTATTTTTTGGGTCCAAGACGATAAGTCTTAATTCTAAGGACTAATGTTGACAATAAGGTAGATAATAAGGTAGAAATAAAAGAAGTGGGTAGGCCACACACTGAGAGTCTGAGAGGAGATTCAAAACTAAGAATTGTTATCAAAGACACGACAGATGATGCTGGACTGAATGATGACAAATTGATATGGGAAGCTTAAAGAAGAGGCCCAGCATCGAGAGGAATGACGACATTGGACTCTGAACCTACCCAGTGGCAGAGAATCAGAAGAAGAAGAAAGTCGACAAAGCTTCATAACAGGTGACTTTACTGTAAATTATTTCAATAGTAACAGAAAGTAGTGTTGTACTGAAGGAGGCTGTAGTATACCTTTTAAGAGCTGATATCTTCTCTTGGCCTGGCTTGAAGTCTGTACGACTACAAAGTATTGCTACGTTCATCAATGCCTTCCACCCAGGGTCATCTCGATCATATGTTTCATCTGTGAATTGCACCATAAGTATTATATTACCATATCGCCGCTGGTCAATAGGGGCGTTGGTAGCTCAGCTTTACCTGTCTGCAATAGTAATTTTTCTAGCTATCTAAGCATTATTTGCTTATAGATGATGTGTGCCGATAATAGCAAATAAACATTGAATGATTGAGAGTGAACGCATCAATTTTAAGAGATAAGCAGGTAAAAGGCAATATAAATATAGTCAATGGCACTTACGGTAATAGAAAATTGTTAAGTGCATAATTTACTATGTGCACAGAATTTGGTCAAATCCATTTTTAACATGTATACGGTATTTCAAAGGAAGACAACTCCGGGTATGTGTGTATCGCACATACGCATAATTCACATAGCTCATACACATAGGCTCATTAATCGGCCGTCATGCATTGTTCTGTGTATGTCAACGCCACTTAATTGCATAAACAGTTCAGAATATTCTCACTGCCTAGGCAATTCCTCATGGACAGCAAGAGACACAGCTATTGAGTGGGCTGTCTTAAGCTGTAACCATAGTTCGTTTCAGCAGGTGACGAAACATTGCAACCAGTAAACATTCCCCTTCGTTTTACTAAACGGTTACTGAAAAAATTACAGTATATTGGATCAATCTCTGTTATAAAATATCACTACACGCTGCCATGTACTGAACTTCTCTTTGTGCATAGGTCGGTTATGTGCATACCGGTAGGTAATGCTAAGTGACAGATGTACATTGTACACACACACACACTGACACTACCGTTTTTCTTATGCTATAAACTACCCGTACTCATTTTAAGCTCCCAACGAAAAAATGATAAAAACTTATAACCAAGAGTCTTATACAGAAAATAAAATAGCAAACAAACCTTTTTCTTATGAAAATAAATTAATAATGTTAGTGAGACTTTTATTGTTCATGTATTATTGTATTATGTATATCAAATCCTGGATGCGACTTGACATCTAGATTTTCAACAAATGATACCATATCACACTGTTATCACAGCATGCTTAAGAAATTTTTTAAAAGGGTCATATAAATGTTTCACATACATGCATACAACATGAACTCCATGAGTGATAGATATGAAACTCAAAAGTAAAACAGTCTAACACACTTGACTGGTCTTCGCTCAGGTCCGACTCGTAGATTAAGTTGTTGAACCACATATGCGAGACGGTCATCCGATTCTGGGTCAGTGTTCCGGTTTTGTCTGAACAGATAGTTGAGGTCGACCCAAGAGTCTCAACAGCCTCAAGATTCTTCACGAGACAGTTCTTGGCTGCCATTCGTTTGGCAGCCAGCGTTAAGCAAACCTAACAACAACAAGAAATAGATCACTATGGCTTTTATTTGCATGAGGTGTACAGTAGTCTAACTCGTTCAGATATCATTATGGGCTGTCTCTCACAGGTCAGGATATCAAAATCCCATTCAGAGAGGTCTAATTTCAGATTTCTGTTCCATTAGCTAACAAGTGATATTAATAAAGTGATATAAAATAAAATTATTTATAATTATTAATTCTTATACTAATTAATGACAATAACGCTATTATTATATTTATCATAATCAAGATTATTATATTTATCATAATCAAGATGTGACGTACAGAATGTAAGCTATTTTTTTCGATATCGTACGCATGGCTGCGTTATTATGCTGTATTTTTGCGTACATTAACATCAATATATTCAGTTGTGTGTGCATCACTCACCTGTTCAACATCAGACACTGTCACTGGAGTAACTACTGCTATCTATCCATTATCTATCCATTATTTATATATATATATATATATATATATATATATAAATCTATCTATCTATCTATGGAATTTATATAGCACCCTTCAAGTTAACTATTCAGAGGTGCTCCTGACCCAGACAAAGATGAATGTCTTGAGTACTTTATAAGAAGAGTTAAAGACAAGTCTCATGGAAAGGAATGCAGGCCAAAGGGGAGTCTATCCCAAACAGAGGGATCCACAATTATTGAGAAGGCAGTAAATTCTGTATGATGGCTGTGCGAACATGAGGAACCACAAACTCATCTCTAGAGGCAAGCACAGCGAGTGGCAACCAGAACATACCACAGTTAAAGTAAAGAGCTCCTGAAGACAGGTGCACTGCCCAGAACACAATGTCACACAATGGAGACCTTATAATGGATGCATTGCTGGAAAGGGAACCAGCGCAGGAATCCCACATGTAAGCGGAGATATGACCAGACTAAGCGACAAGGCCAACCAAATGAGCAGCCCCCCGCTAAGCCCGCTCCAATGGTTGCGATCGGACCGCTGGAAGCCCAAAGTAGAGGGAATAGTGTTCAGTAGTCTAATCAATTGAGCATGAAAGCATGAACCAAGGTGGCTGCAGAAGAAAAGGAGAGGGAAGATTATCCTTAACTGACGGGAAAAAATAGTAGCAGGATCGAGTCAGTGACGTACTATGCTCCACAGTCCCTGTGTCCAGAATGACCTCCAGATCCCGGACAGAGGTGGAGAAGACAAGGGTAGGAAATTCAGAAGATAGGGATCCCAAGCCCAGTTTTTAGCTATCAATGAAACTATACTCATGATTCTCCTCGGCAGCCGTTTCATCATAATCCACATTTTCTCCAAAAGACGATCATTTGCACACATTGTAGCCTACACTGAATTTTCCATAAATATATATTCTGCTCACTCTGCAACAGTAAGTACATTTTTAGCCAATGGCACCCGCACGTTATTTTTGGGATAATGTATATGTAGTATACGTATGTTGTTCCGGTAGGTAATGTATGGTCGCATTATGATCATCAATAATAATAATAAATAATAAATAGAGTAGATCACATTAGGAAGAAGTTGCAAAAATATATCGTGCACTGTAAAATAACCTTTACAACAAATACAATAGCTTAGTATAGTAATAGATCATGCCAGGAAGAGTTACGTACTGTTACTGTACATAGAAGTCCTTCTGGAACATTGGCCACAATTATACCGATGAGAAAGATAATTGATTCCAGCCAAGGGTGTCCCAAAATAAGTGAGATAACAAAAAATAGGATGCCAATGCCACAGGCAAAAACCGAGATCATATGAATGAAGCGATTGAGCTCTTTTGCAATAGGCGTCTCATCTTTCTCAAGTCCAGAGGCAAGAACTGCAATCCGACCCATTATAGTGGCATCTCCTGTCTGTACCACGATACCGGTTGCATCACCTGACAATGACACAGGCAACAGTAAATGTAGCGTGCTTTCATCAGCTTTTTAAAGGCCAACTCTGAGAACAGTTCTCTACTGCACAAATGTATTTTTTCATTTCACTCCACTCAGCAAGAGTCATGCTGCTTATCGCAGAAATCACTTACTTAGATCAGTCAAAGAGCAGTACATTAAAAGGTACGCAAGTGGCACTATATTATCTCAGTGATATCTCATTCGTTCTCCTCTTTCGGCATCTTCTCATCGACCTCTCCATTCTCTGGACAAGGCTGACTTGTTTGTTCCATGAGCTAGGACCACTATTGCTCAAACTCGATCCTTTACCATCATTGGGCCCTCCGTGTGGAATTCTCTTACCCCCCCACTCTGTGTGGAACTTTACTATCAGAATCACTATCTTCATCTCTCTCTCTCTCTTCTTAAGACCTTTTTTTCTCTAGGGGTTATCGCACTGGGAGCGCTACTGAATGCTCGAAATTAGTAATTACATTACATTAGTGCATACATACATACATACATACCTTCCTACATAAATATGCACACACACACACACACACACACACACACACACACACACACACACACACACACACACACACACACACACACACACACACACACACACAAGATCTGCATTATGCTCAAATATGGTTAGAAACTGATGTGGTGGTGTCGAAGACCACCCAAACTGGGTGTGCACTGCCAATGTGCCGTCCGTGAGAAGAATAAAGTAGATCACCGTACAGAATATTAAGCCATTCAAGTTTAGAGTTGTTAGCAAGTCCCTAGAAGTGAAATTCAGTCTGACCACAAACTGCCTCATATTCCATTGATAAAACCCAGCCAAACACAAATAATTGGCACTTGCATCATTTGCTCAAATTTATTGTGCCTGTCAGCATAATAAAAACAGCATTAAACATCAGTTCTCTGCCCAAGAGAAAATACACCCACTAAAAGATGCACACATCACAACATTTTTATAACACATTTCTTTAACTAAACGAACCTTCTACAGCATTTGTTGAGAAGAATGCCAAGTTTTTTGTTTCCAAGGGATTGACGTTGGTGAATTCTGTAGACCGGCTCTGTGGTTCGGACTCTCCAGTCAACGAAGAATTGTCAACCTGAAACAAAGTAAGATAACAAAGCAATGGCGTTCAATACAAATATAAGGGTCCTGAGGTAAGGTAAATTTACCACATGATGCCATCAATATTAGTTCATAGAAGTACGACTTTGGTTTCAAGGATCATTCGACTGAATTAAAAATACGACAGGAGCGATTCTGCCGCACGTCTCTGCGGACGCATCCCCCAAATCTCTCCACATAACCGGCTATATGCTGGATGTGCTCCGATGGATCCCCTTGAGCAGCGGATCTCATACGAATCATCACTTTGGTGTGGCAGTCCTCGTCGAGTCCTGCTCCAGCCTACCTTTGCAACCTCTACTCTCCTGCACAGAGTGCACTGGGTCGTCGCTCTCCTTACTCTACTGAGCAGGGTGTGCTAATCGTCCATTTTTCCTGCACTGCCATCAAGCAGAATCATGCCTCCTCAATCAATCAATCAATCAATCAATCAATCAATCAATCAATCAATCAATCAATCAGAATTCATATAGCGCACCTTCAAGGCAGTGATATTTCAGTTCTAAAAATAATTCCCAATTTTAGTTCTAATTCAGTTCTAAGACTCTAATTTCAGTTCTAATTCTATTCTATTTCAGTTCTAATTCAAGTTCTTAAATAATTTCAGTTCTAATTCAAGTTCTTAAATAATTTCAGTTCTAATTCAAGTTCTTAAATAATTTCAGTTCCAATTCAAGTTCTGAAATAATTGCAGATCTAATTTAAATTCATAAATAATATCATTTCTATGGGCATAAAAAACTTATAAAATAACGACAGTTCTGGAATAGATAAACAATCTTCAACGGCTAAACACAACTTGTAACTTGTGAAGTCAAATCTCATATGTTGAGACTAAGAGACTTGCGGCCGAAATTTCCACCCATCAACAATATCTCTACTTTTAAAGCAAATATCTGAAGTCAATAGTATGGGTTATGAATCTTGAAATATAAAGAATGGCCTATCCACTGTGTTAAAATCATCTACTCTTAAAATATCGCAGTACAACTACAAGTTAGGATCCAAGTGCTACGATTCTGCCTGCGCGCTGCAGTTCGCCATTGTAATGTGTATGTAGTCTCTGATCCATTAATCGAGATGTCAATAAAACACTGCACCCCGTTCCAAAATCACAGAAGTTCCAATAGCCAGCCACAAAATAGCCAATAGACACCTCTATATTCCCCACCCTCATTTGTACTAGCCACAAGCATAATAGGTAGGTTAGAATCTGTTAGATCCATAATGTGTATCTAGAAGTCTAGAGTGTTCAATAAAGACTATATACAATTTTAAAGTTCAAAACCATAGACAATTATGTGAAATCCAAGACACACCTTTAGGCCTTTGGAGACAGTGACTCGAATGTCTGCAGGAATTCGGTCACCAGCCCTGACATTAACAATGTCTCCAACTACCAGCAAAAACGCATCAACCTCGTATTGTTGCCCATCGCGAACAACACGTGCTCGCTACACAAAAGCACAGACAAGATATAGTTCAGTAAAATATAATCACCCGGATAATACAAAAATACCAGGATAACTGATCTGTTTGGAAGTTAATATCATTATTTCTTGGCGACAATAAGGCCATGGTAGACGATGAGGTCAATCAGTTGAAATTTTCATATAGGGTATAACTATACCAGTATACTTGTATATATGCACGGAATGCTGCACTGGCTTCCAATGGAGGACTTTCAATCAAGTTCTATACTCCCAAAGCATTTGGATAATAAACATTGGTGGCGCTTAGACAGTATACTGGTACACAAGGGCCTTTGTGTTTCAGTTAAGCAGATCACAATACTCCCTTTATGATCGATATTTACAGGTTCCTCGCTTTCACACAGTAATGAGAGTTTTTCGGTCTCTCCTCTATCAGATCTTTCTCATGGAAAAGCCGTCTTTTAAATATGACGATGCATATAAGATACTTCAATGAACTGCAGGCTGTGCACTTGGAAGATTCTGCAAAGGAGCTATAGAAATGTTTGCCTACATAACATTACATCTTGAACGAAAAACTAATGAGTTTTTGTCATAGTCATCGTCAACACCATTCTCATCATTGTCGTCGTCATCATCATCATCATTGGCAACAATTATATTGGACTACCAAAACCATCAATTACCTGTGGAATAAGGTTTTTGAATGCATTCATAATTCTTGAGCTCTTCGAGTTCTGGTAATAAGCAAATACTCCGGTCAGTACAATAGTCACAACAAGTGATATTCCCAGCCACACCTGAAAATGCATGAAGACACGTGGCAAGCATGAGCAACATATCCCACACAATATACAAAACAAAGATGGGCTTGATTTAGTTCTAGATTGATAATCGATACACTTGCTAATCAATTAGAATTAGCAAAATCTTGTAGCTCTATAATCGATTAGAATTAGCAAAATCTTGTAGCTCTATAATCGATTAGAATTGGAACTAGCAGCAGCTAATCAATTAAATTTAGAGAAATCCTACATTATTTTCTTCATGAATTTGTCAGATTTTAATTAAAGCACAGCAAGATACAGCTCAGCAAATAACTGCAATCTCCTGATCTCACGGCTCACGCATGGCTTCCTTGTTAGCAAACAATATTGTGGAGCTCCAACTTTCATTAGATTTAGGAAACCTTCAATTTCCGTCTCAGAGATTGGTTCATTGACTGAATCAAGTAGCTTGGCGCACATGTATATATAATCGATTTGAATTAGCTTTAAAAAAGAATATCTAATCAACAAGAATAAGAATCAGCTGTTTAGCTTCTAAACCAATTAGCGAAGCGATTAGTTTCGAATAAATTAAGCTCCAATCAATTAGTCAGCTGATCCATCAATGGTACATCGTTACAAACAGTTTCTCACACTTCCTCGCTGTCAGCATGCATTGATTCGTTGATGCATTCCGAAAATGATCACAATTCCTATTGCAACTTTCGAACTAAAATTACTGTAAACAACAGTCATGCCTAAGCACCTGTGTCATGCTCATAAAATTAACTATGAATGTTCTGATACATGTACATAATATCTACACAAATAAATAAATACAAACATGTATACAAACTATACATTCATAGATACAAGTGCACACACATATAATTAATACGGTATATATATATACATGTATATATATATATATATATATATATATATATATATATATATATATATATATATATATGTGAAATTGAAAGCACTTACATTGTCCATTTCAGCCTCAGCTCTTAGGGTGTAGTATTGGGTCCCAAAAGCAACGAAGCACAGCAAGGCACCTGCCCACAAGAGAAGCGAAAATCCACCACAGAAACACATGATGAACTTTATGAATTCTGAAGTTTGTGCAGGTGGAGTCAACTCATTTGGACCAAGCTCCTCCAGTTTCTTCAGATATTCCTCACTCGTCAGACCCTAAACAACAAAATTTCATACACATGGTGGCCACAGAAAGTATTTCAAAATTCCAGAGTTTTCCAGAAACTGCTTAATTTTTCAGAGCACATTTTAATCGCTTTTCTGATTTAAAATAGATGCTTTGTGCAGCCTTCTCCCTTCTCCCATAGCTTCACACTTCATCATTTCAGATGAACTGCTACAATTTAGCAATGCACAAAGTGACTGAAACACTATTACTAGGGCTGTTGATTTAATCACGTTAACGCGTTAAAAAAATTTGCGACTAAAATTTTTAACACATTAATCGTCCGTGTTAATTAGATCTGATTAAAATGGAATCAGAGGCAGCAAAACGCGTTTTAAACGGAAGGTTCATACTTAAAGCTAGTGATACATTCTTTGGCAAATATTCCAACAAAGAATTTGAGTATTATCGTAGCAATTCTTTGCTCAATTATCGCCTGCATGCGAACCAAAACTTGCGCTATACGCTAACGATGAGTCGTCGACATCGGCCGCATCGCATCGTCCACTAAGGTTGTTTCCTCTTTCCTCACCCCGTCAGACTACGTTGGATGAACTCCATGAGATGGCAAGACCAAAGGATTTCAGGTTTCAAATGATAAATGTTTACAGAAGGACAACTGAAATGAGGTTTGGCAAGAACCGCAACCTCTTGTGAAAAATTGTGACTAAAAAAATGAGGTTTAATAGTAGGCCTACTACTGTTAATTAATAAGAGCATCCATTGAACCGTCCGATCGATGTAAATAAACTGGTCTGCCTATACAATTGGCTAAACAAATAATTAATCTTGATAGTCAGAAAACGGTTGTCTAATTTTCCCATTTAGGCCTATATCATTTTAATTAAAGGTGGCTCAAATGAAAAAATTAACGGATTTTGAGCAGTTGACTGATTTGAACAGTGTTTCAATTCTGTCTGTCATAAAAAACCGTTCAATAAACTAAATGCTGAAATTCAATAGGCCTAAGCCAAAGGTTATTAAATATGTTTGCAATAGAAAGAATGCATTCAGTCATTAAAATTTTATGCTTCAGTGGTCCTTAAAAATAGTAAGATTAGTATATTTGAAGGAAATGTATTGCGATTAATATTCAGTTAATTGCGATCAAACAAATTAATCGCGCGATTAGTTTCGATTAAAATTTTTATTCGAACAACAGTCCTAATTATTACCATCATCGTACCAAACTAGACTAAAATAAACCAAATCACCAAATGTCAACTTCATTTACAGCACACCTTTTCAGATTGATGCAAATTTCAACCACTAGACTGCAAGTCAGAAACTTAATCTGTGCCGTTTCAAAACAAACGCTTATACATTTGAAATAATTCTCTGATAGCTGGAGGAACTCCTGAGGTTTTCCTGAGTTTTCCAAATTAAACAAATTTTCAAAACTGTGCCCTGCATTCAAGAACAACTGAACTTTAAAAGTTTAATGCAAACCGCCTTCTTACAAATTTAAACCTAGCTTATGGTACCATTAATGCAGGCGAAACCATAGGGCATAGGCAATATCGCAATCCCTTAGAGAATTCCAGTCAAATGCTCTGTGTAGGCAATCAGGTCACAGTTAGTGGACCATCACTGATTGGATGGTTAAATGGATCCTGGAAGGATGGTTATGGACAAGATGTGACTACAGAAAAAGATAATAGAAGCTGAGTACTGGAAACAAACAGATAAGACATCAATGACATGGGACAGAAATTCTCATTTAAGAGCCCAGAGAAAGATATTATCAGTCTCACAAGAGAAGAACATACAGTACATGTATATTCTTCTTCTAAAAGGTTGTTGAGAATTCCAGATGGTCCATCACATAGCTGCGAATCCAATCGTTTAGCAAATACTGTATTTAGCAATATCTGTAAATTGTTCTCCACTACCATTCTCTTAGAACTGAGAGCTTACCTTTGTAAGATCACTATTGAAACGTTGAAGAAGTTCATCCATTGGAATCCTGTGTTCATCCTTTTGCAAGAAAATATAAGACACCACTCTCTATCAGTAAACAGTTCACTGGTCAAGCTGCCAAGACGGAAACATTTCCAGGCTATGTAGCATGTACTGTATTTGTACCAGTAAAAGACCAACTTCAAATCACATTGCCTACTCTGACTGCATGTGGATAAAGCATTTTCCAAACATTTTTTATGCATTTTCCAAACATTTTTGATCGTTGCCATCAGCCTCCTTCCTATTCCGAATTATTTTAGCACTTCCTATATGTTCGTTGCCTTGCAGCCAGAGGGGTGCAGGTTCAAATCCACATCATGCCGTCTCGTAGGGACCTTGAGCAAGTTCTTTATTTGCAATTGCTCATGCGCTTTCGCGTGAAACCCCGATTCAGTGTCCATGCTGTAGTCTGGAGCACTTCTGAGTAGTAATCTTGAGGGGCGCTTATAACAAGTTCACATACATACATTACAAGTGTGGATGCAGTCAAAGTCTTTCTGGAAGTTTCTAAAGAAGTTTTGCATTCAGCTTTCCTTAAGTTCTTTTCCCTCTGAACAAAAAGTAAGCTAGTTTTCATGCACTATTCAGCGTATTCGCTGTAGCTGAAATATAACTATGAAATCGGCCAACAAGTGCAGCCAGTAACATCGATGATATAAAGCAAATTCAAATATAATGTATCGTAATCGGATTGTGAATCCTTAATTTAAAATTCAACTTCACAACAAATTTAATCTCAACTTGCACAGCCAGGTCTTAATGTTCTGTTCGCTATGCAACTAAATAATTTCAGCTCACACTACAATGAAGTTCCTGTACAATAAAAATTTTGTGTTCGTAAGAATAAAATGCATCCCACCATTTCGACTTCATTCTTTAGATCGTCGAGTGCTTTTCTGTTAATCTTCTTGACTTTCTTTCTATTAAGTCGTGCTTTCTCCAAAGCACGCGCCACTAGCTAAATCCCAAACAGAACACAAAAAATATTTGAAACTCGAATCATATTATTATTATATTACTATTGTTATATATTACTATTTATTTATTAAGTGCAACTACCAGATGCCCAAGCATTAGTTGATGTACTAAGCAACTTTGAGTGAAGGACTTGCTAATGGTACGTAGGCCTGCGCAGTAACTGGCTCATTGGAATCACATATCCGCATTCAAGTTACAATGCAAGTGCACTCTAACCAATTGTGAGCATTGCTGGCTAGCAGTAATCCTGACAAGTTAGTGCTGGTGCCACATTCAATTTAAGTCGATCTTAAAAGAGATTTCATTCAAACTCACACTGTTTCACAGTTGGAGTCAGCAAAAAGGACAAAACTCTGTCGATGGCAAAGACTAGACCTACAATTTCCTAACACAGCACACTCATCTGCATCTTCATCTCGCTCAATGCGTTCTGCTGATCGTCTTGATCTTTTTCATCCCAGGGACTAGGACTGCTCTTGCCAAACAGCAGACATTTGCTGTGGTTGGTCCCTCCATTTGGAATGACTTTCCTCATGCACCAAACGCTAAACTAATGACTTGAGTTTCCTCATCAGTCTCCCATTTTGTAAAGGCCTTCCCCTCCGCCATAGTTTTTCACACTGAGAGCGATTCTGAAGGGTTATTCTGCAAGAGGAGCTATATAAATCTATATATACTTAGTCTACAATACAATACTAATCTTCAATATCTGCACAATTGCATGGCTTAAAAATGACAATGTAGTGAAAAAGTATCTCTCTGCCTTGCTGGTGAGGAACTACTGATTATTTACCCAATTGCAAGACTTGAAGCTTTGACCACAACACAGTGCAAATAACAGTCTACACAAAACACGTACATATTTTAAATCTCTCAGACACACAAAGCCACATCATAGAGACAGGGCCGGATTTACTATGGGGCAAATGAGGCAGCTGCCTCAGGGCCCCCACCAATTCCACCAAACACAAAAAAATAGATAAATAGAAATAAATGAATGTAATAAATATTGTAAATAGACCTGCAAAACTAAAAATAGTAGATATTAGTCATATTACTTGTAACTTATTGTCAGCGTCGCGATATAAAAATGTAAGCGCTATATAAATATTATAAACTGAGTCTGATGTTGATTTCCGGCAAAACGGCAGACATTGTCACGTTGAAATTGTAAAATAAGATAAATTTCAAACCAGACAAGAAATATAATAAATTAATAATTATGATGATCATACTGTGATTACTGTCATTACTGTGACTGTGACTCTGTGAGTGAAGTGACTTCAAGTGAGTCTGTCTGTAGTACAGTTAAAGATGTAACTTACCTACAGACTACAGTACATTAGTTATTAGTTAATAGTTAATTATAAAAAAAGTATTCCATACTGTTTGGCTTAGTGTTTGCCTCAGGGCCCCCACCAACCTAAATCCGGCCCTGCATAGAGACCAGATTATTTACTTGTATATCAAATCCAATCTGCAATATCCAGGTAGTTTGATCGGTTTTGATAGATAGATATATGGGGGATTCAAATAAAATAAGTACTGTATATATCCATAAATGCAACACACCAAATAGGGAAAGATAATGTTCACAAAACATAAGATTTCTACAGCAGCATTTAAATTATATAGGTCAGTATTTAAGTTGAGGATACTTACAGGATTGGATAAAGTCGGATGCACCGAGTTCTAAACCAACAAAGAACAATAAATGAATTACAGAAACAGTAAATCGTGCAGCACAGTAATTGAGTTTAAAAATTATAGTTGATTCGCTTGAGCATATAGTAAATTCACTGACAATATAGATAAACAGAAGCACAAAGCAAAACATGTGACAGGTAGCTTCAAAGACCAATCTCATTTGTTCATGCCCACTGTAAGTGATTTCAAAAGGCAGATTAATACTGTTTATGACAGTGTTCCTACCCAGCTACAATAACGTTTTGAAATGTTTACGTTGAAGGTTTTGTCAGATTTCGATATCCTAAACGAAACCTCATCGTCGATTTTGTCTGTACAGCAGCTTAAATTATTTGTTTATCAGAGTAATACAGAAATGACCTGGATGTCACTGAATTCATGCCAGAAATTTAAAGTTTTAAATTTCAAGCAGTTTTTGATGGTCAGCTTAAGAAAATCCACCCAAACTGAAACTTTACAATTGATTAAAACTAAACCACTGATAGACAATCCCACCATTGTTGGACGTGGTGGTGCAGTGTAGTATGTCCGTTGCCTTGCAGATTCGAATTCACCACGTAGGGACCTTGAGCAAGTCCTTCACTTGCAGATGCTCAAGTGCTTCAGCGTGAAACTTCGAGTCAGTGTTCGCCCTGTAGTCGGGAGCCCTTCTGAGTAGGAACCTTGAAGGAGCGCTATAACAAGTGCATACCGGTACATACATTATACTTGCATTTCGCATAATATTATTTCTAACAATTCCAGTAGCAATTACTTCACATGAATGCAAGAAATGTTTCAGCAGTTTGCTTTTAAAAATTATTCTAGATCAACGCATACGCACAGTATAAATGTTATTTATTGTATTGTATATTATAAGCATTTATAAAGCATCTCTTACAGACTAGCTATTCAGAGGTGATCTCAGCATGACAGCCCGTAGGAAATAAAAAAGACTTCAAGTAGCAAAGAGCTGAAGATGACACCCCAATAAGATCAGATTTTACTAGGGATAGTAGGCGGGAGGTCATTCCACATAGAAGGGCCTACAATGGCAAAGGCATGGTGTTGGGCCATGGCAGTCCTTGCCCTTGGAACTAGGGCTGCCAACCGTCCCGGATTCGCCGGGACAGTCCCGGAATTGGCCCTATGCGTCCCGTGTCCCGGATTGATCCCAAATTGTCCCGGAATTTGCTGTTAAGACCCACATTCCACAATATTGTTCTTATTTTGCACATTAAACTTAATAGATTGTTCGATGAATTTGACGTTGTTGGCTGAACATCAAATGTTGGACAGCGCTGGGTTGAAGTCTTCAAAACTTTACAAACCTCTGGCACTCAGTAGGCCTATAGCATATTTTGTCCTTCGTAGGCTTAGGCTACTCTCATTCCGTTTTAATGCTGTTTGCGAGAGAACGTTCAGCATTATGGACGACCTGTTGTCTAACAATCGCAATTAAACCTAGCTGAGCATCGATCTTGTAAAAGCGGAACTGTTAGTGGGCCTAAGCATCAATTCTTACATGACATGTGCTATTTCTACCACTTTGTGACCAGTGTTCTGGAACTGCTTAAAGCTCAGCAGAAGTATTATAGCTTGAACAAAGTTCTGCTGTCTGGCCGCCGACCTGATAATTTCATAAATGACATATTAAATTTTGTAATCTGCATGCACGATGTCGCCTATAATTTTATAGGCTAACTATGAACATCCTAAATTTAGGTTACTTGTCTTCTGACAATTTATCTACAAAATTACTCAATAGGCCTACTATTTTTGTAGATTTTACGTTAGATCGTATAATTGGACTGACGCAACATTTGTTACATTAGGCCTATGCGGTTACACAACCTGGACAGTGTAAATTGGTAACGGCATAGCCAATCGAGTGACAGCAGGCGTCCCGGAATGACAAAATCAAAAGTTGGCAGCCCTACTTGGAACCAAGAGATCTAGTCGATCAGCAGACCGGAGAGGGTGGGAAGAGACTGCAGAGAGGGGTTTATGCACCAAGTCACAAAGGTATTTAAGAGCCTGTCCAGTTTGAGTTTTTGAAACTAAGAGCAGTACTCTGAATTGGATACGAGAGGCAACAGGAAGACAGTGATGAACATCGGTCATGTAGGTAGAAATGTGGGAGTAGCGAGATAGAGTCTATAGCTGCCGAGTTCATAACTGACTGAAGGAAGAATGAATAAGCGAACTTTGGGAAGACCAGACAAATAGTGAGTTGCACTGTTGCAGTAGTCAATTCGACAGCAAATAAAAGCATGAACAATGGTTTTAAATACAGAAGAGTAAACAGATCTTCTGATGGCTCTCAGAGCCTCAGGTGATAATAACATATTAAATTATACTGTGGTATAGGAGACAATACCGCTTGACGGGCTTCTCAATTGCGTCAATTGAATATAGCCAATGCTATAAATTGTCACAACACTAGGACTATAGGTCTATTGATGATTTCGTTTGCATTATCAAAAGTACGCATAATGAATCTGAAGTGACTGGGTGTTAAAAGTAAGTATATACTTTATTGAAAAGCCTGCAAACGCACTGCGGGAACAATGGACAAGAACTGAATAATTAATGCATTTATAATCACGACAAATAGAAATGTGCAATTCAATAAGCATAATATTATACAACTAGGCTACATAATAGACACGTTTCCATCTCAATTCAACAAAGTTGGAAGGTAAAGTTACGCTGGGTACATAGCGCAATTACAGTTTACTACGGCCCAGAGTTTCGTTGAGGACTAGAAAGCTTGGAAAGAGAAGAATCTATTGACTGATGAGGTATGAATCCAGGCGCCCATAAAATTTATTGTCCACGTACACGCACACAAGCTAAGGCTCAGGTTTTGACGCATATCAGATATTAATCGTCATTGCACATCGCAACAAAATATCCTTGGCGTCCACACTCATACAGTAGAAGGTGCAATGTTTTAAAATGCTACTCAGATAATCAGATTATGCGTTAAAGTCGATAAGAAATCATAATTTGCACTAACCGCCATTTCGTCTTCCTCTCGTACCGGAGATACAAACTGACGTCACCGTTATGGCCAAACCACCAAAAATTATATAATTATTATTTCCGTTACAAATTCCGCAATTTTACGCATGAACGTTATGAAACGTGCTGAGTTCCAAGTTTTTAAATCTTAGATCGTGCTTTAATTATCATCATGTACTATAACAATTTAATTCATTTTAACATTTAAATTGCTATCCAAGCAAAATCATTGCCTACTATAATACGTTACACCTACAGACTGTTGTAAGTTGCTTTTAAACCGAATTGGTAATGTACAAATTGATTATACTCATCAATACCTAAACAATAAATTTTCTTAAAATATTACGTTGCTACTCTATACGAAACTGCAGTTTTAACCTGGTTCTGAGAGCGGTTTCGTAATAAAGAAGTTGATTCCTTCGCACTTTTCAACTTTTCCTTCCCATGTACGCTCATGCTTTAAAACTAATTTCTGCATCTGACGTGCTTCGCGTTTATCCCATGTTCGAACCATTAAACCTACGCTTAACTTTAAAATAAACCCTTCAAGTTTCTTAAAAACTCAACGATGGACTTGTTCTTTAAATGGAATTTGAGTCGAATTTCATATGCTTGTGTCGATTGATTTACAAGGTTTGCAGAATAAGCCGCGCACACCTAGGTTCCCCACCACAGATTCATTAGACGCTGCTTTCTTAAAATTAACGTCATAATTATTTCCCGTCCTTTCCAAATTATACTGAATTTGCGCAACACGTAGGACTAAACTCTGAATTGATTTCCCTACTACAACTAAATTACTGGTAGTTCAAAAATGTCAGTTCTAGGTTTAACGCCTAAGTTGCTACAGCTAGCTCACTTCTGGATCAAAGTCTGGCAGATTTTTTAATTCCCTGGAATAAATAACTATTAAACGAAATGAACTGCCATGAAGATGAAAAAGAATATAAAAACTCCAACAACTGCATATTTAGTGAATTTTTCATAAGCTTACATACCAGAAACCACCTCAATAATTATCAGTTTCAGATTATAAAAATAGGCTTTTGGGTTCAGTAATAACAGGCCCTGCCTAAAATCCGTAAATACGGTACGTCTTTACGTGTCTGTGCATGACACTGCATGTACTACAGTCTCTGTCATTGCTTCTGTTTTTGTGTCCGTCTTTCTTTGCTTCTCTCTGCCCATATACCATATACCTATCTGTCTGTCTCCTCATCACCCTTTGCCTCATCAAAGCATGACGATTTCCTTTAGCCACTGGTGATCGTGTATAACTACTTCAGCATGAAGAAACATCACAATATCATTGCTACGATGTAGAACTACAAAGTGTTCTTCAAGCTGCACTGCAAATAATCCATTGTTGGCCTTGAAGGGAAGTTGAAGCAAGCAACACATTCTTGTAGAGTTCAACATAAATAACTTTTCTTGCAAAAGCTCTAGTACCATTTACGGTAAATGTTCTGCTATTCAGGCAAAATGAAGGTACATATGAACGTTTACTAATATGTTCAACAGTTAAAAACTGTTCATTTGTTAAATTTGATTCTCAGGACTCTGTCTTCGAGATGGACAACAGAGAATGTTACTAAAGATGTCTTTGGTTAACATTTAAAAAACCAACTTTATTAAAAATTAAATAAAGGAATTGGCACGTGGTATCCACATAATTACTATTCTTCCATGGAACAAAAAAATTAATTAATTAATTAAAATAGCTTTAAAAAACAGGACAATATGTAATGCAATTTAAAAAAACATGACCTCATCGTAATTCAGCGAAAGAGACATATTTCAACAAAAGGGAAGCCTTACGTTAGTACTGACAAACTGGTCAACAACCAGCTATTACACTGTTTGTTGACTACCTACCCATTATGGTAATTCAGGTAGTGAGGACTGTGAGATTATTTAACAATGAGGATTTCGTACACATATTTTACAAGTCTATAATTATTTTTGAAACTCGGAACAGTGTTGCTGTATCCGCAGCAACCCATAAAAATATGAAATGAATCAGTGTACATGTTTTCATGGCCACCAAATGGCTGTGACCCTTGTTAATTGTTCATTTGCAAATGTCGCAGTGATCATGCAAAATCGTTTAGTGCTGCTGTCCATCAGAAACTGCACCATGTTAGGTTCTTGTGTTTGGACCATCCTCCCCAGAGATGCAAATCTCTTAAAGAGTAGCCACAATGAGATGCGTTAGAACTGCAATCCTCTGAAGTAGAGGCATATCCATTTACCATAGTGGCCATCCAGAACAGTGTGCAAGTATGTACAGTATGTACCTTGGAAAGTGCATAATTGTATTTACACCTGCTGAATCTGTGGTTTGGACTTGTATAGCACCGGTGTTAAGTTTCTTGAAACGGTAAATGCAGACACCACAATCAAAAGTGCACATTCACTTTACATGTTGACAAAACAAAAATGTGAAATTTGGATGACCTAATTTATCTGTAATGAAACAAACTCTACCGGAGTACATTAATTCGCACAAAATCAGTTGAATATAAACACTAATGAAAATCTGACAAGCATCAATATATTATGTTTATTATGTGCACATTATGCAGTGTGCATCAAAATAAGGAAAATCTTTAAAAAACTGAACTTTACAATACAAGTGGAATTCACATGACTCCATTTTATAGAGACCGAAACAATTAGAGATTTTTGATCGACATATAAAGCAGTCTGACCCCTTTGTTCACAGGGCAATGTACATAACAAGAGTTAACAATGTAGCAGATACATACAGCAACTAAAATCTAAGGCACAGTTCACAAGTACGGTGTAAATTAAGTCTGTATATACAGTTGCACACGTATGCACCAGGCATGCATGTAGTAAAGCTATGTATCTGGGCAATCATAGATCATATTTTAGTAACCTCTCAAAATGCACCTATGCATACAGGTATGGTCATTTGCGTCTGCATCAGTTTGCAAAAAATCTGGCTTCAGCCGAGATTTTGGTCTTTTATAAATGCAAAAACTTGGCTAACAGAAGAGTAAAGAAAATTCAAGCTGCTTCGAAAAATAATGTTCATTAGAGTCATCATAAAAAATCTTAGAACCGTCTTTCTAAATTTGTTGGGGCTGAGATTCGATCCAGAAAATTAGCTTTTTAAGTCCTCGGGCTGAAATCTCACCGAAAAATACTAATTTTCCCAGCCAAAAAGTTGACGACCTTTTTTAAAGGGGCCGTCCATAAAGTACGTCACGCTATTTTTTACCATTTTTGACCCCCCTGTCACAAACTGTCACAAATCTCGGACCCCCCCTAAAGTACGTCACACTTTCGAACAAAAAATTTAAAAACATAACCATTTACCTAACCCTCTAAACCCTAGGAAACTATCCCTAATCCCTCTGATAGTGACGTGTGTCCCTAAACGCTTTGATAGTGACGGGAAATCAACTTTTATCCCGCCAGGCCGGGTTTTAGACACGCCTGGTCGGGCCGGATTTTAGGTACTAAGAAAAAAGAAAAAAAAGAATTTAAAAAATAAATGTGTGACGTCACACATGGCCTGACCCCCCTCCCCCTGTCACAAACTGTCACACTTTCTTACACCCCTCCCCTCCCCTCCCCTGGAGCGTGATGTACTTTATGGACGGCCCCAAAGTCATTTGTGAGTTTCTCATGGGGGGGCTAAGCCCGAGAAAAGATACTATTTACACAGTGAAAAAATTACTCTGGGTCTTCTTGGGAGGGGGCTTAGCTCCCTAGCCCCTGATAAACTCCGCCTATAGATGTAATTGTAAGTGCAAATTTAAAAAAAAATCATCAGAGGTTTTCCCAACCTGACTGCACAAAATCATGATTGAACAAGATGATGGGAATCAAGAGAAAAAGAAATGGCAGCAAAACAAATTCTCAGCCTCCCTTCATCATAAATCACAGCTTCTACAATTATGTGTAGACCTGTATATAAATATAACTTATTACTCATCACTCAGAGATGGTGTATATCATCAAAAGATTCATTGTTGCTTCTTCAAGTGCCAAAAACACTCATAACATTTCTCTGTAAAAATACATTTAACAACTGCTGCAACATGTTAGAACTTGCAGTGGCATTATGCATATTGATTACGATTTTATTACAGTGCAAATCCGCAGTCTCTTCAAACAGTGATGTATCTCCGAACTTTGCATAATGTTGCCTTCTGATTAATGAAACGAAATCAAACAGAGACTCAATCAGGAAGGTTGCAACTGTTGTAACGACCCGCAGCAGAACAGCACCAAACATTTCCGGAAAACAGTTGCTCACACGGCCAAACAGACTCGGACAATGTCAAGTACTACCCACATGAACAGAATATCTAAAAGGCAGTGGCATCTCCATGACAACCCTTCAAAAAGTGATCTACGCCTGACTGGTGATCGATGCTTTCGCTCGGATGTTGAGCAAGTGCTGAAGGACGGCCACTTGCATCAGTGCCTCACGTGCACCGGCAATGAACATCTCGTTGCCCGACTTCTTCTCTTCGTCTTTAGCAGCAGGACGAAGCAACGTTGGCCCAAAGACGGTCGCAAGATTCTGCAGTGTCATCTTGTTCTTTTCCTTGAAAGTGGAAACTCTACAAGATTTGTTAAAAGACAACAACATAATAAAAGACTTGGTAGAAACATATGATTATAGAAACCGTGCTTTTTCTGTTATTGGTCGTATGGTATGGATTGGGCTTCCACTGTCTTTATGCCTTATGCCTAGAGGTTTGCTGAGATGCGGTGGTTTGTTGCAGCCTTAGAACCATCCATTTCAGCCGATGATAACTATTACTGTTATGTCTCAATTCAGCTTAGTTAACAGGACAAAGCCTTAGATAGATGATCAAAAGAGATAAATACATTGTAGAGTGTAAACTTGTTAACAGGAAGTCGTCGTCAGAGGAACAATGACTTACATTACAGCGTGTAAAGAACACCAAGAGATAATGCTGCAAGTCAGTAGTCAGCGCTACAATGCAGTTCTTCAATGGTGCGTTAACCCACGAGGTGTATTAGGCTAATAACTTTGGGGATGTATATGCAAAATCACTTGTCATTAAGACTACCTGCCATGCCATTTTAAAATTCAAATAAGCATAGACCACAGACGGTCTTCAAGAAGATATTGCTTTATACTGCAGTGAGAGACAGTGATTTACCTGATTATGTGATCCATAATAAACTGAGCTGTCGAATAATTAGGCTCTGGCAACCTTCGGATGACATTCAACATATACTTCTCCTTCGCCTCTGGGTCGGAAATACCTAGAAGCAACAGCACAGAACCTACTCCAAGCATCTGCTGATTGTATGCTTTGATGCTCTGTTGCACTTCTTCTCTAAAGTCTCGCCGTTAATATACAGCTTTTGGCTTATGCCCAACAGCTATTTTTCTTCCATTCTGTTCAGCTTAATAGATTTCATCTGATTCTGCCAAAGGACTGCAACTGTAAAATGCAGCTATGCCTAGACTTAGTCATTGACTAATGTCTTGCAGTTTGTAGAACTGCCGAAAGGAATCCAGCTTTACACAAAGGCGAATACAAGTTTCGACATTATGTAACCTATGATATAAAACAATAGATAATGAAATAGTAGTAACAACAATAAAAACAAGTGAAGCAATAATAAAACTAATAAAACTAATAGGAACATTGAATATGACCCTAATAACTTATTAGCAAAATAATTAAATCCGTACTTAAACAAGCTAACTGACAACTTATTCATTCATTATCTTTTACTACGAATGTGAGTAACATTGGCATTTATCCTTCTGAGTACATCTTTATCAGGACGTCATGGTTACTCAAGAACCCCTTTCCTCTAACATTTAGCATCAACAACCAGACAGATAGGCACCTTTTATGGGTAACGGCCCGCTATTCCGAGGGTCCACTATTCCGAAGGTCCACTATTCCGAATATCGGCTATATTTTGTTCGTTATCCTTGTGTTAGGGTTACAGTGGGTTAGGGTTAGGGTTGGGGTTAGGGTGGGTTAGGGTTGGGTGGGTTAGGATTAGGTTTAGGGTTATGGTTAGGTTTAGGGTTGGGGAGAATTAGGGTTAGAGTTATGGTTATGGTGGGTTAGGATTAGGTTTATGGTTATGGTTAGGGTTGGGTGGGTTAAGGTTAGGTTTAGGGTTATGGTTAGGGTTGGGGTGAGTTAGGGTAAGGGTTATATTTAGGTTTAGGGTTAGGTTTAAGGTTAGGGTTCGGAATAGTGGACCTTCGGAATAGTGGACCCTCGGAATAGTGGACCCAAACCCCTTTTATGGCTGCCACTACTCTACTTTATTGTTAAAAAATGTTTTTAATTACATTATTATTACTAAACTTATCTATATTATTATTTCTGTGTTTTATTTTACATTTTTGACATGTAACCGGGTGCAGTGTGTCACCAGGAATTGTCTGATTTTCAATTAAATGAATATTTAAAAAATGGTGAAACTAATGACAAGAAAATACACTCATGAAGCTAATGAAAAAATTGAGCATGCCAATGATAAAACTAATGATGATAAGTAAACGTATGAGAATAGAAAACAACGACTGAAGCTAATAATAGTAGCAAGCAAACAAATAATAAAAACCAAAGCTAGTAAATGTATATTCCTAACAGGATGTGCCATCTTGGAAATTTATACCAGACTGGTGGATAAGATTCAGTGAGGAAGAAGGGAGAGTGCTTCAGTGGCATATGCTCGCACCTGCATCATGCAAAGCCATTGAGTGGTTGGCCAGTGGTATGTACTGGCTTCCCTCTTGAGCTGCACCTGTTCCCTAGGCCACTCTCTGACACATTCCACAAGCACTTGAAAAATGTTCTTATTGGCCGTGCTGGAGTCGGGAGCACCTCTGAGTAGTTTCCTCTTGAAGAGGTGCTATATAAACACTTGAATGAATGAATGAATGAATGATAATACACAAGGCAACAATCTATGGTCTAGTAGACATAACATCCAGCTATATGTAACAGTTATATAACATCATGAATGTCACATTTGCTTCAATCAGCGAGACACCTACTCATGCCTTTGACGAATTCCGCATACTTGTCGTCTGTAAAGAGGGCCTCTGGTAACTCACGTAGGTACATCTTCAGCAAACCAGTTACGACGTTGATGTCCGCTCCTTTCAGAAGACTCACAGAAGCACGACTATCTACAACGGAGACCATTTTAAAGGTCATAATCCGATGGACAAGTTAGTTCGGTCTAAGTAGTAAAAGTCAGAGGGATAGAGTGATCAAGAAAAGTTGAAACGGAGGAGTAAGGAAATTTATTCCCCAATAATGGAGTTTAAAAATGCCAAGTTACATCAATACAACATCAATTTATGTTGCAGCAAACTGATGGTTAGGATCTTCAATGGGTGCATGTGCCCAATCGAGAAATGCAATACCAATTATTACACTATAAACTATCCAATTTGAAATTTGCAAATGCAACGGGTGATATATAGTCATTAATTCATACAACAATGTAGTGGTGAGCACTGAGCTATCAGGCACTCTGGTAACTACTCAGAAAGTGCTCGGATCGGATATTCAGGTAGTAACAACAGTCTTATCTTATAAGAATTTTGTATTGATAATGTATTTGCCTTCAACCTTTCTATCCAGTGTTGAAATCCTGGATTTCAAGACAAATGTTGACTGAATGTACAATCAGGGACTTCAAGATAATTTCCCCATTAAAAGAAGTTTAATTGAACACAACTTCACATCACTCTGCCAGACAGTGGAATAATTTCTGGCGCTAATCAATACAGTGAACTACAAAACAAGCCTTTTCCATGCAGTGTGAAACTGAAAACTGCAATTCCAAAATCTTGATTTTAATTCTGGTCCAAGTGTTCAGTGGGGCGCTTCCATTTGGGTCTTAATTCATTCCAGTTTAAATAACTTTACTATAGTCCTCACACAGAGCTTCTATGACTTACCGGTATATACAGATTGCATCACGATCACCACCACCACCATCACCACCACTAATATTAATACTATTACCATAGGTAGACACAAATATTAATATTATCGTGACTATTGTTATTATCGTCATCGTCATTAATATTATTATCACTACTATTACCTACTCTTTTCAAAAGCCTTTTTCAGACGCTGGATCTCAGACGACAGACCAGAAATGCGATAGATGCCCACGTCTTGCATACCTATAACGCACACATACGCAACTAAGCATCCATTCTGCCATTTTACATACTACTTTGTCCACAACAAAACAAGTATCACAAGTATCATGGCAGACAAATGCCCCAACAACAAGTTCAAACTGATTTATATAGCAGATTAAATATCTGTGCAAATGCTTCTGACACAGATAAGATAACAAGGCAGATATCTCCATCCATCTGAGGTTAGGAAACCAGCACAGATAACAAAGATGGCTAAAGGGAGCAACACCTTTATATAGGATGGGATAAAACACAGCAGGTGTGGCTCTTCTCAATCAGCCACAGATCCTATCATAAAATTATTTTTAAAAACATGTTTAAGTAAATAAACAAATAATAAAATCCATACATTACAGATAAGCTACAATGGGTGGATAAGGAGGTCCATTCAGTTAAACCACGTGTATTGGGTGGATAAAGGTCAACATGATGGTTCATTCAGTAATACCGTGTGTGTAATACAACTGTAGATCTGAATCTGCCAAATCGATTACTTCGTTTATCAACCCGTGAAAAGTTTCCACACCCTTTTTCCTTTCTGTGTCTCTGATTGAGATCGACTTACCTTGCATGCGTAATAAGCGCAATATTAATAAACTAAATATGAACATAGAAAAATGTTATATAACAAGTTATAAATTTTTTTGCCATTGTCATAAACCTCTAAAACAGACAGTAGCGTCATACCCCGACTTTCAACGTCCTCAATACACGCAGTTACGATCAATGGAATTCTCGAACCCTCTCGTCTAAAAGAAAGAAAGAAAGACGTTGATTTATCACTGCAACTTCTCAGTCAAATGTCAAAGGTCATTCAACGGCATGCTCAACCTAATACTGCTGGTATCATGATGCATAAGGTACCAATGTGAAATCTTGAAAAGACATAATCCGTCAGTAAAAGTCTAGATCCGTTGTTAAGTCTTAATCAGTCTGTAAAAGTTCTAATCTGCTAAATATAAGTGGTCTTAATTCGTTAGCAAAGATTCAAAACTCTTCATCCATTAGTAAAAGTCTTAAGTCGCAGGTAAAATTCTTAATCCATTGGAGATGACCTATTGAAAACCTGGGAGTCGGGTTACAGTGGTAAAGCAAGTCGAAAGAACTACCAACGTGTTTTAAGTCTAGAACTGGACACTACTATAGAACTGACACAAAGTACAGGTCTAACAACTTGATTTTTGTCATATTATCTACCCTAGATATTTCGCTTAAATTCATCTGTGATGTTTGTCCACCACAGTGTTGTTTGGGCGGCTGGTTTAATCAAGAATATACTTAATACATAATTATTTCACAATCTATTCTAACTGCAGTAGGTAATGAAGCAGGCATTCTAAACAGCTGCATCAACAAAGGCATTCAGAAACAAAGACTCCTGCATATTTCTTATGCTCATTTATCAAGTAGTAGCAAACAAAGCAACTGATAACAGACAACTTCGTCGTCCAACGTCTGTTTCGTATACCTGGTGACGGCTCTGATTCGAACTCCGAAAAGACCTTCTTTCGACAGCGACAGCGTTCGCCTCAGCGTCTGTTCGCGCGAACGATAGATGAGAAACACCGACAGAGACATCTGAAATTTATTCAGAAGAAACGTTTCAGCAAATCACCGTCAGAAAATCTTTAGAAATCTCTGACACAGCAGAACAAAAATCCATGTGACAACAGCTTCTCAGAGATGCTGCAAAATGCAGTAACCCACTTCAAACAATTCCTGTAAAACTGATCAGAGAATTTGTCCGCTGCTGATGAAATTCTAATCTAATTGATTCGACTGATAAACACTCTAAAGCGAGCCACAAACTAAAATCACAACCCAACAAGATTAGATTGACGAGGCCAGAGTCTAGAACGTAAACTCAAAACACAGAGCAAGCGATACAAAAAAGGGAATTTATCCCTAACCTAAACATGTCAAGAACCTACAGATTAGACTGAAACAATGAAATCCAGGCATTGGCGGTGCAATCAAGCTACAATAGGTCATGGAAGGTCATTTCACAAGCCTATTTTACTCATGAATGTCTGCCTTTTGACCTGCCAAAGACACTTCAAAATTGTTAATATCTTCTTTATATTTAATTTCTTTGACCTGCCGAATAACTCTCATGACACTGATGCGACCTGCTGAAATTGTATAGCTGGAGCCGCCACTGAATCCAGGACCTTTGACCAACAGCCAAGAAAGTCCTTTAATCCAGTATTGCAGCTGCATTGAAATTTAGTCTCATATTTGAAACCTGTAGCACCGTATGTAGCAACACACAAACACGCGTTATATGAAAGCAGCAGCAGTAAAGATAAAAAATTCAAAATTATGTAGAGCAACAATATCATTACTTCATTTATAAGAATGTCTTCCCGCTGGCCATCTCGTTTCAAGTAGTTATTACTCAACTGCGAAGCAATAAAACAGAAAAATGCAACAATTTTATACAGAAATTTAAATTAAATTCATATGGAAATCAATTACAATTCATCGTTTTTTAATCAGCTAAATGTAAATAAGCAGGAAGTAACAGTAAAATCGGAGACAATGGTGAAAAACAATGGCAAATTCCTGACCTACATACGGGTAACAAAAAAAATCAGAGAGTTAAAGACAGATCTATATATTATCTGTAATTGCAAAAAACAAATCATCGCAAATAATCAAATGTTAAAATTGAAAGGAGAAGCAAATCCTTGAAATACCTCATAAGCATTTTTTCCAATCAGTTTACTCTGACCATTTTCGATTCTGTATAACAGAATTCGAAGAGTCTGTGCTCCTTCCAAGTCAATATCAAAGTCCTGAACACACACAGCAACGTCACAAAATCACAATGTAATGTAAGTATTATGTAGCACTGTAGCATAGCAACATGCCATAGTGTAGGTAGCATCATGCTCCGACTTTCAGATTAAGATCAAACAGTGACCAAGCAGATTTCCTTTAGCAGACTTAATCTGATTAGCACTTTGGATAAGACCCCCAAACAGCCTTTGTGGTACTTGAAGATACTCATTTTACATATCTATCGTAGCCTGACTTTTGGGTTGCCATAGCCTACTGGATTTCAACCGAGCCACTCCAAAGAATTCTGATAACTGAGTAGAGTCACTCGAAGCATCAATGACATAAAACCCTTTTGCACTATAATAATAATTATATAGATTAGAATAATAATCTAACGGCTCAATTCAACAACCAAATCCAACAATGAAACAGCACTTTCATTTTAAGGCCAACCATCACAATATCCGCACAATGCCTGTATAACGTACTTGTAAGTAATATATGCGAAGCAATGCAAATTTGCAAATCATTGTGGCATGGAAATTTTGTGTTTATGAAATCCAGAATGTAAAATCTGGAGATGCGAGTGTTTTATGAGTTCACTGACCTCGTCCCAGTTGGGCTCAGAACTATTGTTGATGACTTTTGTCTTCGCCTGCATCAGGAAATGACCAAATGAGTCGACCTCTACGCAGCAGAACGTATCTGATCACAACAAAACGAAAACAAAGACCAACCTATGAATCAATCAATCAATCAAATAATCAGTCAGCTACTCACAAGCTTAATCAAATCAAGGGCTGGGAGATGGTTAATCACGGACACACTGGCACAAAGATCAGTTGGGTAAGTTTTCAGCTACCATCACACAATGAATATTGTGACTATATGATCATTGTGATAACAACCCAGGCAATTAAGATCATTGTGATCGATGATCGTATACCTGCTGGTTGCTTCAATCCTTGAAGACTTCGGATAGTAATCGTGAGACTGCCAAAAAGATATTCTTCCTCAAGGCAGAAGTCTGCAACAAATGAACAGCAATCAATATGTCATCAATATTCACTAAGCAGACACTACAATTTCAGTTATGTAAGATTCTCACAATATAACCATAACCATGAATTTGATTGATTCCATCAAACAACAAACAAATCAGCACAAATGAAATACAAGCAATCAAATAAACAAAGAGTTGTCAAGAAATAACTGAGAACAAAAAATTCTAGAAGGACCAACATAGCATATTACGGTACAAAATCGACATAACGAAAAATATCAATAACAATAATCCATCATTGGGTTTAAAAAACTAAAAAAAAACAAAGACAATGTTTTAGGAAATATTCATGAAGTAGGTTGAGTTTACCTTCTTGCCCGAACAGTGCTCCCATGGAACTCATTCGAGGTAGCTGTAACAACAGAGAAAAATGCAAAACTAAACCATTGACTCTGAAAAGCTCAATTTAAGACAATTGTATTGTCTGCAGAAATCTGTTCAAATACTTTCAAAGGACCTCTCAAAGGGTTTGAAAAATAGTCAGCCAAAAAACATGAATTTAAAATGAATCAAACATTTCTGGGGAGCAGTTCACTGGTAATCCAATCGGATCAATTAGCTAATAAACTGTTTATATGAGGCACTGCATAGTGTATAAGTACCTAGTTACATTGCCTTACGTGAGATCAATAAAGATATCCCACCTGGATGCTGTTCAACATGCTGTTCAGGTCCGGAGTGGACAGATTGATTGGTGGCTGTACTACAATTGGCACAAAAGAAACAGATCAAAGCATTATATGCACAAGACATATAACATAATATTTAAAAAATAAAAGGATAAAACATATTGAAAATATCATACGAAAAACACCCAAGTGGCACCGCCCCAAAGAAACAGTAACAAATTTCCATTAAAAAGAAAATGATTAAGTTTTTCAATTTTTACAGCTATGTAAGTAACCAGATACTCAATTACTTAATCTACCATTTACTCCAATCAATTCTGTGGCACTGCATCATTTGATCATCACCTCAATGGAAACAGCGGTAAAAGGATGGTAAAACCTGGGAGAAGTCCCGTTGAAATGCATTACATAAGAGGAAATAAGAAGATTAATAATCCTTTGAAATGATCATTGATTGCCAGCATGTTTGTTATGTCAGCAGCAGAAAAAGTTTTTACATTTGCTTTACTAGTTAAAAAATCCATGCACTATTGCAATTAAGTAGCTAATTAGGCTCATTAAGGTCCCAGCTGCTAAAGTTTAGAAAGTCTTACACTGACTTACAGCTCACAAAAATAATAAATAAAATAATACAATTAATTATTATTCAAATTACAGTCTTTGCTGCACAGGCCCTGAATGGCAGAACTCCAGCTTGTTCTTTCATAGTCGGATGAAAGCAGGAGACAATAGGTTTTGTTGTATTTGTCATTCTGGACGGCAAATTCAAGGTTGGGAGACTCCAAGATGAGAGTTGCTTTCTGAAACAAGTAAAAAATAAATTTCAGCTCTTCGACACATCATTTACTTACATATGAACTAGTTCTTACTGAGTCTGAACAACTCTTTAGAAAGCCATTGGTAGCAGTTTACAGAAGTACCTAACAGCACTACAAACAGTTTCTGGACACAGAAATACTACACATGTACACATAGGCGTAGGAGGCGGGGGTCCAGGAGGGGCAAATGCCCCCCAAAAAATTTCGGGCAAATGTGTTTTTCAGGCACAACAGGCACGGGTGGTAAAACAATTTCGGTTAATATTTTGGGGGCAAACAGGTAAGTGAGGATTTTTTTCGGGCGCACAGTGTAAAACAGCTATATTTTGTCTAGAGTAAATCGGAAAATTTTGGACCGACGACTAAAAAAAGTCGTCAGATTTTTCGCTAAAAAAAGGTCATCAGATTTTTTTTCGGGCGAGGAAATAGGAAAATTTTGGGCGAATGTCTACAAAATCTTTAAAAAATTGTGATAAAAGTTTTCGGGCAAAAGTAAAAGTTTTGCCCCCCACTGCCGAAATGTCCCATATGCCTATGCATGTACACCATCACAAATATATGCACACACAATACTAGAGCAATAAGAGCATATTGGTGATACTTCCTGATACCCTGGAGCAATTTGCGCAATCAATCGATAAGCCTTTAAGTAATAGAGCTACATAAATATCTCATTAGATTCCATGACTAATCAGTCAGGATGGGAAGCTCACCTGCTCAAGCAGCTTCTTTTTAATCTTCTCTATGTTTTTCGTATGTGTCCTGAATGACCATTGTCGCTACAAAATGAAGTTTTCAACGCAGTTGCATTACAAATACAAGAATGATTCATTAAATTTAAAAATCAAACCAGTTGATCTACAATAAACGAAAAAACTATAAAGCAAATTTAAATAAGAATGCAACACAAAAATTTTCAGATATTTCACACATATCTACCGTAAATGAAAATAGGAGTGTGAGAAAACTTGTCAAATGGCTGATGAGGTTTGGTGGTTCAGTCAAAACACAATTCCTGAGGAGCTACATGTATAATGTTATTTTAGAAAAAGTGAACATGCAAGCAACAGACCTGGAATTCCTCGGAGGTCTTTGCGCGCTTCATCTCAACTTTGAGGTCGCTCTGTAAGTTGATGACTTTCCGACGAATTGGTTCAATGTCTGGATTCTTCATTTCATCTGAAAAAAGGGTTTAATGTCTGAACAAAGGTTCATCATAAAAAAAAATACGCATAACAAATAAAAAAATAAATCAAAAGTAAAAGTAAATCAAACGCGAAAACGAAAAGGAAATTTCTTATGCATGAATAATAAAAAAACACAGTACAAAACAAAATGAAACGTGAAAGCAAAACGGTCACGAAAAATGTCAATATTTGCCACTTCTCTGGCAACAAACTGTGAAAGTAAAACTGCAAAACTGTGTTCAAACCATAATCTCATTATCCAAGCAGGGCCTTTGTATGGTTTTAAAAGCTGCTATATAAATGTTAGGAAACAGAATGTTTGTTCAGATGTCTCGCATGGTGTTCAAGAAATGCTTCAAAATAAAGAAATTAATGATTCCTCTACTGTCACCAAGTTGCTGTCCTCTTCGGCAGTGTAGTGAATATAACAATACACTGGTAATTAAAACATACCACTTTCTGCACTGGTAACACTGAAGCTCAGGTCGGCAAGAGGTATGAACCATTCTGCCTCAAATGAAACACGCTGCCTAGGAAAACAACAGAAATGCAAATCAATGTCAGGCAAAAAACAGAGCTCCGACAGTAGAATGACAGAGTAGGCACTAGCATTGCAAATGTAAAGACTATGATAAATGTAGGGTATCTAATTTATTAAATGTCCATGTTAAAGCAAATGTCAATATGGCCGACATACAGGAGTTGTTTCTGAGTAGGTATCTATCAAAATCATTCACTCACTAGAAAGTGAAAACTTTTTCGATCTGCAATGGCTCATGCAAATTGCTTTATGATTAAGCAAGGACAAAACTTACCTAGAAAGCGCTATAAAGTTCTACAAGGCAAAGTGGTACATTACATTACTAATCTAATCCATTAATCTAAGATTTCTATTAATCATCAATCTAATCCAATGATCTCTACAATGCCATTATCATAACACAGAAGGCATCAATTGAAGGAAGTCACTTCAAGCGAAAATGCAGCCAACGACCACAATCTGTTGGAAAAGTCTATTCAAAAATAACGGAAAGGACAAGGCAAAGACGCTAGTTACGGTAAGGGTAATTGCCTATTTAATAAATACCGTAGTCGGAGCGCTTACTGGTTACGATGCCATATAAATTGTCATAATTATTGTAATTATTATTATTAGCACTGGCCTAGTTAGCTACACCAGTAAGCGAGAGCGGCATTCGTCTGTTGGTTGCAACGGACTGCGGTTCAAGCCCCGGGCTGGGAGTTGACATTCAGAGATTTAGATATCTCGGGCTAGCACGTGTGGGACGCAGAGGTGAAAGCTCCTGCGGAGCGACCTTGGGCAAGTTGCTTACCCATCATTGTCTGTGGGGAAGGCAACGGGAAACCACCTCACTCATCTCATCCCCAGGGGCGTAAAGCCAATGAACCTGCCTTCGGGCAGAGAACCATCATCATCATTATTATTAGCATGCCAAACTGTCAATCAAGAGGACGGGATTGGTTCAGAAATTTGGTTCACAATGTCTACTCCATATGCACCCCCATAGCCAGCTCAGCTATAATGAGTACACTGACCATACACTGTTGCTGAGAGTATGACATGTTTGGGGCGAGAGGACTGGCCAGTGGCCACCATATGCAGAGGCTAAGAAAATGAAGTCGCTAACACTCCACACCCATGACTCACCTCAGCGTTAGCTCAAGGGACAGTGTTCTTCTTCAATCACTGTTGGCCCACACAATCACGATTAGTAACACACAATCATGATTATTAATTTGCCAGATAGGAATACGTTTAAGGTACTTGGTTAAGAGCTTCTGCCTGGCACAGACAAAGAAGTCGTTGAAGAGGAAGATGTGCCTCAGCTTCCGAATCGATCCAACTCTTTCCACCACATTGTCGTGCTTCGCCAGGTATCTCTGGTAGTCAGGCTGCACACAGAAAATCTCAAATTCAGTAATGGTTTCATCAAAAAGGACCATTCCATTAAGTACCACAACACTAGAACGGTTCCATGGAGCAATACTAAGTACTGTATTAACAATTGACATTGTGAAACCTTTTGTTTAGAACAATACAAGGTAGTGTGTTATAAATTCAGTGAATCTTTCATTAGGCCACAACACAATTATTGTGTAGTCAACACATTAATCACAAGACTGAACTAAAAGCGACTGGGAACCAATGCAGTTCATCATCATCATTATAGTGCTAAGTTGTTTTGGAAGCAATTTCAAGTACTGTACTATAGCAAGAGCCTCTTCTAAATCTGCATTACACTTTGGATCTGTAAGCTCATCATATATCACAGGAATATATACATACATATATATAAAATCACACTACATAACATCACTTTACATCACTTTACTCAGACCATCAAAGTGGCTGATCAAAGAAAAATACTTACGGTTTCCTTTCGGTTGGGATTTTCAAAATCACTGAGAAACTTCTGGGCCACTTTGTGAGTTTTCTGGAGCAGGTCGTAATCAGCATGGCCTGGAGGGGTATAGTTGATCAGATCCTACATGAAGAAAAAGAAGAAGATCCACACAGATGTTAACACTCAACATGTCACTCAGGGCTAGACTTAAGCTACCAGTATCAACCAAATTACCAATGTAGCCTGACTTCTTTTAATAACGACTCATCCAATTTCGACTTGGATTCTCCAGTGGATCAAGGAAATGTATTTTACTATGGTTTAACTGAAGCTGCCATCGATTAATTATAGGTCCGTTCCAAAAGGACTGTCTCACACGCAAGAAAACACAGTTTGATGCAATGCCACTCATGAGAACTGCTTGTCTGGTTGTTAACCTAATGCAAATTATGACAATCAACAATATTTCCTATCACCAAACAAAAGCTGCCTCAGGTAAATCAGAACACTGACCATCGTTTGGTCACACAATTATTGGATCAGTTTTGGTGCCATACTGAACTGCAGAAAGACCAAGGGAGCAAGTCACTTATTGTGATCATATACAACAAATGAGGGAATATGTTACTTAACTTTTACTTGAGCATTGTAAAGAGCTCACAAAGTTTCGTCAAAGCTATTTAGGAGACTTACTTGTAAGACAAGGGTGTTCCTTTGAATTCGCACGACAGGCTTATGCAGCAGCTCTGAAATAATCAATCGTATAAAATCCATTAACTAACCAATCAAAGTAAGTCTCAATAAACTGATCCAACTCAATCAAATCAATCACTAATCATTCAATCAATCAGCTATATAAATGTACGATTACAATTACAATCAATTAAAACAGCAAGATATCTCAATACAGACCAAGAATCAAACAACTGCAGGACACCACACTATATAAAGTTCAGCTAGTTTAACCTACCTTAACTTATCTGAACCAACTTAATCAAAATCTTAGTCTTAAACCAACGACTCAAAGTAACCATCAATCATTTATTTATTTTATTTATTCATCTCATTTAATCGTTTCCCTGCACTTATTGTGAACTCAATGTAGATATATCTGTGCAAGCGGATTTGTCCGGGTCATGAAACCGACTCAGAACTCTACCAGAGACTATGGTACCACACAATGGTCATTTCTAATCACTGTTTTTCCTTTGCAGACACAAGAATCTAGTAGACTATTGCAATCAGAATTATCAGAACTGGATAGTTCCACTGATTTTGCTACAGCTGCTTTTCCACTAACCTTCAAGAGTTCCGATCGTGTTTCCAGTTTTCTCTCCACCTTTCACATGAATATCCTAAAAAATGAATAAAAACACTTGTCAAAAACACGTGACTGCCCGATGATCCACATAATCACAAAAGTGGTCAAACATAATAATATCAGCAACTGCTTATACTCCACCATCATATATCTTCTCACGCCACATTTCCAATATAATTCAATTCAATTCATTTATTGCAACCATCACCCATAAACAATAGACATAGTATAACATGCTTCACATAATTGGATGGCAGCAAGGAAGGCCCTAAGGGATGAATATCCCGCTAACAGGGACACCTAATTACATGTGCAATTTTAACAGATGGCTAGACGGTTGACATCATGAATTGAAAAATAGGTTAAAAGAACAGCATGAGATGAGAATTAATGTAGTAAACTTAACTAAAGAACGCAAAACAAACACAAAATTGTTTAAAAAATTTAAATAAAAATCAGTTAAATATCTTTGCAGTCATTTATCAAGTAGTTGCATAGTAGTGTTTTTACCCTTTGTAAACTGGAAGCTTGCTGAATATGATTAGGAATCCTAAGCTAACACCTTTCATGCTGCAGTAATTTAAATGCATTGAGGCATAAATTCATGGCCGCTTCAAGCCACCCCATAGTGTGTTAAATCCTAATCTGCTTAAGATGCAACTGAATCAAAAAATTTAACAAAACCAGAACCAGACCAGAACTGCTCAGCTGTCTGTAAAGCTGCTATAACTCCGTTCAGTGCTTATAAATGTATTGCTCATTATGTGTAAATTCATTTAGGAGAGCATAAAATGTCTGATGAAGAAATAGCCGACCTTTGTCAAGCTGAGGAACTGAGGATTCTCCTGGTAGCATTTCTTGACAGTTTTGATGGCCGTCTGATAGTTCTTCAGGTAGGCTGGAGCAATTCGATATTCCTCCTCCGCCTAGATACAAGAAATATTCTGTGATTGTTACCATCTAAACAAAACAACGTAAACTACTCTACCTATAGTTAACTTTTTCATACTGGTATAGCACTACTAAAGAAATAAAAAATCAATCACTGGCTACTAACTCGTTGTAATATTAATACAGTCCAACAATATGGAATTTGATTCCTCTGGCAATGCACCACCTCCCTAACATTACCTGCTCTGAATTCCATATGCAGCCTACGACCACTTTCTTCCACTAGACCTGCGTTGGAAGTGTCTTTGATTAGGAATCTCTTGAAAGGAACACTGTATAAATTATTATCAACTGATTGATTTAGAGCACTAAGCAATTGCATGCCAAGGGCTCCCCATCTTCCCTGCCTTGTCTAGCCAATATACCACACCCCCACTCAAGCCTAACGGATTCCAGGTCTGATTCTGCCAGACGGATTGCAACTTCTAAATACATTCAGAAGATTCAGAAGAAGCCATCATGAAGATGAAGCATAAATTTATGTAGCTCCATTACCAGTTGGTGGAAGATTTCGGCCACTTCCTGTTCGTCGGACCATTTCTCGACCTTAGGTCGGAGTGCGTGGATGAAGATGTAGTGGATTCTATGCAGATCCGGAATCTTGAGGAATATCGTATCGATGTCAGCCAGCGACAGGATGCACTGCGCTGTGTCAGCCAGGTTCTTAAACGTCTGCACGTACTAGAACAACGAAACATGCGCACATTATATATATTGCTATTAATTGTCATTTTCTCAACGTACTGGTCAATGTGATAGGCTCTGATCAAAAAGTCTCAAGTTGGATTTTTTTATTTTCAGATTATAATGAAAGATTCACTTCTCGATATCATTTAACAGAAATATTCCCACAAAATTTATGTCCTTTAAAAAATGCACCTATTAAAGTAAAACTATATGGATACATTCGAACCACATGATAAATAAGCCAGACAATGGATGGATCCAGATTTGATGAGGGCCTATGACAACAGAGACCATTGCCCTCGAAAAAAAATTGTGTGGCATTAGGGCTGCCAACCGTCCCGGATTCGCCGGAACAGTCCCGGAATCGACCCTGTGCGTCCCGTGTCCCGGATTGATCTCAAATTGTCCCGGAATTTGGTCCAGAGATCCACTTAGCACAATTATTGTTCCTATTAATTTTTGCTTACTACACTCAGCCATTTGTACGATGATTTTTACGTTCTGCTCTCTATCAGACATATACATTACGTTGTTGGCTGAGCATCGGGTGTTAAAGTCTTCAAAACCTTACAAATCACTGACACTCGGTGTTCAGTTTAGCTTTATTGTATCCAATTTTAAATGTTTTTTGCGAGATAGCGTTCAGCATTTTGAACAATCTGTTGTCTAACAATCGCAATTACCTGAGCACCGAGAGTTCACCGACCTTATTAAAGCACAACACGTTAGCATGACATGATTGTGCTGATTTCTGCGACTTTGTGCCCAGTGTTCTGGAACTGCTCAACGCGCAAAAGTAGGCTCTATAATATATTAAGTATAGGCCCTAAGTTTAATATAAATTCTGCTCTCCGGTCGCAGACCTATGAGCCTACGATGCCTACGAACTTCCTTCAATTTTAGCTCATAGCCTAAGTCTTACTCTGATGAGCTATTATGGTGAGTGGAGTTTGAAACGCTTCTTCTCGAGGTTGATTCTTGTCTGAAATTTAGGCTATAAAATTATGTCTTTTGATGATTTGTCTGAAATTATTAAGGACTTTTTTTAGTAGATTGTACAGGGTGGGCCAAAAAAAGACCCTCCTAGGTTTTTTGCCAATATCTTGACCAAAATTAAGAATTTCCAAATGAAATTTTACAGGCTTATAGACAATTCATATTTACACGTGATGGCCAAATTTCATCAAAATATTTCAAACAAAGCAAAAGTTATGCCACTATTATGGAGTCCACCTACCGGTTTTTGACGATTCAAAAACATAACGCAACAGAAAGTAGGTTTTTGCCAATATCTTGGCCAAAAGTAGCCTAAGAATTTCGAAATGAAATTTTACAGGTTAATAGACAATTCATATTTACATATGATGGCCAGATTTCATAAAAATATTTCAAACAGAACAAAAGTTATATCACTTTTAGTGAGGCCACCCTACGTTTTTTGATGATTCAAAAAAGTCAAAAAACGTAGGGTGGCTGTGACAGGTTCTTTTCAATTCCACAACAAACAACTCGGTCTTCGTGAATTAAATGCATATATTGCTCGAACATAAATAGCCTTTTCTTTAGGCATAACAGACAAAATATGATATCTGTATGTCGTCAATGTTTAAGTTTAATGTCGCCGTTCTTTCTCTTCGTCGCAACATCCGGGTCTCTTCCTGGCTCCACCTCCCTAAGGTACAGTTCGACCAGACTTGTCGGCGGCGGTCTTCAGACTGACTGGTCACTGGTGTCGCTCTAGCTACCATCAGAAAACACCAGAGCACACCAGTGACCGAAGGATCGTCAGTAGGATCGTCCGAAGGGTCATCAGAAGGATGGGCGATGCGAACGTGACAGTGGCCTCACTAAAAGTGATATAACTTTTGTTCTGTTTGAAATATTTTTATGAAATCTGGGCATCAAATGTAAATATGAATTGTCTTTAAGACTGTAAAATTTCATGTCGAAATTCTTACTTTTGGTCAAGATATTGGCAAAAAACCTAGGGGTGGGTCTCTTTTTTATGGCCCACCATGTAGATGTAGATTCAATACTGGGCTGACATAACATTTGTTGCATTATGCGCTTCTGTGGATTGTGTAAATTGGTAATGGTACATCGAGTGGCTGAAGGTGTCCCGGAATGGCAAAATCAAAAGTTGGCATCCCTATGTGGCATAATACAGACAATTATAAACTTGCATGATTTTGAAGTAAATTTTAAAATTCTTATTTATAGTTAACAACATAATGAAATTTTTTTTCTTGAACCGAGCTATGAAATTAGATTTCTGAACAGCTTGTAGCTGTCACAGCATTATGAAGTCCGACCAATATTTCATTTCCCTTTGTGTTTTGACTTTGCTTGCGTTAAAAGGTCTGTAATAATAATGATAATAATAATAATAGTAATAATGATAATTATTACAATGTCAAGCACGTGAGAGTAGTATAACTGTGTCACTTTAATAACACTAAAGGGCAGTCATTATCCTTTCAAATGATGATACATTTTATTGAGCAGGGGTTGTAAAATAAATATAGATTTGCAATTTTGCTTGTCATGATTGCTGCATTAATATAAGAAATTTAAGCAGCACTTATAATCTTGAAAATGTTACACCAAAGTGAAAATGAATAGTTTAAGACATGTATGTTTTATCAGAATACGTCAAAGAAAACTTTGAAAAGTTGAAAAGTGAAATCTTAACCTGTAGCGTATTAAATCGCTATTATCTATCAAACTAACTTGTCTGATATTATATGTTAATTCTAAGTAGGAGTTAAGCTAGGTAATTTAGTTGGCGTATCTAGATTAATAATTTGGCGTCTAGTGGATTAGTAACTAGGAGACCACGAATTTTGCGTACATGAGCGAGGCAGTCATGGTGACGTCAAGCGGTTACTACAGACGCTTACGTAAGCGAAAACATTTGCATTGACGCGTAACCAATAAAAAGCATCGAAATAAGCTTAACGGTTGGAATTGAATGGAAACAGCCACGTCATTGAAATTTGACATAAACGGTTGATTCCTTGCTTGAACATTGAGAAAGATGGTTGTTCAGTTGTGGCTGGCAATTCATTTGAAGTTTATTCAATGGTGAGGATGATGATTATGCTCGTATCTGGTCGTAAAACAGTACGAGGCATTCGTGTGAGAGTAGAGGCGATTTAGAAATTCGAAGTTGCGAACTCTAACGTCCGTGAAGTCTACATTGTGATCGTGACGGTTGGTGAGACGATATTCGTGTGTTGAGAAACGATTTTGGGCTCGTTATCTCTGATTGACATTTCAAGGTCATTTTCAATTGGGAAGGAAATTCTCATTGGTTGGAGTGTGATAATTTGATGCTACGGAAGTATTGAATATTGTCTTGTCTGGTATTCGATCTGGATTCCACAGCTTGACAGTATCTCATTATCCTTCTTCAAATATAGCACGAGGTTGCTTATCTTCATTCAGTGAATCTATGGAGAATCAGCAGAACTATTTCTTCAAATATAGCACGGGGTTGCTTATCTTCATTCAGTGAATCTACAGAGATCTACAGAACTATTTCAAGGCCGTTTTACACTGCAGAAACGACATGTCATATATCTCAACTGTGGAGCACAGATAAGCTAAAAGATAATTATAATTAGTGATACGCCAAATAAGTAAATAGGAATATTGCATAATTGTATTGTGTATTTAATAGTTTTCAATTATATCATACATTTATAAAGAATTGGTGTCTCTTTGAACGGATCATTTAAATGCAGTACATTTTCAATTACCCGCTAAAATAAGCATAAAAACGGAGACGTTACAAATGGGGTGCTCGCGTCGGGATAAAATTGACAATATTATTGTTGATTAGATTGAACTTTACTGACATTTATATTGAAGAGACAAAGCTAATTAAAATGACGATCTATTTGGAAATTGTTAAGCACAGCGCAACGCCAAGCGCCGCGCGTGTATAGATTTTAAGCATTAGAGTCGGTGCGATAATCCTTATTGCGTAACATACACCAGAGATTGTATCACGTTAAGAGGGAGCATTAGTGTGACGCTTAATAATTTTAATAATTATTATAAGCGAGTGTGAAATTGTATAGCGCATATTTGAGCGTTAAATTTATTACTACTTGACCAAAAGTGAGTAAGTAAGAATGTCAATCGCAGACTGGCAACAGTGGTTGGATATGGGACGTTCATTCTCATTGGAAGGTGAAGAGCTGAAGGCATTTGTCAGAGACAGACAAAACGAATTTAGACAGCAGAGAGCGGATGAACGAGAAGAAGCAAAGGTTCTTAGAGATGCAGAGTCAGAGCTTGAAGCGGCTAAGTTAGCTGAAGCAAAAGCAGCAAGAGAGAACGAGTTGGAACTAGCGCGAGAGGCGACTAGATTAGCCGAAGTAAAGGCAGTTAGAGAAAAAGAAATAGAAATAGCGAGGATGGCTGACGCGAGACTGATACGCGAAGCAGAGATGAACGAGGCAAGGCTTACGCGAGAAGCAAATGACGTCAGACTGGAAAGAGAAGCAACTGAGGCAAGGCTTGCAAGAGAAGCGAATGAAGCTTTGGAGAATAAGAGGCTTGAGGTTCAAGTGAGAATGAGAGAGATGGAATCGGGAGATAGACGAAACAGGGATGATGGAGATTCCTACATGACGATGGGTGACAATCACCAAGGAAACCAAAGTCATAAGGGAATGAAGAACATTAAGTTCCCAATATTTAACGAGGCAAAGGACTGTCTCGATGCGTATCTTCTTAGATTTGAGCGGACGTGTACGACATACGAGATACCAAGAGATGTATGGTCACTGATGCTAGCGCGACATCTAGAGTCGAAAGCTTTAGAAGTGTACCAGCGTTTGTCGGCTGAAGAAACACAAGACTACGATTGTTTAAAGAAGCATCTCCTGAAAAGATTCCAATTAACAGAAGGAGGATATCGTAACAAGTTTAAGACTAGCAAGATGGAACAAGGAGAGACTCCTTCAAATTTCATTTACAGATTACAACGATATTTGCAGCAATGGTTGCTACAAGCTGGATTTGAGCAGACCTACGAAGGAATCGAGGATCTACTGCTAAAAGATCAATTTTTCCTCACTTGCAGTAACGAGTTGAGGATATTCATTAAAGAGAAAGGAAAAATGAGCTTAGAGGACACATTGACATGTGCAGAATCTTACATCGAAGCTCATGGGTACAGATATGCAGAGAATTCTGTAAAACCTCAAGGGAGATTCAATAATGACAGAGGTAATGGAAAGCCATTTGAAGAGAAATCGAGAGAGAAATTCCAAGGAGATGTAAACAGAGGAAGAGTTGAAACAAGACAGAACAAGTAAGGTAGGTCATAAAGCATTTGATTGTGTGCATAAAGCCAAAGGGTTTGTTAAACACACAGCAGCAGCAGTACAGATTTACGAGAATAGGGCGTACAGGGCTGTACAGACAAATGAAAATACGAAATCGAATGAAATTGACAGAACAGTAGAACGCCAGGATAGGAAAGGTAGAGAAGAAGTACCGAAACATATGGCAGCAAGTACGGTAGTTACAGAACGGAAAGATGGTTGCATTGACATTGAAAGTATAGACGAATGTCAAGCGAAGGTCAATGGAGTAGAAGCCAATTGTCTTTACGATTCTGGAGCGAGTACATGTATTGTGAGGAGATCGCTAATCAAGGATAGTGATTTGACTGGGAAGGAAACGCACTGCATCCTAGTTGATGGGAGCTTAAGGTGTTTTCCTACAGCCAATGTAAACATTGAGAGCGAGTATTTTACTGGTGAAGTTGAGGCAATGGTTATGGATGAACCAGTAAAGCCGATAATTATTGGACGCGTGAGAGGGTTAAAATATACAGTAACGAATGAGAACACGGATGAAAATATAATTAATTGTGACAAAGGAGAGAAAGTGAATGAGACGATTATGAGTGAGAAACAAGAAAAAGTTGAGTATAAAGGAATACTCAAGAGAAATGTGAATGCTAATTCACGTTGGCAAGATGCCAAGAAGACAGTAAGATTTGAGAGTGATGAAATGAGCACGGAGTATGATGACGTAGTAGAGAAATATGTAAGTGATGACGTCATGAACAGTGACGCACATCAAACGACAGCAGCGATAGAAACGAGAGCTGAGTCGAAGAAAGTGGTGAAATATAAACCACTCAAGGTCACAGAAATGCCCGACCTTAATATAACCACAAAAGAAATAAAGGAATTACAGAAGACAGATGAAACATTGAAGAGTTGCTGGGATAAAGCATTTGAATGGAATGGCGATGAGAAGAGTACAGAAAAAGTACTGTACGTAAAGAAAGATGGACTGTTGTACCGGAGATGGAAGGAAGTATTGAAAGATGAAGCGAAATGGCAGTTGATGGTACCGAAACAGTTGAGAAACAAAGTTCTAGCTGTAGCACATAACTCGCTACTGTCAGCTCATCTAGGCATGAAAAAGACTCACGATAAAATTGTGAATGAATTTTATTGGCCAGGGATAAATCAAGAAGTTCGGCGATACATATTAAGTTGTGATGTATGCCAGAAAGCAGTGGATAAGAAAGTGAACTACAAGGCACCGATGGGACATCTTCCAGTGCTAGATGTGCCGTTCAAGCATGTCTGTGTAGATATCATAGGAGCCATAAAGCCAATGTCTATGAGAGGATATCGTTATGTATTAACGATTATCGACTTAAGCACCAGATATCCTGAAGCAATACCGTTGAAAGGTATTAGTACCGAGGAGGTGGCGGAAGCCTTGTTTAACTTTTACTGTCGGATGGGCGTACCAGAAAGAATTCATACAGATAGAGGGAGCCAGTTTACATCAGAACTAATGGCCGAAGTAAACAAGATGTTATTAATCAAGCATACGATGACAAGTCCATACCACGCGATGGGAAATGGTTGTGTAGAACGTCTTAATGGCACGATTAAGACTACACTGAGAAAATTGATAGGTGAACAAGTTAAAGAGTGGGACAGGTACTTGGCACCACTACTTTTTGCATTACGAGATACTGTACACGAGAGCCACGGATACACGCCTTTCGAATTAATCTTCGGAAGATCATGTAGAGGTCCGGTACAGATATTGAAGGAACTGTGGACAAACGAAAAAGTGGAAGACGAGGTGAAGGATGTGTACACATATATGACAGATCTACGAGAACGTATAGAGGAAACATGTAACATGGCGCAGAAAGCAATTCACAAAGCTAATGCGAAGAACAAGAAATACTACGATAAAAAGGCACGATATAGAAAACTGGAGATAGGTGATAAAGTCCTATTGTTACTGCCGAGTTGTAATAATAAGATGCTTGTTAAATGGCAAGGACCATTTGTTGTCAGAGGGAAAATCGGAGATTACGATTACAAAGTTGAGGTTGATGGTGGAAAACTGAAAACATACCACATCAACATACTAAAGAAATATTACGAGAGGAGTGAAGAAGAATTGTCAGGTTCTGAGACAATAGCATATGTGTCAGCTATTGTACATGATGGTAGAGAAGGTGAAGACGAAGAGGAGGAGATATTGAATTTGTATGTTAGTAAGCAAACTGAGACGTACAAGGATGTTGATATTAATCCACAATTAGAAGATGAACAGAGAGGTGAATTAGAGAAATTACTGAGAGAATATCAAGACATATTTACAGATAAACCAGGAAGAACGGATATGGTGAAACACGAGATTCATCTGACAAGCGATGAACCTGTTAGGATGAAAGCATATCCAACACCGTATCATCTACAGTCTGAAATTGATAAGGAAATTGAGATAATGTTAGAGAATGGAATAATAGAAAGATCAGAAGCAGCTTACGCAGCACCGCTTGTTGTTGTTAAGAAAGCTGATGGAAGCAATAGACTTTGCTGTAACTATAAACAATTGAACAAAGTGACAGTTTTTGATCCGGAGCCGATGATGTCAAACGAGGATATCTTCAATAAACTGAGTGGCAGCAAAATATATAGCAAGTTTGATTTTTGCAAAGGGTATTGGCAAATTCCAATGAGCGAAGAGTCAAAAGATTATACAACTTTCATTTGTGCAAGTGGGTTGTATAAATTCAATGTTTTACCATTTGGATTAGTAAACAGTGCTTCAAGCTACAACAGACTGATAAGGAAGATTTTGCATGGAACCGAGAATCTGGAGAGTTATGTTGATGACATACTAGCTCATACAGAAGGATGGACTAAACATATGAAGATTTTACGAGAATTTTTTCAAAGAGTGAGAGATGCTCACCTGACTTTGAAACCAAAGAAATGTTCATTAGGGTATGGTCGCATAGATTTCTTGGGTCATACGTTAAACAACGACGACATCAGTCCTAAAGGAGAATCAATAGATAAAATTGTGGAGATGCCACAACCGAAAACGAAGAAACAGATAAGAAGCTTTTTGGGAGCAATAAACTATTACAGAAAATTTATTCCTCATTGTGCTGAACTGATGGCACCATTAAGTGATTTGACAAAGAAGTCAGCAGCTAATAATGTTGATTGGAACGAGAAGTTAGATGAGAGTTTTAGCAAGCTGAAAGCAGCACTGGCTAAAACACCGATACTGAAATTACCAAACTTGGAAAAGGAGTTCGTGATTCAGACAGACGCATCAGGAAGAGGAATAGGTTGTGTCCTGATACAGCAGTATGAAGGGATAAACCACCCGATTGCATATGCGAGTAAAAAACTATTGGAAAGAGAGACGAGATATTCAGTTGAGGAGAGAGAATGTCTAGCGATAATGTGGGGAATTAGTCGGTTTGACAGGTACTTGTGTGGAAAGCAGTTTGTGATTGAGACAGACCACTGCGGACTACAGTATATGAAGGAAGGGAGAATGAGAAATGCGAGAGTCATGAGGTGGAGTCTAGCACTTCAAAATTATTGCTTTACGATACGATATATCAAGGGGAGCAATAATGTTATGTCTGATTATTTGAGTAGAGGAATTACATAGTACTTAAATATATCAGTAATGTATTATAATAATGTAGATAAGAAGTTCAGTAATGTTGTATTGTTGTGTAAGATAGAATAAGGAAGTTGATAGAAATTTAGTTGATAGATAATTAGGTGAGATTGTAAAGCCTGATTACAGACTTTTGAAGGAGGGGTATTTGTAGCGTATTAAATCGCTATTATCTATCAAACTAACTTGTCTGATATTATATGTTAATTCTAAGTAGGAGTTAAGCTAGGTAATTTAGTTGGCGTATCTAGATTAATAATTTGGCGTCTAGTGGATTAGTAACTAGGAGACCACGAATTTTGCGTACATGAGCGAGGCAGTCATGGTGACGTCAAGCGGTTACTACAGACGCTTACGTAAGCGAAAACATTTGCATTGACGCGTAACCAATAAAAAGCATCGAAATAAGCTTAACGGTTGGAATTGAATGGAAACAGCCACGTCATTGAAATTTGACATAAACGGTTGATTCCTTGCTTGAACATTGAGAAAGATGGTTGTTCAGTTGTGGCTGGCAATTCATTTGAAGTTTATTCAATGGTGAGGATGATGATTATGCTCGTATCTGGTCGTAAAACAGTACGAGGCATTCGTGTGAGAGTAGAGGCGATTTAGAAATTCGAAGTTGCGAACTCTAACGTCCGTGAAGTCTACATTGTGATCGTGACGGTTGGTGAGACGATATTCGTGTGTTGAGAAACGATTTTGGGCTCGTTATCTCTGATTGACATTTCAAGGTCATTTTCAATTGGGAAGGAAATTCTCATTGGTTGGAGTGTGATAATTTGATGCTACGGAAGTATTGAATATTGTCTTGTCTGGTATTCGATCTGGATTCCACAGCTTGACAGTATCTCATTATCCTTCTTCAAATATAGCACGAGGTTGCTTATCTTCATTCAGTGAATCTATGGAGAATCAGCAGAACTATTTCTTCAAATATAGCACGGGGTTGCTTATCTTCATTCAGTGAATCTACAGAGATCTACAGAACTATTTCAAGGCCGTTTTACACTGCAGAAACGACATGTCATATATCTCAACTGTGGAGCACAGATAAGCTAAAAGATAATTATAATTAGTGATACGCCAAATAAGTAAATAGGAATATTGCGTAATTGTATTGTGTATTTAATAGTTTTCAATTATATCATACATTTATAAAGAATTGGTGTCTCTTTGAACAGATCATTTAAATGCAGTACATTTTCAATTACCCGCTAAAATAAGCATAAAAACGGAGACGTTACATAACCAAACAACTTTGCAGCCTGCTTCTGAAATCTTGTGTGGTACAATTATTATCAATCATTTTGTCAGAGACCACAATTAATATACTTATTTAGTTATACATAATTAACACACTTAGAGCAATATTACACAATCAATAAGTTTATAAGTCCTGCACAGGCTCTGATGATGAAGTACAGTTTCGCTCTGATGACAAAGTACAGTTTCCCTGTTATCTGAGCAATCACAGCCGGTGAAATATTATTTTTTTATTACTATTAAAAAACAATCATGATAATAATTATCGTGATAATTATTATCATTAACCCAAGGTATTATGAAACAAAAACAACATAACATTAATCATCTATGATTATAATCGTTATAAATCCAATCATTCATGGGGTGACGCAACATCCTGTGAGGAAGGAAGGCAAGAATGCTAACAGACATATGGAAATCCAATAGTTTGAATTAACATGTGTGTATGTGAGTGTGCCTGTGTGTGTGTGTGTGTGTGTGAGTGTGTGTGTGTGTGTGTGTGCATGCGAGTGTGTGTTGCCACTGGCAACACACACTCACACACTCTACTCTACTTTTTCGTGCATTGTATAACCTTCAACAGAGGAAAATTTTCTTCTTATGCCATTAACAAATTAACGTCATATAGCGCAGAAGCACCTCTCACATGCTTCCTTGGAATGGCATAATTATATGAATGTCTAATTACTGGTGCAGGCACAATTACAGCAATCATTTCGAAATAAAGCAGTGGCCGGTATTAGCCATACAGTATAATGTGACCGTTTTTAGTACTTAGATAAAACTGTCTGGTAGAAGCTGACACTGAATTTCTGCTTAAACTGCCTTTCACTGTGGACAGTCACATGCTGGGAAAATGACTACACCAACCAACCCTCTGGTATTATTACCAATCAGAGTAAAGAAACTTTTCTTCCACACGGAAATAACCACTTCTGACTAAAGCAGGAAATTGGTCTCAACAGCTGTACAGGAAAGAGCCTTTGGTCCGGTTGCAAGAGCCGCACCCCCTCCAAGATTAAATCACTGACCCTTGGATTGAGGAAATCATTTGACAGATATTTTGTATTGTCACTCGTAACACAATGCAAACCAAGTCCCTCCCTCCCTTCCGTCCCTCCCCTCCCTCTCTGCACTTTACCGTTCTGCATGCATGTCTCATTATGTGTTGTCTTTCTATTCCCTCTCTATGCATCTGTATCTGTGTGTCTCTCTCACCACTTCGACATGACAATCCACATTTTCTAACTTAGCCCTTTGTGACAATGATAAAGCACACCAGCGCCGCTGTCGCCCACGCTTGAGCTAGATACGGGTACAAACGGGGTAGAAATCCTGAAATATCTGTCAGCCCTGGTGTCAATTATCATCCCTGGACCTTGTGATTAACAGACCAGCATGCTGGTAGGATTTCGGTACAATATCAAAGTAAGCAAGTAAGTAAGACTATACTTATCAGACTAGCAGCAAACACATAGAAACTTAAAAACAGGAACGAATGCAGTTTAACCCTTTAACAATGAGCGTGTACTGTAATTTAAGGGAAACAAATGTAGCACGTCATTAAAAGGGTTCAGCAAAGTCAAACAACTTCCATTATAAAACATCTCTTGGCAAAGGCATCAACTCTGGGTAGTGCGGGAGGAGGTCAAGTGGCTTCCAGGAATAAAATGTTGTATGAAGAAATCTTGCAGGGGGAGGAGGAGGAGGTCGTGAATAGTGTAACATGGGTATAATATGAACAAGAACGTCATGTAGAACAGAATTTTTATTGAACTTATTAGCATTGTATGCAAGACTTAAAACTTCAAGACAGGACCAAGACAGTGAATTTCCAAGAGGACAGGAGAATGACTGCAAGAGCACCAAGACTTCAGACATCACACAACAAAGACAGAGTCTAAAGACAATAAAACCATGGCACTTGCAGACATGATAGACAAAAGCATGTTCTCACCCGTAAAAGAACGTCGAGTACTTCAACGTAGTCTTGCTCGCTGTCAAGGATACTCGCTACCAACGATTTCCTCATCTGAAGCTTATCGTCCGCTGCAAGGAGTGGCGCAACCAAACCATCCAACTGCAAACAGGCAGAGCCACTGGATTGTATCTATCCATCTACCCACCCACCCATCCATCCATCTATCCATCCATCTATCCACACAACCATGTGTCCATCCATCCATCTATCCACCCACCCACACATACATCCATTCACCCATCTATCTATCCACCCACACACACATCCATTCAACCGTCTATCTATCCACCCACCCATATATCCATCCATATGTCCATCAATCCATACTCCCTTCCTTTCACCCATCCATCCAACTCAGTCATTCATCCATTCACTGCATATCCATCCTTTTTCCATCCATCCATTCATCTGTCAATACATCCTCCTTTCCATTTACCCATCCATCCAACCCATTCACTGCAAATCCATCCATCTATCGATCCATTCATCCATCCAATTCAGGCATTCATCCATGCAAATTGCAAAGTCCTTCAATAAGAATCGCTATCTGGTATGTATGGTGCTGCAGTTGCATTACATACAAACCATGCATGTTCCTGAATTAAATTATATCGGAATTTACATCATATTAAATCAGAAAAGAAGTGCATCTAGTATACATCAAGTACATATATAACAGCACCCTGCCCCATTTTTCCTAAGCAAGTGTATACCTAGCAAATAATACCAAATCTTCTCCATGTTTCCCCAAACAGGTTCTCATGTACTGTAGCCTAGCACAGTAATTCCCCTCCGCTTTCCAAACAGGGCACTAACTACTAGTGACCTTTAGCACGCCATGGTAAATTCCCGATTTTCCTGCATCTGTTTAAAACTTCCTAAAATTGCATTCAGGAAGTTATTCGTGTTAATCAATCATTTACGCCTCTCACCTCTATCTGCCTATTCAACACTTTGTACAGCGACCTACTTAAAGCCTTCATTCACTTCAATGAAGACTTCTGCAGCTATTGTGTACGACCAGCGTTATCATGTAGCATGATATATGCGAATAGTAAACCCCTAATAAAAAACTCAAGAGCTTGCTTGCCTCCAGCTCTAGCACTCATTTTGATGAAGACTTCGGTTATCATATGCATGACCAATGCTACCATATCTAACAGTCACTTCAATTAAGACTCAGGTCATTTATTTAATATGACCATTGACCAGTGCTATCATGTAGCATAAAATACATACTAAAAGTAGTAAAACCAGTAATTTAAAAAAAACAAGACCTAGCTTCCAGATCTAACAGCAAAATACTGTAACAATAACAATAACTTCAGTGAATACCTGGATCATTATTTATGACCATTAAGTGTAGCATTAATTAAATATAGTAAAAGCAGTAATAAGAAAAACTCATTCATGACCAACCTCATCGACGTCCGACTGCACATCAAGATCTGAAAGTGCGTTGAACATGCTCTGTCTTTTGCGTCGCATGGCCACGGGATCGATGGTTTCGTCACTCGATCCTTCCGTCTTGTTACCTCCTAAAACAATTAACATCAGTTTGAAACACTCATCTAAAAACAGGTGCATTTAAAGGAATGAGTTTATGAAGAAATGAGAAATTAAAGATAATTTTATTATTATTATTACAAAATAAATTTCTTACGCACACAAGGTCACACTGAAATGTGAATCCGAAGCATGGATAGCTAGTCAGCCACTACAGGAAGATGCAGTTAGATGTCCAAGTGCTTGAAAGCTTAGTAGTAAAAAAACTTCTTTTTTGTTCTTCTCAGAAATATCCCGTTTTATCATTTTTTTCTATTTTTCTTCTATTTTACCGTTTTATTTTATATGTCACCATATTCATTGATTTACAGTCTGTAATTACAGATATCCCTTTAACTATCCCTGCGCTTTCAAAGATTCCGCTAATTCAGATCACTATTGACTGGTTTACTTTATGTAAGTTGTATTGTTTGCTTGCTGATTAAAATCGAATTGAGCAAACAAGGTTTTAAATTTTAAACTGTAGCACAAAATGTAACAAGGTCCAATTATTTTTCGTTTTCCCTATTTTTCATAGTTTTTTTCTTCTAATAAATAACGTTTTAATTCCGATTTTTTAAATTTCCGTTTCTATCGTTTTAAACATCTATGCTTGAAAGTCAATGAGAAAATAGTAAATTTTGAGCCGTCTTTTGAAGACATGAACTCCTTGAAATAGTGCCACATAAATGCTCATTTACATTCATTTATGCACGTTTTTATGCACGAAAACGTGAATACCAGATGCAACAAGTAACCTCTCAACCCATCCATCCATCTCCGGAGAATCTTGTAAAAAATCCATCAGGCTCAGGGAGTTCTTATCAGAGAGAAATTAACAGTAACTGACCACATCAATAAGATCTTCTGGTCTGGTTCTACCTCACTGTATGCCATCAGAAACCTCAAGGCACATGGGTCCTCCATGCAAGAGCTCCAAACTATCACAAGAGAGCTCTACTACAATATCTAGAATGATGTATGCCTCCCCTGCATGGTGGGCTTTGCAAGTGTTTGTATGTGCACTTGTCATAGCATCCCTTCAAGCTCCCTACTCAGAGGTGCTCCCAGTAAGAGCGGACACTGCATCGGAGTTTCACACTGAAGCACTGAGCAATTGCGAGTGAAGGACTTGCCCAAGGTCCCTACGTGGCAACTTGAGGTGGATTCGAACCTGCAACCCTTCGGCTGCAAGGCGAAGAACATACCCACAACACCACCGCGCCCCACAAAGTGGAATGGACATATAAACCCACCATGAGGTCTTCATGAACAAATTTAGACGAGCCAGCTACTTACATCCTTATGCACTCACAACTGAAACGTTAGCACAAGAGGCTGGCACGATGCTGTTCATAGAGCTGTTCAGAGAAATGAACTTCATGTCCTTTGTAACCTCTTCCGACTGCAGCGAGATACATTACACAACTCGAGACAAAGGTCTCACAATTTCACCCTTCCCAATAAAGACTCGATGAATTTCATCCAAATAATGCTATTTAAAAATATGTACTAACAATCTCAGCCATAAGTACTAAGTACTAGCCATAACTGTCAATTGTGCTAATGTAAACATAAATAAAAATTCCTGTTTTGGGAATTAAATGTTCTTGAAATACACATATTTCGTATATGGCATGTGCAATAAAACACAATAAAAATATCTCACATGATATAATTTAACAGAAAATTGAGAAGGCTGGGTAAACATCATGGAAAGGGCAACAGAGGCTGAGGAGCTTGCCATAGATAATGATGATGATGATGATGATATTGAATCCAACATAAGCGGCAGCCCAATAAAAATCTAATTATCGTGATTATAGTTACGATCATATTTACATTTAGCATTCAGTGTCACGGCCTTATAGCCTAAGCAATTCAAAACCCAAACCATATTCTTCAGCTCAGGTTCACACTAACTGGAGCCCATGTGGCTGGGTTAGCCATAACACTAACCCAAGCTACAACCCTACCAATCACAATAATGATCAGTTGATCACCCCAACCATTAGGGTTTGTCAGGTAACAGAGGTATGCTTGACAGACCGGAGGTTTTTATTTAGGACTATGTGCAAGTGCGCAAACGTGGGTGGGTGTGCATGCATGTCTGTGTGCATTATTGTACACATACAATTTTATACATGTATGCGTAACTAACAAATCCGAATATTTGTACAGCTCCATATAAGATCCTCTTAAATGCTGGACGGGAACCAGTGGTCATAGACGCAAGACACACAATTCAAAAGTAGCAGTCTGACGTCAAAGTAAAACGAAAATTCAGTAGACAAGTAAGACCATAACATCTAGGTTCCTGGATTGCCCACAACTCGAAACAGGAAGCAACAATGCCTATTAACCTCCTTAGTGTTACATTACTTTCCGGAATAACTGTTACAAAAACGTTACATTTATTTACGATTATACTATGGATGACGTATGTATGACGTATGTATGCATGCATGTATGCATGTATGTATATATTCATGTATGCCTGTATGTATGAATGTATATATGTATGTATGTATGTATGCATTTATATATACATGTATGTATGTATGTATATATGTATGTATATATATATATATGTATGTACCTATGTATGTATATATGTATGTATACATGTATGCATGTATATATGTGTGTATGTATGCAAACATGTATGTATGCATATATACATGTATGTATGTATATATGTATGTATATATATATATGTATGTATATATGTATGTATATATGTATGCATATGTATGTATATATGTATGTATATGTATGTATACATGTATGTTTGTATGTTTATATGTATGTATGCATGCATACATGTATGTATGTATATATATACATGTATGTATATATATATATGTATGTACATATGTATGTATATATATATATGTATACATGTATGTATGTATGCATATATGTATGTATGTGTGTATGCCTACATGTATGTATGTATGTATGTATGTATATATACATGTATGTATATATATATATATTTGTATAGGCCTATATATATGATGTATGTATATATGTATGTATATGTATGTATACATGTATGTATGTATGTATATATGTATGTATATATGTATGTATGCATGCATACATGTATGTATGTATGTATACATGTATGTATGTATGTATATATGTATGTATATATATTTATGTATATGTATGTATATAGCCCGAGTGTGGCTCGGGATTAACCGTTTTTGCATAAAATTCCGGACCCGAGTGCTACTCGGGATTAACGCTAAGGAGGTTAATATGATCAGTGCAAGAAGATTGTTGACCAATCTCTCAAGGATACCAGGAATACAAAATGCCCGAGGTTGTTAAACAAGGACTAAGTGTTTAATATAACATGCACGAGATTTATAGAGATTTACTGCTGAAGGCAAGTGCTGACAATGTTCAACAGCAGTGGGAGAACCTTATCAATGAAGGTAAACAGAACTCAAGTTACACACCAGCTGCTAGCATCAATCAGTCCCCCTTTCAGAGAAGTTCCTAAAATATGCTCTGCTCTGTATATCTGTCTCTTCTTCCTGTAACTCAACATAAGCCTTCTCTCTACAGCATTATCTCTGTCTGTCTATCTGTCTGTCTGTCTGTCTGTCTATCTCCTCCTCTCTGTAGCTCTGTATAACATTCTTCTGTCTCTGTCTTTCCTGTCTATCCGTCTCCCTATCTCTTCATATCTCTGTAACCATCTTATCTTGTCTTATCATCTGCATGCATGCCTTGTTTCACAATCTCAGATTAACAGAATTCTTTGCTGATACTTCAGCTGAGATGGCTGTGATTTATGATTTTCTCTTGGTTGCTGATCTCATTAGTCATTACTTCCATTTGTTTATTTCTCTTCTGTATCACTTTACTAGTCTATGTGGGTGTATCTAGATTCTATTATCTACGGGTTCAAACCCACATCTAAATACATCTATGCAACTAAACACTAAAAATGTAGAAAAATATGATCAAGTCCAATGGGAACCCCACCCGAAAACTAAAAATCGCTCCAAAATTTTCTTGGCAAGCCACTCTACTTGTCTATGTGTCATATTTACAATGTACAAATTGCACATAATATACATGTATGAATATACTTAGAATATGTGAACTGTGCTCATAAGTGTGTACTGTGTGGGCAAAAGTGTTAGTCATCTTGCCATTCAGCCACGCAAATTGGCTGAATGGCATTAATTGACATTATAATGACACTAATTGCAAATTGAAATAATTACTAGTGTGACTTACATAAATTAAAAACAAGTCACAATTACTGACCCACGTTACAAACAAACACGTGTGACAGAAGACCCTCACAACATTGGTCCTTGTGGGAGTTAGTCTGTATTAAAGATTTTGAAACACACCCCCTGCATACATACACAAACAAAAATAAACCTACCTACGTCCTACAAGTGTAAATACAAAATCATATAAAAACATATATGACACTAGTTGCAAATCTACCTACGTCCTACAAGTGTAAATACACAATCATATAAATACATATATGACACTTATATGACACTAGTTGCAAATCTACCTACGTCCTACAAGTGTAAATACACAATCATATAAATACACAATTATATGGGCATGTATACACAGTTTACTTAGTACTTGCAGAAATAGACTGAACACTAATAAGGTCACAGTTTTATTGAATTTGAGATCTTTATCCCCAATCATTTTCTATCCGAATTCGTTTTGTAATCTTAAGTATCTTAGGAAGGTGATATTCAGACAGCTGAGAGCAGAGTCTTGTCTTGTCTCAAGCCTTCCATGGTCCAAGGGTTAATAGATAAGTTTTCGCCATCTTTACCCTCCTCTGTCTTTGTTAGCATCTGATCAAATGACATTTCCAACTCTCCATCCTGGTTCTGATACTGAAGATCCATCCCATCCTCAGTCTCCCCTGCATACTTCTCCTGGCACCGCACCCTGCATGATTTCTTTTTCCATGCAGTCTCCTTTCTTTCTCATCAGCTGGCCGAAATAAGAAAGTTTCCTTCTTTTGATCGAGTTGAACAAACTTCCTTCCACTCCTGTCATCTCCAGTACCCATTCATTTCTTGTTCTCTTTTCCATCCATGATCCTCTTAGAATCTACCTTCGGCACTTCAACTCGAATGTCTCTTGTCTTTCTTCTTCTCTTTCTTGATAGTCCAGCTTTCACAAGTTCTATAAGTTGCCACAGGCCAATAGCCAAGTACAGAAAGCAAAGCACCTTCCGCCACCACACAAAAATGTGGGTCAAAGGTGGAATAAAATGTTTGATCAAGCCAACTCACCCACATCACATTAAACCAAATGATTCATCAATCTCCATTGAGAACCGGATGTTTTATTCCGATAAACAAACATGAATAGTTTTCCACAAATGTACAGTACAACGGCCTTATTTTTCTGCCCATATAAATACCCGGTAATTAAATATATATATATAATATATATATATTCATTTAAAGAGAAAAACAGGCTGACAAGACCCCAACTCAGTTACAAGAAAGGGATAAGTTCTGCAGGTTACATGTGTGCTTGCTGAGAAGGGAGTTATAGAGAACTCTTGGAATAGTTTTTATCGTCTTTAAGTGGTGATGCAAAGTCATGTGACCGTGGGCGGAGGCTGTATCAACACGTAATGACCGAAAGGAACAGGTTCCTCACTGAGTCCTCAGTACATGGAATGAATTCTTGCTTATAAATAGACTCTAGTAATCTATCATTGACTTCTTTGATGCACCCTTTAATACATGGCAAAAATATTCATAGACAGAGCATTTCCTCCAAACGGATATTTATCCTTTCATTTTCAGCATCGTTTTACAAGTGGCTTTCACGCGGAAGATCTACAACTTGCTATATCCTCCATCCTTAAGTCCTCACTTTCGCTGCATCCTCCTCATGCAATGGAATTTATGTGGCAGACATAATTATACAGTTTGGTATTTCTTCCACCTCAAACCTCCCACCCCAAAAAGCTAAACAGTAGATTTTTAACATAACATATTCAAAATGTAACTTGAGGTAATGTATTCAAAACAAAAATTTGAGACAGAAAAAAGTTAAACTAAGTTGTACTTGGTTCGAAATTGAAATCTACAGCCAAAGCCATAAAAGACTGGTGTTTGGTTAGGTCCAAGATAAGAATATTATGCAAAGAATGCTCAGAGGGTGCTGGTACAGGCAGCCAATGTGGCTGGTCTATCGTTGGCAAAGCTCACCTATAGATGCCGTTTTGTTCCCAACTTTCAAATGATTTTTAAACAACATTCCAAATAGCTTATCAACTGGATGTTGTCCAGATTACTGCTTCAGTTTAATGTCTAATGCATTAGACACCAGCACTAAGCAACTTTTCAACTTAATAATAATGTTCAAAGAATCATGAGAGGTTTGTCCTCTCATGATTCTTGGATCTGTGAATGCGTGTGTATGAGACGATCTGTCATGCAATTCTGATGTAGCCTTATGACATGCTTCAGGAACATTCTGTTATAGGTACAGCTGAAATAGAACTCCAAGTTATCTTATTCTAATTCTATCTTTGCACCACTCTATAGTATAGAGTCCGTCACTTGTCTTTGAATGTGTATACTTGTCTTTGTCGAGGCGCCCTTGTAGCAGCGTGGCTGTGTTATGGCGCCATAGAAATCATCGTCATTACCACAAAACCATCAAAATCACATGGATGCTCTCTGATTAACTTGACCTCTCCTGTTTCTGACCTGGCATAGGACAGACAAAGCAGCCTAGATATCAATTGTGAACTTGATTTCATGTAGTGTTCGTGAATAATCTGCCACTGATGCGGCTTTTGTGGGCACTAAGAAATTTTATAAGATTACATTATATAATTTAAAACTCAAGACAAAAGAATGCTGGTGGTTAGACTCTATATATTGGTCTAAGGTTTGCAATTCACTGCCCAGTTTTTGTGCATTCTGTCAGTTCTTTAATATCATTCACATCAAAACTCAAGATTTTCTCTATTTTCACTTGAATACCCGCAGCAGCCTGACTTCTAGTTTCCTAAAACAAACCTCTAACCCTAGCGGGATTTGAACTCCAACTTCTCAATTAATATTCTAGTGAGCTAACCACTACACTGTTGATCAACCCACTACCATTACCAATTCACAGCTGCATTATGGCAACAATGTTACAGAAATTCTTAAATCAGTATACTAGATACCAACCGTTTGCATGTCTTCTCTCAACCTGGTTGTACCTGAGGCTGAGCTTCCTCGCCTGTCTCTCCAGCTTCTTCGCTGGCTCCTCCTCCTCGTTGAAGTAAAGCATCTTCGCGCGGTCCAGAGTCTGCTGCTTGTAGAAGAGGATGTTGTAATAGATATGATTATTCTCTTCCTCATGCTCTTCGTCTGAAAGAACGGTCTCTCCATACTCTGATTTCACATTTTTTACAAATGGTATTGCCTCCTCATAAAGATCCAACCTGCGCTGTCGCGGTCGCGGGGGACGTACCGCCAGTTCCCCGCCAGGGGACTGGCTCCCCGTTATGTCCGCAGTTGCCAGCATCGGTAGTGATATCGACCTCGGTTCAGTTGGATCCTCTGAAGCTAACTCCTTACCTGAGGACTCGGTCAAAGTCTGTTCAGTTATGCCACTGCATTCTCTTTTTCCACCAGGTTGTTCATCTTTCAACTGCTCAGGTATCAGACCAGTGGTAGATTTCACTGACTGCCTTGTACTTAGATTCAAAAACGAACTGCGACCTGTGGACACCATACCTTGAAAATCACTCTGAGGCGCTGCCCCCGTGGACCTGATAGGTTTGTCTGGCTTGCTGCCGGCGATGTTGGGCTCTGAGGTGGCCCGTGAAACCCCTGTACTTTTCACCTTGTCTAGAAAACCCTTTAACGCCCCCGGTCGTCTTGGCAATGGCAAATCGAAACTATACGTCCTCGCTTCACCGTCGTAATCGACAATATCATAAGACGAAATGTCGCATTCTTTGAAACTTTTATTGCTGCCTGAATCAAATGTGTCTGGTGTCTTTTCCCCACTCGAGCGTGTCCTGCTCAGCCCCCCTCCGCCTAACTCCACCGCCTCGCCACCGCCACCGCCGCCGTCCTCATGGTCGGGCACGTTTTTCGCATCGTCCATCAGTTCTAAAATGAATTCTCCAATTAGCTGCTGATGCTCGAGGTCTGCCTTCAGTTTAAACGTGAGATTTAAGCACTCGTTGAGACAAGTTTCCAAAGTTCGCATGTCCTTCGGTCGTCGAAGAAATTCCAAGCTTTCTGGAACGAATTCGTCAGGAAATTTCTCTATCCACTTTGCTCTGAACTTATCCGATGCTGACATGTTAACGCTTTACTACTGACCTAAAAACTAACGAATTTAATCCAGAATGAATCTTCAAACTTAACTCCAAACAATACCTCTAATAAACAAAAGTTGATGAATGATTAGGTGACTGATCGATAAGTGTGTCACAACTCACAAGGTACGCAAAACAAAAATATATAGCGCCTTTCAATGTTCTCACATCCGATTTTCACCTTCAATTTCTCCTATGTTCCCGAGACTTCAAATCGATTTTCAAAGTTTTAAGCAGCGCAATCGAATTATAAATGAGTTTATGTGTATGGCCCTCATCATAAAAGCATCGACAAAACGATCTACGATGTAGGCCTATCGATTTTAAGCTACTTTCGCATCCAGTGATGCCACAGCTGGGTTTTTTCCACTAGATCTGGGTTTTTTGGCCTTCGTCTGGGTTTCTGGGTTTTTTTGGGCAAGATCTGGGTTTATTTTGGTGAGTTGACATTTTGTACTTACAACACATGAATATTCTGTGAAATTCAATGTAAAATGGTTGTGATACATAATTTTCCACTAATTTTAATTTTAAACTCCACAATCAAGATCTCATGTTGTCAATTCACAAATAATTTATAACCTGAAGAATAGTTCTGCACAGAAATAAACCATTTTGACATTTCAAAGTAGGTCAGGTCACTCGTCTCTTTCCTTGTAAAGCCGTATTACATCTATAACATGAATATACAGTTATAACTTATACACTGTAGGTAAGGTCAATCCTATAGTGGTATAATAGCCAAGTTGTTGCAGAGTATTAATGTTCTTGGTGTTTAAAACATTGGATTGGTGGTGTATTAAGAAAATTTGGCTGGAAATCTCGGACAACTTTAAAACTTTGTAAACTTAAGCCATCTGTGTTATGTGCTTAGGCAACAATTCTGGTAGACTCGACCCGCTGCGCATGCGCACACGAATATATCGATTAAGCTTATTATCAGTATAGATCTCGAGTCTCTGACAACTTTGAGACTTTTAAAGTTGCAATTACATTTTATTCGACTCTTTTGACGAACATTTTGTTAATCCTCATGCGAACAAGCGAAAAACCAACTTAATTTGAACAAAGGGGGTCTAAAATAGTTTATATAAATAGTCTGGGTTTTTCTGGGGTTTTTTCGAAAGAAAATCTGGGTTTATTTCAGAAACCTCAGTGGCAACACTGTTCGCATCTTCTGTTTACCCGAACCGTTAGCATCTCTGCCTACCTTATGCGTAGGCCAACCTAATAATAATTTTCGTTTATTCAACAATCCGGTTGACAGACCTCAACCCGGGTTGCCGAGTTACAGTGCACAATTACGCAGCTGAAACAGTTTACGGGAACTCAGATTACAGCATACATAAATATTAACTAGCCTACTCACAGAACAGCAGACAGCCTGCAATAATCGGCGCTAATAGCAGCCTACAAATCATTTCCGCCCTACACGGGGCGCGAACTCATTAGGCACTACCTTGGCCCTACCCATAGACATTTATGCCATCTTACATTTACTGGCCTACCTCCTGCTCTCTACCCCAGCGTGTTATCCATTACGCTACCGGTCATTTCATACACCATCAGGCATATTAACACATTGACCGCGGCAATTATTTTCCCCGGGGCGCGGCGGCCCTGTGCGCACGGCAACCAGCAACGCAATTATCGGAAATTCTGATAAGACTGGATTACAAAGACAAATAGCATTTATTATTGATGTTAGTAAATATGAAATGTAAATAACAACAAGGCAAATAAACAGTTACTTCTGAACTTCTCTGTCATACTTTACTTTACAGTAGGCCTAAAACTGTGCATCGAAATGGTAATCCTTGAAACAGGGAACAACGCAAAGCGCAGGCTTAGAAACGCATGTGCTGCAAATGTACCGCGTTTCTTTGCGTATTCCACGCTTATGGCAAACGACGCATCTGGTACATGGTGCCTGTTTGCGTTCAGTGGGAGGAAGTACGTCCATATAGTGCTGCCCTGAGAGCCGTGACAGGTCCGACGCCTTATTATGATGCAATCCTCTTAGCACAACGGAAGCCGCGGCCGGTCGATCTTGCGTATTCATTAGAGAGCTTACGACTGAAGAGCGAAACCATATCTGCCGACGATTCCCTCCACTTCTCTTGTACATCAAGAAGGCATTGCTCATGGCCATGTCGATCGTCTGTAGGACAACCTTCCTGTACCACTTGAGGGTCTTCCGCAGTGGCGAGTAGTAGGAAAGCAGCTGGTCCAGCCGATCTACACCGCACATTCGAACGTTGTAATCGAGCACGCAGTCCGGTTTCTTGATAAGTTCTCCACGTCTGTTCCGTTTGCCACCCTCAAAAATTCTGCCTGCATGAATAGTGGACAACATCATAACGTCTCTCTTATCCTTCCACTTCGAAACCATGATTTCTCGGCTTCTCAGAGCAACGACATCGTTCTTTTTCAACTTCGCTGAGACCACTTTTTCCGGCAAATGCTTCCGATTTTTACGCAGCGTTCCACAGAGGTAGGTCTTCCTGTCCAGAAGCTGTTGCGCAAGTGGAACACTCGTGTAGAAGTTATCAGTATACAGGACATGTCCTCTGTCCAGTATACCGTCCATCAACTTCAGAACAACAGTCTCTGCATGGCCAAATCCTGATATCGCATCCATCTTGCCACAGTATACAAGCATGTTGTATATGTAGCCACTCGGCTCACACAACAAATATAGCTTCACGCCATATTTGTGTCTCTTCCCGGGAATGAACTGTCTGAATGTGAGTCGTCCACGCCACAGTACCATTGACTCGTCAATAGATACGTCACGTTCCATGGTGTAGACAGCTTGGAAGCGTGCAACTAGGAGATCGCAAATATGGCGCAGCTTGAAGAGCCGATCGTTCTCTGGCGACTCTTCATTGTTAGAATAATGCCAAAATTTCAGTAAGATTTCGAATCTATCTCGAGGCATAGTTTGATTGAATATAGGAGTGGCAATATTCGGGTCCGTGCTCCAATAATCCTCAATCTTTGCCTTGTGCACATACCCCATGAGAAAGATGAGTCCCAAAAACCGACCCATTTCTGATGCTGTTGTGGGTTCCCAGTTATGGGCCCTTGCTTTTCGTTTCAAGGCGGTCTTTTGAAGAAACTGGTCCGCAAATCGGTTGGACTCATTCACCATCAACATCAACACATCGTCCGTCAAGAATAACTTGAAAAATTCTATCGGACTCGACTCAGCAGTGAGATTTATAGAACTGTTCAGTCCCGCAGTGTGATGATATTGAAACTCTACATTTGGCGTGTAGTTGCCATCAACAACTTGCCAAACACGAGGTGTAAATGCAGATGTCGATGCCGAGGCATTAGTTTGTTCCGTAGCAGAAGCAGCAGCAACAAAGGACTCGACATCGGAATCTGGGTCATCCGATCTGCCTATGCCTGCCTCGTCAACCGTAGGGAGATCGTATGCCTCTGTAGCATCGCTATCTCCATCACTATCTACGACATCAGCTAGGCCTACAATGTCACTGTCCCTATCACTGTCATTGTCATCAAAATTCTCGTCTTCTGACATATCTATCATCCTCAAAATTTCTTCGGTACTAAACCTCTTACGAGTCGCCATTATCACACTTTCTCGCTAACGCAGACAAGAAGGCAGAAGCCTGTGTCACGTGCTCTAAACACCAGGTATAGCAGCAGCTGTAATAAAAATTTAGGCATGATTATTCACTAGATGGCTATAGAAACCTTAGCAGTAATCTACACGCGGCTACATTTGTTAACAGGGCGCTGAAGATGTCTTTATAATGCTTAAACTAGATTACGTGTTAACACGCTCACCGCGCCTGCTAATAGAAAATCAATTACGTGTTTACACGTAAACCGCGGCCAACGTGTTAAGCAAGTATGAAATCACAATGCAACAATTCACTGTGTCCATAGGCTATGCACAAAGGCTGAGATAAATGCAAATGTACTATGGCTTTGCCATAGCAAGCAACCTTATCACCTCAACCCTGTCATTGCTCAATGGAATGGGTGAGATCCTCATGTGTGTTTCAGCCAATGTCGCTGGCTGGGTCAGTTTTTTTTAGCATGCAGTTGTACACAAAGTCAAAATGTGCAGTTCTAAATGGATATGTGGTTGTAGAAGCAATTCTGTGCAGTAAAAACTAGTGAAAAAGATAATTGTCCTGCAAGTGAGAGTAACTTACCATGGAGGATGGGAAGGCAAAGAAAGGGTTTGTGCAGTTCTAAAAATTCCTTAAAAACAGCCCTGGGCTGGCTAGAGAAACTTTTTTTCAAGAGCAGCTAATCCTTTCCTATGTGTCATCATTCTAGTTCTGATAACGTTATCGTTGCAATGGTAAGCAATATAAAACTAGATCCTTGTCACATTGTCATTCTTTCATGGTAGATGGTCTGATTGTAACTATGTCTGTTTATGTATGCGCGCTATGGATGTGTCTACGCACGTGTGTATGTTCACATGTGCTTGTGTGTGTATATCCAGTGCCGGCGCTAGGGTACCTGAGGCCCCCCCAAAAAAACTTGGGGCCCCCCATACCTTGAGCTGTCATCTCAGCAAAAAATTTCATAATATAAGTGCTGAAAGACATGGTGTAAGACTTCAATAAATGTCCCCCCAATTGTCAAATTTTTTGAAATTTCCACGCTGTAGGCCTAATGGTAGAATTTTAGCCTGTCAACTTTTCAAAATTGCTCATTTTTCAATGCTGTTGGTCGTGGTTTAGGACTTCAGAGTGTACCCTCTCCATTGTTTAAATTTTTCCGATTTGACAACTGCAATGGTAGCATTTATATGCTGTCATCTGAACAAAATTGATCATTGTTGATGGGCAGTAGATGATACTTATGAAATATTTCTGCCCCTGTCCACTCCCCAAAGTCTCCTCTTTTGGTTGAAGGACAATGCTCTATTAGTTTGTGTAATATTATTTTGTATGATTTGCGTTAAAACATAATTTGGTGCGTGATTTCAGGAATGAACAGTCATGAAAGGTATAATTACCAGCTATACATTTGAGGCCCCTTGCAAACTTGAGATCTGACACATACCAAGGTCATCTGGGACCCTACACAGGCTTTAAGGTTTGGGCCTCACGCATGTTTTATTTGGAGGCCTCAATCCCCGCCGCCTCATCCAGTTAGCAATTAGAATCAGTTACAATTTATAAACGTTGCGCTTGAGAAAGTGGACGAAATTGCCCGAGTTAGTTTAAATTTACGCCCATAATCGGTACGATAATTATCTGCATTAGGTCTGCTATGACAGTGCCATGTGGTTAGTTGAGGCATGCACCAGACCGGATCTGTACAGTCACAAATAGGCATAATGACCAGCTAAATTTGGGGGCCCCCTTCAAACTCGGGGCCCCCCGGCCGGGGGTACGGGGGGTGCTAGCGCCGGCACTGTGTATATCCATGCATGGATACATCATACAGTCCATAATATTGAATAACAACACACACAAAAGGAGTTTCATTCGTTTTTCTCCACGTTGAACCATACATTAGCAAATATCGATAACATGCATAATTTTATTTCTGTTTAAAATCAAACATTTGTTTCCGTAAAGAAAAAAGTATGCACAACCAACAAATAGCATTACAAAAGAGCTGCTGACGGTGGGCAGTGAGGCAAAATGACAATAGCGAACAGACCCAAACATTTTAGAACATTAAGCAAACGTTAATGTCAGCAAACATTAGACATTGATGTGACACAAAAACGGTCTGGCAATAATCTTTAAACATTACGTACTGCATTAGAACATGGTTGAACAACACTTGTCATGGTCATGTTACAAAGCTGAATTTAACTTTGGGTTCCATCAGATCGCACAGAATTTGGAATAATGAAATACAAAGCGCTTTTAGTGCATTTTAGAACATTAAGCAAACGTTAATGTCAGCAAACATTAGACATTGATGTGACACAAAAACGGTCTGGCAATAATCTTTAAACATTACGTACTGCATTAGAACATGGTTGAACAACACTTGTCATGGTCATGTTACAAAGCTGAATTAAACTTTGGGTTCCATCGGATCGCACAGAATTTGGAATAATGAAATACAAAGCGCTTTTAGTGCATATCCGCCCACACCCTCGATTCAACGAGATTAATTAAACGATACATTCATGCTTGACCTCTGACTCTAAGAGAGTTGAAACATGCTCCGACTTATATAGTCGAACCTTTTGTGACCAGAATTCACGCTGTTCTAACTGACAACCAAAAGTATCGTGTGTCACTTAACAGGACTGAGCAGTCCTGAGTGACACTTGAAACTCAGCAACACAAAAGACAGTTTCAAATAGTTGGAAAGGACATGGCAGAAATGCAAGGAACTCCATATGTGATTACTGTACATAGAATCTTGTAACATGTTTGCATAATGTGCCTAATAGCACCTCTCTGAACCATTAGCACTTGAATAAACTATATCAACTAGATATCAAAAACTGTAAATATAGCAAAATAAAAAAATGACTATAGTGCTGTAAGAACAGATCTTTTTGTTGCATGGAGTGTGAGCACCAAAACATCCTCACCAACACTGCTATGGTCCGCACCCACGATTTACAGATCAATTCGCGGCACCAGCGATCCAGAACTCAATTCTGCCTGATTCTGGTGGGATTTGAAGCACCGTCCTGTTGTTCAACAGTTTATAGCAAGCTAACCGCAAGTCCATCAGAAATCCATTACAAGAAAAACAATACATTCTCCAAATTAACTTAACTAAAACTTTTCTATCATGATTGATTAAATTTGACCCTAAAAACTGTTCCCATTTTGAACAGAGCACCTGGGACTTAATCTGCTGCCAAACATCCGAACTAAATGGGTGACCCTAGCTTAGTGTCCAAATAGACATATCAAATCACTACTTATAAACATCAGCCAACATAAAATCCAAAAAGTCAGTCAACATCCAAATATTGAAAGTCATACACAATATAAATAGACTACATTAAACTCTGAGAACACTGAATAAAAGCATACAAAAGCTTAAAAATCTGTTATATGGTAGCGATTTCTACCATGATTCCTTAAAATCTATGTCAAAACACAAGCATATACTGCTGAAGAACATTTTGACAAAGTCAAAATTTTAAAAAGTATTTAGTCAGATTACTTTTATTTTAACACTTGACAAGAAACACATTACACTATAAGCGTACAGAGTCATTTGGGCTACATTACCAACATGAAAATACAGAGAAACTTACAGTTGTAAATTAAAATCACGATGTAACATCTTCAACTGTACGATACGAATAAGAGGCGACAGAAAGCAGCAATGGCCTAAAAGTTGTCATGAAAAGTTTGCCATGATAATGCTTCTGTTATGCACCAAAAGAAATACTTGCGTAATACAAAAAATTGTGTTAGCTGCATTATCATTACAAATCAGAACGAATGCAGAACATAATCAGGGATATGCACTTATAACTCCTTAATAAATGCAAAACAAAATTGTCACTTTCGTATCTGCTACTTGAAGTACTTATGTTACCAGTTAAATACAAATCTAGCAAAACAGTACAAACTAGTGCACCACTAAAAATGGAGCAGTACTTTACTAGCGAAATACTATAAATAAGGTGGGCTTAACCGGCGAAATTCCAAGAAAATATAGCATTGACAAGCAAAATGCTATTAAAATGTGGCAGTATTAACCGATAAATATCATAGAAGTTGAATACAATGGAGTTTAGTGCATTATGAAAAGTCTTTGTAGGCAGAATGTGTAAAACGGATCGTAGCATTGTAGTGGCAAATTTTCTTGTATCTCTCCACGAGAGCCATACTGGAACAGAAGATCGTTGAGAATACTACAGACTCTGAAGAATGTTAACACACTGCTTGCTTCTTAATTCAATTGGCCATGAGTGTATCCTGGTTGCTGAAAATGGTAAGGAGGGTGGCTACCACAGATTGGAAGACTTTCCGCCTGGTGGTTGAATCACCCGGGACGAATTCCTTGCTGCTGGCTGGTCATCAATCTGAGCACCTGCAAGCAAACCAATCCACAAATTACCCAGCTTCATATATATAATATCTATATACCAGAGTAATCATATATATATATATATATATATACACACCGGTAATTAGATATAATATATATACAGATACAATTAAAACAGTGATGCAATCTAAGGCAGTAATGACAACCCGTTAACATCTGTTTTTAATCTGCTTCTGGTATGCTCATTTTTTACCTGTCCACACCGTGTAATAATTGCTTAATCCCTGCCGTCAACTTCACACGACGCAGGAAATGATGAATGATAAACTACAGGTGATAGTATTGGTAATAAACAACAATAACAATATTTTATTATTAGAATTTTTATTAATTTCTGCAGGGTTAGGTTATAGCATTGGACCCAAGAAACAATAAAAATATCTTATTATCAGAATTGTAATTAATATTTGTAAAACAATGTGTCCTGAACATGAGGAGTTTCAACCATTCCAGATGCAGTTCCCCATCTGCAGCTTTAATTTAGATCAACTATTTAAGTTGACTTATTTGCAACTCCACAGTTTTGAAATTAATAACACTACTTGTACCTCTGCCACCTTAGTGTCCAAAGATGGCCTAAGAAACACTTATCAAATTGGTTTATTTATTTACTGAGAATTTGATATAGCGCTCCTTCAAGGCTATCCACGCAGGAGCGCTCCCAGTCCAACCCCGGTCGAATAAGACAGTCTTAAGAAGAGAAAGAAAAGAAGCAGAAAGGCCAATAGGTATTTGATGAAGGATAACAGGGAGCTCATTCCAGGTCGCAGGGCCAGCCACGGAGAAAGCACGGCGCTGCCTGATTGCAGTCCATGAGCATGGAACAATAAGTTTCGCTTACAAGAGCAGCTGAGCAGTTAACGTGTGCCTGCATATCTGTAGCACGTTACTCAAGACAGCATCTTTTAATATGGACTTCTCAAGTCAAAAAACCCTCTGACATCATGTTTTTCTATTAAACTGACTTAGACTGGTAGGTTGAAAATCTCTGTAGATTGTAGATTGAATCAACAGAAACAATTTTTGGAGCAAAACAGAAATTTACCAGCAACTGATCAAATAACAACAACCGACCACTAAAAGAAAAGCTGGAATCCTGGAGGTTTCGTCCACCACTTCGTGTTGGTGGTCGCTTGCGGAATTCCTCTTGTTTGTAGTCAGCGTCCAAGCCATTGTCAGCGTTAGCCGAGTCATCTGCATCGCTTGTCAGGGCAGGACCAACGTACGGCTCCCTCGTCACCTTCTGTGATTTGTTACTCAGCTGAAATCAATTATACCATCTCTGATCAGATGAAATTGAAATGCTTGCATAAGACAGAATGAAATTTTGGCCAGTCCTTCAAAGGTATAAACCTCGAGTCATGACAGCTTTTGGAGACACTTTTTAAAGTGCTATCATATTAAAATCCCAATGTTCAACAAATTTCGTTAAATGCTCTCCATACTGAATTCAGGTGTGGGCAAGTTCAGCCATATGCCATCTGAGTTTGGGGAGCCATGCAATCTGGTTGTCCCCAAAACCAGACAAAGTTTCCAACTGAACTTCTGTTATAGACACATCAGAAAGTAATACCTTTAAAGTGGTCCTAAAAACATCTGGGGAAACTAGAAAATGTCCTTACACAGAAAATCCTTCATAATGGCAAAGTCTCGTAAGTAGAAAAACTTCTGAATCTTCTCCCAAAATAACGTTTAAAGCCAATTAAAAAACTCATCAAGTACCTTTTCTCTCTCCCAGATGCGACTGTAAACATATTCCGAACTGCACGGAGCGGCCACGAACTGCCCAGCACCCTGCGTCACTCGGAGCTGATGAAAAAAAATCACAAATTAAATCAATGCATCTTAGAGGAATTATTCCTATATCAGCTGTTGGTATATACAAAGGCACAGTTCAGTAACACAGAGGCTGTTCAAAATGTTACAATATGTCTGGATACATGGCTACATACATATGCCCTTTGAGGTGTTCCTCAAAGGTGCTGATACAAAAATTATACATACACACATGCACACACTGCACAGGGACACATACCTAAATACACAGAGCTCATGATTTCACCCAAAAAATGCATTTTCCAGAACTATATTAAATCTATTGCGACTTTAGTCTATGTGGAGTCAGACAGCTGCACGTGAATAGCTTTGTACATTGGCTACCTAAAAATTTGGACACACACAGAACCTGAGCTTCTCTCCTGTACTGATACAACACATCAGTTTTTCTTACAATCAATCAACAGCCGCTGTTAATCAAAATAAGCCAGAGCACATTCGATAATCACTCGATAGTCATTAGACATTCGAGGATGCAAGTGACCCAGATATTGAGAGACAGGTAGCTGTAGCGAAGGCAAAGCAATTCGAAAGAGGTTTCAGCCACACCTAAATGATATCATAGACGTAGCAGAATGTACAGAAACATGCAGAATATTTCACACCCACATAACAGCAACTGAGACAACCTGGGAAAACATACTGATCTGGATTGGGATAGAGCAACAAACTCAACAACCAGAACAACTTTCGGATCAGAAAGCTTGAAGTTTTTAGTCTGCGTGGAGTCAGAACTTCATACGAATATTCTGCTAATGGTCCCTTTTGACCGCTCTGTGACAATGCAGAGTTGTTCCTTCTCTGTGGCTGGTCCAACAACCTGGAACGTGCTTCCCTTGGCTATACATGGCACCTCCCAAACTGCTCTCAGTTTCACCAACAGTTGAAGACTTTTTGCTTGGCATGGGTTGGGAGCGCCTTTGAGTATGGATCTCGAAGGGTGCTATATAAATTCTGATCGACTGATTGATTGATTGATTTTACCCCATCGACATCATCGAGGACGACGCATCCCGAACTAATGATGAGATGAGGAACACCATGGCAACTGATGCCATCAAAGATGTTGAAGTCGCACTTCTGGTGATGCGTTGCCGTGGAGATAGTCCTCGTCGCTGACGGATTCCAGAGGATGAGATCAGCATCCGATCCCACAGCAATTCTTCCCTACGGTCACAGCACGAAAAGCACTAACTGGAAAACTCACGCAATTTATCCTAAATTCACCAATAGATAATTAAGTACTCCATATAACCTTATACCTTAATTCTCAAACAAATATTCAAAAGTAAAAAAGTACGAGGTATTTAAAGCTCAAAGCTCAACATTCCCGATATGTCAGCATCTCAGACTTGACTACCAGAATGATTTGGTTAGAAGTGTTACAAAGATAGCTCAGTACAAACCTTCTTTGGATAAAGATTGAAGACTTTGGCAGCCATCGTGCTTGTCACAGCAACGAATCGGCACGCATCCATCTTCCCACTTGCCTGACCAAACACCAGCATCAGAAATTCAGTTTCTTTAGAGAAAAAAACTCATAGTTATTGAAACATCAATAAAGCAAACTACACAACCAGCGACAACCAGTGATAGCTTCAGGAACCAGTAAAAACCAGCCTTAATTTTTTGGCAGAAAAATATCTGTTTAGTCCACTTTTCATTTCCTTATTTCATGCAATAAGTTGTGGTATGTCAACTTAAATTTCCTGAATAAATTAAGTATATATATATACAATCTTCCACAGAAAAAACTTGGTTTTTTCTTGTATACGGTATATAAAATCTAATAGTGCACACGGATCCCAGATAATGAGATGAGCATCTGATCCTATGGCAATTATTCCTACAGTCACAGCAGTGCCTTTCACAGTGCATACTAATCAGAGGCACTCCCAGTAAAAGAGAAAAAGCTGCATACCTACAATAAATATATATCTATTTTTCAATAAATGTTTTGCGTCTTTCTGAGAATAATAAATTGTGTTACATAAATAATTAGATACAACTAGTACATAAAACAACAAACAACGGAGAACATACGACTCCTTTTTCCCAGAGAAGGGACATTCGATCCTCGACACCGTTCAGACCGCTGGGAATTTTGCGGAAGTCGTCAAGTCCAGCTGCTTTCTGGTTCGCATTGAATGTGCAGTTGTCAGAGATGACGACTTGAAGGTCACCACTGTCAACAGAAGCATTCAAACTGAGATTTCAGCAAAAATAACTCTTCCAAACGGAAACAGTTGTGTACGTTCTTTTTACAGGCACACACGCATAACAGTGAGAGTTTCTATTTTACGAAAATATTCTTCTTCTAGTTTCTAGTTCAAAAATTCATTTAACTAAGTTTAATCTATTGTAGTTAATGCACACACAGTGTCAGAATATCTGAGGCATAAGACGAGTGTTTGCAAACTTGCTCAGAGAGTCTGCCAATACATAGCCGTCAACCCCATCACGCAATGTATGACCTTTTCTTGCAGTTAATATCTTTATAAGTAAGAACAGCAGCAAAGAAAAACACATGTGGCAGTACTTCACTAGCACAATGGAAACCTAGCAAAAAATTTAAAGATCTAACAAAGACATTTGTAAAGAAATTGCAAACTTCCTCATTGTCAGGTTGCAGGAGGTATATGTCTCAAAGAGTACTTATGCTCACAGTCACACATTACAAGTGAAGCAGAAATCATGTCTAAGAGTATGCTTACTTTGCAAGCAGATCGGCAAGGTAGTCTGGGGTTGTGGCGTCTGGTCGGAGAGGAGGGCTCGAAACGTGCGCAGCCGCATGACGCCAGCTCTTGTTAAAGTACTGTGAGCCATCGATGGCCAAAGCAGCAGTTACCACTTCACCAAATACCACTTTGCCTATAATAACAATAATAATTTTAAAATATAATTTTTTCTATAATCAATTCAAGCTGACAAGTACACAGTACTTAAGATTACATGATAATAGCAGTTACAGATGACCAAGTCTACCCTGAATTAAATTTAACCGCATGCCAGCCTGCGAGGCACCCACCTGTCCCATTGCTTGTTCTTCAGTTCCTCCTAAATTCCTTAGTCAAGGCTTAGTCAATCATATGGGACTAGCACGTATCCAACCTGTGTCTCTCTTATCTCCATGCCAGCATCTTACAACTCAACCATCTCCCTGCCCTTCATCATCAAAAGGTACATAACAAGACTGAAATGCTTCCTGGTAAAAAAAACAATTTATCCTAAAATACGGTTCAAGGTAGTTAAGCAGATCTCTTGCATATCGTTCGTCTACTATTGCCATAGACTTCATATTACCAGATATGACTGCAAGGATATATAGAATGTTCATGTACAAAAGTATGGTAAGTTCTATGACTTTCCACCTACATAACTTATCTAGGCCTTATCTATCTATCTATCCATCTAACTCTCTATCTACCTCTAGCAATGTCTGTGATATCTGACAACTAAAGTAACTATCTTCTCATCAATCTATAACCAATTAACCATGTCATATGCATGGTGGTTGGACAGTTAGAGCGCCTGAAATAATAATATTTAATAAATGATAGTAATTCAATAGTGGGCCTGTCTTCTATGGCACCTAACTTCCTATTGATCTATCCTTCTACCCATATATCTATTTGCCTCTCCATCTCTACATATAGTCTTCACCAATCGTCAGTAACCATAGATACGATCAATTAATCATCAACTGTTGCTATTGATACGACCTCTGACCTGATCTCCGGCTTTCACTGATGACGTCAGCCGACTGCTTACTCATCACCTTCGTTATATAAACCGGAGCATTAGCCAGGCTGGCTAGCATGATGGCTCGGTACACGGCTTCTGCCTCAGCCTAAGCATAGCCAAACATATACACTATTATACAGCGAATAAACAATGTATATATACACTATTATACAGTGTATAAACAATGTATATATACACTATTATACAGTGTATATTGTATAAACAATGTATCAACTACAGATGAACCGTTCAAACGTCAACAGCAATCACCAGTCGAGTAGTAATCCTAATGAAAAAGAACTCAATCAATGAATCCATCTGTGCATAATGCATGTCAAATGTGCATTGTTCATTGAAATGTTCTTGAGTGCACATGCAAATGTTAACCTTTTGGTACTGTTCAAACATTTAAGTACATTTCAGTCAATGGCAATAATTATGTATGTATGTAATGTATATTTGTTTATTTTCGAAAAACAACAACAACAGGCAAAACGCTGTAGTTGTAAATTACAAAATTAAGAGTGTGGCTACTTAATACTTATGGTTGAGTTTCTTGGTAAATGATTTTAAAAAACATTCTTGGACAAAGTTCATCGAGTTTTTCTTAGAGAGGGTGAAACTGTAAGCCCATTCCTTATTTATATAATGGATCTCACTGTACTGGAAAGAGGTTATGGAGGACATGAAGTTCATTTCCTTGAACAACTCTAGACAGCATGGCTGTCAGCCTTTTGCACGGTCACACCCTTTGGCAGAAGGCGGCTAATGAAACCAATGAAGAAAATAAACTTTATTCAAATTAACTTAAATTTAAAACTGGAAACATGGTCATCTCCAAAAAGCACACAAAAAAGAACAAGCTTTTCTATGACAGAAAACTGATACAGCATGATACTTACATCTTCAGGATGGCTCAGTAGATGCCCTTCTGGTCCAGTAATTCCAAGTTCAAAGACTTCCTTCCCTTTCTACAAAGGTAATAACTCACAAAATGCATTCAACTTGAAGAAAGATATCTTTCAAAAGACAATGTGTACAACAGTGCAAATTATTACTACTCGAAAGCATTTCATTTTTAATGCATGAAAAGTCATACAGAAATGTGAATCTGAGGTGCGGCTAGTCAGTTGACAGGTGAAGAAAATTTAGATATTCAGATGCTTTAAATCCAATGAGATACATCTGACGAATTCTGTGGCCTGTCTTAAAGCAACAGAGAGAGTTTGATCATCGAGCATACATTGGCAGGCAATTTCGCTCCATGGGGCAGCAACATGGAATGCGTGTGAGTCCAAGACAGTGATACATTGAGGCACAACTGAAAGACTTATCGGGAGGGAGGTACAAAGACGATGGTTGAAAGTAAGCGGGAGTGCTTGTTGAGAAGGCTTCTATATAACCGGCCGGTTGTTTGAGAGGACTGATGGACGGAGGATGGGGATGCGTTTCAGCGATCGTGCTTTCTCGGCCGCTGGTCCTCACTGATAGAACAGACTTCATCCCTCTATTCGATTGACCAACCCAGTTAAATTTATTTAATTCTTTAAATTTACTTAATTCTACGTTAATGACATCAGCCGACTGCTTACTCCATGTTCTCTAGGGCTTACTCCACCAAGGCAATCTTGCAACGACATGGCCGTGTTATGGTGCCCCATAAATTGTTGTAATCATTATTATTGATGTTATATCACAAACTACAGATTGATGTCTTGTGCATCATGATTCACGAGTAGATTGTTTGGCAGACAATCATGCCTTTGTTCTGCTCAAGACTGAAAAACTCATCAAAACTGATCATATACATAGCTCAAAACAATACCTCTTCGGTTAAACATCTAAACAATACCTCTTTGATCAGACATCAAAACAATACCTCTTCGATTAGACATCCATTTTCTGCATGAACGGTCACAACTGCACCGAGCTGTTTGCACAGCTTGAAAACGTTGTAGAGTTCGATGTCCTTCAGCATGTACTGTCCTTTGTAGGACATGAACACGTGGAATGAATTGACACCTGTTGCACACAGAATGGGAATCTAACTTACACCTACTGCAAACAGCTCTAAGAAGAACATGAAAAAATCATTGTTTTCTTCAAAAATCATTGTTTTCGATTGATGTTTTCATAATCGCTCATTTCATCCAAATTTCTTATATTTTAGCTGCAATGTTACGGTAATCAGTATTTTTTTAATACAAATTATGCTTCGATAATGACATCGTAATTTTAAAAAGGACAAAATGAAAAAGTTACAAACCCTTAGTCATTATTAATTCTTGAAAATATCTTATCTTAAAAGATTGTAGAAGCAGTAATATGGATGTATGTATCAAAGCATCTAATAATATACAGCATCAAAGTGCAAAATCCGATGGAGAAGATAACAATAATAATAATTAATAGATTGTTCTCATATTCTAAAAATATCCATCCCAAACAAGTAATTTGTCATAAAGCACAGAGGATAACTGACCTTTGTCTTTAGCAAGTATCTCGACCTCTTCCGCAACCTTGTCGCTCCACCACGTGATGCAAACATGAAGACCGTAGTCACAGCATGCCTTTGCATCAGCCACATCACGCCACTGATTGTAAGCATCCAGCAATGACTGATCCTTCTCAGGTATCACATAATCAACTGCAATCAAACCATGAAACATCAACATACGCATATAAACAGAATAATTTTTGACACGTTATATAATTTATCAAAATGTAAGTAAACAATTTAGACATTTACACATGTGAGAGTTTCTACAAGTTTTGCCAAAAAAATTTAGAAAAATTTATTAACGATTTTTTTACCTTTCAATGTTCTGATCTGTTCATATCACTACTACCAAAGTGTGTGATGAGTAGCAATGCACGAAATTAAAAATAATTTATATGAAAAATTGTTTTTTATAAAATTTGTCATGGAGTTGACTTGCGTTACAGAGTTAATATCACGCAGATGGCATCCACATTTAAGAGTTCTGAGGAACCAATAGGAATTATATTTAGCCATTTCCTGTCAGATGCATGTATACCAGTCTCAGAAAACTAAGAATGAAGTCATCATTGAGAGTCATAATAAAAATATTTGCAATCTGTCAACTTTATGCTCCATGACATCGTCGTGTACACATTATATTTACATGATCAACTCATTAATCGAAGAAAAATAGATCAAAAAAGAAACTCACTGATCATCGTAGTGCCACCTGCAAGAGCAGCCTTTGTGCCATGGTAAAAATCATCAACGGGTGAAGCACCTTCCCATGAACGATGGAAATGAGTGCCTGCATCTATGCCACCTAGTAGCAAAAAAAAAATGAATTAGTCCTATTGCTAAAATTTGCAATGCACATACAGTCATACAGAAAAGTGAATCCATAGTGCAACTTTCCAACTATATACAATGATACAGTATACATGTATTTTCAACCATGTATTAAACCATGAAGGTAAACTTCCAAATGTGTATAACATGTGTGAATTTCAAAACACACAATATTGCTACCATTAGCATATAGTTTTTAACGCAGGCAAAGCCACAAAATCTATACACATATCTGAATGGCAGTTAGCAACTTTCCAGGTGAGGAACTGTAACCAGCAGACATCTAGATGGTCAAAAGCCAGTGAGATAATTAGTGATTTCAAGGCATTTCTTGACGAAAGAAAAAAAAACCCTTCATATTTCAGACAAAGTGTGAGCAAGTACACAGTAGATAATAGTCATGAAGAACGATGAGTGCAAAATTTTCAAATAGTTATAAAAACAAAGAACCTCAGAAACATAAAACATGAACTAGGAACTTTGAATAACATGCCAACCATCGGTTATGAATGAGAATCTGTTGGCTAGGCTCTCCAATGCCTCCATGTGCGATACACCTGGCCATTGGGGACTCTTCCAGTAATCCTTCATTTGAGCTATGTTCATTTTCGATGAATTGCTAGATCATATTGACTTCAGAATCTTTTAGATTAGCACAGGCTAAGTAGAATCTTAAAGGATGCATCATATAAATCTTCGTAACGCATACAAAAACACAAAAATTACCTATTGTTTCATTGGTAAAATCCGTTACGGAAAAACCCTACACAAACCTGGAATGATAAGTTTTCCCCGAGCATCAATGGTTCGAGAACCTCCAGGCACAACAAGATTTGTTCCAACTTGTCTAAAATATCATCGAGATCATAAATTTGTATGCAATCCGATCAAATAGAATGCACATATTTCCAGCAAAAACAACTTACTGAAACAAAAAGAAATAAAGATTCTGATGCATATCCAATAAAATTCTGATTCACTGTACAGTGTTACTAGTTCAGATAAAAAGCAAATTTGTCGACTCACTTGATGACACCATCTTCCATATAAATGTCAGCATAAAAAGATTGGTCATCGTTGACAATTCGCCCACCCTTTAAAAGAATACGGGACTGGGCACTCTGCAACACACAAAAACCATAATTTATATCGGTACTTTCAGCATCACTTGAATCAGGTCTCTTCATCAACTGAGGGTTTTCACCGCATGTCTCAAATAATTATCTTAAGCCTCACGGCATAAATAATATGGAGCAAGTCATTAGATTTTAATTCTCTAGTACAGTGGTTCCCAACCTTTTTTGACGGTAGGGCCACTTTTTCTAATTTGGCGGACATGAGGGTCACTGGGGCATTCCATGCCAAATCAACACATTTGAAGAAAAAAATGAACATCATCATTTCCAATTTTGTTGAAATTTGGTATGGTGATAAGTCACCGTGAAAAACTTTCAAAACCCGAATTTTAGATTTTTGGGTCAACCGGTGTCCGAGATATGGGTCAGTGAACTTGACCGAAATTGACCGATTTCTGCTGACCGGCCGATGTTCAAACTGCTGTATCTCAGCTTCTACTGTACCTAGAGACACAATTAAGATATCAAATTGAAGGTATTAAAAAGTTCTATCTGGGTAAAGCATTCACAAGCATTCATAATCAGTGACAAAAAATTTCTGAGCAACTGTAACCTAGTGATACTGACCTAGGTCAGTTTGTAAAATCAGAATATTATCAAATAATTCCCATGCAAAGCTTTCATTGTTCCTAACAATTGGTGAAAATGTCAGAGTGGGCGCTCTTATAGTCTATTTACAGTGATTTTTTAAAGGTACAGTCATTGTTGTAATTCGCGACCGGCGATATGACATGACTATTTAACTGCTGAATCCCAGCTGTTAACACCAATGCATTTTTACACATTTCTTGTTCCAAGTTCTAGGTTTATCTTTCCCAGCATGGAGTAAAAGAATTAGGCTTATTTGCATGCTCACTGGTTCTTATTTACATATGTAAAGGAATTGTTTAGGTCCTCAATTTCATAGTCTTTCCTGCTGTCTTAAATTAAAGTGATAATATTATGACATCGGTTGCAATTTTAAATAGCCTTTTGTGTTGTTATAAGTGGAGTTGTGATAAAATACCTCAAATAGACATACTGCTCTAATAGAATCTTAAAATAAGTCTCCAAGTATATATGACATAGTCTTATAGATCATGTTGTGATCCATTCAAATATCATAAACAGCAATTAAAGGTGACTGGATTACAAGCTACCACATCAGCTATAATACAGCTGCATCTTTCTATAAAGGTTGTGGATAAGCTGGGTGCTCCATGTAGCAAAGATATTTCAATTGTTTAACAAGCCCATGAGAAACATAACAACTCATCATTAGAAGGAGACCCATGACCACTGATTTGGTTAATGATGTCTCCAACTGATGCACTGTCTATAGATACTAAATTCATCACTGTCGGGACTCGGTAAGTCCCCTGTTGCGAAAAGAAAACTATATGCCAAGTACTATGCAAAGAAAAAGCTTTTGATTATACACCAATATGTTAAGAAGTAACTAACTATGATAAGAGGAAGTGATGTTGATAGTGATGAATCAAAAACCGAGCAAGAGACAGAACATGAAATTATCTGTCAACTGAAAGAAAAGTTCAACATGTGCACATTAATCGCAAGTGGACAACTAGAATGCATCAGGAAAAAATAACTTTAATTTTATGTGACATAAATTTGTTGCATTTGGATACTATAATATTCTCTCTTTAGATTCAATAAATTGATATGCTGCAGATTTGTGGATGTGGCAGGGATATCAAAGATCTATTTGGCAAGGTACAATAGTCGCGAATCTTGACCATGATGGTACCTTTAAAAAATCACTGTAAATAAGCTATAAGAGCGCCCATTCTGAAATTTTCACCAATTGTTAGGAACAATGAAGGCTTTGCATGGGAATTATTTGATAATATTCTGATTTTACAAACTGACCTAGGTCAGTATCACTAGGTTACAGTTGCTCAGAAATTTTTTCCACTAAATATGACTGCCTGTGAATGCTTTACCCAGATAGAACTATTTAATACCTTCAATTTGATATCTTAATTGTGTCTCTAGGTGCAGTAGAAGCTGAGATACAGCAGTTTGAACATCGGCCGGTCAGCAGAAATCGGTCAATTTCGGTCAAGTTCACTGACCCATATCTCGAACACCGGTTGACCCAAAAATCTAAAATTCGGGTTTTGAAAGTTTTTCATAGTGGCTTTTCACCATACCAAATTTCAACAAAATCGGAGATGGTGATGTTTGATGACTGTGTTGATTTGGTGAAAGACATTAGGCGGCCACAAAGCTATAAATTTAATTCACTAAAAGCATACGAATTGTTATAAATGAATCAAAATAGAATGTTATTTATAGACGTCAAAATAAAATAATTCGCAATAGAAAATAATTACATGTATGTGTTCTATCCTGTCCAAATTGTCAATTTTTGTCATATATTTTTGTAAATTCTTTGAGAGACGAGGGCCTTTTTTAGACCTGGCAGGCTACTTTTGGCCCATGGGCCACGGGTTGGGAACCACTGCTCTAGTAGTATTGAACAGTGAACAATAAGCTGATCTTCCTAATACTGCTAAAGTGCATATCACAAATCTAAAAATTCACAATGTATAGCATCATTGATGTACATGCTACAGCAGTAAGAAGAAATTTGCAATAAAGCTGACCAAGGTCTCTTTAGAACAGCGGTTCTCAACCTTTTTAGTGCGGCGACCCCTTGGTAGCATTTCTGAAGTTGTGACGACCCCCAACAATGAAATTGAACGAGTTACCCTTGCACTGCATTTTTTAACCACTGTCCATTGCTTTGCAATTTGACTTTATAATTCGAAAACTGCAATTGACTATTGTGTGAGGCTTCCTGACTTGAGATTCTGAGAGCTACTTATTCAATAGCTTGAAGTTTCAATTTTCTAAGTGTATTCAGCAGGGAAGGGATTTGGCGAGGGGAAGTGTACCTGCCCCTCCCCGTTGTCGAAATATTTTTGAATTTTCACACTGCAATGGTGGCATTTTAAGTTGACATTCTATCGATATTGCTCGTCATGTCATTGCTGACAGTCGTGATTTAAGACTTCAAAAATGCCTCCTCCCATTGTTTAATTTCTTTTATTTCCACACTGTAATGGTCGCATTTTAAGCTGTCATCTCAAGAAGACTTCTCTTAATTGCAGTGCCTAAGACATGGTTTAAGATTTCAATAATTATATGTCCCATCCCCATCATTTGAATTTTTAATAGCCTATCCACACTGTAACGACTGCATTAAAAATTGTATGCTGTCATCTTAATAAGATTGCTAATTTCATCAAATGTGATAGTCATGGTTTAAGATTCCAATAATGCGTACAGTTTTTTGGATTTGCACACTATACCTGCAGCATTTTAAGCTGTCACCTTAACGAAGTTACTCATGATTTCAGTGCTTTGAAATTTGGTCTCAGACTTCAATAAATAGCCTACCTCTGCCTAATTGTTTAAAAAATAATAATTTGCACACTCTAATGGTACCGGTAGTTATAGTCGCTCAATTCACAAATCACACCACGTCGCTCAAATCCAACCTTTCAGTTACCAGCATAGGTTTTTTTAGCAAACCGAAAATTGTTTCGTTTTTTTAGAAGAATGGCAAAATAGAATTTACATTTGAAGCATAAAATGGCAAAAATTAAATTAGCTGTCGCAAATCTGACGATCGAATGACTCATTGCAAAAGTATAAGTAAACATTTATTGTAAGTTGCTTTAGTGCTGTGTATTGCGTTGAAATTCGTATTAGAAATACATCTTATACAAATTTCTGAAGGCCCCATGCGACCCCTGGCAAATCGTCAGGCGACCCCCGTGGGGGTCGCGACCCACAGGTTGAGAACCGCTGCTTTAGAAGCATCTTAGATGATCTTGGTCACACTCTCTACGACCGCCTCCAGTATTCTACTGGTCACAACCTGCATCCATGCTCACAACCATGTTCTCACTAGATTTGATTTCTTTGCCAGGCATGGTTTCTTGGCTAGCTAGGTTAGTTTTCTATATAATCTAGTCAACTTTATTCTCTTGTTCTAATTATCACTTCCTTACCGCAATTATTTTTTACTTTGTATGTGAGGTAGCGTCTTTAATTATTCACCCATTGTAGCATTATTACTTTTACTTAGGCAAGAATTTCTTTCTTCATTCCCACTTCTATATAAGCAGCAATTACTTTTCGATCAATAGAACTTCTATTTAATAAAAAATTATTGTTCATCAATCCAGCTTCGATTTAAGTGAGATTCTTTTCACAAATCCCAGTTCCATTTAAGCAAAAATAATTTTTATCAATCCGACATCTATATTGCAAGAATACTTTTCCTAAATCCAACTTGTATTCGACCAACGCTGAAACCCATGCAATGGCCAATAATAAACGACGCTAAGCTACACCTTTACCGTGTGTGAAAGCGCTTGCTTTCGTTTAATAGAGAAAGAACACAGTTCACACACTCACTTATTAACAACACTGTGCACCTTAAAACAAACCAAAAACTGTCTGGATTACACTTACGTGTATACTTTATGGCGCAGTTTAACAATCATGCATGCACTTGATGAATGTTCAGCTACATGCCAGTGAAAATGTTTCTTACTTACAAAACATCTATGACTAATAGACCCGTCACTCGTATCATAAGCATTTCGACACTGTGCCGAATTATGCCAATCACCGTTTAATAATTTTTCAGTTCAATGTTGAGCAATTATCTAAAATACTATGATCGCTATAAAATTACAATTATAGCGTAGCCACAAGATGAGTCGATTACCTGTAAATGTATGGGAACCTTCTTCAGCGGCGTCCTGGCAGCCATCTTGCAAACATGAGAGTCAGACAGATGCGCAGACGTAGGACCAGAATTAAAGCCTAACGATACGGCCAGCGATTTACAGCATCCCAGACGCATTTATCAAGGATTGCAGCAGCCTCCCAGTTGTCTGCAATAAGTGCAATCTAACCTACAATAATTATTTGTATAGCGCCGAAGTTATTACCCAAACGCATGAAACGACGATCGCTGCCTTTCAAGTAAGGTAATTAAGCCACATAATTATTATTATGAAATTCAGTGCAATGCTCTTCGCTCGTACGTGTGACTCAAGACTGCAGAACCGTATAGGGCCTACCTTCGATCGCCACTAATATATATCCTATCCTGCTAATGTATCCTATCCTGCTCTATCCAATGACAACCATAGCCAGCGACTGCTATTGAAGCATGCATGCATGTTAGTCTCTCTAGCTTGTCTCTTCGAATTCTGAGGCCAATAAAATTTTGTTTTATTTGAGCAGCTTAATATTGCTTCTCAGTCTGGCGCTTTCTTGCAAGCCTTCAAAAACATCTATATAAATAAAGAGAAGATTCTGTGTGTCTGTCTGTTTGTTCGGAATGCATTTCCATAGTTTTTGAGCTTTTAACTCCAAACCTTCACTACTGTGTCCGTCTCGGCATCGGACACGCAGTGGAGGGGTTCGCGAATCTCTGCCACAATGGGGGCAGGGTGGGGGCAAAAACCCCTAATTTTCTTTGGTAGAAGTGGGGGGCTGGGAAGATCGAGGACATTTTCCCGAAAACCCAAATTTTCTCGCCTGGTGTACCGGTGGAGTTCGAAGTGTGGTGGGGTGTGGTGGGTCCCTGACGTGGCTTTTGTGGGCGCTGAGAAATTCTCGAAAATTTACATTAAAATTTGCAAATAGCTCCATGCAGAGCCGTATATGTAGCCTATGATAACAAATCAAGATGTTTTTTTTCTGTACGCCAGAAAATCCCGCTCAAAATATCATAGGACGTTTATAAGAAGAAGTTTCCCATCCTGCATTGATTTGGCCCTTGTTCATCAACATGCTCAAGTTCATCGCAAAGATTTTGGTTCATCGAGAAGCAAACTATTATACTTGCACTTTCGATTTTGTGAAAAGCCGAAAATAGATACAAAATTTTCTTTTGTTTCGTATTATTAAAGTACGTGTCGAGCCTTTGGAAATGGACCAAATTTTGCATGGTACCATACCATTATTAAGGCAATCACCATCCAATGTTATACAGATTATATCAGGTAGTAATAAATAAAGTTGTTGACGTATTGGCTTCATAAATAGGCCCTACAGTATACGAGGTCGTTGCCCTACAGCGTATGAGCAAGCATGGGTTGGTTGCGACGAGCTATTCTATCGTAGCCAGAGACGGCCATATTGTTGCCATCAAATGCTGGTACATAATTATTTGACTTGGGCTGCGCTACAGACTACAGTGGGTGAGGCTTTTGTTGATTCTATCTTACGGAGGGCTTTTCAGCTGTTTTTGTGGTTCAGCAGTCTTTTCCAATTACCTTTGAGACTCTTGGTCCTGTAAATACCGAGACCCTGTGTAAAACTGCATATGAAGTTTATGGTCTTTGTTCCAGCTGTTTTTCAACCACGTCATGCTTTGAAAAGTTCCCACATCATGAGCATGCCAGGCCACTGGAATTTTCAGTCATCACTGCTATTGATGCAGATATTGTAAACACGCTACTATTACTGATTACTGACAAGCAGACATGGCACAGATAAACTCCACTTCCAGTGTTGGTGAGTAGACTTATTTCCATATTATGTCTCATATTAAATGGAACTTGAAAATGTGCACTAGTGTGTGTACAACAGGGCTGAAAGTGGTTTGGAAAATTTGCCGGGTCTGACTTTGGCGGATGAGCCGACAGCTTTGACCCGACAAATTTTATGACATCTTTTTCAGTCATTTGCCCAAAATTGTCGAAAACCTCTGCTAATTTCACTAAATATTTTGTCATTGAGGTAAATTTATGGGTTTCTTATGCTTCTTGTGTTAAACATGCAACCCGGTTGAGACCTGGCATCAGCAGGTCATGAAAATCAATGCCGGGTCTGTGACCTGGCTCACTTTCAGCCCTGGTGTACTAGAACCCTTGAACTTCACTCCTTAACACGTTGACCGCCTACACGCCATGTTAAATGACTGCAGCCAGTACGAGTTAACTCATACTGGGCGGTCAACGTGTTAACATAAGGGGTCATGATGGTGACCACAGAATAATTTTTACACTGTCTACAGCATGCTTAATCTGACAGAACATGGTTGTGACTTGTGACTTAATGTGTTGCAGTTATTGAAAATAACATTGCAAAAATCCAATTAAAAGCCGCTCTTTATCTGCTCTGTGCTTTGTATGTATGCATTGAAGTAGTCAAATATTCATGTATGCATGGTTGTATACACCAAGACACTTAATATGTCATATGTTAATTTACAAAAGTCATAATGCAAAATTTAAGAAACTCACTTTTAAAAGCGAGTTTTAAGACAAGCCATGACAAATTCTGGTGTATATTGTGATAAATGATAATAGTAGAGGAGCTTGCTTAGCGTCACTGCAATAGCAGTTGATGTCCATATTAGGTTACTACTAGGGTAAGTTAAGTTGAGTAGCACCTTATCCTCACCACAGAGTTTCAGACTGTAATGTAAGGATATTTTATTACTCTGCAGGGAAATCTACAGTGATAAACAAATTTTTTCCATTACTCATTACTCAAGTACATGTACTGGTGCTGCACAACTTGTACAGTAAAAGTACCCACTTGCATATGCTATGCAAGTAAAGGCAACAACTCATACATGCGTGTTTTTGAATTACGGTAACTCTTGGAATTTATGTCGACTTAGAATGGTTATCTATCATCTGGTTATGACAGCTCGCCATTGCACACATTCATTTACTTATTGTTGTATGTGCGCTTGTTATAGCGCCCCTTCAAGCTCACTACTCAGAGGCGCTCCCGACTGCAGTGCGGACACTGCATCGGAGTTTCACACGAAAGCGGTGAGCAATTGCCAGTTAAGGACTTGCCCAAGGTCCCTACGCAGCAACTTAAGGTGGAATCGAACCTGCAACCCTCCTGCTGCAAGGCGTTGAACATACCCACTACACCACCACGCCCACACTTATGCACACTTATGTGCATGTACTAGGCTTTTCTTGATTACTGAACCTTCAGTGATTTTAAATTGAATTGATTATTAGTTGTTTGTACAAAAATTAAATATGCTTTGAATGTACAGCATTTTTAAGTAAACATTTTATGCAGACGTTAGCTATGATAATTCATTTAATTGGGCACTAGGCAACAGCTGGCTAAGCTCGACCTAAGCGTTCTGTGTTCTCAATTCCCATCTATGACTTTTTCTTCGATGATGCATGACCTTGGAGTGCTTGCTCCTGGACTTTGAACTCACCCTTGCATCTCATATAGATCAGGTGTGACGCAGCTGCTACTATCAACTGCGGCAGCTCAGGGTCATTGCTCGCTCTCTGACTTCTAAAGCTGCAGCTTCTCTTGTACATGCATTTGTGCCGCGCCTCCATCTTTGCTGGTCTTCTGCGGGTTGAGAGGATGAAGAGGGTCCACTGGGCTGTCACGTGACTTATTTGGAGTTCACCAAGTCCGACCGTCACACCAAGTCACCTCGACCCGGACCACCATGGACCACTCTTACGGACAACTTTTTTGACTCGACGCATTTGATCCTGATCCTATGGTAACTCGACCCGGACCACCACGGACTACTCTCACGGACAACGCTCCTAACTCAACGCAGCGCTCGTGAATAAGCCGGTGCCCCGCGCTTGGCTTTCCAGTGGCGCTTTAGAAATTAGGAGATTACGATTACGGTTACAATACGACCGTGTATCCCAATATATGCGCGAGGTCTTTCTCTGGCTTCCTTTCCCACAGTGCATCTCATTTAGGATTTTATCTTTGGTGTGGCGATGCTTATCAGGCTGGGCACCCTCTTATCGGTGTAAGTTTTGCCTCCCCCTTTCCACTTGCATAGGCCACCGCGCACTGCGCTCTGCTGTCCATGATTATTTAATGGTTCCTTTCACTCGCTCTGCAACAATGCAGAGAGGCGTTCGTTCTCTTTGGTTGGTCCAACAACCTGGAAAATGGACTTCCCTTGACTATGCGACATCTCCCAAGCTGTTCTCAATTTCACAAACTGTTGAAGATTGTTTTTTCGCTTGATCTCGGCCGGTAGCGCCTCTGAGTAGGTACCTTCAAGGAATGCTATATAAATTTTGATTGATTGATTGATCAGCATTGAAGAAACCCAATTTATGAATTACGGGAATGCAGATTTTTCTTTGATTATATTTTTAGAGTTAACAGCTTGAGTTTGACCAGAGGGATTAAATGTGTTTTGACTCTTTGACTTTGTTGACATATTCGTTTAAGCCCTACACAGCAGTGATATTTTCGTGAATAAGAAGTAGAATAAGAAGTATAATTATTTGATATTCGTTCAGTAGAAGTAGAATAAAAATTATTGTTAGAACGAGAATTGAATAAGAAGTAAAATTCAGACCTTCAGAAGTGAATAAGAATAAGTACAATTATTGTTATAACGAGAATAGAATAAGAAGCAAAATTGAGACCTTCAGAAGTGAATAAGAATAAGAAGTAAAAATAATTTGAAAGCGAAAATCAAGCATCTTCAAAAAAATGTATGGATGATAAAATCAATGCGCTACAATAATTATGTTTAACATATGTACGTCGCTCACTTGCGCATGGCGCGCACCTCTTCAAGTAACGAGAATCTCGTAGTCAACCGCGTGAGCTCTTTCCTTTCTTGTGATAATTTCAAAGTGTGACAGTTCATTCCTTTTTTATATTTAGTACACAGTTTTGTAAATCTAGACACTATGTTGTCTTTTGCTTCTAGATGAAAGTCCCTCTGGTAAGATGCAAGATTGGTCGGTTGATCAGGTCTGCCAGTGGCTCACTCATCTGCAATGTGACCGTGAAGTCATAGATGAGTTTCAGCGCCACAAGATATCTGGATTTGCCCTTAGCAAACTTCAAGAAAAGCATTTAGAAAAGATGCAACATGTCATGATAGGAGATCAGGTGACAATTATTAATAAGAGGAATGAAGTGTTGCAAAAGGAAGCCTTGGAGGCTAGTGAATCAAATCTTGCATCTCAAAGTCCGGCTGAAGAAACAAACAGACATCACGAACGAGCCACAAATCTGGAATTTGCTGAAGGTACTTATAATCAAAATGACATGAATCGACTATACTGTAGTGTTCCACCTGAAACTGAAGAAACTAGATTAAATATTTCGATTAGTTTGCCGGTCAGTGTCAATATAGCAGAAGCATCATATCAAAACGAAACATTTTCGCATGAAACAGAAGAAATGACTCGAAATCAAAAGGATATGAAAGAAGAGAATACTGCTAGTGTGTTGACTTGTGACAGTGAAATGTTTCAAACACCAGCAGTAAGTTGTGCCGCTGAGGTGTTGTCAGGTCATGCCTGCTCTGTAGATAATATGCCATCAAAGGTCATAAAGAGTACATGTACAAAAACATTAATTCTGTCTGAATCTATCAGTAGTGATCAAGTTCAAAATTCTTGTGAAGAGCGCTCTTTACGACTACAAGAAGAAGTACCTGAACCCAGTGTAGCACTGATCTTGGATAGTAGCAGCTCTGTTCCATTGTTCTCCGTTAATAATGACTGTGCAACGGAAAGATCTGTACCTATACAGCACTTTTTGGGCAAGCATTTGCTTTCAGACTTTGCAGCAAGCAAGTCAATACCAGATATCTCAATGATTGAAAAATTAACATTAACACCAAGTGACTCTGGTGAACATGGGTTGTCAGAGATTGTAGAAACTGAACAGGCAAGTAACTCTGGTGAACATGGTTTGTCAGAGATTGTAGAAACCGAACAGGCAAGTAACTCTGGTGAACATGGGTTGTCAGAGATTGTAAATATTAAACGGGTTTTAGCATGCAACGAACATAGTGCTGTGTGTGCTGAAACACCAGACCCGAGTAGCAAAGCATGGGCAGAGACAGAAAGCGAACGAAGCATGCAGCCAGCATCAAGGTCTGGAAGTGAGTTTACATCGAGTTTAGCAGCTGATTCATTGGGAAGTAATGAGAAAATGCCACTATGTGAAAACTTGACATTCTTGATGAAGGGAGTTCAAATGAGTTCGGAGAAAGTTAGTGACAGAAAAGATACAGAAACTAATGATGAGATCACAGGCATCATGGAACCTGAAGTGCTCAATATTAAGCAGACGAATGCCGAAGCGTTGACAGAAACTATGAAAGTGAAGGGAAACATCTGTATGATTGAAGAACAGAATTTGTGTACTTCTGCAAGTGATGGAAGCAGCATATATGATAAATATGCAGTGTGTGAACGCGAAAAAACTCTGAAAGATTCAGATAAAATGTCAAAGGATGATGACAAACTATCAGAGTGTAACCAGAAACAATTGCTAGAAAGCAGAGTGCATGCATCAGAAACTGTGTCAGATAAATGTCCTGCAAGTACACTAGTTTCTTCTGGAGACATTCCAAAGGATTCACCACGACGATTCAAAAATGCACACGAGCTCCGTGAATTTAAGAAACAGCAGCAGCAGCAATCTGCTCAGAGCCATTTAAATCCATCATCATGTTCTAAATCTTTTCTATCACCACCTGAAAAACAGTGTTTGACATCACAGATTTCAGAAACAAATTTGAGCAGTTTTCAAATGCTTTTGTCTACAGATAAAAGTGTGTTACCACCGTTAACACAACAAAATAAAAATCCTGTCTTGGGACAAGGCACATTGAACACAAAAACTACAGAACTCTTCAAAGACCTATCTTTGGGAATAAAAGCACCAGATTGTCCTAATTTAGCAGAAAAGAAACCTTCTGTAAGTGAAGTACATGTAAAGTACACACCTAAGTCTGAACATGTAGTTGAGCTTGAAAAAAGCCCAGAACAATTTAAGATGAATAGTAAGAAATCGGTTAAATCTCTTGATGCAAGAAAAGAGTTTCAGTTTGTAGAACCACCTAAAACCTTGCAGTCAACAGATTCTGCCCAGCTTTCAACTACAGCTGACACAAGTACTTCGACCCAAAATCAGAAGGGGCAGGAATCGACCGGTAAACACAGACCTGTGCCGGTTCAAAGCTCAAGCTCCACAGCCAAGAAGGAACCATTCTCAACAAAGATGCCATCTAAAAATATTAGCGCGTCATCTTCAAAGACACCTGCCACTCCTCAACTTGCCCCAGTTTCTGCAGCTGTAAGTGGTCAGAAAACGAGTCCAGTCAAACTAATAGGAAAAAATGCTCCACAAAGTGAATCAAAAGCCAAATTTCTTCGTAATACTTTGGCTATTGCAGAACAAAACATTGTAAAGGCTGATCAGCTGCCTGCTGAGGTTCTCCGTAAGATTGGTTCTCGAACAGACGTAACATTCAAGTACAGACAAGGTGCTAAAATTTCTGCATGTGAAAGCTCTTCTGGTCGAAATATGCTTTATCCTATTCACCGATTTGCTTTATTTGAGAGTTTGAAGGATGTGACGTCTCTGGCTGAATTTTGCAAAGAAATCATACAGTTCGCATGCGCCTGTCTGAACGACAGAACTAATGGAATTATACATTTTGGAATAGAATCCGGAAGTCGCAATTCGATAGCTGTCTATGGGAAGATTGTTGGTGTTGCTCTGCACAGAGAAACAAAAGACTACGGAGACTTTCTCAGAAAAGCAGTTAGAAAGTGCTTCTTCAAGGAAGCACAGGCTGAAGCAGCCTTGAAATGCATAAAAGGACCAGAGTTCATTGAGACAGTGCCAAATGATGTACTTGTGACACTCCGGTCCAAGCTGTTTGTTATCGAAGTTGATGTAATTCCACAGCATATATTTTGCAAGGATGAAGTTTTCTGTGTGAAGCTACCAACGAAACAAAAGGGCTGCTTTGAGCCTGAGGCAGTCTTTCGAATAATTGATGCCAATCCGTGTCAACTGGATCCTTGTGATCAGTATCAGTTCGGGATGAAAGTCGCTTTGATGGCAGCAGAACGAAAGGAACTTGAAGATCAGTCCAAGAGGATGCAAAGGATTGAAAATGATCTATCCAAAAAGTTCATAAACTTGTTCTGTCATGGTTCAGAGAATTTGCTTGGAGATCACTATCACATACTTGTAGTTAATAAACCAGATGGTCACATGGATAGAGAATACATGAAAGCGGCTCTTTCGTTCGTTGCTGAAATCGAGTGGAAAGTTGTCCTTGACTTTGATGCTGAAGCCAGTCTTTGCGCTTTCGTTCAAGAACACGAAAAGCCAATAAAAATCAAGATGACCGATGATTTTTATCATCGTTCCAAGTACAACATGCAAGAGCCAGATAGACTGAAACAGATGATTGATGACCTGAAGAATTCTGATTGCCCAACATGGGTATTTGCCAATGGATACCAACCTCAAAATGAAGAACCGCAACCGCCAAGGGAATGGAAGAAGAACAGGGCAGAAGGTTTCAAATGTGCGGTTCGATTTTTTAGAGATCAAATTCCGGAAGGCAGAGCAACCGTCATGTTCCTGCTATTATCAAAAGAGACCGAAGTCATGTTGTTAGCAGCAGATGAACTTATGACAATTTTTTACAACCAATGGATGTGCGTAGCTGAAAATGAAGAGATAGGAAAGCCTTGGATCGACGAACTTGTTAGGAGAGACAGTGCTGGACCTGAAAATGCTGAAAGCAATGTCGTGTGGGGAATGCCCTGGAAGCACGTGCAGGAAACAGTAACTCGGCTGTTAGGTCCGAAGAAGTACAGCGTATGTGAGTTGCCTACATCAACAGGAGCTTATATACCTCTGAACAATACTATGAACAATGAGTTGACTGATTTGGAAATACTCGGCAGCTATGAATGCGACAATGCAGAAATACAGTATGATGAGGAGCTGCTGCAACAGCACAAGAAGAAGGTGGAAGAGGAATTCTACAAAGGAAATGGTGTCTCATGGTGGAACTTCTGGTCTCATCATGTCTGCATTCGAGATATTCTGGAATTGGCGAAAAGGAATGTGCGGAGTGCACTTATACATGAGGATGACACAGTTGGAAAAGTCTTTCTGTATCATCAGCCAGGTGCAGGTGCAACTACATTAGCAAAGAACATTCTATGGGATTTCAAGAAGGAATACAGATGTGCTATTGTGAGAAAGATAAACGGAGGCCAAACAGCAGGACAGGTGCTGAAGCTTTTCTGGTATGAAGATAACAATCCAAAACCGGTGCTTCTTCTTTTGGACAATCCAGATGCAGATAAGCTCAATCTTCTTTATGCTGATCTGTCCGAAATGACTCGCTGTATAATAAAGAGCAGCGATGAGGTCCCGAGAGTAGTCTGCGTCCTGTTGGTGTGTTCTCGACAGTCACAACATCACACCCCAGGCGATTCTGATTCAAGGAGACTCTTGTTGAAGCATGAACTTTCCAGAAGAGAGCTAAACTGGTTCCAAGATCGATACAAATATCTTTCAGCAGAATTTGCAAATGTAAACTCAGACATTAGACCTCCAAATACAGTTCATCCAAGACTCCTTATTTCGTTTAATGTCATGAAAGAAAATTTCAACAAAGATTACATTCGCCGCACAGTCAGAGAATTGGTTCAAGCTATAACTGATGCAAAAGAACAGAAATTGCTGAAATACGTCAGCCTGCTGAACAGATTTGACTTGGAATGTCGACCTATCCCGACGTCTTCTTTAGATGGGATGATGCTGGAAATTCCGTGGTTGGATCAAGGTGGACTACGCTATGGCTTAAAGGCAAAATCAAACAGATGGGAAACAAAGCTTAGTGCTGAGGTGCGTGTCTTGTTAAATGAAACATCAGAGACAGCGTTGGGTAAGATTCACTCGCTACGAATCGCACACCAACTTCTCTCGCAAGAAATTTTACATGTGTTGAGAAACAATGGATCAGTGCCTGTTGGAGAGATTGCTTTGGAATTTTTGCGAAACAACGATATTTTCAAGTCACTTTGTCTTCCAAGAGACAATCTTGTGAACATAATAAAGGATGTCTTAAAACGCAGACAACAGAAAGGAGGCAAACCAGAAACGGCTTTTTCTCCTTTAATTCAGCACATTGTGGATCACGAAAGCATCGATACAGCTGTTGACGTCATGAAGGAAGTTTTGGCTTTGACATCAGACCCTTACATTGACCAACAGCTGGCACGCCTCTACATCAAAGCTCAGAACTGGCAAATGGCAACTGAATTTGCTAAAAAGGCTACAGACCAAAGACCAGATAACTCGTTCTTCTGGGATACTTTTGGAAGAATCTATGAGAGACAGCTCGTTGAAGAATATGAAAAACTAGCTAAGGACACCATTGAGCACAGCGTGAATGATTTGGTTCATGTTATCAGAATTGCCTTAGATGGAATGCAAATGTTCAGAAAAGTACAGGAAACAAGTGAACAGGAAAAGACAACTATTTTGGCAAACAAGGCTGGATTTTTTGGAGAGCTACAGTTGGTGGTATTGCTCTTGGACTGTCTTACATATGTTTTCAGAGACAAAGATGAACTGAGAGCATTTATTTTGACTGACCTTGTTCCCAGAGAATGCAGGATGCTTGAAGATGTCAATGGCCGCAATTACCTAGAGGAATTGAAAACGCTGGAAAAGCATGTCCAGCAGGCAATGAACAGGCTTGAAGATGAACTGGTGCAACTTAGAGATGATACTCTGTACGAATATCAGAGAACAAAGTATTCCAAGTATGAAATCGACAGTCTTCAAAGGTTGAAGGAAAATCTAGACAACTATTTTGGAGAAGAAGGTGACAATCCACCGGAAAATCTCAATGAAAAGGATCAATGTGAGTTTCGCAGAAGAAGGGTATTTCGTCTTGCAAGTCACAACATCGGAAGTATATTTGATCTTCGCTGGAAATACAAGGGTATTGAAAACCTGGAGAGAATAAGAAGGTTTGCTTTGCAGAATTTGGAAACCCCATATGCAATTGCAGAGGATTACCTGGTTGCAATTTGCGTCACTCTTGCACTGACGTCAATGGATGTTTCTTCTTTGTATGATGCAAGAATAAAATTCGACGACATGGTTGAGTGGAGCACTAAACTTTATACTCTTCGAGAAACTAGTATAGTTATTCATCTAGAGCCCTATCTTTTTTATGTCATGTTCAACTGGCCAAGAAAGAACACAAAGCATGCTGCTGTACCTAAGCGACTTGAAAATGCAATAAGACAGTGGAAAGATGCCTACTACAGAAAGTATCCAAGACAAAGAGATGAGGGCAAGCCATACAGAAAGAAAGATACCACCATGTTTTTCTTAGCAAATGGCAGTGATATGGCTTCGATTTACACCAATTTTGAAGAGAGAGGATCACGACGCATTAATGAAAACAGAGGACGCGATTCTTTCTGGAAAATGCCGGACACGCTGAGGAAACTCCAAAGATTTGAAGGTGTTTTGAGTAGAGATGGAAATGAAGTGAGTGTTCATCTTAACTACTCTCAAGGTAACAAAGCACTCATTGCAATCCCTACATCATTACCAATTCAAAATCGCAACATGTGGAATAAGAAGGTATACTTTGTCATTGGTTTTAGTTGGAATGGACCAAGGGCTTTTGATGTATCTCTTACTGACCCTACCTTGCAAGCCGATATGGCTAGGGATCACAATCAGACCAGAAACATCACATACAACCTTATTTATGCACCCAGCAGATCAGCAAGACAAATAAATGACTTTACGCAAGAAGACTTTTGTCGGAAGTTTTCCGAAATCATAGCTCAACTGGAAAAAATACACGTAATTGAGGAAAAATCAAAGAATTCCAGTTATATACCAAGGCCAGAGGAGGTAAAAAATCATTAAAATTATAATTAATATTTCAACTTGCATTAATAATTAGCAGTGCGCATTTTCTATAAGTTTATACTGTAGTTGCCATTATTTGAATGCTTTATACAATGAGCTTAGTAAGTGATTGAGTGATTTTTCTGGTAAGAACTGCTATGAGATGTAAATTAAAGATTATAGTAGGAAAGCAGTTTTAACTGGTGAAAAATATCAGCATATAATTTTGGTTCTTGTGCAGCAGTTATTAAGAAAAAATTGGTTGAACAAAGTGCATGTAACGCTTACAATATGCTACCAACGTTTGGTGAATTGAAGATGTGTGGACAAAATATGTTTTTCTTATTTAATATTGTCGTGGGTTTGGTGCCTTGGAGCTGGAGGGTAGGGTCCTTCACTCGCAATTGCTCGTGCGCTTAGGTGTGAAAGTGAAACTCTGATGCAGTGTCCGCGCTGTAGTCAGGAGCGCCTCTGATGAGAGAACTTGAAGGGTGCTATAGCAAATGCGATAAATAAATAAGCCCGGTTTGTTACCAAGTGTTTCTTTAGATGTGCCTGAGTGCCAGTACTGTTATAATGATACATATAATATTTTGTACCTAAGTAGAACTCTTAATTTCATTCTGTTTTTATCATTCAGCGTTTGGTGATATATTTGTTTTCATATGCAGACTGGAATTCCCTACAAATCAGGTCTATGGAACAGCTGTACTAATGTGCTTCTCGAAGAACTACATTTTTATGCCTACATAATTTGCTATTTTCAGCAATTTACATAGCAGTATTTCAGTACTAAAATCTGATGATGTCTGGCAGTGTTGTATCATTGCTTAAATGTCAAAATAACAATGTCAAAATCTCTTGCTACTAAACAGTGAAAAATGTATATTTGCATTTTAGCTCAAGTTACTGCAGAGAAAGAAGAAACTGGAAGAAAATCGAGATCATCTGTTGCATGAACGAAAACGAGGCATGGAATCCAGAATTCCAGACTTCACAGTGTTTACAGCAAACTGAAGAAAACAACTGTCATTAAAATTAAAGTATTACTGTTTTCAACTGCATAGTCTGGCATGATAGAATCGAACTATGGCAAGGGATCTATAGCATAATGCAGTAGGCCTATTATTTACTGGGTAAAACCGATTCTATGAGTTTGACAGACGATCGAGATGCAGCCTGCGGGATTGCATGTTTACACTTTTTATTCACATTCTCAGGTGTAAAGCGTACAATCATGATAAAATGCAACTTCTTAATTATGGTCCCAGTTTTTAATACATTGTGAATGTATTTTCACAAATTTATTTATTATATGTAGTTATTTTATATATGTATTCCTATAGTTGACTGAAATGATTCGTGCTGCATTGCTTTTAGAACGTTATAATTTACTCACTTAGTAACAATCGTTTTAAACCTCTCTATATCTCTCAAATTATTGAGGTCAGTGAATGCATATTGTGTATTTGCTAACCTCAATATTCAAAATTTCTAATTTAGTTAAATTGAAGGTTTTTTATCTTTTGTTGTAACTAGGTATTAATTTGTAAATGCCTTGGCATGAAAACAACCTGGTTATCATTTTGTTTTGAATTAATGCATGAAAATAATATTTAAAAATGTTGGTTTTTCTGTAGACTGCGTTTTATGCAGAAATGTCGTTCACATGACCGTAAGGTTGTCAGATTTCTGTGTTTTCTTACACATTACAGTAATTGAGTTTTTTTGCTTTTCATATTCGTTTTTGTTTTGTGCTATCAAAGTTTTTGGTGAATAAAGACTTATAAAATTATCAAGTTTGACTGTTATAAAATTAGGAAGTTTGCTACATATAGTCTAAAGAATATATCTTTGTTTCCTGAGCTGTATGAAGAAGTTCGTGACACATACTCTACTGAAATAAATTGTCACCTGGCAAAATTCTGCATTGGACATAGTCTTCTCATTGTCCACATTTTGACGACCCTTCCCTACGGCCTACACCCTCTGCGAACGTTCATATCCTAGTCGTACGACTCCTACCTAAATTAGATTTCCATTCCCTTTACTGATCGGTTACAACTAGGCCTATATATGGCATTTCCCCTGTTGTTTTCGTTATGAGAGCGCTATATAAATCTATAGATACAATACTCGGTTGAAGTCGGTTTTTAAACTACTGGCCCCATTATTTTCAATCATTCTTCGATTTAAATTAAAGTGAAGACACAGTAAAACATTGTATTAAACAACAATCGGTATCCTATAAAATGCGCAGCATTTAGGCCAATCTAAATTATAAAGTCTATTATATGTTGCTGATTTTGTGGGTTCATGCGTGGTCGAAAGCAGGGTCTGAATTATTTACCAAACCGACCACCGAGTCCAAGTGGATCTCCCCTTTTCACGACGTATTCGCCAGTTTCCAGACTGGCCGTTTGATCTTCGAGACGTCTCCAATCACTTCGCAGCCTGTCTTCGGACATCTTCAGTACTTCCAGCTCGAGGCGTTCTTTGATCGCGCCCAATTCCTGCAAAAGGTTTACCAGTTTCTCGAAGTCGATATCAGTCGGCAAAGTTTCACGTAAACTGTGGCGATGAGCATTTTCCGTCCGAACAGCGAGTGAAACGTCGAAAACAGCCAGAAAAACTAGAATAATGGCAGCTTGCATCGCGCCGGAAGTTCTGCCCCTTGATGACGTCATAGAGAAAGCTAAAATGCTGATTGCCGGAATCAGTCGATTTGAAGCCTGTAAATTAAAAGAGTAACATTGTTATTAAAATTGTTAAACTTGTTTTTTAATGACAAAACCTGATACAGACACTGCTGTAAGGTACAGAAAGCAATTTATTTCATTAGTAAAGAAAAGAACACTGAGACTGTCATAGGGAGGCATATATATATATATATATATATATATATATATATTATATTTATTTAAAATTTATCATGAACTGTCAATCTTGAACTATGACATAACACACCATTAGGAACACACTGTGTTCTAATTGGACCATATAGCATTGTAGGAGGAGTTACTTGTATATATATATATATATATATATATATATATATATATATATATATATATATATATATATGAATATTGATAATAAAATCAGTTGGACTTGAATCTGTGGGAGTCGACTCGTGGCCTGTGGCCAACTTAAGGCAGAGAGGTTTACAGAGACAAAAACCAACATTATCATAGGCCTAATTAATTATCTAAGTTAAAAAGAAAACAGAACTTCAGTTATAGGCCTATACGTACAAAAACCAACAGCATAATTACTTCAGCAGAAAAGAATATAAAACTGATGCAAGGAAAAAAGTTTCAAAAACATCATAATTTTTTCATTAGAAAAAAACCCAAACAATTAGGCATATTTCGAATTAGGTAAGAAAAGAAAGAACTGTACGTCACAGAGAAAACAACGTCTTAGCATAGGCCTAGGCCTATATAGCCTATAGGTTATTTACGAAGTTTCAATCTTCAGGTTCCAAATCGTTTAATTAACGCGATTGAATGCCTGTGAGTAAGCTTGTTCCGGCGACTTCGCTTTGTGGGCGCTGTGGAAGTTTCAAGTTTACGATTGCGATTACCAAGGCCGTAGCCAGGATTTCATTTCGGGGGGTGTTTCACCAATTTCCCTTCCCAAAAAACTAATTCTTTCCATTTCGGGGGGTGTTTTCATGGTTTCATTTCATGGTTTTTACGTCATATGCTCGTAAATGCATTACATTATTTTTCATATTTTCCATTTCGGGGGGTGTTCAAACACCCAAAACACCCCCCTAGCTACGGCCTTGGCGATTACGACCCTCTTCAAGTCCTCTAACATCAATCAAGGCGTGAAGGCGTCAAATAATGAACTCGAGAGCACATTGATTGGTGCAGTTGGTCCTGTCATGAGCGATAGCTTAATTACAAGGCTGTATAAGCAGAAGCTAGCTTAAACTGTATTAGCCTAACACGCTAAAATGGAAGCGTGTATACGTATATGTATACCATTCTATATCACGTTGAGTTGTAATATAACTAGTTCCTTTCAGTGGGTTAACAATCTGCGACTGTGCAATACCAATACCAGAATGTCTTGCTGTTATAACGGCGACTCACCGCAGGAAGAGAGGCAATTAAAGTCTAAATTGAGAGCGACCAGCTGCTGAGTTTTCGCTGCGGAGCACATTCACGTCACGTGGTTTATGAACCGCGTGACAGCAGGGCAACATTTATATTAGCCTATAAGCTTCGGCTACTGCAAGACCCCGACGCAAACGATCAAAGGCCAGGGCTTTGAGCGTACCAACAAAGCCCACGCGTGTGGATTTAGACCGTTGTTCGACGTCGGTCGAAATACTTCAACCATTCCATCGTCTTTTCTTTGTCGATACAATAGCTGGCGTCGTCTATAATCGTAAACACAGAGGTTGACATAGCGGAACAGGCAAAATCTGGAGGCTTGGTGGTTGACGTCATGCTGCCGGCGTCATGATTCGGCGATAGTGCGCGCGAAGAGGTGCGTGTGAATGAATGCTAAATCCAGGATAATACGCCGAGCGCAATAACCAAATGACTCAGGAGACACGACACCTCGCGCCCAAGACTAGTGGTGCCTCATAGATCTCTTCAAACATTAAGCCTTTAACGAAGAGCTGCATTGCTCTCCCATACTAAAGCGTTAGGCCTAATGTCCGTCGTGGATGTCAATCAACGAAATGCTAGGCTACCAGTATCAATAATTATTATTAAAGCCATCTGCTGATGTCTCGTTTTCCATGACTATAGCAGTATATGGAAACTATCAAATTTATATGCAGTCATACTATCGTATAAAAGGCGTAGGCCTACATAGGCTAGGCTAGCCTACACATGTGATATAGGAGGAGACTTAGGTGGAACAGAGGGACGATCTCCTCCAAAGTTTGTGGTGTGGGGAACGGAGATGCTTTTATCCCCCCCCCCCCCCCGATATTTCAGAAATATTTCGTAAATAGCATTATAAATTTCCAGTGCTATCCTCTGTTTGTCCATAATGAGCAATTGTGAAGATGACAGCATGAAATGCTACTATTATGCTACACTGTAAAAAAATTGTTTTTCTAAAACAATGGGAGGTGATTAGGAAATGCAATCCCGGATCCCGAATTCCTGGATCCCGGGAATTTTACAATCCCGTAATCCAGGTATTGACAAACATGGAATCCCGTTTTTCAGAATTAGGCCTACAAAAAATCGGATTTTAAATTAAATTAATTGACCCATTTTGCAACAATTCCTTGGTCAATGGACGCAAAAACGATAGATAGGCTAAGCAGACGCCATAGTGAAGGTAAGCTGGTGGATATAGCAGAAAAACCCAGAGGGGTGACTGCAGGAGAATGGCGTTTCTCGGTGATCATGCAGCAGATTTGAGTTTGCTCCCTCCCATTCCTTACTTGGTTCATGTATAAAAGACTAGAGAGTCCTCCACACACCAATGACCCACACGCCATGCATTTGACTGATAGAACATAAATGTCAGGGCCGGTATGCACAAGAGGGTATAACTCTTACATCTGGCTTACATCTGGTCTATTCGGAAATACTGGGTTATTTCCGTCTGCATAGCTTGAGATTAGCGAGTTACGCTAGGTATAACGTTATTCCAACTCCGAGAGTCCGAGGTAGGAGTAAGCTGGCTACTCCCATTGTGAACAATAGACGACCGACTTTAGCTGGACAGCGTGAACAAAAGGCAGCCGTCGATATATTTCCTGTGGCACGTCTTTGGGTCTGAATCTGTTTACCCCACGCTGGCAACGACCGCATATAATTGCCTTTCACGCATGCGCGCACAGCTATAACCTATTGAATTGGGGGAACAGCAAGCGTCATGCATCTTATTATTATTATTATTATTATTATTATTATTATTATTATTATTATTATTATTATTATTATTATATGGATAAATTCCAACGGATACGTCTGGATTAGTTATGTCTGGTGTAAGGTCTATACTTATATTATCTTATCTATGCCTGCTCATGTGCATACCGGCCCAGATGCCAGCGCTGACTAGGACTGCGACGTGGCAGCGCCTAACTCCGATTCACACGTTTTGATGATATAATTGCGCCGACATACGAGTCGAAGGATCCAGCCTGTCTCTGGACAGCTAATATCAAAGGACTGCAGCTAGCCTGCAAGATCAGCCAGTCACTGGTGAATCTTGGCTAGCCTGCTAGCCTACTTGTTGTTCCTCACGCTGAGGTCAGTCGGTGCATTGAGCCATTGATCACCTTGTATCGTCTGACCTAATTCCGGGTCGTCGTATGCAGAGGGCTATAGCCCTACACAGAGTGAGCGCAATTTAAGCAAGTTAATCCCAGCTACAGATGGGGAATCTGAAATCAGTTCAACTCACGGCAATCTAGGTCAAGGGAGAGACACGATGTGAGCAAGCCAGGGCCGGGAAGGAGAGGGTTGTTTAGTGGGGATAGAAGCCACTGGTCGTAGGCCTGTCGATCACTATCAAGTTTCAAACAAGCCCGCTGCTGCCAGAGACCAACGACTAAAGCCCTTGCCGTGAGTCATAATTGATCGCGGTTGATGTGCCGAAGACAAAGAGTAAGCTTTACTGCAGTGGCGTAGGCAAGGGGGGGGGTTTCGGGGGTCAAACCCCCCCATTGGCTCCGAAAAAAAGGTTTTTTAAGGTTATTTTTCCGTTTAAGTGAGAAAAAATAGCCAAAAAACAGGGTTTCCGGCCATAAACCCCCCCCATGAAAAATTCCTGGCTACGCCACTGCTTTACTGTATTTTTAATTACCATTAGGCCTATAAGCCAATCCCGGGATTGACTTATTTATAATCCCGGAATCCCGGGATTGAGCATATGCCCCGGGATTATATCCCCCTACAGGGGACATTTATTGAAGTCTTAAACCACGTCTTTAAGCACAGAAATCATGACTAGTTTTGTTAAGAGGACAGCTTGAAACACTACGGTTACAGCGTGAAATTCCCAAAAAATTAAGCAATTGGGAGGCGACACTCTGAAGTTTTAAGCCATGACTATCAGCAGTGAAAATGTGCAATTTATTTAAGCTGGCAGCCTAAAATATGCTGCTATTACAGTATGGAAATTAAAAAAACTAAACAAATGGGGCAGCGGCGCCCGCAGGATTTTTTTCTTGTACGCACAGAAATTTTCGATGGAGGGGCGAACAGGGAAAATTTTTCGTTAGGTCGCCGAAAAAACTCTGACTTTTTTTAGTCATGAACCTAGAATTTTCCAAAAACATACCTTTTCTATCCGCCAAAAAAACTGATGACCTTTTTTTTTTTAGTCATCAACCTAGAATGTCCCAAAAACATACCTTTTGGGTCATCGCGCTGTACGCACTAACGTATGTGCGTACGTCTACGGGCGCCGCTGCTGTACGCACTTGCGTAAGTGCGTACGCCTGCGGGCGCCGCTGAAATGGGGATAGACAATTATTGAGGTCTTGACTCTTGAATCATGTTTCCGAGCGATGAAATTATGAGAATTTGCTACCAGTACAGTGTGCAAATTAAAAAATTCAACAATGGGAGGCGACATTTATTGAAGTCCTAGACCATGTCTCTGAGCACTGAGACAATGAGTATATCCTAGGCCCTAATTTCGTTAAGATGACAGCTTAAAAAGCTACGGGTACCGTGTGCCAATCCTAAAAATTGTAAGCGGTTGGTAGGCAACCTTCTGAAATTGTAAACTACAATGTATGACAATCAGCATTGGAAAACGAGCAATCAAAATCCTACCTTTAGCCCTTCACAATATTGAAATTCAGAAAATTTAAACAATGGGGAGGAGACATTTATTGAAGTTCTAAACCATGTTTTTCAGCAATGAAATCACGAGAAATTTCCTTAAAATTGCAGCCTAAATGCTACCATTGCAGTGGGGACATTTAAAAAAAAGTGGAGATGAGGATATGCAAAAGAGCAAACATCTTACCGTGCTTTATTGTTACTCGACTGACCTATGTAGGCCTATGTGCTTGGCTGTACGGTTTCTTCTGTCTTCGAGATCAAGCAGCTTTCGTCTTCTTGGTTCGGCGTCGAAATTCCATCATCGCCCGCGCCAAATCTATATAAAGGCTAGTGTGCTAGAAATTCCGACCAATCACTGCAGCATGCTAGAAACACGCAGCCAATGAACGACGGATTCCGATGAGCGCATGGAAGTGCCAGTCAGTGATTTGCGGTTTCCGAAATTTACAGATAACTCAAGGACTCTAGCTATAAACGGTCCTTGCAGATCGCCCTAGCGGCCCTACAAGCTCCTTTCGCATATCTACAGCCTACGTATCATTGGTCATTTGGTCTTCTGTATATAATTATAGTCAATGCTTTCACATGTGTATACGTATATGAGATTAATAGATTATTAATCACTGTAAATAGACATAGCATCATCATCATCATCATCATCATCATCATCATCATCATCATCAAAATCCATGCCAGCTAAATACCCGTAGGTGTCCGATGCCACTCTCTGTCTGAGTCTGTCTCGCATCATGCTGCCCAGCTTCAACAGGTCCAGTCAGCAGGTCTGCTCCATACCATTAACATCTTGGAGCAGCTAGACCACCTTGTCTGATTGAAGAGAATATTGGGAGAGAGGCATGAATGAAGGACAACCTGGGTCAATGCCCGTATGTGTCCCACACTCTCCCCCCTCCCCGACTCTCTCCACTGGTCTGTCCTGACCGGTCTGTGCATGTCGGCTCCACATCATGACACCTTGAAACATCTGGGTCGCTATGTCACTTGTGCCGTGTTTTTTGCGGATTTCAATCGTCTTGGTCTTTTACTGCCAGTGTATCGCCACCCATCTGGCAAACCTTCCTCCTTTTGTCCGGGCTTAGGACCGGCACAGGGACGTTGTTGGTTCCCTGTGGCGGAGGATGGATGCAGTTTAACGTCCTGCCCAGAACAACGTCCTAGCAGCATGTATACATAATTACCTATGTATATATATATATATAGGGTGACACGAAAGTGCGTTCCCCGTTTTCAAAATGCGATGTCTCAGTAACAGCTTCATATTTCTTCATAATATTTTGTCAGTGCATACATAATTCAAATGAAAAATACTGCCAGTATAAATGTCATCAACCGCTGTAAACCTATATGGTTCGAGTCGCTTTAGGTGGGGTCAGATTGGCTATCCAAAGTCACCCCAGCTCCAAGAGTGCCAAACTGCCAACCGACTTTATACGCATCTTTCTCACTTACTTGGTATTCAAACTAAACTAAACATTTGAATGCAAACGTGTGCATTGGGCCACTGGCAATAACTCTTAAATCACTTGTTCATTTTTGGGTAAGCACTGCATCTTTACAGAAGTCCTTAATGGACAACACATCACATGGTTAGCCTACACAGCATTACACCGCCATTCACATATCTCAAATCATGCAATTAAAAAAAATTACACACTACCAGATTGCAACACATTGTTATTTCACATGATAAAACCACTACATAAGAAAATTAAAAATAAATTTAAAAGCTAAATGACGGTATTCAGCAACATAACGAATATCGTGAATGCTTATCAAAGCTCCTATTTAGAAAGGAGTTTTAGAAGTGTCTGAAAATTGGCATGTTGGAAATGAGCAGTGCATTAAAACACCTGTTAAAAGGAAATAAAATGAAGTTTGTAAGCTATGAGTGCACAGGAATGTGCAATGTTGTACATATACCATAGCCACATGATAACTTCTTAAAACAGCGTGTACCATGTCATATGAAACAGAATGCTAGTTCAGACAGATAACATCAACAAGCCATGTACAAAAATGTTCAGTATGCAATATCTGATGTCGTCACTTGGCCATAATTATTTGAAACTCTCTTGCATCCTGATTGCATCACCACAAGTTTATGCTGAACCACATAATCTGGATAATGGAAAGTTTATATGCTGCAATGTAAACTATTATTACAAAAAACAATGATCAAAGGCAAAAAACAAGAGGCCAGCTTGTAATGCTGTATGTGAGTTCAGTGACGGGAGTGATTCTGCATAAATATCCAATTACTTTCCACAACGATACAACTGATTTGTAAAAAAACAAAAATAATCCATGGCAGACTCTGAAGCATGATCCTGAAAGAAGCATCATTACACGGGAAGTTTCTTTATTGCTTCCGAGACAGTTTGTTTCAAGAACGCAATAACTTCATCCGGGTGCTTGCTTTTCACGACTGCACTACCAGAAACGATCATGTTAGCCCCAGCCTAACAAGACAAGAAATCACACAATTACCTAATGAATTCTCCATTTACATTACCAGTATTATTATTATTATTATTATTATTGACTTTTTATATAGCACACCTTCAAGGTGAATTACTCAGAAGTGCTCCCAGTTCAACAACGGCTAAATAAGGCAGTTTTTAAGCGAGAAAAGAACATAGTGGTGTGACCTCTAGGCACAAGGCGGAGTGCAACAGGGAGCCCATTCCAGGTTCAAGGACCAGCTACTGAGAAAGAGCACCACTGCATTACATATTACCACATTACACAAGACATCAGCGAATTTTAGTTGAACAATTAGAGAAGACAAGTCAAAATTCAATACATAAAAAAACAGAATTCAGGCTAGACTTGGCAACCAAATTGAAACGGAGGCAACCATATTGAAACGAAGGCAACCAAATTGAAACAGAGGCAGCCATATTGAAACGGAGGCAACCAAATTGAAACAGAGGCAGCCATATTGAAACGGAGGCAACCAAATTGAAACAGAGGCAGCCATATTGAAATGGAGGCAACCAAATTGAAACAGAGGCAGCCATATTGAAACGGAGGCAACCAAATTGAAACAGAGGCAGCCATATTGAAACGGAGGCAACCAAATTGAAACGGAGGCAACCATATTGAAACGGAGGCAACCAAATTGAAACAGAGGCAGCCATATTGAAACGGACGAGTGTTAAGCTTACAAGATTTTGTTGACTTAGATGACACAGTGGACGGTAGCCAGGTTATTCACCTATTCAGCCTGGGGTTCATTTACCCGGTACTTAGAATAAAAAGTTGTTCATCTTGTGGGGTTAAATATGCAAAATCGTCAAGAGATGGAACTCGATAACTCAGTGTTGTTGGCACGTAACAAATGAGGAAATACAGTAGCTGACCCAAAGTCAAATTTTTTAAATCAAACCTATCAAGTATCCAGTGGCGGCGCTAGGGGGGGCTGGGGGGGGCTAAGCCCCCCCTACAGGAGGCTAAGCCCCCCTAAAAAAATGGCCATTTTAATTATTTTACATAGAAAATCCACGATTTTTGGTCGATGACTAAAAAAAAAAAAAAAAAAAAAAAAAAAAAGGTCGTCAGAAATTTTGGCGGCGAAAATGGAAAATTTTTTCGCGGGCTTCAGCCCCTCCGAAACTGAAATCCTGGCGCCGCCACTGCAAGTATCTTCAATTCAAGACATAAGAAAATATATATTCTGTCTTCTGTAGCCCCCAAAAATGCAAAAATTAGGCGACACAGTAAAAGACAGCCTCTCCTGCTAGGTGCTCATTTACCTAGCATAACAAAATTACAACTAGAATTGAGAATAAAGGTTCTTGCTGAGAGAAGCTCTCTGTAAATGGTCAAATACAATAAAATACGATATTGTAAAGATAAATAATATTTGTTATTCACCTTCCCAATCATGTATACATCAGAATTTACATTACAACAAAGCGAATTTATAAGCAGGATCCAATGAATGTCTATGTCGCTCACGGCATTACTAGTTAGTGCATCGTAATTAGACTGACATTTGTTACGTAAACTGTACTGTAAACCAATTAATTTTCAGTCTCGTACCTCAGCACATTCCTGTATTGTGTCAGGGCCAACTCCTCCATCAACTTCGATGTTGAGCGATGGGTAATTTTGACGTAAATATCGAACCTTCGTAGACAAATATGGGCAAAGCAAAATAAATATCACAGATACACAAATAATTATAATTGTACTCAGCAATAATCTGCAAGAAGAAGAGAAAAAAAAGAGCAGTCTCTTAAGCTATCTGGGGCAGCATTGGGTATGAATCAAGTGTCAGCAACATCATCTTATTAGCCTGACAACAGCTGGCCAATTCTCTCCCTCATCACCTTTATATCTACCCTCCCCACACCCCACAGAGCACAGGGTCAGTAAAATCTGGAATAAAAGCTTCTGCCCACAACATCTCGATTGACACTCCAGCGTGCTAAACACTACACTATAGAACCACTACACTACAGAACCATTACACTATAGAACCACTACACTATAGAACCACTACACTATAGAACCAATACACTATAGAGTATAGAACCACTACACTACAGAACCACTACACTATAGAACCACTACACTATAGAACCACTACACTACAGAACCACTACACTATAGAACCACTACACTATAGAGCATCCCACAAAACAGTTATTAAATCATTTCTTGCCAGTAGCAATGGAATTATCTGAGCACAGTTATTTTCAAGCCATCCATCGATTGAAACTTTATCGACGGCAAAATGAATTAACTACAAAGCAATCCTAGGTTTACCTTTGGCATCATATCACCCATAAACTTTTGGCCTCCAAACCCTGGTTCGACAGTCATTATGAGCACAGTGTCGACTAATGCAGCGTATGGAGCAACAGACTCAACAGCGGTCTTTGGTTTAACTGCAATTCCAACCTGAAATATCAGCCAAAGGTGATATGGAAAATCTAAGAACGTATAATGTGAGGATATTCAACCAAAGTCTAGAAGAAAATTGAAACGAAATTTATTTTTATCTGCTTTAGAACTGCAACAGCAGCAACACACTAACACAAAAAATTTTCCCCGTGCTTAGAATAACTTCAAAATGTTTCAATGAATCAGTAAACTGTGTCACAGAATTCAAAACAGTGAAAAAATTGTCAATACTGACAAGAAATTTGTGCAATGCATCAGCATTAACAAGCCCACCACAAAGATGATATTCATACAGTTTGAAGTGGCAGAATAATCAAGAATCTCTGGAGCGGACAGGGGTGGAGTGGGTACTGGGTGGGGGCGGCATAGCGGTCCTGGGGGCACTCTGTCTAGCAACAAGGTTTCAGGTGAATAGATTCAAAGCTGTGGTGAAAGTGTTAAAATAGGGAAAATTTGTTTTTCTGCCCCCAGCCTGTGCCCCCCCTCCCATTTCAAAGCGCTGCTGAATGGCAATGACTGTCAGTGACTCTATAGAAACTACCAATTACATCACATCTGATTTATATAAATAAATAAATAAAAACATTGAAGATGACGAAAAGGGCAGAAGGATAACTGCAGTGAAGATGAGGCCATGGTGCACTGGCAGCTGACTAACTTTCATGTTGGCTTCCTTTATTCGTCGAATGCAGTTCATAGGATCAACGGTTGCTTCGATATGGAACGTATACTGGCTGGCACCTGCTTCCGCCATGTCTTTAATCCACTGGAAAACATCCACAAAAAGCAAGCCCAATTTAGACAAAGATGAAACAAACACAATGGTAAACACAAGTCAACGTTCAGTTATTAGAAAATTGCAAATTAATAAATAAAAAAATTAACACCAGTGCTATAGGTGTAGCCATTAAATGTTTTTCATGTGCTGTCACGAATGTAAAGTAAATACTGACTTACTTACTTAAAACGCTTATCACATGCACAAAGTCAGTAAAACTGATTGTTAGTTAGGGGTAGTGATGCAGCTTTTCCAGAAAATATTTTTTGAAAATTTCCATAAATTTTCCGTAGATTTTTTGTAGGACCGGAAAAATACATCTAACTCATAATGACAGATTCTCAATATCAGACAACACTGGAAAACTGCAGTTTTTAAGTTCATTGTTTTCATGTACAGTATTTCTGTCAATGTGGGAAACATTCACCTTAAAATAATTAAAATGAACATTAAACACTGTTCATTAGCAGTTCAGAATATCTGTCATTTTGACATTTTGTCAGCTGCTCTGAGTCTGCTCAGCAATTAGTCAAATTTTCCTTAGTTCATACACGGCTCACTCAATTGTCTTAGTCCCGTCTCTGGATGGAACAAAACTAAGGTCTCATCTTGGTCGAAAAGGGTCTAATTGACATCCAAAAATTGACACTTATGCAGTGCCTGCTAATGATCTTTCAACAAAGTTATGTGCAAGACGTCCTAAATCTGCAGATTTGGCCCACAGCAAGTCCAAGCTGCACTTGTGATAACTAGTGATCAGATGTTGGCTGAATAGATCATCACATCACGTGTAGTCCTGTATCTATAGCAAACAACACCGTACGACAAAGTCCGTTAGTGTAGTAGTTTTACTTTGGACCAAGCACTGACTGATAGTAAGTTAAATTCAACAACTGAAGTGGCAGAATAATCAAGAATCTCTGGAGCGGACAGGTTAAATTCAACAACTGTACAGAAAAATACAGGAGGCAGTCCTACCTTTTCCGGCTCAGATACCATCAGATGCACATCAAAAAATGTATCCGGAAACTTAGGCCGTAGACAGGAGACAACAGGATGGCCAAAGGAAAGGTTCGGCACAAAGTGTCCGTCCATCACGTCCAGATGTAGAAAGTCAGCGCCACAGTCTAACAAACGTTGACATTCAGACGACAGGTTCGACAAATCCGAGTTGAGGATGGATGGACCGATCATTGCACGCACCATTTTAATTTTTCTTTAAACAGCACAAAGATCAAGTTAAAAATAAACTCAGATAAAACAAATCCACTAATGTCAAATTAAATGAACGTCAAGTGATAAATTTCTTACACCACAATGCCAGTGGTGGTGCCAACTCGAACCCTAAAGCCCGAGTCCCCCAACAATGCTGAAAGAACACAAAAAGTCTCACTTCCCGAAAACAGTTTTATAGAAAGCATTCAAGCCCCTGAAAATTATTCAAAGTTAAATTAAATATGTGACATTATCAATCAATCCATCAATTAATCAATCAATCAGTCAGAAGTCATATAGTGCTCCTTCAAGATAGCTACTCAGGGGCACTCCCGGTCGAGATCAAGCGAAAAACCAGTCTTCAACAGTTTGTGAAACAAAGAACAGTTTGGGAAGTGTCACATAGTCAAGGAAGGAAGCCCGCTCCAGGTTGTTCGATCAACCACAGAGAAGGAATGGCTCTGCATTATGGTCCTATTACTGTCGTTGGTAAGTATTAGGTCATTAGATTTTAGCAACATCCCATCTCATTGTGTACATTGACCTTCAAAAAGCCATTTCCCATCACGCAAACGTTTTTTTCCGAATTTACGGGATTTCGGGTGGGAATTAAATTCGGGGATCCGGCGACTTTCTTTTCGGGGATATGGGTCTCGGACCGCGCCCTCACTGGTACCACAGTGTAAATAACTGGTAAAACTTAGTACATTCTCAAATATTTGCACTTTGCGGGGAAATGACTAATGGTTAACGTCAAATCTAAACTTATACAACTTAATGGCATTGACTTGAAACATACTATAATTTACTACGGCTAATTACAGATGTAGGCCTACCACGATTGTTGGGCCTACTGCCACCCACGGTAGTTTGCGCTGTGTAATGTGCGTTTAACATAACATAACATGGTTAAACGCACATTACACAGCGCAAACTACCGTGGGTGGCAGTAGGCCCAACAGGGGCGTTTCGGGAACTTAAATCTAGGGACAGCCTAGATTGCAGACTAGAACCACAGAATAGATAAAGCGTAGCTTTATCTATTCTGTGCTAGAACCCAGTCAATGCGGCCTTCGGAACGAGTCAGAGGGTTGGATCGAGTCGGAAGATTAGACTTTCAGACGAAATGCGCAAATTCGCCACTCACTTTGAAATACCCACACACGCCAATATAGTGTATTACCAACGACCTCACATATGTATTGCGCACAGAACAGATCAAAGACCATCAATAAACAGCACAAGAACTAGAAAGTGGAAACTTTCATATAACGTGTTTATGAGCGATAATAAATGGAAATTGTCGCATCTTGCTTACATAATAATTATTGCATTCAGCTAATTAGATTTATCAGCCTGTATGAAAAATCGAGGTTAAATTTAATTATGCTTGCGAAGTAAGCAAATTGCCTATGACACCACATTTAATATAAAAATATAAGAAAAATTGAAATTGGGGTGACATCTGTGGAAAAGTGAGAAACAAATATGCAATTTTTACGATTATACAATTTAATGGCAGTCATTTTAATGGTCTGCCAACCGGATTGTTTCAATAAAGAATATTATTAGTGTGCCTATCACAGCTGCGTGGGATGAGGGCACAGGTGGATCAAAAGTGTCGATATCTCGATTTGTAGGAGGCAAAGATAGGCCTACACATCTGATTTAAATATTCATATCTAGTATAGGGCTAAGTAAATATACATGCGCAATATAATTTTACGCGTGAAAGAAATCGCTGACCCGTAAAAAGGCTTCTAATTGGCTAGAAGGAAGAGCGAAGAACAAGATCTGATTGACCCATAGCAACCAAGGTCATTGATAACAACCACACACACACACACACGCACGCACACATTATCACTCTCTCGACTACCGGTCACAAGTTACGGTATCTCAACTTCTCAAGTTCTCTGATCTAGCCATATCCAATACTGAATTCCGATCTTTTTCAGTTCCTCTAATCACACACCATCACCTTTCTCAGGCTGCCCTATCCATCACACTAAAGTCACACCTCTTCAAGAATTCTTACCATGTCTGATCTGATCATCCAAGTCTTTCCAATTCCCGACCCAGATTACACCTGCCTTAGCTGTTCCTCCCTCTCCGATTCTATGGCAACCAGACTCGGACCTACCTTGGACTACTCTCACTATAGTGACTATACTACTCTTACGGACAACTCTTTTGACTCAATGACGGGTTTGTGAATAAGCTGGTGAACCACGCTTGGCTTTCAAGTGGCACCTTAGAAGTTAGACGATTACGACTAGATGTAACCAGAGCAAACCTCACTTCTTATTTATACAGCAGCTTTTCTTATTCTTAACGGACATTTTAACACTATAACAATGGGTCTATTAAATGTGATTGGGAACCAACCAGCTTGTTGCTGAAGTGTTAAAAATACTTTTTTATATAACAATATCAGACACATATAATAAAAACAAATAAAGGCAGCTTTATTCTGAAAATATTCATAAAACCAAAATACCGGTACTACAAAAACTGAAAAACCAAAAGTCATCAGAAAACAATTAATCCCTCCAGATATTCCTATCTAAACGAAGTAAACACATGAAACTCACGTTTAAATGTTTGCATCAGTCAGAGTTGCCATATTTCATGCAGTGCACAAGGAATGAGAATCATTTAACTTTAGAGAAAAGCTATCTCTTCCACTTTCATCGAATTAAATTAAATTCATAACATTAGCAGGTTAATCTGCAAAAATAAAATCTTTGGAGAGGTTGAAAAAATACTGAGTATGACTTAGATGCTAGGATACAATTACTACATTGATTTAGTATGTAAGGTATATATAAAAAAATTAAAACACCGTCAGAAAGTATTTCTCAATAGGTCGCTTAAATTAGTATTTTCTGATTGACATGCAGCCCACAAAAAATGATTTAGTGGAGAATTTCGAAAAGAATACTGTACATTTTCAGGTTAAAAAAATGACAACTTTCAGTATCCTTGATTGCCAATATCAATACAAATCTTAGTGTTTTCATGTGGTATAGACGTATCACACTTAAGCTGATGTTCTGGAAAAATTATCTTATTTATAAGAATTTCTTTACTGCTTTTTCTAACAGTAAAAAATGCAGGAAAAAATTCCATCTAGAAATAAACTGTCTACGACATAGAGAATTATCACATTCAGGTTTATCACAATCAACTTTCTTTACAATCAACTGCCACTCAATAATCAACAACCATTGCTCTGCAGTTGTCAAAATGAATGGCATTAATAAATTAATTAAGCAATAAATTATGTTAAAGCATATTATCTCATATGCAAGACAAAGGAGCAGCATAAATACGAGAAATAATGTTTAAATTAGTTTTAAATTAATTGCTTCAAGGTGAAGACCACAAATTCTTCAAACTTTAACTGAATAATTTAAGCTTGAGTCTGTAGGGGTGCCAAACGCTACTACTAGAATCACACATATTGGTGCCCTTATTTACATGCAAGGCAGTACATGTACATTGTACAAAGTAAGCTTCATTGTAAAATCAAACATGTTCTCAGATTGATTTGAAACAAATCTCAACCTACATTCTTAAATTTCTTCAATAAATACATAACACAAAGTTGCTCATAAAAATAATAGCTATAGTTGTATACAGCAACAGACCATTGATACCACAAAAAACATCTCCAAAGACTCAGTCATAGTGAAGTTAACACCCCAGTAACTGCAGTAGTATATTAGTATTATAAATAATTAACCAGTTAGCATATTTCACTAATTCTCAGGTATAAACGAGATGAGAAAAAAACGAGGGAACTCAGGGTGCTTTTTCTCCTTGGTTGCATCAAAGAGAAAAAGGCCAAAAAAGGGTGATGAGGTTTCTTTTGACGGATGTTCAACGATTACGCACTTGACATTGGCTGATGCAGTGCTATCGACGGAGGTTTAGTTGGATCGGGACCCAGCTCGGAAGCACTCAATCGTCCAGAACCACTGCTGAAAGCATCGCTAAACACGGTGTTAAGGAAAACAGTTGCACTCAGTCTCTATGTGTGCAGTGTTTAATCTATGCAACTCCAGGGGGAAAAAGTTTTTTACATCGATAATTATATTGCAAGAATACATGAACGGTTATAATAAACCAGGATATTATTTACAATTATATGATTAAAATGTCATTTGCTAGTAGAATTAAGAAACAGAAATAGACAATGACTTAACTTACACCGGTGTAAAGGTTTCAAATTACCCCCTCCTAAACATTACCCCCCGGTAACTTGAAACCGGTTTCAGATTACCCCCCGGAAACTAGATTTGCATCAATCATCGCATTTATTGTACTAAAAAATCAGAAAAATCATCCCGCTTCTTGTTTTGGTCTAAAGATTTTCATCCCCCATCCCACTTCGTGGTTTGCTATCAATATTTTGATCCGAAAAAAATAATAGCCTCGAAGCCATTTTCTCCATGTAAACTTCAGCGGTGAATAGTATTTTAGTTACAGATGAAAATATTGATAACAAACCACGAAGTGGGATGACGGATGAAAATCTTCAGACCAAGACAAGAAGTGGGATGAATTTGTTGATATTTTTAGTGCAATAAATGCGATGATTGACGCAATTTACAGTTTGCAGGGGGGTAATGTTTAGGAGGGGGTAATCTGAAACCTTTACACCGGTACAAAGTAAGCCTCATTGTAATATCAAACATGTGAAAGAGAACGTCCTTTCATGTTGCCATTTGTTAAATATAAATTATGTAAAGTTGTTCTGTTATGTTTAGTTGCGCATGTGTGACTTCGTAATCCAACTGTCATAGTTCATTTTAAAATGCTTGCATTTGTATGCAATGTAATGCAATTGTGCTTGTCAGATGCAAGTAGAGGCTACTTATTTACTTACTTATTAACTTACTTTACAAGATTTTGACCTGCTGTAGGCACCAATGGGTAGCAACTGTGAGCTGCATTAGATAGCCAAAGTATGCCCTGATTTAGGCTGTAAAGTAACTCTAACCAACTTTAAGTACGGATTGGGAGCAAAACATGAGCCACAGAAGTGAGTGATTATGATTATGAACTGCCTTGCAAAAGATACAGTTTTGGTGGTGATAATTCGGTTCCTTCCAGATTCATAGGTGCATAGCGATGGTCCGTTTTGTCGGCGTTTGTTCTGATGAGACTGATGTCGCGCTGATAGTTCTGCAGCCATTGTCTGTGCTGCCTCAGCATCTCCTCTGTGCTCGGGGTCGTCACGGCAACACAGGTCTGCGTCTGCCAGGCATGGAACTGACTGACCTTGTCTCTGTGGAAATATGCCATACGCACGATTGTCATGGAAACAGTGACTGCAAATTTATGTAGAGCCTGGTATGAGACATTTTCTGGTACAGAGGTGTCTTACGATCAGCAAGCTCACTTAAAAGCTTTCAGTAAAGAACATTTCTTCAACATAGCTCTGAGGTTGGATTTATGAAGAATCCAATATGTCTCTGTGAACTAATTTACATATCGGTGCACAATGCACATTTTATATCAAAGACAGATTATTACAAGTAATAATGTTCACTCCATTCTAGCATACTCACTTGCATTTAACTTTCTATCAATCCCACATCATTAATAACACAACTGTCTTTTTTTTGTTGTAGATTTAGATAAAGTTTCACGTAAATTGATATTTTCGTATCTGCCTCTATGGGTCAGATATGTGACCAGTCATGACGAAATGAGTCGGAAGTCGAACAATGCAGAACGCTGCAAATCGCTTTTAAAGATGTTCAACCCTCAAATTATTGATTTTTTATTTTTCCATTTTTGGAATATACATTATACTATTATAATGTCTCAATAAACTATTAAAACTGACTTATTTTGCTGTTTTTAACATGCTATTTGTGCAGATTAAATGACCAAAAAGATTCAAAACCTATATAAAAAAATTCAAAAAATCGTGTTTTCCCAACATTTTCTGTTAGGCAGGTCGACCGATTAAATTTTTTATAACTCCACAAGCACTTGGTCGATTTTGATGCGTAATAGCTCATTTGAAAGGTAATTCAACATGCAATAACGTGGAATACATAACGCAAAATACTCAAAAAGGGCCTAGTGACTTATTTCGTCATGACGGGTCACATATCTTCTGAGGAATCACAAGTATACAGCTCATACCTATATGCACACAGAGATATATACAGACAATTAGACACATCAATATATACATAACTTCTCATTACCATCATTACATGTGGTGCCAACTTTTGTTGGTGCTGCCAAAGGTATTAAAGAACTTACTGAAATGAACTTGGGCCAAATATGGAAAATCCGGTCGACCGTGACGTAGTAGCACCAAATGGAAGAGGCGCTCGTAGACCTACAAAACGCACCAATCACGTTCCAATTCACTGACCACAGAAAGGTTCAATCTATGCATATAGTTTACTCAGCTAACGATATATCTCCACAAACTTGATAATGGACGATATCGGCAAAGGACAATTTCAATATTATTTCGTTATATGCCGTCAGACAGATATTACAGAATACTAGTATGTACTTAGATACATTACACCACAGCAGTAACTTGACAATGCAAATTCAGAAGAGCACACTGAAGCTGGGCAACCATCAAAAGCCAACTTAAGCAGACTGGAAGTGGTCAGTTTCCAGCTTAAAGTGAAAGGAAGTCTCGTTATCGGGGTTGTAAAGATGAGGAGGTAGAGAAATCGAGATGGACGAATCAGAAACTGCGAATAAACACCAGCTACATAATATGGTACATATGTCTGCTCAAGCCCATCACACTTTCTCCTCTTTTGTGCCCTCCCTTTAGAACAATAGAACAGTCTTCTAGCATGTTTAAAATTTCCATTATCAAACCCTTCTTTAGATCAGTGAGACTCAAGTCACTGACCTCCGAAATACTTCTTCCACTTTCTTTCCATTGCCTGCTCTGCGGTTTCGTACTTTGGATCAAGGTCCATGCGATGTTGTGGATGCGTCCTACGTTGAAAATAAATCGAAAGAAAACGGCAGCATGTTATAATAATAAAAACAAATGGATCATTCCAATGACAAGGTAGAACTCAGTGGATGATGATGAGAAATTTAATGAGCCATGGTCATTGGTCACCTCCACTGCAATATGTCATCAAATCAGCTAATCTTGAACAAATTCACTAAATATACTATAATACAGTGAAAGAATAAACGGACCAATGAAACGAATGTCAGCCACATATGGCAAATATATCTCCGATATCGAGCAGCAGAGAAATAGTTGGACTCTGAAAGAAAAAAGTTCCGGAAGGAATGAAGACAGGCAATAACAATGGATTCAGACAATTTTGCTATTTAGACAACAGTTTTGGAGTTTAGGATAAGTGCGGACCTACAGACATGATGGTACTTCATGATGTGATTCATACAGACAAGATAGATAAGGCCATCAAGACCTTTCCATAAGGTCCAAGTCAGCAACTTACAGATATGGATTGGCTGAACTGCTTTGTTTTTGTTGATTTAGAATCATTGGGACCATCATTCCGGTGGAAATTGATGAGACACCTACAAAAGAATATAACAATTGGATGAGAGACCTGTATATAAAATTGTTGATTCAATCAGTTCTTGTTATCGTAAGGCAACAGATGAAGTGTTCATGGCTATGTTAGAAACATCGTATGGACACATTTATAGACTATTTAAGCTAATACGTGTTTGTACATCATTCATGCTAGAAAGTTCTTATTCTATTTGGTTTGAAGTGTAAAGGAATTGAAGGTGGTGTTGGTCCCCTGCCATTTAGGACATAATTGCCAAAGAACATGATTCTGGTCATTGATCATTGCCCTGAACAGCAATTGAATCTCGGCTCAGCAAAATTATACCTTGTTCACAACTAATTCTCCTGTAAAGCTCTTTCTCTCATTGCAACAATGTTTTATCTCTGCTCTCATCTCAACTTTGGCAACACGTTTTTTATACATTTCCAAAGATGCATGTGCATAAAACTATCTTTTGGATGCGAGAGATGCACAAATCTAAAATACAGTCATGCCTAAATATGTATGTATGAGTATTACAGACGTGCATAGCTATTGTCCAAACTTTAATAAAATAATATATAAAAGATTTTAATTCCTGCATGCCTTTTGGTTGAACTTCAGTTGACGAGAGAAATCGGTTCAACTTCTCGTTGATCTCTTTGATCGAATCTTCAAGCCGTAGGATCGTACGAGTTGAAGATCGTGTTCGTCTGACGCTTTTTACAGTAGATGAACGTGCAACACTCTCATTACGCTTTTTATTCAAACCTTTAAAATAAATTATAAGTAACTATTCTTAGAAATACATAAACATGCCCGTATAATCGTTATATATTTACTAAAATAGATTAAAAGATATACTTAAAACAGACAATCCATCTCACCATAACCCTTAAACGACAAGAGTGTACTAAAAGCGAATTGGAAATCAGTGCAGCTTGATATTGCAGTGTAAATTAGCACCTAAGATTATGCCAGGCAAAGTCAAAGATTAAGGAGAAAGGAAGACAAATTACTTACGCATATTAGGCAAGATGCAGAACAAGAGCAGTCGTTTAAAGCAAACCCACGATAGATAGCCATATGTACGGCTAATGTACACATGCATGCAACTGGCCATTTTATTAATCTCTCAAAAGTGCTGAGCAAATGGACCGCCATGTATGTATAATTACGCTGGTGCCAACTTCACTTTGATTGGTCAATATCTTTCTTTCTTCTATAATCCTTGTTCTAAGTTAAAAATCACAATTTTCTTGTGACTGCAACACAAACTTTGAGCAACTACTCCTAACAGTTAAGGGCTTCCTACCAGAAGAGCAAAGTAATACATTGAGAAATTTTAAGTTTACAACTTCAATTATACACTTGAAGTGAAATCAAAGCAAGCGAAGAATGACATCTCGTACGATGATTGTTGCTGTGTAAAGCGCCGCCGCCATTGTCTGGGAGGCAGTCGGTGATGCTGATGCCACTGCTCTCCTCCGAATCCGTCAGTTCGACATCAGACAGAAGATGTGATTCAGACTTTCTGGCATTTCCTCGTGAAAACAGAGTGTCTTCATCCGACTAGAAAAGAAAGAAAGAAGCAGAGAGAGCATGTACAAGGTGGGTCAATGTCAGAAACATCAGGTAAAGTAAGGTAATTGTCATCTTTACATTACATTAGGTAATCTATTGTATTGCAGACAATTTATTTTCATTCATACAATGCTTTTCTTACTTAACAAATGTAAACACAGGAATTGATTGATTGATTGATTGATTCATCAACTTGTACATCATATCAACAGCCAAGTCTTTAACGAGTCTATATGATCTCTTTTTGACTGAAAAAATCTGCATCAAACCTGTTGCATTCAAGTTATTAGATTGTATGTGTCATACAGTATGTTACACTCATATGAGTGTCTGCTTCTTTCTTTCTTTTCTTTCTTTCTTTCATATGAGTGTAACATACTGTATGACACATACAATCTAATAATTCGAACGTAACAGGTTAGATGCAGATTTTTTCAGTCAAAAAGAGGTCATTATAGACTCGTTAAAGACCTGGCTGACTCATCATTTACAAAGTTAATTAAACAAGAAGTCAATGCAGGACATAAAGAAATGCAGAGTGAAACATTGAGTTGATAGTATAGCTTTTAGAAGATTATAGAATATAGCTAACAAAAAAACAAGTAAATTTGCAATAATAATAACAGTGAGAAATCAGCAAGTAGCCAATCACTGCGCAACATCGGGGATGAAGCATTTCAAATTGGCCATTCCACTGAAAGCCTACAGAAAATACTAACAGAAAAACTCTTGAATATGAGTATGAATCGCTTGATGGTTACAGTATTTCTAAGGTCCTCACAGAGGTTATACCATACTGTATAACTCAGAATAAGTTGAACAGTTGCAACCCCAAATACTACAGAGATACCATTCCTTACATAAGATCACAATGCAAAACAACATAACTCCAGATCATGTGAAATGAAACGAACTTGGTCGTGGAAGAGCACTTCTTCCAGCTGCCGCAGCTTCTCCTCCTTCTCCTGCAGTAGCCGTGATCCGGCCGAAACGTTCGTCTGGATGCGATCCAGTTCTTTTGCTTCCGCATCAAGACTCGTAAACATCTGGTCCAACTCTGGCGAAGTCACCTGGTATGAAAATGCAACAATTCTGTATATATGTACCTGTTCATTATGTTGCACCTTTTCCAGATGTATAAGCAGATGTAATAGCACGTAAATAAATAAATTAACTAATCATGATAGCGAAACGCAAACAACACAGTTTATAGACAGTAGATGCATTTATCCAGCTGCATAGCACCCACCACAAAAGAGGGATTCTCAGAATGCTACCATTATAGCAAGATCCATAAAGGCAACGCACAGTGCTTTCTAACCAGCAACATACATAAATGTATATATGCATACAAATGCATATATACAATTATAGATATATAGTTACATACATACCTTGCGCACTGGGAGCGCCTCTGAACGGTTCACCCTAGCTTTATAAATGTTTTTATACAATACAATATACAATACAATACAAATGACTACAAACAGATATAGTTACATACATACAGACAGACATACAAACACAGGAATACAAACGTACTTGTATCCGGTTATTGCACCTTTTAAGCACTTTTTTGAAGGAACTGAGCAAAAAATCAGGAACATTAGCTTAGGTTAATTTGAGTTATATAGAGACATTCTCAACAATTTAATGAACGGAGCGCATTAAAAGCGACTGGAAAGTCAATGCAGCTCGCTATTAAAGCGTCAAAGGCGCTAGAGAAACATTAAACAAGCAATACAGATACAAACACATACATATACACATACCTGCATCTGTTGCTTAGCGGAATGTAGTGCCACCTGTCGTTCCATCAGATGCTGTCTTTCCTTGCGTAAGTAGATCTTCGCCTGACCAATGATTTCATTCTCTTCAGTTATGTGCTCCCTCAGCTGCCTAATCAATGCACAACACACAGATCCACTCAAACACATGCATGCATGCATGCATTTGTGTGTTTGTGTGTATCACTTGTGCGCATGCATGTGTGTCAAATTAAATCAAATCAAATGCATGTGAGTGCGTGCATGCACGACGAACGCATGCACTCACACACACACACACACACACGCACACAAATATAGACACAATAGACCCTGTTTAGCAGGACTCATCCCTTCTGGTAAACCTGACTATGATTATCTGATCATCATGTTGGATGTTATTGCTTGACAGTTTTGTAGCATCGGGATCAATAAAACTGATTTGATTTGACACACATGCATGCACACACGCATGCACACAAGTAACACACACACACACACAAACCACATAAGTATAACCCGAATATGCTTTAACACGAGACAATCAATGTATGCTGTGTGTAACTGCGCATTCTCATTACGCATGGCATCAAGGGTCTGCAACTTTATGATGTGCGGTAGGCGTGCAACACTAGGGCTCATTGCTCTACGCTGCCACGGCATGGTGGGAATCTGTGGGAACAGAATAGAAGCCACATCCTGTCAGCAATAAGCAATGTAATCCGCATCTGGTACCTTCCTAATGACTGCCCAACGTTTGTGCAACTTTACTTTCAAACCAACACATGTCTTTTCTCTACGTGCGTGTGCTAATGACCTCCGACCACTTACTGCATGGGTTACTTCTATTAAACAAGCCCCATCAGTGCCGGCGCCAGGATTTCAGTTTTGGAGGGGCTGAAGCCCGCGGCCAAATTTTCCATTTTCGCCGCCAAAATTTCTGACGACCTTTTTTTTTTTTTTAGTAATCGACCAAAATCTCATGAAAATTTTCTATGTTCGCCGCCAAAATTTCTGACGACCTTTTTTTTTTTTTTTAGTCGTCGACCAAAATCGTGGATATTTCAATGTAAAATAATTCAGATGGTCATTTTTTTAGGGGGGGGCTGAGCCTCTTGTAGGGGGGGCTTAGCCCCCCCCAAGCCCCCCTAGCGCCGCCAATGAGCCCCATCAATATACCATGCGATCACGTTAAAATGACCGCTGACTATCTCTTGCTGATCATTTCAATGCACGACATTTATAACTACAATGTTGTATTCATATTGACAGCTGATTGCTATTAAGACATATGTACACCAGAGTGCAGATATGCAATTGGCAAAAATACATCTACTTACCTACTTAATGACTTCCATGTCTTTTTCTCACACTAGTATTTGTCTATGGAATTCACAACGACAAACACATGAGAGTAAAACTGAATTTTCAGAATGGATTTATAGAAGATTAGATTAGATCTAGAGTTGAAACTAACCCAGCTTTGCTGACGGCACGCTGTCGGTAGATTGCAATATCCGCGTCGTTTGTAACCGAATCGTCATCTGAATTGTTCCAACATTCCTGGAACAGAAGAACCTCTTGACATCATTTACTCATTTACTTTAAGACAATCAATCATGTGACTGATCAACTAATCAAAGAATCAATCAAACAATGAATAAAATCAATCACCAAATCAATTGAAAATTCATAATGCAAAAAAGTAAGACCAAAAAATCTGCAAAATTTCTAACCTTAAGTTCCATTGCATGCAAGCATGAACCAACGTATGTAAGAATTCTAGGTGACAACACGTGCATGAGTAAGTAAATGAATAATAATTAGTCATTATTAGAATGAGATAAACGCCTACACTGCGTAACAACAAAGCAAAAAATAATTTAAAAAGTAACAATAAAAAAATCATGCAATGTCATGAATGTGTGTAGGCAATTACCTGGATATTATCATTTAGCACCATTCATAACTTACCTCCATTGATCTGTGCAAATTTCTGCTAGGGACATCTCGCTTGTATCTAGCATGGACAAACTCTGAAATGCCACATTCATTCAAATGTTAATTCAAACTTTAATAAAACAACTAATCATGTAAGTTGAGAAAATAGACAATATTAACTGATCAAATATACTTAGGTGAAAATTGAGGTCAGCCTATCACACAAGCCAACATGAACAACTATAAGTGGTTGGACAATTAGACTGTGCAGATAATTAAACTGAGCAGCACGATTTCTTCTTACCAATGTCACTGAGGTCATTCATGCTGTTCGACAGCCTGAATGCCTGCTCGCCATGGTCTCTCGCACGGAAACTCATCCGAGACCGTGCACGTACTGGGGAACCAGTCTCTGTCTCATCCACTTCATCCAGCACTGATTCCTGAAGGCGAGATGCAGACCGACCCAACGTTCCTCCAGTCTGATTCTGGCTTTCCCTAGCAACAACACAGATCACAGTACAATATTTCACCACACAACACCTGTTTACTCTACACTACACTAATGTCTGGAGATGCCATGATCACAGTACAATATTTCACTACACAACAACTGTTTACTCTACACTACACTAATGTCTGGAGATGCCATGAGAGGAGGCTGAAGAACTGGCGATGGACAGGACGAGTGGAGGAGATGTGCTGCCCGATGTGCAGACCTGCATGGGAAGGACTAAATTCTAAGTAAATTCTACACTAATCTTGTACACTACACTAATTCATTCTGCTACAATAGCACTGCTCGATACATTACACTACCCTGCAATATTACAGCAAATTTCAGACCGATCGCACAGCACATGCCTTTGAATGGCTCTAAAAAATCCGCCACATAAATGCGAATACATACATTGCAGTACATTACAACAAAAAGCTTTGGGTACCTCATTCTACGTTCAATCTGCTCCTTTGTAAGACGGAGTTTACGGACTTCTGACTCAAGGTCAAGTCGTTCTTTTTTCAGAATATCAACCATGTGGTGCTGTTCAGTCACTTCGGACTGCAGGTGGCGCCTCTGTGACTGCAGATCCTCCAGTCCACGGTCGTTTGTAGAAGTCGATGCACGCTTGGCAAATGCCTCCTGCAATTCAAATCAAATCAGTCACAGTGACTAAAAGCAGATCAGAGGCGGGGAAAGGAACGTCATTTTGTTGAGAAGGTATTTATGATATAAAATCATCTGGGAAGACGGTTATGAAGTTGTGCAAATTAGCAACAGCAAATGAGAAAGAAATGACGTCGGGACGTACACAGAAGTAATGACATTCAGACGAGAGTCATCAAGTACAGAACGAAAGTCATCAGGCGCAGAATGGAAGTCATTACGTACAAAACAGAAGTCACTAGGTACAGAACAGAAGTAATCAGCTACAGGACAGAAGTCATCAGGTATAAAACAGAAATCATCAGGTACACCTGGTACAGAGCAGAAGTCATCGGGTACAGAACAAAAGACATCAGGTACAGAAGTCATCAAGTACAGATAAAATGTCATTGAGCACAAATCATAGGCAATGAAGTGAAGTACAGATGAAGTTTCATCAAACACATAGCAATTGTAATTGCAATCGAATATTTTTAGAAGCATCACTCAAATGAGAATATAACATTAAGTGAAGCAACAAAGGTCAACTGAAACCAATGAAAGTTTCAGAGTGGAAATCACAGAGTGTTTACGCTTCCTACATCTTTTTCTTGATTGAACGCCTCCTCTTCTTTTCGAAACTGAACGCGCTTCTCCTCCAACTCCGCTTCCTGACAAATACAACAAAAACCAAAATCAAATATTCTGCTAAATCTATCAAAGTAAATTAATTTAAACTGGTTAATTATCTGCCATTGATCACAGTATGTATGCATGTATTCAAATAATTATTATAGGGCATCTTAATTTTCCTCTTAGAAGTACCCCATTCTCATCAAGGTTTGCAGGTCCTATTTCCTGTTTCTATCTGTTACACAACTAATTGCTTATATAGAGACTTTTTTTATTGGAACTGCTCAGAAGAACTCATTTTGTTGGACATCACCCAAGTTACTCAGGATTTCAGCACGAACATGCAAATCTTAACTAGGAACAACTATCAAGAGTTGCATCCTTGTCCATTAGTACGCTAACTCCATAAACAAGATTTCTCTAGTGCTTGTTGAAGTTCTTGAAAGGTGTTACACAAATTTTACGACACACGCAGACAACTGTATAGCATAGAGCCTCGATGAGATCTGACTAAAGTCATAGATAATGATATAGAGCCTTTAATTAAGTACTAAGACTATAGTACAATTATTGCATAGCATTTAACGCATGAACTTATTATTGATTTGTTCGTTCAAACAATTCATACAGCGTCCTGAAAGAGACCTACTCAGAAGTGCACCCATCCTGGACACAGCAAAAAATTGAGATCTAAGCAGAAAGCACAGCTCTACTGGAAGCCTAAATATTCCAAAATGGCACATTGAAAGTACACTGAGAAAGGGTTACATGAAACAATGCCCAGCAACATCTTGCAAATAATATGAGACAAAACCGCTAGTTGAAGTTAAAGAAAGCAAAAGGATTTCTTGCCTCAGAATTAACATGCCGCTGAACTATCATGCTAAGCGCTATTTTGCAACATACTAAGTGATAATAATACACACTGTATCTTTACGCAAATAATTTGTGAAGCAAGACAAAGGCTGTAAAACCTCATCTTTCAGTTTCATGAGCTCTTTGTTCAGTTCTTGTCGCTTTAGACTGATGCCCTGCTTCTCAGTCTCAAACTCATCCTCCTGTAAAAAAACATTTATATAGCACCACTACTTCATGACTCTAATTAAGTATGACAGTACACAATAATCATAAAGATTTCAGGATAAAACTCAACAGGAAACAGAATATTGGAACTTACAATGGAACACTGAAGTGCCAGTGTTCATACAATTACCGCATAACCAGACAGACATTCAATACAGGTGCCATGTAGGTACCTTTTAAGACACAACCTACTTAGTCATGATTTTCTATCCGCCGATTTCCGTTAAAAATTTCATAAAATATTTTATAAGAGAAAAAAACGATCCATCAGCTAAGATATAATGAATAAATTAATTCATAAACAAATTAATATATTACTAAGTTTAAAGCATTTAAGCTAATGATAAGACTTCTCGGTGTAAGCCCCTCAACCTGGAACGGCCTGAATAAAAATTCTCGCAATGAAAGAATGAATAAACAAAACGAAATCATCTTCTTAGAAATCTGAATAATAAGCAATCGCAATTGTCTCGTCTTAAGCCATCAAATAATTTGTTAACAGATAAGTAAGCCAATGGACAAATGAATCTGTAAAGACCTCATCCAGAAGCTGTTGTTTAATGCCCTTTTTCTTCGCTTCATTTGTCGTCCGTAGTTTCTCCAGGTCTTCCTCGCTCTGCTTCTGCAGTTTTCTGAGTTCTGCTGCACACTGGTCATCCATCGATCTCACCTTCTGCCTCTCCTGAATCAATCAGAAATCAATCAGTCAATCAATCAACAATTTGTTTATTCAAAAGATCTAGCTGATCTTGCCACAACTAATGACATTTTACTAGCAGGAGAATGTTCGTTGTTATGATCGCACTGATGGTTTGTTAATCGATCAATTAATTCATAAATCAATGAAAATTATTGCACTACGATTATTATCCATCAAATAAACAATCATCATAATCAGATAAATCACTCAAAACAACGTAGCAAAATAAAACTGAAATCTGACAGCTCTGATGTACACTTTAAAAACCATCAAATGACCAACAAACCACTCCACAAACCCAATACCCACCCATCCAAACCAACCAACCAATCAATCAATAAATAAATAAACCAATCAATCAACCAGTACTTTAAAAGTCATACTCAAAAACCACGAATGAAGGACCAGAAGAAGGTTTAAAGCTGAGTCTGAATCAATTTCACATTTCAACGTACCTGATCGCTGTACTTTTGCGTAATGTTCTTAATGTTGTTCTCATGTTCACGCTTCAGTCGATCGAGTTCTTGTTGATGAAGAAGCTTCATCTGGTTCTTACGTTCTTGAAGAACATCCTCCAACTGCAGAAGAAGAACATGCCTTTGTAATGCACATCATAAATGCACTGAAATCTAATGCAATGTAATGCAACTGAACACTAATAGTGCACTCAAAGAAGCTCTTGAAAGCGCTCCTTGCGGGCAAAACCCAGTGACCTAGAATAAGCTACACAATCCAGTTAATTAAAATAACCATTATAACCTGGTGACTTAAAATAACCAACATTGACTAAACAAGCTACAAAACCTGATGACCTAAAAGAATCTAAATGTCCAAATGATTAAAAAAATATGACCTGGTGACCTAAAAACATCGTAATTATTTTTACCCCTTTTTCCATGTCCTCAATTGCCCTTCTGCGCTCCTGTGCCACCTTTAATTCCACTTCCTTGCTTTCCAATTCCTCGCGGTGTAACTCCTCCAGCTGCTTTTCAACCTGCTCCAGAGCCTTACAATTTCCAAAACATATCCAAATTTACAGACTTGTTGTAAAGGGTAAATGAATTACCACAATTTTCTCTTGTAATAAAAATTAAAAATAATGTAATTTCCAAAGTTGCAGACTCTAAATGTAAAGTAATTTATTCTCCAAATGTCAAGATTTGTAACAATATTAACTAATTTGATATTCCAAACAGAAACTTGCAATATAAAGTAATTCAAGTCCCAGATGTGCAAAGCAGAGTAGTTTACTCTCCAGATATCTTATATAAGGCAACTTAATTTCAAGATTTACATAATATAGTAATTTCTAAATTCTATTATAATATCTATGAAGTCATTTAGTTTCATATTTGGTAATGTAAAGTAACAAGTTCAAATATAATATCCAGATTTACATATTTGTCAGATAAGTTTACTTTGTAGATCAAGTGGTAAGAAATTGACAGAATGTCAAGTCAATGCCCTCTGTAGGTATGTTAGTAAGCAGATTAGAGAAAGAACGATTAGCAGAAAAGCAATGTCTGATAAAACTCACACAAGCTAGACACTATCTAATCATCAGTCACAAAGAGATCTGAAGTTGTGAAGAGATATTATGAGCCAACACTTCACACAAAACAACACAGGACTGTGTTAAAAATCATATTTGTCTCTCTCATTCTATTTGCATATTAACCACACCTGTTTCAAACCTGTTAATTATGAACTAATTTTTATTCTGAGCATGTTTATCAATCTGCGTATTTAAGTTACAACTGTTTTTATATGTTTCCTGTGATCTGCACAAGCATTGCACCTATTTCCCACCTGTGTAACTTCCAAATCTGTTTGTAACTTGTTTGTTACACAACTCATTACCTGTTTATGTTTATCTTCAAGTTCCTGTCGCAGTTGTTCCATTCTGTAAGCGTGTTTCTTTTCGAGGTCTTCCCGTCGGTCCTGCTGTTCGGAGTCTAGCTTGGCCGTCAATTCCTCCAACTTCCTCCGCTGTTCCCCCTCCAACTTACTTCTCTCCTTTCCCAGCACATCCTCCATCTGTGAATCACAGATCAATGAATCCTCCAACTCATATTCGCCTCTCTCCAGAACAAAGTAGAATAACAGGTCAATCCCTTGGGGTAGCAATCGGTATGAAGCGTGAGCAACTTCATTTTATTAACATTAGTGTATGAGAGTTCTTTCCCAAGCTGTCTTTTCTTTCCCCTCTTTGAGGCGCTATATAAATGGATAAACACATACATACAGTGTATATATATATTCTGCTGTCGAATTCACCAAGCAGTGTTGCTGGAACAGAAAACAGAAATCCCTGAGTATCTTTCAAACCTGGTGCAGATGTGAACCCCCAATATCTAGACTGCCAATCCACTATAATAATCACTAGATTGTGGAAATACAATAATATGGAATTTCTGGCCTTACTCAAGTAACTAATCAAACCTAATCCGCGAAATTCACCATTTTTTAAAACGAAAAACTGAAGCGGAAATTTGATTTTAAAATATTAGATAAAGAAGAAAAAGCAGTTAATCAAATCATGTCTAATCTATTCTTCATGACATAATCTATTCTAATCGACAAGAACATAGACAAAAATAGACGTAAAACTGTTAATTAGTCACGCATAAGAGGTTAGTGAGAAAAGTTAGAAACACAGCATATTTAGTCCAACTCACAAAGCATAGCCCGATTTAATAAAACATAACTGCATGAAACTTAAATTCATCCAACATAAATTCACTCTTTTCAAATCTAACAGAATTGTTTTAACAACTACAGATACATATACACTTTTCACTTCATGCCCAGACATGCATTTAAAGTTACAATTATGAATGCATTTACAATTACGAATGTATTGAAAATTACAAATGCATCTAGAACCACGATTATGACAAGATTTATAAGTATGATTACATTCACAGTTACAACTAGAAACATATTTACAATTACTAAAGAATTTACAACGTCAATTACATTATGAATGCACAAACTAATATGATTCACTACTAAGGCACAAGTCTGTTCAGGAAGCACAGAATGAACATCTAGCTAAGAAGGACAAGAAACACTTTTAGTTATAGAGGCACAACAGATGTGACTGTCACTGACCTCTTGATGGATTCTTTCTTGTGCTGCCCTCTTCTGGGCGGCTATTGTTGTCTCTTCATTTTGTGACGATGAAGAAACATCATCGCGAAGTCTCTTCAGCTTCGACTCAATCTCCGACCTAAGATGGAAAAAGAAATCGGATTCAACTGCATTGTAACCGACCCTGAGTCACCATGATGATCATAGCAATGAACACAATGATTATAAACACAATGTGATGATGATGATGATGATGATGATGATGATGAAAATGATGATGATAAGGTCGGTAAGGATTACAAATACAAAGATGAATGATAATGAAGACAACAATGGTGATGATACACACAATGCTGATGATGCCCATGATACTGATGATGGTGATAATGGGATCTGTGTGCATGTATCTTGATATCATTTTCTAAAACATCTCTCAATGGCCGATGAAGATTAAAATTCAGTTCGATAACAATGGGGATAATGACAAAGATGGTACAGATGATGACTGGGACAACAATGACTGATGATCATTGTAACTCACCTGATCTTCTTCTCCTCATCCTTCTGTTGTTGGTCGAGATCGTGACGCATCTTCTTCATCGATTCGCTCTGATTCGCCTTCAGATGTCCAACCTCCGTATCCGTCTCATCCTTCACTTGCAATCGCATCTTCCTGAAAAATTATTCAACCATGAAATATTCTTCTCACTCATAAAAGCAGAAACTCAATATAACTATTTATTATTTAGCAATAATATTAATTAACGACTATTATTAATAAGAGTTCTAGCCATGCAAGAGATGGAGAATTTGTTAAATTCTGTCATCTAAACAAATAAAATAACAATTAAAAATCAATATCTATAAAAAATAAAGAGAAGATTCTGTGTGTCTGTCACACTTTGTTTGAACGGGATGCATTTAAAGAGTCTTTGACCTTTTCGCTCCAAACCTTCACTACTCTGTCGGTCTCGGCATGGGACAACCCGTGGAGGGGTTGGCGAATCTCTACCACATGGGGACCTATGGGGAGATGAAAACCCTAATTTTCGCTGTTTGACCCAGATCCATTTCCACACTTTTTAAGCTTTTCACTCCAAGCCCTCACTACTGTGTCGGTGTGGGTATGGCACACCCGGTGGAGGGGTGGGGTGGGAGCGGGCGGTTGGGGAGCCGGCAGTGAGGGTGGGGAAGTAAGGAATTGGCCGGGACCAGGGCGAATCCTAAATTTCCTGGGCAACGCCGGGCACCCCAGTTAGTAACTAATAGAAATCTGCCACTATCATGGCAATTATGCTTTTCATTTTATTAATTATTATTGTGATAACACAAGCATTATATATATTATAACAAATATTACAACAAATGCCCAACGACAATTGAAAATAGCAAACTGCAATTGGAAACTCCATTGAATTTACCCAACCAGGTCAGCTAATTTATGTAAATAGGTCAGCTAATTTATGTCATTAGGTAATAGTCAAAGCAAACTGATGAAACAGGACCTGATGGCCGACTCCTTTTCCATCTTTGCTTTACGTGTCTCCTCCTCCAACTCATCATCCAGCTTCTCCTTCAGACTTTTCAGCTTTAACTCCTTATCCTGAAAGTTTCAAAATTACATGACGTGACGTTACAAAGCGACAAAGATTAGATGATGAGCTACAATTATTCAGAAGGGCTAAGATTAAGAAAAGGTTAGATTTAAGGCAACAGCTTGCATAGTTTGGTCAATATGAAGAAGCATAAGAATAAGTTATGTTTATAGTTGAGATGGGAGAAAAAAAACTGTGTTACGCTTAAGCACAGGTAAAGGTTTTAGGGATACGTTGTAGATAGACTTACGATTCAGGGTAAGAGTAACGCTAAAGATAGATCTAGGATCATGGTTAGGACAATTGTCAGAGTATAGATTAGGGCCAACAAAACAGCTAAGTTTAGAGTCAGGGCTGCAGTAGGAGTTGCAAGGGATAGGATAAACTACCTTTTGAAGCTTGTTTCGCTCTTCTTCCAGTTCTTTATTGAAGGTCAATCGGAGTTCACTCTGAGATTTATCATGCTCCTTCTTCAAATTCTCATCAGCCATTCTCCTATGAACGTTGAACATTGTCATCGCCGTCATCATCCTCATCATCATCACCACCACCACAACACCATTCCACCATCATCACCCCACCACCACCAACAACAACAACATCATCAATCTCTCAGATGATAACAGTGATCAGGCAACAATATAACGATAACGATCATAATGAAGTTGATAACAGCATAAAAAACATCGATAACAATAGGAAATGTTTTACTTTTCTGCTGCAGCCGCCGCCAGTTCTGCTCTCTTCCTCTGCTCAGCCTCCGGACCAGTCGTGCGGGCACTTGTTGGGCTAGTGACATCCTTGCGCTGCTGCTGCTGCAGCTGTGGTTGCTGATGCTGCTGTTTTGTGTCGATGAATGATGTACTCTTTCCAGTCGGTTCCTGACGATCCGTCCCAGGCAGAGAGGATGAACGCAACGAATGGTCAAAGTCCTATTTAAAGTTCAGTTTATTAATTCACAAGACAATCAGAAATTTAACATAAATTATCTAAAAATTCCTTTGTATATTTATGGCTAAATATTTCTAGCCAATTCTCTGTATATCTGAGAAAAAAACAGCTTGAGAAATCTTTGTGGTACACTACTTGTAGATAAAATATTCATAAAAAATCTTTGATTTATTTACGACAAAAAACCAATGTAGATGTTCTCTTTATGGTAGTCATACTGTCGACCGTATACACATGAAACCAACAGAGTGTGGAAACAGAATAACAGAAACAACCACAGATACATTAGAAACAAGTAGCATCTGTTGCTGTTGTACCATCTGTTAGCCCGTCATCTTAACATCATTCCTTGAGCAACTTCGAGATGAAGTCGTGGACAAATATGCTAACTTTGAACATCCTACACACTGAATTGAAATGAATTTTTTAAACTATACTTTCTACTCGATCTCTGAAACCAGAGTACAATGAAACTAAGAAGTAATAAAGATTTACAGTACACTTCAAGTAGCAGTTTTTCCCCTTACCGAATGCAGTCTGTCAGATCTAATTATAAGTTCCATCTAAGGCTGAAAACTGTCTTGTTTTGGCTTGGTGGTGGTTTGGTGTCATATGGTCCCAGTTTCGTCAAATTGGCGTCACATAAAAGCATACACTGCTTGGCATTAAATCTAAACTTGCAGAAGAAAAACTCACATGAGACCCCACTGGAGTCAAAAGCTCTTCAACTCTGGCCGATAATTTCTTGTCAACAAATTCCTGCAAATAAAAACACCAGAAAATTTAACTGTGAGAGAAGGGAATTTAGTGTAAGGTAACAAAATAAAAAAACTTTAGAAGATTTAAATCTTGAAGCTGAAGAAAATAATGATAATCTAACATTATAAATGTGTAGCCATGAAGTCAGTCAGACATTCAAGAAGTCAACATTTTTTATGCTTCTCTTTTGATGACCATTTACTACGTGGCAACAAGGAAATTTTGTCCAAAGGAAATGCGGCATTAGTCACCGAGTACGAGCCAAAGACCTTTCGATGTGGCAACAATTTTTTTTATACATACGGCGCACATGAGGCAAGGTCAATGAGTACCAACCAGCTTCATTAAACGGTGAATTTTTTTCAAACTTTTTCTCAACTTTCTTAGCATGGGAAATAATCTTGATGCCGACTTATAATGGCTACACCTTTTCTTTCTTGCTTTATTACTCTATAGCTCAACAAACTATTCTTATTCTTCTTCTTTGAGGTGAGCAAATCTGATTCAGAGACAAGTGTATATAAAAAAACTGTTCAGGCACATTACATGGAGTACAATCAGCGGAATTCAACCCACAATCGTTGGATTACAGATCTACTGTGCTACCAGAAAAAACGACAAGCCACACAACCAACTGTTGTCACATACGAATGGATGAAAGTGACCGACTGAAGAAGAACATTGTGCAGCTCATGTATCTTACAAGGTCTTCGTCGAACTTTCCTCCATCAGAATCCTCTGATTGTGAAACCTTCTCTTTGTTGTCTGGCTCACTGAGACCCGACTAATAAAAACAACATTTAAAAATAATTTATAATATGCACCACCGCCAAAATATTTTCTGCTGACAGAGAAAAATTTGATATTCATTAACATAATACAAAGGAGACGTAACATGCAGTAATGTGAAGGTGATGGATTGCAATGTTAAATAAAGAAAGGCAGGATACATTAAGTTAAGATAATGTAAAAAAAGTAATGTAAACAAAGGGGAGTATGAATAGTAAGCTGATGCAAGATAAATGTAAGCTTATATACCGAATATAGTAATGTAAGATAAGATACAGAACGGCATGGCAAAATATTGTAAGACATGGTAAGGTCGAAAGAGGTAAGGTGAGGGAAATTTATCACAAGAGAAGTTATAATAAGACAAGAAAGGGTATGATATAATAAATTGAGCAAAGGTAAGGAAGGTAAGATGCTCATAAGATAAGGTAAGGTTTGGAGAGGCCAGACAAGACCAGAAACTGAAAACTGAAGCAAACCTCATAGTCAATGCCATGGCCAGACTTCAACTCTTCCAGATTCAACGTAAACTTCTTGTCTAATCTTAAATTCTGAAAATAAACAGATAAAAATGCATTAGTACTGTCATTTCACAATTTATATTGAGCAGAGCTGAACCAAATAGCATTTGTCACTATTCAGCAGAATACAAATAACTGGTCATACTAACTGGCCGAATATGAATAGTAGGTAACTATGTAGCAGGGCATTATTTAAAAAATTCTAGTATATGTATTTAATTCTAATATAACCCACCTATTGTACAGTAGAACTTGAGCTACATACAGCCTTCAATTCTGAATTTCTTCATGTTGGATTATACAAGAAAGTAATTGTTCCTACTGAAAGTTATGCAAGTTTGCTTTCAGAAAAAGACTAAGCATTTCAAATTCTCATGTGAACGGCTTTTACTTTTCATATTCAGCTCAAAAAAACATTTTGCTGAATGTGAATAAACTATTTGGAGCACAATTCGGTCCAAAACGAACTGAATACGAATACAAACTAAATTCACACGTGTGTCCTCTACCTCATCGTCGGATATGGTGAAGAAGTTGACATTTTCCTCTCGAGCCGTTCCAAGTCCACTGACCTCAGTTGCCGAGAGATTCAGACCAAGCGAGTTCGACATGAGAGAACTGTGAAGGAAAGACTGCAACAAACCAATGCTTGAAATGAACGTTTGCTGCTGGTCAGCGAAGAAATATGGTGGAGAAGATGAAGAATAGCATGACAATGAGGATGACAGTAATCATAATGATGATAAGGCAACAAAGATAACGAAGATTTTTTACGTCGATGAAAATAACAATGATAATAATGATGAGGATGATGGTGATGATCAATCACTGTGATGATGACTTTGATGCTGAAATGATGATAATGACAAAGGTGACTGAAATGATAATTATGTTCTTGAATATGATTATAAACAGAAAGATGACTACGATGAAAATGATGACAAAGACTGTAAAGCAGACACACTTGCCTTTGTCATAGGTTTCAGAGGTCCCTAAAAGATTCTGCATATTGTATAAACATTTAGACTTCTTATGCACACGTGCAGAAAAGAAATATTATTTAAAACAACACAGCATGTAATCACATAGACGTTCAGCCATACCTCCGTGGAACCACGCAAGTAGTTCTCGGCAGAGTTGCGCATGGGTCCTTCTGTGGAAAGGCGGGGACCAGTGGCAGCCACCATGATTGGCTCCCCAAGGAAGCCGGTCCCAAGACCCATCTGACTACCTCGCAAACTGTTCAGTGGACTGCTGCCTTCCAACTTCTGATTGAAAACACAACATGCATCTGGTTAGAAAACTGTGTTGCTTGTTCCAGAACTCTTGTTTAAATAAACATGTAGGCTACTAAAAGTCACATGGAAACTATTGCAGCTCGTCATTCAATGGTAAGCATGCATGTATACATGCATGCATGCATACATACAAGATTGGCCTTCGCTCTGGAATGGGCTCCCTTTGTCGCTATACCTGTTCCACAGGGTCTACTCCGACGCTTTCTATGCCCATCTCAAAACTGTTCTTTTTAGCCGTACTGGGGGTTGGGAGAGCTTCTGAATAGTCACCTTAAAGGGGCACTGTATAAATCCTCGCAATGGATGAATAACATATATGGGATTTGCACTACCAACCTCTCGAATGACAATCCGGCATACGAACCACTACGCCATCGTGTAACTCATAAGATATGATAACTAGAGCATTTACAGATTTCATAAGAGCTTTTAATATGGTTAAATGAAGGTTTCTTACCAAACTAGTTTTGAGGGTGCTTTGAGGAGAGGAAGGAATGCCACTCCTTAGGGTGCTCTGAGGAGAGGTGAGGCTGGAGAGACTCTTCAGAGGAGCAAGACCCTGAATCAGACAATTATGTCATGTACACAAGCTATACAATTCAACAGTTCAAACTGGCTATATACTGACTTGTATGATGACTAATATTAAGAAGTGATATGATAACAATAGTAATGATGAACACCATGGAAATGAAGGTAATGACAATGACGATGAAGCCAATATTAAATGATGATGATGAAAAAGGTTATGACAATGAGCACAAATATAATGATAATGATGATGATCAGAATATTGAAATGATGACAAAAACAAATCATGATGAAATCATCAAGTTCGCTAATCACTAGATGACAATGATTATGCCGCTTACGATGGCACTGATGACAGCCTCAGTGATTAAAACATAACCTAAAGCTAATTAAATTAACTAGAATACAACACACACACACACGCACACACGTATAAATACCTTTGCTGGAGTCACTTGTGCTGGCTGTGGACCCTTGCTTCCCTTCTTCTCAACACTCTTTGCTACTGGTGTCTTCTTTCCAGATTTACCTGGAAAACCATTAACACCGTTAGATATTGCGGAGGTAGTGAATACAATGGATGCAATATTACATCATAATCATAAACTTATAAATTGCCACATCATCAGAAACTCCTCTATACTACTCAAAACATAAAGATAAATGAAACCCATTTACATAAAACTGTTCATGTAGAAACTCTAAACAACCACTGTATATCAGATTCTGCTAACCCACACAGATGGGAACAAAAGGCACACTTGAAGGTACAAGTAAGTGGCTAAGTACTGGTAAAGTTAACTAGATAAGTGAACTGTGAGAAGCTGGACCGAGCATCATATGTTTAGTGTGTGGGCATGGAAAGAGCACCTTATCTGGTGAATGACCTTTGGCCTGAGCTCTGTACCTGATGCAGTGACCTTCTGCTTCTCACGAGCAACGAGATCTCGGAAATATTCATCGCACGGATGATCCCAAATACTGTCGCCAGTCGAGAAGTTGAAGTAGTAGATATCACCGTTAGAATCTTGGCTACAGACGAAATAAAAAGTAGTAGATATCGCCGTTAGAATCTTGGCTACAGACGAAATAAAAAGTAGTAGATATCACCGTTAGAATCTTGGCTACAGACGAAATAAAAAGTAGATATCGCCGTTAGAATCTTGGCTACAGACGAAATAAAAAGTAGTAGATATCACCGTTAGAATCTTGGCTACAGACGAAATGAAATCAACTCAGAAACAGAGAACAATTTAGTGAACATAAACGAACCAAATGTTCATTTATCTACTTATAAATGGAGTTAAAGATGTATATACGTAATAGGATCCAAATATGCACTCACTTGAATAAAATCATTTAGGACAAATCAAACTATATGAGATCAGCCAGACCATATAGGATGTGATTGTGATAGCATAAACGCAATCCTATACATCAGGTGAAATTTCCAAAATGCTACTTGAACATAGAGGGTCTTCATGAGCATTTCTAGGGATTCCCTATAATTTCAAACCCACGATATAGATAGTATTAGATTTAAAAAAAACTAATTCTTTATATTTTGTTACCATTTCCATTGGACAACCTCAAACATTTTCTATGGCTAAGCCCCTTGCTCCTGGAGTTTTTACAAGGACGTTGTGTTTAAGTTGAGACTAAACTTAGTTGGTGAAGTGGAGAGGTCAGGGTAAGATTTCTTTAAGAGGTGGGGATTGAATTTTACATCGCAAACATCAATATCACAGAAGATCAAAGAAGATCAGCCTCGATATGACAATACACGTACTAGATTTCTGCAAAGTATTCATGAGGAAATGAGGACTACATAGAAAGCCGCAACATTAACTGTTCCAAGCATAGCAGAATTTCAGTCATTTCTGAAGAAATTTAATGAATCGAAAGACTCACCAGGGTTTCCAGCTGTCGGGCAGCGGGGCATTTATCCCTTCTCTCGCAATGTACAAAAGGTCTTTCTCAGTTTCTGGGTCAATTCCAATCACCTTGGCATACTCGTAAATTTCTGTAATGCCACAAACATACACAGATCGTGAGTATAACTCATGCACTAGTCGACAAGTGCTGCAAGTGTAAGAAGTACAAGATAAGCATGGCATTGCATGATTGAGTGAAAGAATGGCCCTATGCATGTTTGTGAGCAAGCAAACATGTATGCACTATGGCACCCCTTCAAATACCTCAGGTATTTGAAGGGGGTGTATAAGTCTACCATACAGATAGTTACACCATGCTGCTATTATTCATATTCTCACAAAAATATGTGCCCTTATATTTAATATACATGTGGCTGATTGCACAGGTGACAAGGGCAAAATGCATTAAAAAATATCTGCTTAACAAAGACCAGCAATGAAAGGAGAATGAAGGAAGCTGTAATAGCTACACCAAGGTGTAAGAAATGCATTTAGATTGCGGCATTGTATATTTTTTTCAAGATAATGAAGTAAACGTCCATTTTCATTCTGCTTACCTTCTTCGGTTGGTTCATAATTTTCATCATAATCCTCTTCTAGTATCGTTTGACCATTGATACGGTTCATTTCGACTGTGTATCACTAACAAAACACGCAATGTACTGTGAACAACGGCAGCTTGTGAAATGTAGGTCCACTTCTCATCAGCTTTTACCATTCACCACTGTTGGCTAAAATTATTTTTTTTAAATTGCAACTGATATTCCCGAATATATATATATACATTCCAAATAGTAAAATCATCGTCGTCGCCGCCGTCATCAACATCATCGTCATCATCATCAATAATAATAATTATTATTATCAGCGCTATTGAAGCGCTTAACTTTATAAATCTGGAGTTTACGATTATGATATTGCTATGAGTTGTGCTCATGAAAGTCATTAATTTCTTTGTCTTTCCTTCAGAAACTTCCAGTACCACATATTTAACGGGAATAGGTGCGTTTGGATACTTACGGTCTTAGGTACCAGCAGGTAAGAAAATGTAGCGTTCGGGCCTAGTCAACAACCGGGTACTTTTATCCATATTTACCCAAATCATGCACGCAAAAACAATATATAGCAGCACGTTCATAAAAGTAAATTCCTAAAATAGCTGGAGGCATTGCTCGTAGCCTGGACATCAATTACTATGCTAATAGAGTCTATATATATATTTGTAGTTTTTTTAATGAGGTTCACACAAGAGAGGCAAAATATAGTTCTATACCTTTCTTTAGTTCCTATACAATGAGTCCAACCAATTAAACGGTGGCTCTGATCGATTTAACAGACGAAAAGTTTAATTATCGTTTCCAATATCAACTAAATTTTATCTCTAACGACGGCCATCTTGCAGCATGGATTACGAATGTTGACACCATACCATACTATATATGACGTAATTAAAAGTAGAACTCGCACCACCAGCACAGTAGAGTCGAAAGTTGATAAGTATGTATATATGTATATAATTATTTTGTTTTATTGAGAAAAAATGAATAATGTACCGGTCGTCACGAGCATTATTATTTTTCCTTATCAAACAACATCTCCAACCTCTACCGCTCCTGCTTCATACATATTCGTGACTTCCGTCACATCCGATCTGTGCTCGACTTTAAAATTGCTTCGAATCCACCATTGCAATCTTCACTAAAAATTTGACTATTGGAATTCCCTTTTCCTCAACCCTGATTTCTGCACAACTGCAGCGTCGATCTCCAACTCAATCAAAATTCATTAGCCAGAGCCGTCGCCAGAACCCCCAAACACCATCACGTACATCACCCCAATCCCGAAATCAATATGCCATTGGTTAAAAATTCGAGATAGAATCCATTTCAAAGTCCTATCCCAAACCTAGCTATAACTTCTTACAATAATAATTCTCAGACAAGATATCTTAGCGAACTCTTTACTCGCAACCCACCTCTGATTCTTTGGTAACCAGACTATACGTACGACCTTCGCACTGGCCTACTCTTTTGGACAACCCTTCTGACTAGACACAGCACTCGTGAATAAACTGGTGCTCTGTATACTTGGCTTTTGAGTGGCGCTCTAGAAATTTGGAGATTACGATTACGCTGTTCATATTATCTACGTCTAGTAGAGGTAGAAGTACGGTTGCCATGGCGACCAGAGAGAGACAGACAGACAGACAGAGACACAGACAGACAGACAGACAGACAGACAGACAGATAGAGAAAGAGAGACAGAGACAGATAGACAGAGACAGACAGAGAGACAGACAGACAGAAAGACAGAGAGGGGTAGAGCGCTTCTAGATTATTTGGCAATCATAGAACACACATATGGCTAGAGGTCCACAAGCTATAAAAGGCGGTATTCAGGGCCGTATATTGGAATGATCGAAAAGTAATAAAAGTGTACTTTAGTCCATTCACTGCCAAAACAAGTCTCACGTTAATTAAATCCATTGCTTGGATGAATGCGATCGTATTAGGATAGGCTAATAAATCGTTTTGAACACTGCAGCTAAGTAAAGTTCATTATGTTTCTGTGACCGACTTCACAACATTTAGAATAGTAACATTCAGTGACCTTTAAAAAAGTTAATGCATACGCACATAGCCAGCTCTTTTTGTGTCATTGATTGTTGACATTCCTTGGCATGGTTCAGACTGCAGAACATAATTATTCCTTGAAAAAAATTCGTAGCAGATGTTGACCGTCGATCATTATACATGGGGACGACAGAACTTAGAAAAAAGAGTTTAAGCTACATGTCTGGTCCAAAATAAGGTGAGATTTGCAATATCATGATGTAGGCCTAGTAGGCCTATCAAATAATTAGGCCACATAAATTACGTGCTTAATTTCATCACATTTTTCAGTGTCTCCAGTTTTATGTAGTTCCTAAAATGATGGTTATGATCTGCATGGATAACATCAACATATATAATTATACTTAATACAAAGGATGCTGAGAATACAATTACGGATGCTGAAGGGGAGATATTCATGCTCCCTGTACTATATTAATTTTATATTTTGCTTGGTTTTATCTTCATTTCGTTCACCGTAACCCGCAGTGTTTAATCTGGACATCGATCTCAGAGGGAATTCTCCCAGGAATGTCATTACTCATTTTACCCCCAGGGAAAATCTTAGCATTCACATATAGGTCATAATTATTTTCCTTCCAGAAAATTGCATAGATCGACCTACGTAGAATCTCTCCCCCCCCCCCCCAATGACGACGGGCAGGTCTGTTTCACATGCAGTAATATGTGAAATCTAAGCTATCTGGTTTTGGGAACTTCGAAGAGAAAGACTCAAAAACGTCATCAAATTCTAAAGTATGGAAGTTAGTATATATAATATATATATATATATATATCCATATTTGACTACTGGAATTCCCTTTTCATCAACTATGATTCTGCACAACTGAAGCGCTTCCAACTCAATAAAAATTTATTAGCCAGAGGCCCAGAGCCGTCGCCAGAACCCAGAGCATTATATATATATGTATATATATACAGTGGCGTAGCAAGGTCTTGGGGGGCCCCTGTGCAGGGCTTAAGTGGTGGGCCCTTAAATGCTTGAAACCCCATTCGATTTCAAACAACAAGGCTGTGCAAACGCCTGGTTCCTTTACGAAATTTGCATATTTAACACCAAAGTTAAATGAAAATAAACTAGCCACATTTTTAAAAATTATTTTAACAAATTTATCTAATGAAACATATTCTTCTCCATATCAGAAGAGAAAAATTGAACTAGAATACCATACAAAAGTAATCACGAAAATTGATTCATCTCCTGAAGTATTAATCATCAATCACCCATCAGCCATATAGGCCTAGGCCTACATAAATTATCCAAGCTGTTGGGTTTGTAATCGTTTGTTGATTAAAAGAGCGGAAAAATGTAACGAATTTTCCAAATGACTCAATCAAGTCTACGGCTAGCCTACTATGGGGGGGGGTTTAATCCGAAATGCTAAAATGCTCGTTTGCGCGTCTTCTCTTGTGCAAAAATATCCACCACTTTTGAGGTGTCAAGCCTGAATCCATTGGTGATTTAGCCTAACTGCTACCGTAGCCTCTGAAGTTCGAGGCCTTCTCGGCTCAGTGTCAATATCCCATTATCCATGTCAACCACCATCTCGGCACTGATCAAACTGGAATTCGATTCTGCCCCCATGTCTGATGTAGTCATCGGTGCAAGCTCGCTCTCCGCAGGCATCATAAATGCGGAATTTTTTGCATTTTGGCGGTCTTCTTTAACCCGTTCTTCTCGTGCTTGTCGCTTAGGAACGCCACTTAAATAAGACTTAGGCATAACTTGGGGGGACAGAAAGAGTGCCATACGAGAGTTAAAAATATACAATTTCCAAGTAAATAGGCTATGCAGTTTTCTTTTATAAATTTCACATTTTACTAAAGAGATAACAAATTTTAAACGCGTCTGCGTAGCCCTTGACACAATATTATGTTTATACGCCAGTAGGCCTACAACTATTTTCGGCAAAACAATGCAAAGAGTAAAGATATTTGTAATAAGGTAGCCTAATCACGGACATTCCGGCTGAAACCAAAAAAATACTGGGTGTGTACGCTGTAGATGTAGGTTTGAATACATTCTGAATATCCTTAAAATAAAAAATTGACTCGGACCCCGGGGGGCCCCTGACAGCCGGGGGCCCTCGTGCACTGCACAGGTTGCACGCCCTATTGCTACGCCACTGTATATATATATATATATATATATAATCGTTCTCGGACATTTTTGGGTGAAGACTAAAAAGTCATCAGAAAAATGAGCGGCCATAAGGTATCATCGATGTCTGGCTCAGCGGTTGCCGCCCGCCCACCAATCCGCCCAAATCGGTCATTTTCCGCCCCGCCCCGCCCCGCCCCGCCCCGCCCCGCCCCGCCACGCCCCGCCCCGCCCGGCCCCGCCCCGCCCCGCCTCTACCAGAGACCTTAATTTCCCCCTCCCAAGCAGTTCGAGGGACTAGATTAAACACTGCGCAACATGAACACACGAACAAGTATAAATAATGATTCAGGGTACCCGGTAGCGTTGGGAATTAATAGGCCTACGCTTCTGAAAAGAGTGCTAGACCTATAAGTTAACTGGTTTTGATTTGGCTAATAGCCCTATAGGCCTAGGCTATGGCCTATAATATAATTAACAAAGGGTATCTATAGGCCTACTATCCTAGCTCTATTTGTTTACTCTAACCACCTCGACTATTCTGGTCACGAACTTCTAGATGAAATAGTCCTCAATGACAAATTATTGTCTTACACTCAAAAAGAAGTTGAGTTTATAAAAACTCAACAAAGCTTGACCGATCAGTGCTTGCAAGACGGACACACTTCAAGAAATAAAATAAAAATGTCAAAGGACAAAACGGAAGTTGAGTCCCAATTTTAGAATTTAGGTTCTGGTTACAATTTTATAATAATAGGCTAACATTGCATGCATATTTAGTTTCAGAATCTATACCAGCAAACAGACATTTTAAAACATAACTGCACACTGAAATTTAGCGTCTTTTCTCTCATGCACACATGCACGCATACGCAAAAACCCCACAAATAGGCATACACGAATACAAATACACGTGAACAAGCATGCACTCACACGTGGTCACGCACGCACACGCACGCGCACACACACACACACACACACACACACACACACACACACGCACACTAAATAACGTATAATGTAATTAATAATTAATTTAAAGTCATCTAAAAACCGGTCACACGTAACCTTATCAGTGTTGACGCGTATTAGAGTAGTATAGTATAGTAGATATAGTATATATATATGTATATGTATATATATATATTATATATATATATATATGTATATATAGTGCTTGTCGTCATAGCAGACGATTGAGAATTAATTATTCATCCAGCAGCAATTAATTAAGGGGTCTATCCGCTGGTTACATTTATATATATATATATATATATATATATATATATATATATATATATATATATATATATATATAGGCCTAAGCTTAGTTGAAAACAAAGATTTCCAAGAATTCAATCAATCAATTTTCGTTTATTCACAACATCAAGCGACCAATGACGTAGCTTGCTACACTGTCCTCAATTATTTTATGGTTGATATATATATATATATATATATATATATATATATATATATATATATATAAATGTAATGGCGGCGCCAGCTGTAGGCCTACAAGTTCATCAGGTCACGTCGACAGGATCATGGGAGTTATTCAGCAGGTTGAAGAAATTAAATGCAAAGAAGATGTTACAAATTCTAAAGAGTTTATGGCTGGTCATAAGGCAGGTCAAGAGTAAAATAGGCGATACGTCAATTGACTGACCGCGACCTGTAGTAGCATCGATCGCCACTGTTTAGGCCTAAGCTTATAATTATGATACCCGTTCATTAAGCGCGCAACGCATGGTACTATCTAACCGTACATATAACATTGCATTATTATACAAACTCGTTTGTCTGCATACAAAGTCAGTGGCGTAGCAAGGTCTTGGGGGGCCCCTGTGCAGGGCTTAAGTGGTGGGCCCTTAAATGCTTGAAACCCCATTCGATTTCAAACAACAAGGCTGTGCAAACGCCTGGTTCCTTTACGAAATTTGCATATTTAACACCAAAGTTAAATGAAAATAAACTAGCCACGTTTTTAAAAATTATTTTAACAAATTTATCTAATGAAACATATTCTTCTCCATATCAGAAGAGAAAAATTGAACTAGAATACCATACAAAAGTAATCACGAAAATTGATTCATCTCCTGAAGTATTAATCATCAATCACCCATCAGCCATATAGGCCTAGGCCTACATAAATTATCCAAGCTGTTGGGTTTGTAATCGTTTGTTGATTAAAAGAGCGGAAAAATGTAACGAATTTTCCAAATGACTCAATCAAGTCTACGGCTAGCCTACTATGGGGGGGGGGTTTAATCCGAAATGCTAAAATGCTCGTTTGCGCGTCTTCTCTTGTGCAAAAATATCCACCACTTTTGAGGTGTCAAGCCTGAATCCATTGGTGATTTAGCCTAACTGCTACCGTAGCCTCTGAAGTTCGAGGCCTTCTCGGCTCAGTGTCAATATCCCATTATCCATGTCAACCACCATCTCGGCACTGATCAAACTGGAATTCGATTCTGCCCCCATGTCTGATGTAGTCATCGGTGCAAGCTCGCTCTCCGCAGGCATCATAAATGCGGAATTTTTTGCATTTTGGCGGTCTTCTTTAACCCGTTCTTCTCGTGCTTGTCGCTTAGGAACGCCACTTAAATAAGACTTAGGCATAACTTGGGGGGACAGAAAGAGTGCCATACGAGAGTTAAAAATATACAATTTCCAAGTAAATAGGCTATGCAGTTTTCTTTTATAAATTTCACATTTTACTAAAGAGATAACAAATTTTAAACGCGTCTGCGTAGCCCTTGACACAATATTATGTTTATACGCCAGTAGGCCTACAACTATTTTCGGCAAAACAATGCAAAGAGTAAAGATATTTGTAATAAGGTAGCCTAATCACGGACATTCCGGCTGAAACCAAAAAAATACTGGGTGTGTACGCTGTAGATGTAGGTTTGAATACATTCTGAATATCCTTAAAATAAAAAATTGACTCGGACCCCGGGGGGCCCCTGACAGCCGGGGGCCCTCGTGCACTGCACAGGTTGCACGCCCTATTGCTACGCCACTGTACAAAGTGTTCAGTTTTATCTGCTTTGTCAGCATGCACAATTATATAAAGTTCATAAAATATGAGCCGTGGTGGTTAATCGGGTCATGTGTTCAAAAGACAAGATGGATGAGTTGTCAGAGTTGGCGTCATGGCATGTGGCTCTGGAAAGAGGCTTTCGCAATTTTTAACCCTATATATGTAGCGTTCGTATAACTACGCTACGGGTCGCTAATATTATTTTATTTAATTTTTGATCGATTGTGGGGTTTCAGGGATCTGATATATTTGTTTTATTTCTGTATTTTTGAGCTGCCTTGTGTGACCTATATTTTAATGTTGATTTGCGCTTGACACGGGTCACAGCGACCGCTGACGTAGGCAGCAGTCGTTGCTGTTTCATTAATTGGTATATGTTCACACGCTCTCAGCGATCGTCGGTCGCTGTCTTCAAAGGCCGCGCCGCTTGCAGTCGATGAGGGTAATTAAACTTTCGCACGCTCTCTGAGGTGGTCTGATGATCAGAGTGAGCGAGGAATACAGCCAGCCAGACAAGCACAGGCAGGGACACGGATTGAGAAGGAAACACCGTTGGCGTGTGGGTCTGTGTACGTGTGTTTTCTCAAGGTTGAACTGGTGCATTTGTGGTCTACGTGACTGACGGCAGATGACGCTTTTCAGAAGGAGAGACAGAAGGAGCAAGACAGATCACTTCAGAATGACAGGAGAGGGCGCACGTGGCAGCTGATTTTTTGCCGCCTTGCGACAGCTGCGTTGCTGCTGGGTTGGCGCGTGCAGCTCTCTAGCTGCGCATGCGTAGTAAAGGGGACGCTCTGCAGACCAGGCAGTTATAAAAGCGAGAGCGGGCAGCTAAAGGCAGACGTGGCCAGAATTTCAAGAGAAGTGGATGTATTGCGGCTTTTGGTAGTTTTAGGCTCGATCGAGTTGGTGAAGTGTGGCCAAGATAAAGCGCTCGCTTGCACTAGTCTTCTTCGTCGTTGCGCATACAAGAATTCTGTTGGCGATTCATTCTCTCTCGACATGGAGTCGAATTATTAAGAGAGTTAGTTTGTTGCGAGAAATATATCAGCGTTGTTGCGAGTTTTGCCTTCGCTTTCGCATTGGATCTACTCCTGGATTAATCGGTCAAGGCCTCTCTTCGCCCTGTCACATGGAGTGATTTATCGTGGGCTTCGAATCGTCAGCGCTCTGTTCTCGTTCTTCGGAATTGTGTTGCGAAGCGTTTGTTCGTATTATTTGCCTAAGGGCGTCTTTCTCAAACGGCTTGGATACATAGCCGAAACTGTTGTTCATTGCGTGAAATCAGCGACGGATTTAGCTGATCTTTTCGGGCGTTTCAAACTCGACGCCTTGCTTGTGCCTTCGTCGCCTCTCTTGGAATTCGACTTCGTCGATGTTCTTCGCACACGATCGGCTTTGTCCCTTGTCTTCGGACATAAGGTACGCTTTATTGGGGAATTAATACGATCGGTTATTTAGATATTTTGGGCTGAACTGAAATTGGCTGTGGGACTTGAGAGTCAATCGGGATTTAATTTAGGCATACTCCGGTTGATAGGTGTTTGCATTGAATTGTTGCATTTGATTTTCATTGAATGTCTTTACAAAGGATAGGAACTGATAATTAAACTTACTGACTTTTATGTTTGATTGCTTTGAACATAATTGATGTCAATTGAAGATTCAATTGATTGTGAATAATAAGAAATATTAATTGGACAACTGACTTTGATCATTGATGGCTTTGAATGTGACGGATGTGGATTGAATGCTTGATTTGTTAATAAGAATAACTACTTCGTTCATTGCTAGCGATATTGACTGTGAGCTATAAAGATAGGAGTAATTTATTTAGCGCTATGGATAGTTCAAGGGCTAGCACCCCGGCCCAGCCGTCTAGGCCTTCCTCATCATTGGAGGGAGTCATGGAGGCGATAACCTCTATGCACTCGTCGATGCAGACCAATGCTAGGTCTACTCATGAAGCCATTCAGACTAATGCCAGAGACACACAAGAGGCGATTGCCTTGGTTGAGTTAAATGTCTTGACGGTGCAATCAAATGTTAGCGATGCTATTTCCTCAGTGCAATCAAATGTAAGAGAAGAGATCTCGGCTGTAAGAGATAATGTCAGGGAAGCGCTGACGGAAGTTGTATCACGATTGGAAAGGCTGGAGGCATCGCCGGTACCCAAGCCTGCTGTGGATTTGAACCCTGGTTACCTCACCGCTATTACCACTGCGGACGCGCCATACCACTCGACCATCGGCCTGGAAGAAACTTTGGGTGCTAGGCCTAAAGATTTCGCACACCCTGGTATATTGCGAAGAAGTGATAGATTGGCTAGTAGACCGCCAATTTCATATAGGGATTTCGGCAGTCGAAATAACTGGCCGCCTTTCCATCGTTGGGATTCGAACCCGGAAGTCACCTCCTCCTGTCCTCCCTCTATCTCTAGAGCTCGTCCACAGCAGCACGCGGCCATATCGAGCGAGGATCCGGAAGTGGCGACTCCGGGGAGGCCGATAGGGGCGGGCGTTACAATTGGTACCAGAAGTGGGGTCAAATTAGTTCTAGAGATTTTGGTGATGATAGGTTAGAAGAGGAAACTGACTATGCTAGAACAGGCGAAATGGCAATTTCTTTTGAAAGAAGGAAGGAAAGGGAATTTGCTGATAATGTGGAAATAATGTCTGATGATGGTAGTGTAGACATTGAAATCAGCAAAATAATGGAATCTAGACCTAAAACTGTTAAAATAATTGATAACAGAATGCATGCAGCACAGCAACCGGAGTTTAGAAATTTGGATATGAATAAACCGATCGCTAATAAATTGTCACGGGAGGGGGGTGATAAGGTCAACCCAGCTCCTTTGGCCTCTTCGTCGCTCCCTCACGTCGAGTATCCTCGACCTGATCCGCAATGGAGGCTGCAAGCGCCGCTCGCACACGTCGATCAACAAAGAGTGGAAATGGCACCGAGTCGGGTCGACTTTACACAACCAGCGTCGGTAATGCCGACCTATCAGTCAATGCCTGACTGCGTCCTCGACGGTCGTGCAACGTCGACCATGGTTGGTCGAGACTACGCTCGACCCGACCTTCCTCCTGGACCAGCGGCGATGGCAACGGTCGACTGGATGCAACCATACGCTCGTCCCGACCATTCAAACATGCCGTGGAGGTATGCTCCGACCTACACTCCGAGCGCTTTCTACGGTAGCAGCGACAACCGGGTTTGGGTTGACCCGCTTCGCTGTCTCGACCCGCTTCGACCAAGCGACGCCGTCTTTCCTCGGTGGCCAACGGTCGTGGAATCGGCGAGGATGAGTTCATGCCTCGGCGCGCAAAGCTTCGGATTTAGCCGTGATGCCGAACTACCGCGATGTCAAGTGGTAATGAAGCCGACACCTCTGGAGAGAAATGAAACGACGGCCGATAATAAAGCGACGTCTGCGGTTGGTGAAACGAAAGCACTGGCGCCTACCAACGTTTCGGTCGGTCCTATCAAAATTGTCCCGACGACCACCGTCGCAACGCAAACGACAGGCGACTGGGAGCTACCGTCGATCAGTTCAAAGGGAACAGTCAAGGAACTTGAACCGACCGCGTCTGCAAAAGCTAAAGAGGGCGAGGTTAAACAGTCATCGACTTCTCCTCCTAAGCCAACACAATTCCTGAAACTCGGGTCTTTTAGCGGAAAGACGGACGTTGAAACATTCTTACGAAAATTCTCCGTGTGTGCCAGGAATAACAGATGGACGGACGAGGAGAGGTTGAACCAATTAGTAGTCTCATTGGTTGAACCGGCGACTCATTTGCTGAGCGAGTCGAACGCAGATAGCCTGGACACTTGGACGGCTTTGGTCCAGCGACTTCGGGAACGATACGGCAACGCTGAACAACAAGCCCTGTTCCAAACGCAGCTAAGCACCAGGAAACAGAAAGTCGACGAGGACATGGGCGTCCTGGTGGACGACATCCGACGTCTCTCCACGCGAGCCTATCCGGGTTCCTCGACGGCTCACAGCGAAGCAATTGCTGTTCGGGCATTCTTGGATGCCCTGAGAGATAGAACGCTTGCTCTGAAAATCCGAGAGCGAGAACCGAAATCCCTCGACGAAGCCTACAAGGTAGCGATGCGATTGGACGGCTATCAGAAAGCAGAGGCCGGCGGCCATGAACAACAAGACCGACGACACGGCCGTGTCAACGCAATTAAAGAACAGGAAGAAGAGTCGAAAGTAAAGGATCTGGAACGGCGGATGGAGCAAATGAGGAGACAAGTGGAGCGACTAGAGAAGAAGGAGCGACAACCAGTGTCGGCGCCACAACCCAGATACAACGATCGTGGACCCGGAAGAGGTCAGAATGAATCAGCTAGAAATGAAGGAGCGAACAACAATGGAGGTTATGGACAGGGAGCTCCGCGATGTTACCTGTGTCATCAGTTCGGACATTTTAGCGCGAACTGTAGGCGTCGACCACGTATGGAGATGGAAACTGAAGCAAGAACTGAGGTGCGGCGATGCTATGAGTGTTCAGCAACCGACCACCTGGTGCGCAATTGTCCCCAGCGACAAGCGGCCGAAGCAGAAGCCAATGAGGTTCTGAATGGACCGGCAAATGTTTACCATGTACAAGGCAGCACGAATGCGTATTTGGCTCTGAAGATCCATGGTAAGGACGTGTTGGCCTTGGTAGATACCGGAAGCGAAATGTCACTGGTACCTGCATCCCTGGTGAGACGGAAAAATATGACGGCGTCGAAACAACTGCTAACCGCGGCAAATGGTACAGCTATAGAGGTACTTGGAGAGACAGTCCTTCGATGTCGTGCAGCCGACTGCAAGTTCGATGTTCCCTGTTTAGTAACGGCTCAAGTCAGTGAGTTGATTCTTGGACTCGGGTGGTTGACAGAACAACGGGCTCATCTAAGCATTCCGGATAAAACAATAGTACTACAAGGCCGCTCATTTCCTTTGGTAAGTCAAGACCGGAGGGGAATTTGTCGAAGGATAGCCGCCGCGCAGCACGTGAATGTTCCCGCACTGTCGGAAGTGGACGTCGAGGTGTATGCCATACTTCCAGACCTGAGACCGACCAAAACTCAATGGGCGACGCCGCCACACGTGTTGGCATCTGGACTCGTAATCGCCGGAACGCTTCTACCGGAACGGGCGATCGACCTGACAATCAGAGTGTTGAATCCGACCCACAAGATGATTAAATTGTCGAAAGGAATGCAATGTGCCCTGGAAGAAGTGACAGTAGCCGGAGCTGACCAGGACAGCAAGCCCGCTGCAGGCTGCGCCATGGTGAGGGAAGACAAGGACCATGTCAACTCACAAGATGCAGAGGTAATTCTGAGGCCGTTATGGTCGAACATCGCTGAAGACGTTCCCCTTGAGGTACAACAGAGACTACGTGAAATCCTGATGGATCGTCGCGCCGCCTTTTCTCTTGGTGAATGGGATCTGGGATTCACCGACATTCTACGACATGAGATCGACACGGGTAGCGAAACACCCGTTCGTCAGCCGCTGCGACGACAACCGCTTTCGCTACTCCCTGTCATAGACGAACAAGTGCAGGCTATGTTGGATCAAGGACTGATCGAACCGTCACTGTCGCCTTGGGCAAGCAACGTTGTCATGGTCCAGAAACGAGACGGGACCCCTCGCTTTTGTGTCGACTATAGAGCGGTGAACGCCAAGACGCGCAAGGACGCCTACCCGCTTCCGCTGATCAGCGAGAGCCTGGACGCCCTCGGCGAAGCGAAATGGTTCAGTACCTTCGATCTCCGGGCCGGTTATCATCAGTTGGCTGTTCATCCAAGGGATAAACACAAGACTGCCTTCGTCACCCGACGCGGAAGTTTTCAATTCAAAGTACTTCCGTTCGGGCTCTGCAATTCTCCGGCTTCGTTTGGCCGGATGATGAATCTGGTCATGGCGGGGTTAAACTTCGAGATCTGTTTAATCTATCTTGACGATATCATCGTCTTCGCCAGCGATCTGGAAACCCATTTGATTCGATTGGAGCAAGTTCTCGTTCGCCTGGAGGGAGTTAATCTAAAACTGAAGCCATCCAAGTGCAAACTACTACAGAAAAAGGTGTTGTTCCTAGGTCACGTGGTCAGCGAACACGGAGTAACTACAGACCCGGAAAAGATTCAAGCCGTCCGTGACTGGCCCGCGCCGCGGAAAGTCAAAGATGTTCGAGCATTTCTGGGTTTATGTTCCTACTATCGCAAGTTCGTACCGAGTTTCGCTCAAATAGCCCGGCCACTGCACCAAATGACTAAGAAGGGATACAAGTTTGACTGGTCTGGTCCATGTGAAAACGCGTTCCAAAAGCTAAAGAACTGCTTAACAGAATCCCCCATCTTGGCGCTTCCCAACGATACTGGGATGTACATACTGGATACGGATGCATCCGGGGAGTCCATTGGGGCGGTCTTATCTCAGATGCAGGAATCGCAAGAAAGGGTCATCTGTTACGGGAGCAGAGTGTGTTCTGTGGCGGAACAAAATTATGACGTGACAAGGAGGGAATTGCTGGCGGTAATCAACTTTCTCAAAGCGTTCAGACCATATCTTCTTGGACGGAAATTTATCCTACGAACGGACCACTCAGCGCTCCAATGGCTCCGCAAGACACCATTGCCTATTGGACAGCAGGCACGGTGGCTCTCAGTCATGGAGGAATTTGAATTTGACATACAACATCGGTCCGGTGCCGCGCACCAAAATGCTGATGCGCTGTCTCGAAGGCCAAACCAAGTCAACGTCATCCAAGAACGACGCCTACCATCTCAGCCTGCCTCGACTGAAATGACGGATTGGGATCCGGTGGTCTTAGCAGAAGAACAACGGCAAGATCCTGATCTAAACTGGGTCTTGCAACGGTTAATGAAATCGACCGAGATGCCGACCGGAGAAGAGATACGGAGTTGCAGTGCAATGACTAAGACGTTGATTCATCAATGGCCTCAGTTATCTGTCAGAAATGGACTACTGCATCGAGCTTGGCTGAACTCTGACGGTGAACCGATTCGCTACCAGTTAATACCTCCAGTCGGGCGACGAGAAATCATCATTCGAATTGCGCACGAAGGGATGTCCGGAGGGCATCTGGGAGTTCGGCGGACCACGGCGCAAGTACGGCAGCGAGCATACTGGCCGGGTTGGAGAGACCAAGTGTACCAGCAACTCAAGAGATGCGACAACTGCGCCCGGTACATCCGAGGAAAGCCACCTCGGCAAGGACAATTACAGGACATGGCCGTCGGAGAACCAATGGAATGTCTCGGCGTCGATATAACCGGACCACATCCTGTATCCAGTCGTGGATATCGCTATATCATGACCGTGATCGATCACTACAGCCGTTGGGCGGAGGCCTACCCTATCCGCAACCAGGAAGCCGCGACCGTAGCCCGGATGTTGATGGACCAGTGGATTCCTAGATTCGGCTGCCCTAAACAGCTCCTGACCGACCAGGGTCCCTGCTTCGAGGCCGCCTTATTCCGTGACCTATGCCGCCTGATGCAAATTGACAAGATTAGGACTTCCCCGTACAAACCGAGCACAAACGGAACAGTCGAACGTCTACACAGAACTTTGAATTCCATGCTCGGTAAAGCTGTCTCTCAAAATCAGAAAGACTGGGACGTTCATCTGCCGTGGGTGATGGGAGCGTATAGAGCCAGTCAGCATGAGAGTACGGGATTCACCCCAAACAGACTTTTTCTCGGACGGGAAACCTGCCTCCCCATCGACCTTGTACTAGGTGACTGCAACCAGAACAATGAACAGCTATCCGTGGACGACTACATACAGAAAAGAACGGACGAGATGCGAGACGTGTTCCAGTTAGCTCGGGAATGCATGCAAAAGCAGGCCATTCGCAGAGCTTTCCGGTATGACCTGCGAGTCAGAAAGCCGTCATTTACGAAAGGACAATGGGTGTACTATTACTATCCCCGGAAGTACACCCGTATCAAGGATAAATGGGCTAAGTGGTTCTGTGGCCCTTACCGTATCATGGAGCAAGTGAGTCCGGTCCTGTTCCGGATCCAGAAGTCCGCCAGATCACAAGCGCTGCTTGTGTACGTCGACAAATTGAAGCCGTACCTGGGTGAACCTCCGTCAGGTTGGACCGAACCTGACCTACAACCGCAGGAACCGATCGAGTTCCCAGGAACCGAGGACACTAACGACGCCCCTGTGGAACTGTCAAGACCCCGCCGCACCATTACGAGGCCGGCCCGGTACTGTTCTTAGGAACCGCATAATGGCGGCCATTTTGAATGCAGAAGCATCTGTAACCATGTTTTATTTTGATTTTGATGAATACATTTTTGATTTACATGTGGTAGGCTTTACATGTGTGTGTTACTGTGTAAATAACTGTATTCTTGCATCGTATGTTGTGCATAGTATTAATATTTGTATTGCATTGCCGACTGTCTGATTAATGTTTGCAATGTGGATATAGATTAGTATTGTATTGCATTTGCAATGAAGCGATGGACGATTTTATTATTGCCTCTGCTGTAGACAGAAAACTGGACTGTCATTGCCTGCATTGCGCTATATAAATATTGGTTTTACCTACTGATGTATATATAAGGTTGCCTATTTTAGTTAAGGTCATTGATGACGATTATGTGACCTTGAACTTAGACTTGCAGTGGAATTAGCCATGATGATGTGATTATGTGATATTATGACCTGCGTTAAAATAGTAGGCCTATGTCTCTAAGAAGTAATTGTGAGATAACGCTCAAAGTCGAAATTTGCATTAGGCCTATATTCCGCTTTATCTATAACCTGATTTAATTAAAAATAATTTAAAGAAATTTGCACAGTTAAATTTTAATGCTCCTAATTTCCGTGTATAGAGTTCTTATATGCGTAACTATTGTCAACGCATATATTTATATATAATAATAATTGTATGGATGCTTATTAATTAACTTTAGTGAGGCGCTCTATAAATGTTCTATAATAGCCCCTTATTGTCCTTCAGCGCCTTAATGCATTACCGAGGTTTTGAGTTTAACAGCGGTGAAATTAATATACATAGCTGCTCTTTGATTAATAGTCCTGCATAGGCCTACATGTTTTGGTTGCAGTACGAATTATTTAGATTGCAGTTGATAGACGCAGGATATAAATATATTTAGTTTGATTTAATAGGCCTACTTGAATGATTAGCCCGTGTACTGTCTGCATCAGCGTTGCAGTTTGAGATACAATTTTAATAGTAGCGATGCATAATTTGGTCTTATAATTTTGCAGTGTAGACTATGATTAAACTGGTTGCCTAATAATATTTATTAGGACTAGGCATAAAATAATTAGGATCCTTTTTGTGTATAATGAAAAAGGCTGGCCGTTCAATTTCCTATTTGAGCTATAGGCAAAACGTGCCATGTAAGGTTTATCGATAATTCTAGCTTTAAAAGGTTTTGCTAAGTTTTGTTGATTGACCTAGTTTTGAGGCCTAATTTGCTGTGCATGGACTAATTTTGGGCCGGGTTAGTATAACTGCCGGTCGTTCCCACGACTTCTACAGCTGCAATTGTAGAGAGAGGGGGAGAACGACGGCGACACAATAAAGGCGATCGCGCTCGTCCTTGGCCCTGATTTATCAGTGCATATAATGTCACTTTGGATGGCCAGATTATTGATTGCTTGAACGTAAGGAAATCAGCGGAAATATAACCTTATATTTGATTTGTTGCATAGGACTGTAATATACAGTTTTAATGCATAGATTTTATCCTAATCTTTAGAAGAGCTTAATTAGGATTATTTTCACTTTGTGCAGAGACAACGCGACCTCTGTCGTACGATGCACATGGGCCCACATGTATAGAGAGGATGTTCAATTGCCTAATTCTCACAGCCAGACGCACGCTGTAGATGCACTGCGTGGGGGGGGGAATAGAGACACAGGAGTCGACGCATCAAAGAGCGGCGATTAATTAGCAATCGTTGTTTCCCAGGCGCGTGGGTGGTCCCGTTAGTCTCCGCTGCATCTCTGATAGAATGAAGGAAAGATAATAGGCCTTGATGCTATGCAATGATGCATAAGGATTTATAGTAGACTAAAGTGGCCTAACTGTTGATTTGCGCTTTAGACTAAGATCTCATATTAAAATCATGATAATCCTTTTAGGCCTAGGATTTTTACGATTATGCAATGTGACTGTTTTGTAACGTTAATTGCAATAATATGTTACTTTAGCCTATGTTTAAATGGCCTATTTTAATTCTGTGCATAATCGGTTGCATTTTTAATAATTAAGTAGGCCTACTGAAAGATGTTGGGAAGGGAGCGGCTTATTAAGCTGAAGTTAGGCTTGGTCTCTTACGGTAAGCTTTGATGGGAAGCCTACGGATAGTTATAATGAGCATTGGCCTTTGGAGACTTAAGCTGTGTGTGTAGTCTCAGGTAATTTGCTATGATAGTACCGTTGTTAATGGGATTAGAGACTTAGGTTTAACTGCTTAGATGAGTCTTTAAATGTAGACGTTTGCCTACAGTGAAATGCCTAAAGAAGTCTCGATAGTAAAGGCCATGGGTGGCCTATTAATCAGATGACCTGTTGTAAAGGTAACGGGAGTCTAGTGGTTTTTGTGGCTGTCCCGTGGGTTCTTAAGTCAATGCTTGCCGTGGAGGACTTTGTGCTTAACTAAACTCAAGGAGACCTATATATAGAATTGCTTTTGAGCTTTACTGAACTATTAGCGATGGAGCTATATAATTATAATAATAATAAATGTTTCTTTCGCTGGAACTGACATTTAACGCTAAAATGTGAACTTTCTGATGCTTACGTTGAGGACTGTTCGTTGCATATATTTTTAATTCTTGCATTTGAATCATTGATGTAAAAATTGGAGTATGGCCTTACTAACATTTCAGGATCCGTTTTTCCAATTAAAGGGATCCTGAAATCAGGGAGGGCCGAGAATATTGTAGCGTTCGTATAACTACGCTACGGGTCGCTAATATTATTTTATTTAATTTTTGATCGATTGTGGGGTTTCAGGGATCTGATATATTTGTTTTATTTCTGTATTTTTGAGCTGCCTTGTGTGACCTATATTTTAATGTTGATTTGCGCTTGACACGGGTCACAGCGACCGCTGACGTAGGCAGCAGTCGTTGCTGTTTCATTAATTGGTATATGTTCACACGCTCTCAGCGATCGTCGGTCGCTGTCTTCAAAGGCCGCGCCGCTTGCAGTCGATGAGGGTAATTAAACTTTCGCACGCTCTCTGAGGTGGTCTGATGATCAGAGTGAGCGAGGAATACAGCCAGCCAGACAAGCACAGGCAGGGACACGGATTGAGAAGGAAACACCGTTGGCGTGTGGGTCTGTGTACGTGTGTTTTCTCAAGGTTGAACTGGTGCATTTGTGGTCTACGTGACTGACGGCAGATGACGCTTTTCAGAAGGAGAGACAGAAGGAGAAAGACAGATCACTTCAGAATGACAGGAGAGGGCGCACGTGGCAGCTGATTTTTTGCCGCCTTGCGACAGCTGCGTTGCTGCTGGGTTGGCGCGTGCAGCTCTCTAGCTGCGCATGCGTAGTAAAGGGGACGCTCTGCAGACCAGGCAGTTATAAAAGCGAGAGCGGGCAGCTAAAGGCAGACGTGGCCAGAATTTCAAGAGAAGTGGATGTATTGCGGCTTTTGGTAGTTTTAGGCTCGATCGAGTTGGTGAAGTGTGGCCAAGATAAAGCGCTCGCTTGCACTAGTCTTCTTCGTCGTTGCGCATACAAGAATTCTGTTGGCGATTCATTCTCTCTCGACATGGAGTCGAATTATTAAGAGAGTTAGTTTGTTGCGAGAAATATATCAGCGTTGTTGCGAGTTTTGCCTTCGCTTTCGCATTGGATCTACTCCTGGATTAATCGGTCAAGGCCTCTCTTCGCCCTGTCACATGGAGTGATTTATCGTGGGCTTCGAATCGTCAGCGCTCTGTTCTCGTTCTTCGGAATTGTGTTGCGAAGCGTTTGTTCGTATTATTTGCCTAAGGGCGTCTTTCTCAAACGGCTTGGATACATAGCCGAAACTGTTGTTCATTGCGTGAAATCAGCGACGGATTTAGCTGATCTTTTCGGGCGTTTCAAACTCGACGCCTTGCTTGTGCCTTCGTCGCCTCTCTTGGAATTCGACTTCGTCGATGTTCTTCGCACACGATCGGCTTTGTCCCTTGTCTTCGGACATAAGGTACGCTTTATTGGGGAATTAATACGATCGGTTATTTAGATATTTTGGGCTGAACTGAAATTGGCTGTGGGACTTGAGAGTCAATCGGGATTTAATTTAGGCATACTCCGGTTGATAGGTGTTTGCATTGAATTGTTGCATTTGATTTTCATTGAATGTCTTTACAAAGGATAGGAACTGATAATTAAACTTACTGACTTTTATGTTTGATTGCTTTGAACATAATTGATGTCAATTGAAGATTCAATTGATTGTGAATAATAAGAAATATTAATTGGACAACTGACTTTGATCATTGATGGCTTTGAATGTGACGGATGTGGATTGAATGCTTGATTTGTTAATAAGAATAACTACTTCGTTCATTGCTAGCGATATTGACTGTGAGCTATAAAGATAGGAGTAATTTATTTAGCGCTATGGATAGTTCAAGGGCTAGCACCCCGGCCCAGCCGTCTAGGCCTTCCTCATCATTGGAGGGAGTCATGGAGGCGATAACCTCTATGCACTCGTCGATGCAGACCAATGCTAGGTCTACTCATGAAGCCATTCAGACTAATGCCAGAGACACACAAGAGGCGATTGCCTTGGTTGAGTTAAATGTCTTGACGGTGCAATCAAATGTTAGCGATGCTATTTCCTCAGTGCAATCAAATGTAAGAGAAGAGATCTCGGCTGTAAGAGATAATGTCAGGGAAGCGCTGACGGAAGTTGTATCACGATTGGAAAGGCTGGAGGCATCGCCGGTACCCAAGCCTGCTGTGGATTTGAACCCTGGTTACCTCACCGCTATTACCACTGCGGACGCGCCATACCACTCGACCATCGGCCTGGAAGAAACTTTGGGTGCTAGGCCTAAAGATTTCGCACACCCTGGTATATTGCGAAGAAGTGATAGATTGGCTAGTAGACCGCCAATTTCATATAGGGATTTCGGCAGTCGAAATAACTGGCCGCCTTTCCATCGTTGGGATTCGAACCCGGAAGTCACCTCCTCCTGTCCTCCCTCTATCTCTAGAGCTCGTCCACAGCAGCACGCGGCCATATCGAGCGAGGATCCGGAAGTGGCGACTCCGGGGAGGCCGATAGGGGCGGGCGTTACAATTGGTACCAGAAGTGGGGTCAAATTAGTTCTAGAGATTTTGGTGATGATAGGTTAGAAGAGGAAACTGACTATGCTAGAACAGGCGAAATGGCAATTTCTTTTGAAAGAAGGAAGGAAAGGGAATTTGCTGATAATGTGGAAATAATGTCTGATGATGGTAGTGTAGACATTGAAATCAGCAAAATAATGGAATCTAGACCTAAAACTGTTAAAATAATTGATAACAGAATGCATGCAGCACAGCAACCGGAGTTTAGAAATTTGGATATGAATAAACCGATCGCTAATAAATTGTCACGGGAGGGGGGTGATAAGGTCAACCCAGCTCCTTTGGCCTCTTCGTCGCTCCCTCACGTCGAGTATCCTCGACCTGATCCGCAATGGAGGCTGCAAGCGCCGCTCGCACACGTCGATCAACAAAGAGTGGAAATGGCACCGAGTCGGGTCGACTTTACACAACCAGCGTCGGTAATGCCGACCTATCAGTCAATGCCTGACTGCGTCCTCGACGGTCGTGCAACGTCGACCATGGTTGGTCGAGACTACGCTCGACCCGACCTTCCTCCTGGACCAGCGGCGATGGCAACGGTCGACTGGATGCAACCATACGCTCGTCCCGACCATTCAAACATGCCGTGGAGGTATGCTCCGACCTACACTCCGAGCGCTTTCTACGGTAGCAGCGACAACCGGGTTTGGGTTGACCCGCTTCGCTGTCTCGACCCGCTTCGACCAAGCGACGCCGTCTTTCCTCGGTGGCCAACGGTCGTGGAATCGGCGAGGATGAGTTCATGCCTCGGCGCGCAAAGCTTCGGATTTAGCCGTGATGCCGAACTACCGCGATGTCAAGTGGTAATGAAGCCGACACCTCTGGAGAGAAATGAAACGACGGCCGATAATAAAGCGACGTCTGCGGTTGGTGAAACGAAAGCACTGGCGCCTACCAACGTTTCGGTCGGTCCTATCAAAATTGTCCCGACGACCACCGTCGCAACGCAAACGACAGGCGACTGGGAGCTACCGTCGATCAGTTCAAAGGGAACAGTCAAGGAACTTGAACCGACCGCGTCTGCAAAAGCTAAAGAGGGCGAGGTTAAACAGTCATCGACTTCTCCTCCTAAGCCAACACAATTCCTGAAACTCGGGTCTTTTAGCGGAAAGACGGACGTTGAAACATTCTTACGAAAATTCTCCGTGTGTGCCAGGAATAACAGATGGACGGACGAGGAGAGGTTGAACCAATTAGTAGTCTCATTGGTTGAACCGGCGACTCATTTGCTGAGCGAGTCGAACGCAGATAGCCTGGACACTTGGACGGCTTTGGTCCAGCGACTTCGGGAACGATACGGCAACGCTGAACAACAAGCCCTGTTCCAAACGCAGCTAAGCACCAGGAAACAGAAAGTCGACGAGGACATGGGCGTCCTGGTGGACGACATCCGACGTCTCTCCACGCGAGCCTATCCGGGTTCCTCGACGGCTCACAGCGAAGCAATTGCTGTTCGGGCATTCTTGGATGCCCTGAGAGATAGAACGCTTGCTCTGAAAATCCGAGAGCGAGAACCGAAATCCCTCGACGAAGCCTACAAGGTAGCGATGCGATTGGACGGCTATCAGAAAGCAGAGGCCGGCGGCCATGAACAACAAGACCGACGACACGGCCGTGTCAACGCAATTAAAGAACAGGAAGAAGAGTCGAAAGTAAAGGATCTGGAACGGCGGATGGAGCAAATGAGGAGACAAGTGGAGCGACTAGAGAAGAAGGAGCGACAACCAGTGTCGGCGCCACAACCCAGATACAACGATCGTGGACCCGGAAGAGGTCAGAATGAATCAGCTAGAAATGAAGGAGCGAACAACAATGGAGGTTATGGACAGGGAGCTCCGCGATGTTACCTGTGTCATCAGTTCGGACATTTTAGCGCGAACTGTAGGCGTCGACCACGTATGGAGATGGAAACTGAAGCAAGAACTGAGGTGCGGCGATGCTATGAGTGTTCAGCAACCGACCACCTGGTGCGCAATTGTCCCCAGCGACAAGCGGCCGAAGCAGAAGCCAATGAGGTTCTGAATGGACCGGCAAATGTTTACCATGTACAAGGCAGCACGAATGCGTATTTGGCTCTGAAGATCCATGGTAAGGACGTGTTGGCCTTGGTAGATACCGGAAGCGAAATGTCACTGGTACCTGCATCCCTGGTGAGACGGAAAAATATGACGGCGTCGAAACAACTGCTAACCGCGGCAAATGGTACAGCTATAGAGGTACTTGGAGAGACAGTCCTTCGATGTCGTGCAGCCGACTGCAAGTTCGATGTTCCCTGTTTAGTAACGGCTCAAGTCAGTGAGTTGATTCTTGGACTCGGGTGGTTGACAGAACAACGGGCTCATCTAAGCATTCCGGATAAAACAATAGTACTACAAGGCCGCTCATTTCCTTTGGTAAGTCAAGACCGGAGGGGAATTTGTCGAAGGATAGCCGCCGCGCAGCACGTGAATGTTCCCGCACTGTCGGAAGTGGACGTCGAGGTGTATGCCATACTTCCAGACCTGAGACCGACCAAAACTCAATGGGCGACGCCGCCACACGTGTTGGCATCTGGACTCGTAATCGCCGGAACGCTTCTACCGGAACGGGCGATCGACCTGACAATCAGAGTGTTGAATCCGACCCACAAGATGATTAAATTGTCGAAAGGAATGCAATGTGCCCTGGAAGAAGTGACAGTAGCCGGAGCTGACCAGGACAGCAAGCCCGCTGCAGGCTGCGCCATGGTGAGGGAAGACAAGGACCATGTCAACTCACAAGATGCAGAGGTAATTCTGAGGCCGTTATGGTCGAACATCGCTGAAGACGTTCCCCTTGAGGTACAACAGAGACTACGTGAAATCCTGATGGATCGTCGCGCCGCCTTTTCTCTTGGTGAATGGGATCTGGGATTCACCGACATTCTACGACATGAGATCGACACGGGTAGCGAAACACCCGTTCGTCAGCCGCTGCGACGACAACCGCTTTCGCTACTCCCTGTCATAGACGAACAAGTGCAGGCTATGTTGGATCAAGGACTGATCGAACCGTCACTGTCGCCTTGGGCAAGCAACGTTGTCATGGTCCAGAAACGAGACGGGACCCCTCGCTTTTGTGTCGACTATAGAGCGGTGAACGCCAAGACGCGCAAGGACGCCTACCCGCTTCCGCTGATCAGCGAGAGCCTGGACGCCCTCGGCGAAGCGAAATGGTTCAGTACCTTCGATCTCCGGGCCGGTTATCATCAGTTGGCTGTTCATCCAAGGGATAAACACAAGACTGCCTTCGTCACCCGACGCGGAAGTTTTCAATTCAAAGTACTTCCGTTCGGGCTCTGCAATTCTCCGGCTTCGTTTGGCCGGATGATGAATCTGGTCATGGCGGGGTTAAACTTCGAGATCTGTTTAATCTATCTTGACGATATCATCGTCTTCGCCAGCGATCTGGAAACCCATTTGATTCGATTGGAGCAAGTTCTCGTTCGCCTGGAGGGAGTTAATCTAAAACTGAAGCCATCCAAGTGCAAACTACTACAGAAAAAGGTGTTGTTCCTAGGTCACGTGGTCAGCGAACACGGAGTAACTACAGACCCGGAAAAGATTCAAGCCGTCCGTGACTGGCCCGCGCCGCGGAAAGTCAAAGATGTTCGAGCATTTCTGGGTTTATGTTCCTACTATCGCAAGTTCGTACCGAGTTTCGCTCAAATAGCCCGGCCACTGCACCAAATGACTAAGAAGGGATACAAGTTTGACTGGTCTGGTCCATGTGAAAACGCGTTCCAAAAGCTAAAGAACTGCTTAACAGAATCCCCCATCTTGGCGCTTCCCAACGATACTGGGATGTACATACTGGATACGGATGCATCCGGGGAGTCCATTGGGGCGGTCTTATCTCAGATGCAGGAATCGCAAGAAAGGGTCATCTGTTACGGGAGCAGAGTGTGTTCTGTGGCGGAACAAAATTATGACGTGACAAGGAGGGAATTGCTGGCGGTAATCAACTTTCTCAAAGCGTTCAGACCATATCTTCTTGGACGGAAATTTATCCTACGAACGGACCACTCAGCGCTCCAATGGCTCCGCAAGACACCATTGCCTATTGGACAGCAGGCACGGTGGCTCTCAGTCATGGAGGAATTTGAATTTGACATACAACATCGGTCCGGTGCCGCGCACCAAAATGCTGATGCGCTGTCTCGAAGGCCAAACCAAGTCAACGTCATCCAAGAACGACGCCTACCATCTCAGCCTGCCTCGACTGAAATGACGGATTGGGATCCGGTGGTCTTAGCAGAAGAACAACGGCAAGATCCTGATCTAAACTGGGTCTTGCAACGGTTAATGAAATCGACCGAGATGCCGACCGGAGAAGAGATACGGAGTTGCAGTGCAATGACTAAGACGTTGATTCATCAATGGCCTCAGTTATCTGTCAGAAATGGACTACTGCATCGAGCTTGGCTGAACTCTGACGGTGAACCGATTCGCTACCAGTTAATACCTCCAGTCGGGCGACGAGAAATCATCATTCGAATTGCGCACGAAGGGATGTCCGGAGGGCATCTGGGAGTTCGGCGGACCACGGCGCAAGTACGGCAGCGAGCATACTGGCCGGGTTGGAGAGACCAAGTGTACCAGCAACTCAAGAGATGCGACAACTGCGCCCGGTACATCCGAGGAAAGCCACCTCGGCAAGGACAATTACAGGACATGGCCGTCGGAGAACCAATGGAATGTCTCGGCGTCGATATAACCGGACCACATCCTGTATCCAGTCGTGGATATCGCTATATCATGACCGTGATCGATCACTACAGCCGTTGGGCGGAGGCCTACCCTATCCGCAACCAGGAAGCCGCGACCGTAGCCCGGATGTTGATGGACCAGTGGATTCCTAGATTCGGCTGCCCTAAACAGCTCCTGACCGACCAGGGTCCCTGCTTCGAGGCCGCCTTATTCCGTGACCTATGCCGCCTGATGCAAATTGACAAGATTAGGACTTCCCCGTACAAACCGAGCACAAACGGAACAGTCGAACGTCTACACAGAACTTTGAATTCCATGCTCGGTAAAGCTGTCTCTCAAAATCAGAAAGACTGGGACGTTCATCTGCCGTGGGTGATGGGAGCGTATAGAGCCAGTCAGCATGAGAGTACGGGATTCACCCCAAACAGACTTTTTCTCGGACGGGAAACCTGCCTCCCCATCGACCTTGTACTAGGTGACTGCAACCAGAACAATGAACAGCTATCCGTGGACGACTACATACAGAAAAGAACGGACGAGATGCGAGACGTGTTCCAGTTAGCTCGGGAATGCATGCAAAAGCAGGCCATTCGCAGAGCTTTCCGGTATGACCTGCGAGTCAGAAAGCCGTCATTTACGAAAGGACAATGGGTGTACTATTACTATCCCCGGAAGTACACCCGTATCAAGGATAAATGGGCTAAGTGGTTCTGTGGCCCTTACCGTATCATGGAGCAAGTGAGTCCGGTCCTGTTCCGGATCCAGAAGTCCGCCAGATCACAAGCGCTGCTTGTGTACGTCGACAAATTGAAGCCGTACCTGGGTGAACCTCCGTCAGGTTGGACCGAACCTGACCTACAACCGCAGGAACCGATCGAGTTCCCAGGAACCGAGGACACTAACGACGCCCCTGTGGAACTGTCAAGACCCCGCCGCACCATTACGAGGCCGGCCCGGTACTGTTCTTAGGAACCGCATAATGGCGGCCATTTTGAATGCAGAAGCATCTGTAACCATGTTTTATTTTGATTTTGATGAATACATTTTTGATTTACATGTGGTAGGCTTTACATGTGTGTGTTACTGTGTAAATAACTGTATTCTTGCATCGTATGTTGTGCATAGTATTAATATTTGTATTGCATTGCCGACTGTCTGATTAATGTTTGCAATGTGGATATAGATTAGTATTGTATTGCATTTGCAATGAAGCGATGGACGATTTTATTATTGCCTCTGCTGTAGACAGAAAACTGGACTGTCATTGCCTGCATTGCGCTATATAAATATTGGTTTTACCTACTGATGTATATATAAGGTTGCCTATTTTAGTTAAGGTCATTGATGACGATTATGTGACCTTGAACTTAGACTTGCAGTGGAATTAGCCATGATGATGTGATTATGTGATATTATGACCTGCGTTAAAATAGTAGGCCTATGTCTCTAAGAAGTAATTGTGAGATAACGCTCAAAGTCGAAATTTGCATTAGGCCTATATTCCGCTTTATCTATAACCTGATTTAATTAAAAATAATTTAAAGAAATTTGCACAGTTAAATTTTAATGCTCCTAATTTCCGTGTATAGAGTTCTTATATGCGTAACTATTGTCAACGCATATATTTATATATAATAATAATTGTATGGATGCTTATTAATTAACTTTAGTGAGGCGCTCTATAAATGTTCTATAATAGCCCCTTATTGTCCTTCAGCGCCTTAATGCATTACCGAGGTTTTGAGTTTAACAGCGGTGAAATTAATATACATAGCTGCTCTTTGATTAATAGTCCTGCATAGGCCTACATGTTTTGGTTGCAGTACGAATTATTTAGATTGCAGTTGATAGACGCAGGATATAAATATATTTAGTTTGATTTAATAGGCCTACTTGAATGATTAGCCCGTGTACTGTCTGCATCAGCGTTGCAGTTTGAGATACAATTTTAATAGTAGCGATGCATAATTTGGTCTTATAATTTTGCAGTGTAGACTATGATTAAACTGGTTGCCTAATAATATTTATTAGGACTAGGCATAAAATAATTAGGATCCTTTTTGTGTATAATGAAAAAGGCTGGCCGTTCAATTTCCTATTTGAGCTATAGGCAAAACGTGCCATGTAAGGTTTATCGATAATTCTAGCTTTAAAAGGTTTTGCTAAGTTTTGTTGATTGACCTAGTTTTGAGGCCTAATTTGCTGTGCATGGACTAATTTTGGGCCGGGTTAGTATAACTGCCGGTCGTTCCCACGACTTCTACAGCTGCAATTGTAGAGAGAGGGGGAGAACGACGGCGACACAATAAAGGCGATCGCGCTCGTCCTTGGCCCTGATTTATCAGTGCATATAATGTCACTTTGGATGGCCAGATTATTGATTGCTTGAACGTAAGGAAATCAGCGGAAATATAACCTTATATTTGATTTGTTGCATAGGACTGTAATATACAGTTTTAATGCATAGATTTTATCCTAATCTTTAGAAGAGCTTAATTAGGATTATTTTCACTTTGTGCAGAGACAACGCGACCTCTGTCGTACGATGCACATGGGCCCACATGTATAGAGAGGATGTTCAATTGCCTAATTCTCACAGCCAGACGCACGCTGTAGATGCACTGCGTGGGGGGGGGAATAGAGACACAGGAGTCGACGCATCAAAGAGCGGCGATTAATTAGCAATCGTTGTTTCCCAGGCGCGTGGGTGGTCCCGTTAGTCTCCGCTGCATCTCTGATAGAATGAAGGAAAGATAATAGGCCTTGATGCTATGCAATGATGCATAAGGATTTATAGTAGACTAAAGTGGCCTAACTGTTGATTTGCGCTTTAGACTAAGATCTCATATTAAAATCATGATAATCCTTTTAGGCCTAGGATTTTTACGATTATGCAATGTGACTGTTTTGTAACGTTAATTGCAATAATATGTTACTTTAGCCTATGTTTAAATGGCCTATTTTAATTCTGTGCATAATCGGTTGCATTTTTAATAATTAAGTAGGCCTACTGAAAGATGTTGGGAAGGGAGCGGCTTATTAAGCTGAAGTTAGGCTTGGTCTCTTACGGTAAGCTTTGATGGGAAGCCTACGGATAGTTATAATGAGCATTGGCCTTTGGAGACTTAAGCTGTGTGTGTAGTCTCAGGTAATTTGCTATGATAGTACCGTTGTTAATGGGATTAGAGACTTAGGTTTAACTGCTTAGATGAGTCTTTAAATGTAGACGTTTGCCTACAGTGAAATGCCTAAAGAAGTCTCGATAGTAAAGGCCATGGGTGGCCTATTAATCAGATGACCTGTTGTAAAGGTAACGGGAGTCTAGTGGTTTTTGTGGCTGTCCCGTGGGTTCTTAAGTCAATGCTTGCCGTGGAGGACTTTGTGCTTAACTAAACTCAAGGAGACCTATATATAGAATTGCTTTTGAGCTTTACTGAACTATTAGCGATGGAGCTATATAATTATAATAATAATAAATGTTTCTTTCGCTGGAACTGACATTTAACGCTAAAATGTGAACTTTCTGATGCTTACGTTGAGGACTGTTCGTTGCATATATTTTTAATTCTTGCATTTGAATCATTGATGTAAAAATTGGAGTATGGCCTTACTAACATTTCAGGATCCGTTTTTCCAATTAAAGGGATCCTGAAATCAGGGAGGGCCGAGAATATTGTAGCGTTCGTATAACTACGCTACGGGTCGCTAATATTATTTTATTTAATTTTTGATCGATTGTGGGGTTTCAGGGATCTGATATATTTGTTTTATTTCTGTATTTTTGAGCTGCCTTGTGTGACCTATATTTTAATGTTGATTTGCGCTTGACACGGGTCACAGCGACCGCTGACGTAGGCAGCAGTCGTTGCTGTTTCATTAATTGGTATATGTTCACACGCTCTCAGCGATCGTCGGTCGCTGTCTTCAAAGGCCGCGCCGCTTGCAGTCGATGAGGGTAATTAAACTTTCGCACGCTCTCTGAGGTGGTCTGATGATCAGAGTGAGCGAGGAATACAGCCAGCCAGACAAGCACAGGCAGGGACACGGATTGAGAAGGAAACACCGTTGGCGTGTGGGTCTGTGTACGTGTGTTTTCTCAAGGTTGAACTGGTGCATTTGTGGTCTACGTGACTGACGGCAGATGACGCTTTTCAGAAGGAGAGACAGAAGGAGAAAGACAGATCACTTCAGAATGACAGGAGAGGGCGCACGTGGCAGCTGATTTTTTGCCGCCTTGCGACAGCTGCGTTGCTGCTGGGTTGGCGCGTGCAGCTCTCTAGCTGCGCATGCGTAGTAAAGGGGACGCTCTGCAGACCAGGCAGTTATAAAAGCGAGAGCGGGCAGCTAAAGGCAGACGTGGCCAGAATTTCAAGAGAAGTGGATGTATTGCGGCTTTTGGTAGTTTTAGGCTCGATCGAGTTGGTGAAGTGTGGCCAAGATAAAGCGCTCGCTTGCACTAGTCTTCTTCGTCGTTGCGCATACAAGAATTCTGTTGGCGATTCATTCTCTCTCGACATGGAGTCGAATTATTAAGAGAGTTAGTTTGTTGCGAGAAATATATCAGCGTTGTTGCGAGTTTTGCCTTCGCTTTCGCATTGGATCTACTCCTGGATTAATCGGTCAAGGCCTCTCTTCGCCCTGTCACATGGAGTGATTTATCGTGGGCTTCGAATCGTCAGCGCTCTGTTCTCGTTCTTCGGAATTGTGTTGCGAAGCGTTTGTTCGTATTATTTGCCTAAGGGCGTCTTTCTCAAACGGCTTGGATACATAGCCGAAACTGTTGTTCATTGCGTGAAATCAGCGACGGATTTAGCTGATCTTTTCGGGCGTTTCAAACTCGACGCCTTGCTTGTGCCTTCGTCGCCTCTCTTGGAATTCGACTTCGTCGATGTTCTTCGCACACGATCGGCTTTGTCCCTTGTCTTCGGACATAAGGTACGCTTTATTGGGGAATTAATACGATCGGTTATTTAGATATTTTGGGCTGAACTGAAATTGGCTGTGGGACTTGAGAGTCAATCGGGATTTAATTTAGGCATACTCCGGTTGATAGGTGTTTGCATTGAATTGTTGCATTTGATTTTCATTGAATGTCTTTACAAAGGATAGGAACTGATAATTAAACTTACTGACTTTTATGTTTGATTGCTTTGAACATAATTGATGTCAATTGAAGATTCAATTGATTGTGAATAATAAGAAATATTAATTGGACAACTGACTTTGATCATTGATGGCTTTGAATGTGACGGATGTGGATTGAATGCTTGATTTGTTAATAAGAATAACTACTTCGTTCATTGCTAGCGATATTGACTGTGAGCTATAAAGATAGGAGTAATTTATTTAGCGCTATGGATAGTTCAAGGGCTAGCACCCCGGCCCAGCCGTCTAGGCCTTCCTCATCATTGGAGGGAGTCATGGAGGCGATAACCTCTATGCACTCGTCGATGCAGACCAATGCTAGGTCTACTCATGAAGCCATTCAGACTAATGCCAGAGACACACAAGAGGCGATTGCCTTGGTTGAGTTAAATGTCTTGACGGTGCAATCAAATGTTAGCGATGCTATTTCCTCAGTGCAATCAAATGTAAGAGAAGAGATCTCGGCTGTAAGAGATAATGTCAGGGAAGCGCTGACGGAAGTTGTATCACGATTGGAAAGGCTGGAGGCATCGCCGGTACCCAAGCCTGCTGTGGATTTGAACCCTGGTTACCTCACCGCTATTACCACTGCGGACGCGCCATACCACTCGACCATCGGCCTGGAAGAAACTTTGGGTGCTAGGCCTAAAGATTTCGCACACCCTGGTATATTGCGAAGAAGTGATAGATTGGCTAGTAGACCGCCAATTTCATATAGGGATTTCGGCAGTCGAAATAACTGGCCGCCTTTCCATCGTTGGGATTCGAACCCGGAAGTCACCTCCTCCTGTCCTCCCTCTATCTCTAGAGCTCGTCCACAGCAGCACGCGGCCATATCGAGCGAGGATCCGGAAGTGGCGACTCCGGGGAGGCCGATAGGGGCGGGCGTTACATATAGATATAGTCTGGACACGCTTACACTGCACTTGACGAGATAGATGAAAAAAATCAGACACCGTATACCCACAACATTTGCGTCCCAAGCGAGATCGAATCCATTGTACCCGGCTGCCAGCTGGTATGAAAGTTCACCTCAGAAGTCCAACTGATTTCTAGGAAGAGGCGAATCCAGCTTTCATCTCTGACAATGGCGCGCCAGATTATACTTGGTATAGGCCTATCCCAGGGTCAAAACTGGCCATAGCAATGATAGCATGGTAGGCAGCGTACGTATAGGCTTGTAGCCATTGCATGGCCGATTAAGACAGCTGAAATCGTTAGGTCGCCTGGGTATTGTAACCTTTCTGCCCTATATATCTGGATTGAAAGTCCAGCACCCTAATGAGTAGCCTAACGCGCAACCTTCCCGTTTTTCCACGTTATTAAAAAAAATTGTCAAGACCTTATAAACACACGCCGTATCTCCACAGGTCTTCCACTCGAGACTGGAAGCACTGCTTTTTCACAGATCTTATCCTGATCGCTCCACTTCCCATAGAATACGTCCCACGCCTTTTCAACTTTATAAACATCATCCACTATGGATAGCCAGCCGTCTGATTAATTTAACGTCTGCCTGCCTGACTCTCCGGATCTCGACCTCTGCCTATCGTCATTATTTTGATTGAGCTCCTGTGTATTAACTGCAGGTTCCCGCGACTTCGTTTTTTTTTTGGGTAGGCCTACTTTAGAAATTCCGAGCTCAGGATTATACGATTACGGCACGATAAATAAATTTTCAGACACTTGCTAAGCACAGCAGGTAGCACAGCTATTGTAGCATGTAGACCCCATGTATAGGGCTATAATAGGCCCATCATATTATAATGAGTCGTTCGTATACGTGTATATGACGTCGGCTGTCGTCTGCTTCCCGGCCTTTACCAGGCACGCGCGCAGTAGAAGCCATCAGCAGCCGACCTGATGACCTACCAGTACTGCACAGTGCACAATAAAGGTGTCAATGCATTTTGGTTGTACGTGTACATGTAGTTCGCGTGAAAGGCTTATTATTATTGAACAAAACAGACTTTGGCGTAGCCGACTGAAAAGTGCAGGAATAGACACGTACGACGGAAAATTAAACTACATTTTGATTGATGGGGGCACGTTTGTTCGGTTAATTAAATTAATTTACTGGTCCGTTGCTATCATAATAACATTTTATTGCAGGGAAGTTTCTCTAAAACAAAGGACAGACGTCATTGAACGTCAATGTAGAGCGTGTAGGGGCCTATGCGGACGTTGGTTGATAGACATATATGACCAGACTTATATATAATAATTCTTCATTATGGTTCTATGGATGGCTGCTTAATTACTCCTGCAACAATTAAAGACACCGAAGAAGACTGTGGAGCGCTGGAAATAGATATAGGCTTGAGAAGAAGATATAATTATGCAGATAGATAAATGGATGAACTGTAGCTGTGCCGCAGCACAGTCTGAGGCTATAGTTCAACGCTCGTGGATAAGCTGGTGCCCTGCGTTTGGCTTTCGACTGTCACGTCAAAGTTTTGAGATTACGATTGCGTTTACGATTATTGTCGCTGCCAAAAACGACTGTGGTATGTTGAAAATGCATATTTTGCTCAGCATTTCTATATAGATTTTTTCTGCTTATCCATTTTTTTATCAAAATATCGATTGATAGCCTATTATAGCGCCGTTTCAGTGACGTCAAACGGTGAAAAGCATTCGCCAATCATGCTTCTTACTTATCATTTCATCAAGCAATGAAATTCGCTTATTTTTGCATATTTAACTGGCGTAGAAGCACCAATTCCACATAAGTTAACCAACCAACTGTATTATACCGTTGCTGTTTCTAATGGCAATAATAATAATTATTCGACGCAAACTTTCTTCGCGCCGCTGCCGTCTGATCTCTGGTCTTTTATTTATATCAACAGAAAACGGTCGTTTTCTGCAATATCCAGCAAGCCATTAATATTGCTATTTTTGTGCAGTCACACGACTCACACCACTCACACGTATATGCATCTGGTAGACATATATACTTGCTATCGCTGAAATATTAATCTATATTGTTACTTTCGTTTGATCAGTAGGCCTACAAGAATTGTAGAATAATAACGGTGTGGGGAGGGCTGACTATATGTATGATCCGCGTGCATGGATTTGGGATTTGGAAAGAAGACTTGACTATAGGACTCTAAAAAACTAGGGGTTAAACCCCCAATGGCACCCTGAAATTCTCGCCCTGCGCCAGATAGATAGACCAGATCCTGTGTATAAATATAATAATAATAATGTGTGTATCCTATTAGTAATAAACAGGCAAGTATAATTATATAGACATAGGCCTATCATGGCAGCCTTGTGAAATCTGATAGAACAGCCAATGTATTGACCGTAGGTATACGTTCGGAGCCATTGGCCGGAAGGATGCCGCGTGTTCTGCGGGATTGAATCCACCTCACGCCGCCGCGTAAGGACCCTGAGCAAGTCCTTTACTCGCAATTGCTTAAGCGCATCGGCAATCGACATGAAACTCCGATTCAGTGACCGCACTGTAGTCGGGAGCGCCTCTGAGTAGTTGCTTGAAGGGGCGATATAGCAAGTGCTCATACATACATACATACATACATACATACATACATACATACATACATACATACATACATACATACATACATACGTACGTACGTACGTACGTACGTACGTACGTGCGTGCGTGCGTGCGTGCGTGCGTGCGTGCGTGCGTGCGTGCATGCATGCATGCATACATACATACATACATACATACATACATACATAGCGATGTAATCACTTCTTCTTTACACTTGTTCCGCTTCCTTTATTTCCACCAGACGTTTGCAGAGGTTAAGAAGTCTCTCGCTGTCCATCAGCATGGAAAACAACACCACCAATGACTCCAGGTCGATTGAACTTAACTCGGATGCTAATGCCATGCAGCTGCCGCAGCCGGCTCCGATGTTTTGGCTGCTCCTCCTCTCCATCCTTCCCATCGTTGCTGTCGCTGGCAACGTTATGGTCTGCCTCTGCATCTATAAGGATCGAAACCTGCACACCGTGACCAACTGTTTCATCGCCTCTCTTGCCACAGCAGACATCATGGTGGCAACATTCGTCATGCCGTTCGCTGTCTACGTCGAGGTGAGGCAATCAATTTCTGAAGGTTGAGGCAATCTGATCTGTAGAAGGTAAGGCCGACCTGGAAACTGTTTGCGGATCTGCTCTGTCTGTCTGCCTGACTGTCTGTCCTTAACTGCCCAGCTGATGTTGTATATATATAGGCCAGCGGTTCCCAACCCGTGGCCCGCGGGCCAAAAGTGGCCCGCGAGGCCACAGAAAATGGCCCGCCAGGCCTAAGAAAATATCCCTCATCTTTCAAAGAATTATCAAAAATATATGAAAAATTAACAATTTGGACAGGATAGAACACATTATTATTTTCTATTACAAATTATTTTATTTTAACGTCGATAAATGACATCAAACATTATATTTTGAATCAACTATAACAATTTTATATGCTTTTAGTTAATACAATTTTGACTTTGTGGCCCCTGATGTTCTTCAGCTAAGAAAAAGTGGCCCTCGTGTCCTCCAACTTAGAAAAAGTGGTCCTCAAGTCAAAAAAGGTTGGGAACCACTGATATAGGCCATGCTCCCAAAGTCATGAAAGATATATCTTTAAAAAAATTAATTAATCAATAACTAATTAATCAATCAACTGTTTTATGCCATGTAGCCTATCAACAATGAAAGAACAACAGATAAATCAACCAATCAACAGAAAGATTGAAAGAATGAAACTAAAAATAGGTCAGTCAAAACTAACTAACTATTTAGGGCCGTGCAGTTGCAGGTACAACAAAATGTGTAATTATAGAATCCCTCAGGGGGCTAAGAACTTGGTAAGAAGTATGTTCGCACGTATTTTTAGTTGTGCATAATTTTAAACATGTATGTGCAGGTGAACAATGGCGAGTGGTTGTTGGGAGATCTATTGTGCGATGCGTGGGTGGCCTGTGACGTCATGTGCTGCACCGCTTCCATCCTCAACCTCACAGTCATCAGCATCGACAGGTATAAAAGACGCACACCATGAACACCATCTGTGCGCGTGTGTTTGTGGGTGGTGTGCGTGTGCATGGGCGTCCGCAGCGGGGCGCAAGGGGGCGCAAATGCGCCCCCCTGAATTTTTCGCATATTTGCAGATAACTTTAGCTTATTTGGTTATGATTATTACAACGCTGTTTTCAACGTGATTATCGGAATATCGGTGCGTTCTACAAACTGGACATAATATATCTTTCTCTGGACGCATAACATTATAGGTATAGAAGCATTCTCTCGGGGTAATATGGAAAGTCATACAGTTGACCCGATACGACAAAATGCATTCAGTCGTGTCGTCTAATTGCTAAGTAATTGGTATCGTGCATACCTCTAAGAGCGGCTCTTGTGCTGTTTCAGGCGATCACTACGGCGATCAACCGGTGAAACGCGAATAAATAGTCACACGTGCTGTATATACAGGGTGGGCCACAAAAAAGTAACCCCCTACGGTTTTTGCCCATATCATGGCCAGAAGTAAGAATTTCGAAATGAAATTTTACAGTCTTAAAGACAATTAATATTTACACATGATGACCAGATTTCATCAAAATATTTCAAACCCAACAAAAGTTACACCACTTTTAGTGAGACCACCCACCGGTTTTTGACGATTCAAAAACGTAACGCAACAAAAAGTGACAAAAAACGATTTTATTAAGTCACATCTCAAATAACTTTTGTGAAATGAACTTCTTGGTGCTTCACAACTTGTGTTCAATATGCCCACCACCAGTGCCAAAACTTCTTTTGAGTCTCTTTGCAAAGTGCTTGATGGCCCTGTTGATGTGTTCCAAAGGCAAATCTTTCCATGTTAACTACAATGCACCCATTAATTCTCTTACCGCTCTTGGTTTTGGTTGCAGATTGTGATATTTCTTCAGCAGAGCTCTCCGCAATTGATTATCAATCCATCGGGTTCAAATCCGGAGATTTGGAGCCATTGGCTTTCTCAATGAAACCAGAACAATCTAGGCTACACATTTCTACATTCATGACTGAACAACTTCACTGGCTTCCACTCTCGGCCCGTATTCAATTTAAAGTCCTGATTTTGGTCCTTAAGTCTCAAATGGGTCTTGCTCCGAAGTATCTGTGTGATCAGATACACCGCCCCTTTCTACCACTTCACTGCGTCCTCTTAGGTCCTCTGATCGGCTTGACCTCTTTGTCCCCCGAGTCAGGACTGCCATGGCTCAATCCAGATCATTCGCCTGCATCGGTCCCTCCCTATGGAATGGGCTTCCCCCATCAGTTCGCTCTGCCATCCTCTCTGGTAGTGTATCCTCGTCTTTCTCTCGTCTAAAAACTTGTCTTTTTTCTCGGAGTTAAACGCACTGGGAGCGCTTCTGAAAGGCTCGTGCTGCGAGAAGCGCTTTATAAATGGTCAGATAAGATAAGATAAGAACAATCGAGCCGATCTCCTTTCATTCACGGCAACCTATATAACCCCTGTGACAATTGTGTAAAAGTCTGCGCCCCCCTAGAAAAATTCCTGCGGACGCCCATGTGCGTGTGTGTGTTTGTGTTTGTGTGTGGTGTGTGCGTGCGCGCGTGTGTGTGCGCGTGTGTGTGCGTTTGTGTGTGGTGTGTGCGTGTGTGTGGTGTGCGTGTGCGTGTGTGCGTGTGTACGTGTGCATGTACTTGTGCGTGAGTTTGTGTGTGGTGTGCGCGCCTGCGAGTTTGTGTATGGTGCATGTGTGTGTGTGTGTGTGTGTGTGTGTGTGTGTGTGTGTGTGTGTGTGTGTGTGTGTGTACTCGAATGCCTGTCTGCTCATCTAGCTATCTATTTATCTGTCTGCATAACTTATTTGTGAATCTGTTTAACCGTCTATCTACCTGTGCCGCTGTGCGTGGTGTGCGCGTGTGAGCGTGTGTGCTCTCTGTGTATCTTTTCATCATAGACTATAATAGTATTAGTCTATCATGGAATCCTTCATGTAACCATTATTTATAGGTTAATTCATATCGAAAATCGCTTTTCTTTCTCGTAATTATTATTATTATTGATATAATATGTAAAAAATAAATTATATTATTATGACAGAAGGTGTTTGAGCTAATTATCAATTCAGCCGCTGTCTGTCTATACAGGTTCATTGCAGTCACGTTTCCAATCCGCTACGCCAAGAACAGCCAATCGCGACGCACCATCTTAATGCTGCTCATCGCATGGTTCCTATCTGGCGCTACATCAGCTCCGATCGTCTTCGGCGCCAACCGTACGACGGAGAGGATGATGACGCCGACCCTCTGCACCTTCTACAACTCAGAGTTCATCATCTGCTCGTCCGTTGTATCCTTCTACCTTCCATGCATCATCATGATTGTGCTCTACGGTCGTATTTTCCGCACCATTCACCAGAGGGCCAGATTTTCTCTGCGGCGGCGCAGACGATCGCAGATGTCGTCTGCGGGGGTTGAAAGGTCTGTGGTTGAAAGGTCGCCCTGCAGCAGACGACCCAGAAACACAGATGACCCTGCTGGGAAGGACACAAATAAGGGACCATGCGCTATTATAGCGAGTCAAGGTGAAATAACCGTTGCTGATCTGGTGTCGGATTCAAACGTTTCTTAACTGTTGTGTTTTTAGCTTTTTTAGTTTAGTTTAGTTTAGTTTAGTTTAGTTTAGTCTGTTTGTTATTTTGTTTCCCCCCACTTGTTTAAGTTGCATAACTTAGCCTACATTCAATGCATTTCGATAAACTTGTAAAATGGAAGAGATTGTTTTACACCTTGATCATATAGGCCTACAACTGTCTATACACATATACTGTTATGCAGAAAGTTGATGATAGATTGATTCTTCATGTAATTAGGGCAACCCTGTTAGCGGAACCTTACGTTCCTTTGGGCTTAACCCTTTGACATCAATGCATGTGACATTTTCAACTACTGTTTGTTTGTGCTATACTGTATGTATACATACATATGATGATCAATAAAGTATATTGATTGATTGATTGATTGATTGAACGTAGGTCGTTCGCATTCGCAAGATGGCGCCTCTCCCGCCGACGAAGAATTTCTCGATCCCGAACTGCTCTGCGTTTCCGTTCATGGACTTCCGGATACGAATTGCAACATGCCCGAGAAAGATCGATCTGAAGAGTATCTTAGACATGACATTGTATCATCCACCGATACGTATATAGATGGAGATGTGGAGAGGCTAATCGCGTCGCCATCTGGCGAATTTGAACCAAACGACAACCGATCAACCTCAACAGAGAAAGAAGTCTTATTGCCATCTAGCGAATGCAGCGCAAACGACGGCAGTGAGCTTTTAACGACAGCGATGGATGTGTCGCCACATAACGTGTCGTCACCTAGCGAAAGCAGGGCGAACGAATTCCTTTCGACAAAGGTGGCTGCTGGTTCTCGCAAATCAACTGTCAACAGAAGGAGAAAATACTCTGGAATCTGTGCGGTCGAGCGAAAAACCACCAAAACTCTGGCCATCATTCTAGGTAACTCGAATATATGCACCTTTTAAATCAATCTCTTTGTTCACGCATTCATCATTTATCGCCTTAAAAGCGGTTTCAGAATTTCATAGATTGGGGACTGTAGACTAGACAAAGAAGGGTTTGACGGGGGGGGGGGGGGGTTAGGGACTAAGCCCTAGGGTGTCCCAATTTGAGGTTATTTTTGAAAATTCTAAGTTTCTCCAGCCACAAAGTATCATTGGTGGAAAATAACTTTAAAGAAAAAATTTCAAATTTTTTCAAGGACATTTAGAGGTCCCCCCACAGGGTTATAAGATATCATAAAAATACATTGTGGTCTGTCGCTATCATTATCAATATCACTCATGCGTAATATCATGAACCTTGGTTTTTTTGCAGCCCAACACCATTTTCATTATGAATACGTGCACCACACATATATAATTTATGTATATGCTATATATATACATACATATATAATATTACATATATATAATTTCATGCAGAGCTGCTGTTTCGTAGGTTTGCATGTATGGAGCAGCCATTTCGTTAAGTGTGCAAAACGAAATTTCAGATTGTTTGATATATCCTTTTCACTACAGTCTGTTACATGGGCCCTAATGCAAATGTGGGTTAACGGCTACATATTTTATATATTACAATATTAGTTAATTTTATTGTCATGGCAAGCCACAGTAAAACTAAAGCACTGTCAAAGTTGATTAATTGACCATCTATATGAGAACTTGTGCTATCTTTGAGGTGATGCTTTCCAGCGACTTTTATACATGTCTTTGACCATCTACAAGGCTGCAGATATTCTGTGTAAACTTTCAAGATGTTTGATGAAACTGGTTCAAATTAAACAAACGTCAGTTTCTGCAGCAACAAATCCCAAAAGATAATTATTGTAATGATGTAATTTGAGGACTTTAAAACTTGCTTTTTGGATCAGGCTCACAGAGCATCACCATATGGAGGATTTCCATGAATTCTTTACATTTGCTGATGAGTTGATGGTGGGATGGATGTACCAGACATAACTGGTACTTGCAAGTTTGATGCTCTTCAGATAGAGTACGTTGTATGCAGTGCCTAAAGTGTGGAAAAATAAGTGCGTGGACGCCTCTTATCTTTCCAAAAGAAGTGCCTGGACGCCCCTTACCTTTCCAGTCATTGCTGGCCAATAAGTGGCTGGACGGTATTCAGATTTTAAAATAAGTGCATGGACGCCGTCCATGACCGTCCAGCCACACTTTAAGCCCTGGTTGTATGGCAAAGGCCGTTATATTACTCAATGAAAATGAAGTTGCTGTCCTATGGAAACGAGACTGTCATCTGTTTAACAGATACAGACATTCATATGTAATTAAAACACTTTAACCGTTTTTGCTGTATCAGTGTAAGCCTACATCCTATCCTGGCGCACTGTCCGACCTCAGCTGATGCTTCATTTAATTGCATCATGTTAGTTAGAAGATTACAAGCATAATTGTGATTATCATGCATGGTCTCAGTATTACTGCACTTAAAGTAATGCAATGTCATTCTTGATACTTCAGTCCAGAGCACACAACTATTGAATTGTTTTCCGATCTCTTAACACCACACAAGGAATCAACTCTCATACTACCCATGACCCCGAAATTGGATCTCACTTGGTCAAGTTTCTTCCACAACTTTACCAGAGCTATATATCTCTCAAAGCTTTTTCCAGACTACCGGCATTGACGACAGCTTTCTAGAGAGTTCTGCTGCTTGACCATCTGAAAATCGTTCAATTAAGCCATTGTAATCGTGAACAACTTGGCATGTGTCAATGGCTGTGCCTGATACAGACATTTAATGCCATAACAAATGAAAGTCATAAACAGTTCTTATGGCAAGCTGTTGAAAAACATCGAAAGTACTTCCCAAATTGCAACCATGACTCACTTGAGTCACTTAATTCTTCCGATGTAGAGAACTACTGATTGGACCAAACATGTGACTATCTCACATTTGGTACTGTGTACCAATATGCCATCTCAAAGTATACTATTTTTTGAATAACTGCTCGAATTATTATAGTAGTCAATAATGGTTAAATAATATTTCAAATTCTAATAATATATGAAAGTCTGTGCATATATAAATTTGGTCAAATTTCAGTCAATTAACTGCGAAACCAGTCTGAGCAGAATGCAGCATAACATGTTTTGACCAATTACATTGTATGGCATATCATATTTTGTGCAAAAGCATTTAAAATATATGTGGTGTGAATGACGTTGCCTCATATATTGAAATATTTGCACACGAATATCATAGTACGCTATATATAAAATTTGGAGCTCCTGGGGGACCTCTAAAAATTATTTTAAAAATTTGAAAAAATTACACAAATATTATCATCTCCATAGGAAACTTTTTGACTGGAGAAACCTAAGAATTTCAAGAAAAAGTTTTTTTGGGACACCCTACTAAGCCCCCCATAAACAAGGCCAGCCGGGTTTTGTGACATTTGACATTTTCGACAGATGACTAAAAAAAGGAGGATTCAGCCCCCCAAAACTGAAATCCTGGCGCCGCCACTGAGAACGAGTAGATCTGGGGTAACGGCATTAGCGAACAACTGGCGAATGTAAGAACGCCGAAAGATTTGAACTTTTTTGAAGGTAGCTAGCGTAGATGAAGGATATACAGGTTTGTAATAACTGTATGGAAGGGTTTCATGCCGAAGTGATTCATAGTGAGTTAGACCTACTGCGGAGGCAGTAACTTAGGCTACCAAAGTCTAACGGATGGTGAACCGAACGCCCTGGCATAATGGAAAATGTCTAGGGCAACGCAACAATTTTCATCTTACAATTTACTTTAAATCCCGATGTATATATGGAATTTTATATTTTAATTTTGTTACTTCCGTTACAAATTACGGCGCTGTCATATCTAATTTCTCATAACGTCATACTTCATGCGGCCTCCTAAGCGGAGCACTAGCAAAGCATTTCGAGGTAATATTCGACCACAATTTCACAAACTAAATGCGTTATCTAGCTACATTGGAAAGAGCGTATTATGCTGCGTCTTTTGCGTTTCGTTTTTAATAACTGTTAATAACAGGTCTAATTGTTAATAACTGTTAATAACAGGTCTAATTGTTAATAACTGATATTAACAGGTCTACTTGTTAATAACTGTTATTAACAGGTCTACTTGTTAATAACTGTTATTAACAGGTCTACTTGTTAATAACTTATTAACAGGCCTAATTGTTAATAACTGTTAATAACAGATCTAATCGTTAATAACTGTTAATAACAGATCTAATCGTTAATAACTGTTAATAACAGATCTAATCGTTAATAACTGTTAATAACAGATCTAATCGTTAATAACTGTTAATGACAGGTCTAATTCACAATTACGGGTCCGCACCAATCTTGAATAGCAGGAGCCAATTCTATTAGATCCTAATGTATTATGGAGCTAGTATAAATTCACAGGGTCACGTACGGAAGCCGTGAATTCCGTGATTTTTTGGCATTATTTTGCCTGAATTGTCGTCATGTTTGGCACATTTTTTAATCAACGCGACACAATGCTCGGATTCAGAACTCATGACAGGTTCTGCACCATAGCAAATTGCAATAAAAGTATTTTGCTGCTGTATTTTAGTCCAATGATATTGCAGCTTCGAAAGTAGGCCTAATGCAGCAGAGACGAGATGGCGTTGACGTCATTGGCTAATTGTATTTCCGGTTTATCGTACGACTTGGACGTGTGTCGATCGCCATTCGTCTGGCGTATCATAATCATATCATGTTTCGCATTGTCGTAAATAATTACAGTGTTCCATTATTTAGGATAATTGCGAAAGCGGTAAATGCATTTGGTGCGCAGATCGTATAGTCATCCATGCAGGGTACACGTTGTTCTGTTCTATAGCTGCATCGTACGTTTATACCAGGCGAGGAGACGGGGGGTGTGGTGGGTGGGGGGGGGGGTTAGGGTTCCAATCGAGAAGCATTTGCAGACGAATCCTCATTTCAAACGGAACATTTTTTGTCACATCATCATGCATAGTTCCGTTGCATTTTATTGTTGGATTGAATCCGGTAAACAAAAGAATGCATTCAAACCGTTGAGTTTGCCGTGATTCTCGCCAATTTTTTTTGCAATCATCGTACCTTGACTTTGGAACTTTCTGCCGCGAATTGCTGCTGACGCTATGCTCATGGGCGGAGACTTGGGAGGACGGAAAGTCGCGAGATTTTTTGACGGACGAGTGGCTGAGTGTTGCCGAAAAAATTCCATCTTTTGTCGGCAAAAATTTCTGACGACCTTTTTTTAGTCATCCGACGAAATCTCGACGAAATTTTATATTTTCGCCGACAAAAAGTTGACCTTTTTTTAGTCGTGGCGCTCAACGATGGGGGGACAAATGCATGGGCCGTCCCCACCAACCCGTCCCCCTTGTCCCCTTCTAGGTCTCTGCCCATGCCTATGCTAGTGCACCGTGTCCAACTATGCTATAGACCTACCACTGGAAACCAAGCAGGTGAACAGTAAGCAAAGGAAATAAGTATGTCCCTTATTCAGCCAATTGCAACGCGCACTATGATGTACTTAAAAACTTTGAGAAACTGTGGATGAACCCATCTTTATTAGTACACAATTAAATCTTCCCGATTATAGGCTAAAGGTCTTCCGTGTTATGCATGGTATCTGCTGCTATTGTGTGTGTAGGCCTACGTGAGGTCGCAGGATTTAGCTTCTCAGTTTTATGGGAGGTATTGTTCGTGCAGAACATGCGCTGAATTCTTGATGACGCTCGAGAACTCAGATGCAGTGACAAGGCTTTTGAGTATATGTGATGTGATCTTTCAAAACCAGGCTTAAGTCGCAAGATAGCATTTTGAGATAATGGTCGATTTGTGTGAACAGGGGGTCATAGGTCGATTTTGACTTTTTGGCATTTTCGTATAGTACACTGTATTATCTAATTATTTGCCAAGTATCAAAGCTAAAATCCGTCTGGAAATATTTTAAATTAATTATATTTGTGAATGCTGCATCTTTCCATGTTGCCAAAATCGGACTTTGTTGTCCATATTCAAAACACTGCCGTCAGTCATAATAACCTCTCACCCCTATTGAACTTGGTATCCTCTGAAAGCTGAGACTGTGGGCTAACAAATGGTGGTCACATAAATTATGCTAATTATTTTCAGGCCATGTTATAAAGGAAACTAGGGTGATCACCTTTACCTGGCGTTTCCCGAAAACTGCAATATCCCAGTAACTGTTGTGGACACTAAAATACTCATAACTCGGTCAAATATCAAGATATTTGATCAGAAAAGGGCTTGTTTTAAAGGAAAACTTCTACTGTTTATCATGGTATTAAAATGTCATTTTCGATTTTTCATAACATAAGCCTGGTTTTGCCAGATCGCCTCACATATATCTGAAAGTGGGGTTGCTACAGATCTATCACATCATCCACGTCAATATAATTATTATGTAATCATAAATGATGATAATAATAATAATAATAGTGATAATAATAATAATAATAATAATAATAATAATAATAATAATAATAATAATAATAATAATAATAATAATAATAACAATTTAAACGTCATATTTATTTCAGCGCCTTTCGCTAACGATCCAGCGCTTCAACTATGGCTTTTAGGGGTACCTTTTCCAACTGGGACCTTGACGAATAGGGTCCATTCCAGACAAATTTGCTTTTATCGAGAGTGTAGAAGTTCACGAGGGATCATGTTTACCTCGGGGCAAAAAAAAAACAATAATAAAAGTGACCAAAAGACGGGGATGCATTCATTCATATAGACTTCAAAGCATGTTATCTTACACACACATAAATGCACAGATTACGAATGCATGCACATTCGATGCTCATTTTTACACAATAACAGCTAGGCATACATGTAGAGTCTTGTAGACTCTAATGCGTTGAATAATATGCTATGTTGAGGTGGTTGAGATAAAGCCTATTATTATAGGCCTATACACAGAATGAAATAGAATAGAATTTGGATCAACATCATCCATCATATTGATCATAATGGCCACACCAATCAAATCAATCACAGATTAATCAAATCAATCACTTCAGTCAGACCAATCACAGATCAATCACACCAATCACTGATTAATCAAATCAATCACAGATTAATCAAATCAATCACAGATCAATCAAATCAATCACAGATTTATCAAATCAATCACTTCAGTCAGACCAAACAATTCACATAAAATTATTGCATCAATCAAATTAAGTCCTACGTACGCTTGTGTGTAGGCCTATGTTGGTTTTTGCTGGCGAGGTCAATGTTTTATTCATACGGATCAGATCTGTGTAGAACTACAGCAGCGGTCGAATTCATCGCAAATTGCAATGAGAGTATAACGTCGTTTCTTATTGAAAATGAAATGTATGGGTTTAACGACTCTTTTCCATTACGAAGATGATATCAGCGTCGACTCCACGTTTATATTGCGACCGAGCAACCCGCAGTATGTAAAGATCCGACCGGGGAATCGAACCCGCGTCGCCGGCGCGGCGAGCGGGCTACAACCCACTCGGCCACCCAGGATCCTCTATTCTTATTCACATCATCGTCATTATATAGGTTAAGACTGTTGCATCTCATTTGCATGTCGTTTGCATATCATATCCATCTAATTATTTCGACGTCGTTCTTGAGACCACGCATTAACCATAGAATTTCAATGTCTATGCTTCTTTGCCCTGCGATCGCGATACACTCGCCTCCTATCGTAATAGGAAAAGCCATGTTGACGTCGACGACTAGTAGGCCCTAGTACTCTGCTGTTTCTCTTATCCAGAGGGGTTACTTTAGTCCAGAAAGTTGGAGCAAGGGTCTACAAAATTTCTCAGCCTTTCCCATGGGCGTTCGCAGATTTTTTGCAGGAGGCACAAAATTTAATGGTATAGCGGTTTAATTTCTATGCAACAAAAATGCAAAGCATGATATGAAGAACATATTTTGGTATTTTTCATCGAAGTTTGTAAATGCAATATCTCAGCTTCATTTATTGCATCATTAGAATCATTAGAATAATCGTTTAAGCTTAGTGTGAAGAAATTTGCTAAAAACCAAAAGTTTGTAGTTTAAAAAAGGTCTAAAGTTTCCGGGGGGGTCAAGTACCCCTCTGGCTCTATGTGCGGGCTTTCCCTTCGTGACTGCGAAGTCTTCTTCTGAGAAAATAACAATGGGAGTCGTTTTTTCTGGGTATTGTGTGTGAGGTGTACGGAATACTCTAAACTACAAAAATGTGCGGTATTATAGGCCTATACTGTTACCCCAGTTCACTTAAAAATTAACGCCTATTCTCGAATCTTTAAGGAGTGGTTGGGTCTTTAAAGCCAGGTAAAGTAGGGTTGTCTGTTATTTTAATGACCTTTTCATACGTATACCTTCTGTTCATCTGGCTTTAATTGCGTTAAGACAACATAATAGCCTACGGTAATTAAAGTGAGGTATACGATAGACAAGTTAAGTAAACTAAGGTAGAGCATATAAGCTATGTCAAGGGAAGATAGTGCAAGTAAAAATCATAATTATGTCATTAGGTAATGTAATAGTATAGTCCGCGTTAGCTACATCGGTAAGAGAGCTGGCGGCCGCGCTTCTGTGGAAGAGAGCGTGCGGGCCGCGGTTCGAATCCCAGTATTTCGGAGATTCAAAATCTCGGGCTAACACGGCCCGTCCACGGGGACCTAAATGGCGTGGCGTCCATTCAAACGGGCGAGCGGTGGTGAAGGATCTCACCCCCAGGGTCGAGGCCATAAGACAGCCGTTATATAAAAATCCGATTACATTTACATTTACATTTAATAAAAGGACAAGGCAAACAGTATTGAATCAAGGGTGCTATCGTGGCCCTTCTGGGTTGAACAATCTTTCGAACGAAGCGCGCACACGCAACAACAGCCCTTAAAATCCACAATGTCCTAACACGGTATTGCGGTTCCTTATTACAATTAACTAGCAATTTAGCGATTATTGGTCGTAATACCCGGTCTTGGACGTTTGGTCTTGTAAGGGCATTGGTCCTGGTCTTGAGTGTGTGTTGGTCTTCATCTGTTGTCTTTAGTGTGGTGCAGTGTTGCTTTTTATGTAGCTCACTAATGTAAAGCGACACAGAAATGCGCACGTTGATTGGTTTTTGTTAGTGGCCGGAAGACAGCTTGGGGACTCGATATCAGTCACGATTGCCAGATCTTTAGTGACTGGTGGCTGTAGCGATGGGTCTATTGACGCAATTTCCTGAGGTTGCATTAACTGTCGGACACGAATTGCATACTCGGGATTTTAGTGAACTTTTCCCTCTGTTGGAAAGTCGTTTATATATATATATATATATATATATATATATATATATATATATATACACGTACATGGATTTCAACAGCCTTTCATTCAGAGAGAAATTCAGCAGCAGGCCTATATTATCAGGGCTGTATTCAGAACTTTTGGGGCGAGTACACGCTGCCGCCGAAGAAATCGACTTTTGGGCCAAAAATTTCTGACAACCTTTTTTTAGTCATCGAAGCTGTTTTCCGTGATTTTTCGCCCAGAAAACCTTTAAAACAGCGTAAAACGCTCTGCTTTCATGATTTTTTTCTTCATACCGGTAATTCGCGATTTTTGCCTGCGTGTATACCCACTTTGTCGTACTGAGGTGGGTATACGCTGTATACCCTCGTTTTTGGAGGTGAGTAGGCCTATATGTATACGCTGTCATTTTTTCGGGAGGTTATAGTATACACATAATTATAGGCGTATACCCGCGTATAGATCTACCCTTTAGTACTGCCATGTATATGATTCTTCATGAGACGTTGCAGGATGATTCGGGAGTACATAGATTCGATAGAATCATGTATAATTTTATTGATTGCAAAAACACGTGACACACATGATCATGATTATAAGGATGATTAGTTTCTGTGCTTTTATTCAATTGTTTGAGGAATTGGCTTTTTGTGATTCATCAAACTTTATATGTATCGGCGTGATCTGTGAATAAAACATTACCGAGAATTCCTTCAATCTTACGATGCTGTTCTTGCACGTGCAGCCTACGCGATCTGGATCTTGATATCAAAGCTCACGGCCTTCGCTTTGAACACGATCTTACAATTCTGGTCCTGCTTATCGCTCTCTGTGTAAATTAAAAGTCGCCAGTGAATGTGAATGCGCTGCATAAAGACGCCGTTACATTTTCCTTTATGTTCTTTAACGGTAATTTTTCGTCGTTGGGGAGGGTGCGTTTTCTGCGTCCTCTGTTCTGTGTCGATGAGGCGCGTTTTCACGGACCGTTCACGATCGGTGGAGTTGGATATTGAAAGCGAATGAGGCAAACGCGGTAAATCCAGTTTTACGGCTTGTTTTCAGCCGACGGAAAAGCACGCTTCGAAACGTCCACAGATTTCGGGTCGAGGAAAGGGAGAGAGCCTCAGAAGGAAGGATGACGGGTAGGAGGAAGGTGGAGGGATGGGCAGATAAGCAGACGGGTGGAAAAAAGTTAGGGATATATACAAATCGTCATAGTTTTTAGATGGTGGCAGGGCTGAACCTAAGGTTATAAGAGAGAGATCGAGAAAGATTATACGACAGAGTTAGAAAGACGGACACAAGCCAGATAGTGAACCAAAGAGACAGATATATAACGAGAGAGGCAGAGATAGTAAGAAAGAGAGAATGCGACGGACAAACAGTAAGAGATATCAAGAGCACAGAAGACAAAAAAAGATAGAGACAGAGGAAGGGACATGCATGGTATTTATATAGAGAGAAAGGGGAAGTGGCAGACAAATTCGGGGATAATGTCATGAATTATGCACCTGCAGGAAATTCGCTTGGAACGGTGAACCTGAGCGCGCGCGCGAGATAGAGATAGAGATAGATAGATAGAAAGACGGATGGATGGATAGATAGATAGATAGATAGATGGATAGATAGATAGACAGATGGATAGATAGATAGATAGATAGATAGATAGATAGACAGATGGATAGATAGATAGATAGATAGATAGATAGATAGATAGATAGATAGATAGATAGATAGATAGATAGATAGATACATGTAGATAGATAGATAGATAGATAGATAGATAGATAGATAGATAGATAGATAGATAGATAGATAGATAGATAGATAGATAGATAGATAGATAGAGACAGATAGATAGAGACAGATAGATAGAGACAGATAGATAGAGACAGATAGATAGAGACAGACAGACAGATAGAGACAGACAGACAAACAGGCAGACAGACAGACATAGAGAGACAGACAGACAGAGAGACAGACAGACAGACAAAGTGATAGAGAGACAGACAGGCAGGCAGGCAGGCAGAGAGAGAGAGAGAGAGAGAGAGAGAGAGAGAAGAGTCTGAGGTTCGAATCCAGGCGAATTTCGATTCCAAACTGACAACACTCCCTATCAACCAGTGCTCGATGATCGAGGTTATTGGATGCATATGAGATGAAATTCGTTTGAGGCTAAGGCAACATGCATAGTAAGACTTCTGTTGTTCTCGTTGTCATTGTTCTCGTTGTCATTGTTGTCATTGTTGTCATTGTTGTCATTAATGTCATTGTTGTCATTATTGTCATCATTGTCATTATTGTCATTGTTGACATTATTGTCATTATTGTCATTGTTGTCATTGTTGGAATTGTTGTCATTGTTGTCATCGGGTCTGTTGAAAAATAGGTTAGCTCCTCCCACTCCTGGCTTGGCCGATCAGGAGCGTTCCAGCACTTAGGCCATTAGGGCTAAGTTACCGAACCTGCTGTAGCCGACCTGCGTGTCGTGCGAAGCTGGCCGTATTTCGTATAACTTGTACCTGTAATCGTTCTGCGGTGTGTCAGATTGAATTTGAATAAACGATTATTATTATTATTATTATTATTATTATTATTATTATTATTATTATTATTATTATTATTATTATTATTATTATTATTATTATTATTATTGTCATTATTGGCATTATTGTCATTATTGTCATTATTGTCATTGTTGTCGTTGGTTCGTTTAGGTGTTTTCCTGATCTGCTGGTTGCCCTTCTTCAGCATGAGTCTCGTCAACGCCAGCTGCATCCGTCTTGCGTCGGTCATCTCCTGTCCTGGCTTCGAACCCTGGTTCATCTCAATCGTCGTCTGGCTCGGTTACCTCAACAGCTGCATCAACCCCATCATCTACTCCATCTTCAACACCGATTTCAGACGATCGTTCGCACGCGTCGTCCTGCTGCGGAGGCGGAGGAGGAGGCAGGTTACGTCGCCTTGACGACCAGCGGTTGCCTCCCATAGCATCGCCATGGGCAATCAACGACAGTTTTTTTGTGGCTATGGAGATCAGCTGGAACAAAAAAATAACAATAAAGAGTAGAATGGAAGGAGAATGATTGGAGCGTAAATATTAGAACAGATAATTAGCTATTATTATTATTATCATCATCACGCGTTGCACACAAGGCACCCTATAGGTTGTTATTGCTGACTTCGTTATATATAGTCAGATTGCAGCTCAAACTGTCGTAAAACAGAGTGTTAGATAATTGTTGTGCACGCGAGGTATGTGTATTGTATTATTGTATTGTAGGGTACGTAAACGAGATGCATTAGGTAGGCGCAAGGGCGGATCCAGGGGGGGGCCAATCCGGCCATGGCCCCCCCCATTTCAAATCACCATGGGACGTGGCCCCCCCCATCCATGGTGGAGCAAAAAAAATTCAGGGTGTCAGTCATGCACAGGAGAATTAATGTATAAATGTAATTAAAACCTATAATAAAAATACTGTGTAAATGTAATTAAAATCCAATCTAAGTCTCTCACGCAATTGCATTGTCTTTATATAAAGCATCGAAATGAAACAATCTTTCAACAGTATCCAACTATGATTTATGGCATGGAATGTATGTTATTCGCGAAGCAGGACGTTTTGGCGCCGCCGTTTTGGCGCCGGACTTTTTGGCGCCGCCGTTTTGGCACCGCCGTTTTGGCGCCGGACGTTTTGGCGCCGGAATTTTTTTCTCCCTCATTCTAAAGTATAAAAATTATCAAATTGTAGGTAATTTTAGGCGGTTCATTTACGCACATTTTGAGTTAAATTTTGTGATGATATTCCACGCCGTTCAAAAGTTATGCCCGAAATAGCTCAGAATGTATGTTCGACGTACACTCCTCACTTGATCTGAAAGGGTCAAAGCTGGTTTTTATTCGTATTAGGTAATACCACAATTAAATTTCATTGGAGCTGGATTGCTGAAAATGTTCTTCCTTAAACTGGGGTTGCATTGATGAACAATCCAACTCCGATTTAAGCAAAAGTATGTTTGTCTGTGTTCAAAAATCTGATGTTAAGTATTTTTTGTCGAAATGTAATAAAACTTCCTTAATTGTTATATGGTATGGCAGTGAGTAGGCCTATAGTCAATGTGGTCACATGATGTACATGTAGTTAAGCTTTTGAATAATAATTGTTGCAATCGTATCTGGCATTCAATAAAATCAGAAAACTGCCGCTATATTAGAACATTAGCCGGGTACCCGGCAGGGCTTTTTTAACGTGCAGCTATACACAAAATGTGCATTTGTAATCGAATTTGTGCATTTGTAGAAGCACTTACGTACAGTTAAAACTAGCCAAAATATCATTGTCCTCCCTTTAGAAGTAATTTACCATTGGTTCGAATTGTTCATTATTGCAATTATAATAAAAAGGTGTCCCACTGCAAATGTGTGCCAACACTAAAGAAGGTGTGCAATTGCCAATTTTTGCCAACACTAAAGAAGGTGTGCTATGGCCAATTTTTGCCAACACTAAAGAAGGTGTGCTATGGCCAATTTTTGCCAACACTAAAGAAGGTGTGCTATGGCCAATTTTTGCCAACACTAAAGAAGGTGTGCAATTGCCAATTTTTGCCAACACTAAAGAAGGTGTGCTATGGCCAATTTTTGCCAACACTAAAGAAGGTGTGCAATTGCCAATTTTTGCCAACACTAAAGAAGGTGTGTAATTGCCAATTTTTGCGAAACCTAAACAAATCCAATGGTTCGAATTGTTCATTATTGCAATTATAATAAAAAGGTGTCCCACTGCAAATGTGTGCCAACACTAAAGAAGGTGTGCAATTGCACAACTTTTTTGTACAACAGCAGTGTGCTTTAAAGCATCATTATTTTACTTGCACACCTTTATATTACAATTGCAATAATGAACAATTCGAACCAATGGATTTGTTTAGGTTTCTAAAAAATTGGCAATTACACACCTTTTTTAGTGTTGGCAAAAATTGGCAATTGCACACCTTCTTAACTGTTGGCACACATTTGCAGTGGGACACCTTTATATTATAATTGCAATAATGAACAATTCGAACCAATGGATTTCTTTAGGTTTCTAAAAAATTGGCCATAGCACATCTTCTTTAGTGTTGGCAGAAATTGGCAATTGCACACCTTCTTTACTGTTGGCACACATTTGCAGTGGGACACCTTTATATTACAATTGCAATAATGAACAATTCGAACCAATGGATTTGTTTAGGTTTCTAAAAAATTGGCAATTACACACCTTTTTAAGTGTTGGCAAAAATTGGCATTTGCACACCTTCTTTAGTGTTGGCAGAAATTGGCAATTGGACACCTTCTTTAGTGTTGGCAAAAATTGGCAATTGCACACCTTCTTTAGTGTTGGCAGACATTTGCAGTTGCACACCTTTTTATTATAATTGCAATTATGGACATTTCAAAACAATGGACTTTTTAAAAGAACTGTCGCTTTTGTCTTTAATACACCATATTCATTGTTGTCACTAAAGTCTGTATTTCCTCGATCTATCGTGCTAAAATCTTATGTCATCTTAAAGTTCTTATTTCTATACTAAGCTAAATAGGCCCAGTCTTAGCAGGACTTTCTCTCTTTGGCGGGCCAGTTTTTTCAATCATTCGATGTGACATCCTCTGCTTTGATCGCTTGTACTTTATTAGTCTGCTACCTCACATGTCTTATAATTTGTTATTAAATAAAGCATTTGTTTAAAAAATCCAGCTTCTATTTCACCGGCAAAAAAATCTCCTTTCAGCTTCAATTGTTCAAGCAAACGGCGGCGCCAAAAAGTCACGTACCGGAAGTATTTTATTTATTCTAGTCTTAAAAAGTCATCAGTTTTTGGGATGCTAAATTGAACACCTTTTTTGAAACTTTCGCACGGGAGACTAAAAAGTCATCACTCCTTTTAGACGAAAAATTAAACACCTTTTTTAAGATTTCGCAGGGATTACTACAACAAGTCATCAGTTTTTTGGGATGCGAAATTAAACACCTTTTTTGAAAATTTCGCATGGATGAATAAAAAGTCTTCACTCTTTTTAGACGAAAAATTAAACACCTTTTTTAAGATTTCGCACGGATGACCAAAAAATTTCATCAGTGTTTTGGGAAGGAAAATTGAACACCCTTTTTGAAGATTTCCGGCGGATTACTTAAAAAAGAACATCTAGTTTTCGGGAAAGAAGTTTTTAAGTAGGCTAAAGTCTATATTTATTGAGACCTTATGGCACTCTTACAAGCACTGAAAAGTACAGCTAATTTGTTAAGATAACAGCTTAAAATGCTACCATTGCAATGTGAAAATTCAAAAAGTTTCTGGTGGGGAGGGGCATATCCCCTCCCCACACCCCTCCCCTACCACTATCGGCGCTGCGCGCCTCATGATTGTCTTCAGACGGTCAATTATCTACCCCTCCGAAAACCTCAATTCCCCCAGAGGTGGGGGCTAAATTAAACTCTGGTTTCGGCCAAAAACCACTAAAAAAGTTCATCAGATTTTTCGGCGAAAGATCAACGAAAAAATTTCCGACCCCAGCCCAAAAATTTTTTGGCCCCCCCCTTCGAAAATTCCTGGATCCGCCCTTGGGTAGGCGTATACTGTGACACGTTATGCATAGTGAAGACATGAATAATAATCATTGAATATGCAAAGCCTACAATGTACATGCCGCACAGAATTATTATTTGACTTTTGATTGGTTCTATAGATTAGGTATACGTTTAGTCTATTATGCGTTGTCTGTGTAGGATATACACCATATATGCGGATAGCCATATTGGTCAATTAAAGAATATTCTTATCCTAGCATGCATATATATATATATATTATATATATACATTGAATGCATTATATATAGTCTACATAAGTGAGTGCATCATGTTCATTGCCTTCGATGTTTCTTCGCATATATATATATATATATATATATATATATTCTATCGTTGAGCATCTTTGTTGCATTGATGCTCTTAAGTGCTGTAATACGCCGAGCAAATTTCTGTCCAGGGTAACGACCTCTGTTGTCATAGACCCTGCATGGTCAAATCGGACCCACTCCACTGATTGAAGGGTAAGAGCAGATGCGGATGTATAATTCGTTGTATATATATATATATATATAGACCTATTAGGCCTATGTGTAGCAATAAAATAAAGTGAGATATATATGCGGCTAAAGATAGAGAGGTCTATTATGTGACGATGCTTTTAAATAAAGACACAATAGGGTTTATTGAAGATTTTAATCTGCTGGTGTCTCTAACTTACAGCCCCCAGTTGTATCTCAATTACACAACTCCATGCATTTACATGTGCAATGTATTGTGCATGTGCATGAGATGATCTGTTCGACTGATCTCAGCTTAAGCTGAGTCGACCGTTGGTAGATAAGCTGACTAAAGCTGACGCAAATACTATGATCAAAGCTGCTTTTTCTTTGCATCAGGACAAAAAAGTTTCAGGTGATTGATCAATCAGAAGCGAACCCGCAATGCACCAATCAACTTTTAACATTTTACTTTGTCGCTTATAGATGCATGACGGCTTTTGTTAATCTCCCTATCCCTGTCCCTATTCTCTCTCTGTCTCTGTCTGTTTCTCTCTCTCATCTCTCTCTGTCTGTCTGTCTGTGTCTTCCTCTTTCTATCTCTGCCTCTCACTGTCTCTGCCTCTCTCTGTCTGTCTCTGTATCTCTGTCTCTGTCTCTTTCATCTCTGTCTGTCTCTGCCTCTCGCTGTCTCTGCCTCTCTCTGTCTGTCTCTGTATATCTGTCTCTCTCTCACCCTCTGCCTCCCTTCTCTCCTTCCCCTCCACCTATGCTGAGGTGTATCAGAATAAACTAGAACAAAACAGAATAGCAGAATGGAATGAAATAAAATAAAACAGAATCTGATTTAGCACTGCAGAGTAGGATTGAATAGAACATATTAAATATGACATGATTATGACTATCACAAAGAGTTTATACGAGCCCTATTAATTATCATATACAATACATTGATAAATATTATATGCAAATACCAGAACTAAATAGTAGGCCTATATGGGCACCGATGACAAATGTGAAGGGGATTGTATTTCTAGGCGGCTATGCAACGGCGCTATAATTATAAGAAAGTGGAATGAGGTTTTCTCGGCTTAATAATGCGTCGTTCCTTTCGACTCGTAGGCTATACTGTGAAAACGTGTTATGGTCGCTGGCGACGTGACCTGCCACAACCGAGGTAACGTACGGCTTGCGAAAAAAAACCAAGCCACAATAATATCGTTTAAATATTTAAATAAGCAACTATATTATATTATGTTCTTATGTATAATATATAATCGTTTATTTATAATATCATATTATGTTCAACTACATAGTATATATATGTACAACTATATAATATATATTTGTACATATATAAATAGAGATTATATTAATTCAGTGATATTATTTTATATTTTTTCCGTCGCTTTCTGTATATTGTGTATAGCCTGCAGCATACACGTAGAGCTACATTATATTCACTAATTTACCTATAATTCTGTATTTGATCAGTGAATATAATTTAGAATTGCCTTTCATAACTTATACAGAGATCTGTATGCATGCATATAAATTATATGTAGTGCATAAACACACGTATTGCATGCAGGCAGCAGTCATACTGCAGAGCTATATAGAGCTGATAGGCCTATGATACTAGTAAACATACGCATTAATTGCTGAATGGATGCTATAAAACAAAAGGCAACCGTTTAATATTTTATCATCGGCTATTGATACAGTTTCTTCGGGACGATTGATTTGCGCAAAAGGCCGCAGTCATATAAGCGAACGAAATCCAGCGCTTGTTGAAGGCTTAAGCGAATACGGATCTTGCTGTCAGCGCTAGGTTCGTCCCAGCGCTGGCTGCTGCTGATCTGGGTTAAGTCATGCGTGGGCAAAGGAAGCTCGTGGATTCAGTGATGCGTTAAGTAGTAATGGGACCCAATTCTGTCCATGATGGCCGCCTGATTTCGGTTGTATACGATCCGTTACGCTTGAACGATTTTGACGCCATAAAACGGAAGTGGATACAGTCTGTTGACTGGCGTCTGTGTACTACCCAGATATGAGGAGTCAATGATGCGTAGCCTGGTTTCCTGTTGCTGCTGCTGCTGCTGCTGCTGACGATGCTATTACAAGAGATGCAATATATGTGACCTTAGAGATGCTATTGAAAGGCGGTGTATAAATCCAATTGCTGCAGACTCTGAGAGTTGTCAGTATATACATATAGCAGACTCTGCTGCAGACTCTGAGAGTTCTTATCAGTATATTATGGGACGCGTAGCTGTAGCTGTCTACATCTCTGCCGATCTCTGTCCCTTTGTCGCTTTCTCTGTCTTTGCCATTGTCTCTTCTATTCGTACTTGTCTCTGACATTACAGACCTAAATTTCGACTGTGTTGATAGAGACAGACGCATTAATAACAGATACATAGACAGACAGAAAAACAGACATATAGACATACAGATAGACGAATGGTCAGACAGATGGCAGGAGACAAGAGAGTCAAACAGGTCCACCAGAGTTAGAGGCAGGCAGCCAGGCAGGCAGGCAGGCAGGCAGGCAGGCAGGCAGGTAGACAGGTAGGCAGGTAGACAGGTAGGCAGGCAGGCAGGCAGGCAGGCAGGTAGACAGGTAGGCAGGCAGGCAGGCAGGCAGGCAGGCAGGCAGGCAGGCAGGCAGGCAGGCAGGTAGACAGGTAGGCAGACAGGCAGGCAGGCAGGTAGGCAGACAGGCAGACAGGCAGGTAGGCAGGCAGGCAGGCAGGCAGTGACATAAAGGCGTAGACAGAGGATGCTATGTAATGTAGTGTAAACGAAACCAAGTCAAAGGTGCGCAGTTAAATTAATGTTTGAGTCGTCGCATCATGTTGTTGAGCTAAGCAGAGTCGTTTCTGGTGCGCTGTCTGAGTTTTTCTATAGCGCCTTTATAGTGTGTGGAGACAGTCGGTCTAGCCAGTTCTTGGCGGCATTAGATTTGCGCGGGCTTTCGTGACCAGACGACCGGTTCGTCTGATAGAAATACTCCATATCTACTGTTGACGACTCGCTATCGGAAGCAGCATGACTGACGCCTCCAGGAATATTTCTAAGAATTAATTGGAGCGAGGAGAGTGTCAAGAAATTGAGCTTTATCTGTGCGCGCATGTTCTGTGCAACTTCAGATGATTGAATTATAGGGGAAAGATGACTGGTGGGCGGGTGGGTGAGAGGTTGGGTGGGCGGGTGGGTGAGAGGTTGGGTGGGCGGGTGGGTGAGAGGGTGGGTGAGAGGTTGGGTGGGCGGGTGGGTGAGAGGGTGGGTGAGAGGTTGGGTGGGCGGGTGGGTGAGAGTGTGGGTGGGCGGGTGGGTGAGAGGGTGGGTGTATGAGTTCGAGGGTGGATAATTGAGTGCACGGTGTTTCGTTGAGTGAATTAAGCTGAAGATCAGTTTGCACAGTGACTGAGTGAATGGGTCAGCATCGGTGAGTGAATGAGTTGACAAATGTGTGTGTGAGCGAGTGAGTGGGTGAATGACTGAATGACTGTAACAGTTAAGTGGTTAAGTACAGAGCCGTATATGTAGAAGAGTTAGGACAACTGCAGCAAATGACCGGTTCCAGTTCTTCACTATGGATCACGTGGTTACTGGCCGCCATTTTGACTCCACTTGATAAGCTGTGTGTGTGTGTGTGTGTGCATGAACTAGATTTTTGATTGTGCAGTATTGAGAATATTGCCTTATTGCGCTCCCGTTAACTGTTTGAATCAACACCATTGGAACTAAGTTCTTATACGGGAACATGGAACACAGAACATATGGAACACAGAACAGAGAACACGAGGAACAAAACAAATAGAGAATAAGGGAATATCATAGGAAATAGCAGAGCACATGGAAAGATAATTTTTTTGAACACAGAACAGAGAACATGGAACAAAAGGAACAGATACATACGGAACAGGGAAGAAGGAACAAGGAACACAGGGAACATCACAGAGAACAGAGGTTATGAGAAGTTCTCTTGAGTGCACCGTGGACAGATTGTTTTGTCAATTCAACGTATTTGCCGACGGTCCGACGCATTAGCTGATCGCCGCCTGGACTCATAATGGCGTCCAGCAACCAAGTGACCTGGCCAACGTCCGGCACACTAGTTGACCGAACTCTTCTAAATATACGGCTATGGTTAAGTACACAATTGGGAAAGTGGTTAACGAGGTTAGCGGGAAAGTTAGCGAGAAAGCGGGTGCGCGAGCGAACCTGTTATGGAATTGAGTGGAAAAGTGTGAGACGTGACATTGTGATGGGTAGACGGCAGATGCTAAAAATGAGAATTAATCAGAGACAAAGAACGAAATACGATGAAGAATGAAAAGAAGAAGAAAGAAGCGTTCGAGTGGCAGGAAATCATTCCATGGGATGGGTCCAATGGTCCATCCATATTCGCGTTCGCTTCATCAGAGAAGAATTCATCAATTATTATACGCCAGCTCTTCACTCCCTCTGTCTGTTAGTGTATGTCTGTCTCTCTGTCTGTCTCTCTCTCACTCTCTCACTCTTGCTCTCACTCTCGCTCTCTCTGCCTGTCTCTGTCTCTCTGTCTCTCTGTCTTTCTCTCTCTGCCTGTCTCTGTCTGTCTCAGTCTCTGTCTGTGTCTCTTTCTTTGTCTCTGTCTCTGTCCTGTCTCTCTCTCTCTCTGTCTCTTTCTCTTTCTATGTCTTTCTCTCTGTCTCTTTCTCTTTCTATGTCTCTCTTTCTGTCTCTTTCTTTTTCTATGTCTCTCTCTCTCTCTCTCTCTCACTCTCTCTCTCTCTCTCTCTCTTCTCTCTCTCTCTCTGTTTCTCTCCCCCAGTTTCTTCTGGTAGACACAATAACTGATGGAGCACCAGTGGCACCAGGGATTGGTTTGATGGTGTGACAGCAGAATCGATATAAAGAGACTGAGACAGATAAAACCCTGGACATTATAATATATATATTTATATATACACGCAAATGTGTGCACGTGTACACATGGAAATGCACGTACAGGTGCAAGTACGTAACGTAAGCAGAGAGAAAGAAGTGATGGACTGAGCAGTGGCGTAGCCAGAAATTTATGATGGGGTTGGGTTTTTTACCTGGCCGGATGCCCTTTCTGACACCAACCCAACAGTATTGCAGTAAATAAAAAAGAAAGTAACAAAGAGAATAAAGTAAGAAAAACAATTGTTATTACAAGCAATTGCTTTGTTTTTCTTATTTAAGTGGATAAATAACCTTTAAAAAACTTTTTCCCTAGGCCAATGGGGGGGTTAGCCCCCCAAAACCCCTTGTCTACGCCACTGGGATTGAGAGAGAGAGAGAGAGGGAGGGAAGGAGGGAAGGAGGGAGGGAGGGAGGGAGGGAGAGATGGAGAGATAGGAGGGAGAGAGAGGGAGGGAGAGAGAGAGAGAGAGGAGGGAGGGAGAGAAAAAGAGAGGGATGAAAAGGAAGGGAGGAGGAAGGAAGGGAGGAATGGAGGGAGGTGTGAACAGCACACATGAAAGAGGCAGATACAGAGCGAGAGAGTGGGTGAGAGAGAGAGAGAGAGAGAGAGAGAGAGAGAGAGAGAGAGAGAGAGAGAGAGAGAGAGAGAGAGAGAAAGAGAGAGAGAGAAAGAAAGACAGAAAGAAAGAGAGAAACGTAGAAAAGAAGGAAGACGTATGAGGATTAAGAAGACGAAGCAGAGGAGAAAGGGACAAAAAAGAAGAGGATGTAGAATTATAGATTGTAGATATTATATCATCCGATGGTAACATTAGTCAGTGTTGGACAAGGGAACAGGATAGGGTAGATTGGTTATGGTATGACCAGTGGAACATTATGGCAGTCTGTGCTAAATCCCCTAATACTCTAAACACAGCGTTGACGACTTCCGTTGACAGAATATCGACCAACTGACCAACAGGGAACCAGCGCAGATAGACGGGCTAACGAATACATCTTATACAAGAACAGCGAGAACGGATACGACTGCAGAGAGTAGTAATACGTGCTCAAGATTTACACACAGATACAGACATACACATAGACAGACATACAAACAAACAGACAGACAGACAAACATACATGTTTGCGTATCTATTAAAAAAATCGACTTTTTGCTTCTATCTCAGACCTTTCCTCAATTTACATTTTCAACTTCTGTTCGTGACCTAGGTGTCACTCTTGACTGCTCGCTGACATTCTCAACACATGTAACCAACCTTACGCGCTCCTCTTACTTTCACCTCCGTCGTCTCAGGTCCATTCGCAGATCTGTCTCCCTTTCAACCATGACATCAATAGTCCATGCTTTTGTCTGTTCCAGAATTGATTACTGTAACTCCCTTCTTATTGGTCTTCCAAAGGTCCGCCTATCTCCCATTCAATCTGTCCTTAATGCTGCTGCTCGATTAATTGCGCGCCTTCCTAAGTACTCCCATATATCATCGTTTATGATTAACCAACTACACTGGCTTCCTCTCTCTGCCCGCATACAATATAAGGTCCTTTCTCTGGTACTCAAATCCAAACTGGGTCTTGCACCGATGTATCTCAGTGATCTCATTCGTTCTCCTCTATCAGCATCTTCTCATCGACCTCTCCGTTCTCTGGACAGGGCTGACTTGTTTGTTCCACGAGCTAGGACCACTATTGATCAAACTCGTTCCTTCACCATCATTGGGCCCTCCTTGTGGAATTCTCTTCCCTCCACTCTGCGTGGGACTCTACTTTCAGGATCGTTATCTACATCTCTCTCTCTTCTTAAGACCTATTTTTTCTCTAGGGGTTATCGCACTGGGAGCGCTACTGAATGGCCTTGGTTGTGAGCGGCGCTATATAAATTCCTAATTACATTAATTACATTACATGTTTGCATGTTTGCATACTATAGATGTGGGACCCGGCGTTGCTCGGGAAATTTATGGTTTTCAACACTACTCTGGGGTACCCAGCGTTGAACGCTAAATTTCGGGTTTTCGGCAACCTTCCACCCCACCCCGCTTCCCCAAAAAGCCAAGCATGACCCGTCCCTGAGGGGCGGGTGTGTGCTGATTGTGGCCTGATACAATTATTGCAGGCTGTCTGTTCTGTTAGTATAGTTAATATTTCTGTGATCTGCGTTCTTGTGAATATTATTGTTTCAACTGCATTATTGTACACTGTAACCGGTTTCGGTTTGTCAACCGGATTGTTACGGAAATTATTATTGGGTGGGAAAGACGTCATGCGGACTGTCGACTCTTCGCCAATGCGGCACATGGCTGATTAAATTTGATTAAAACGCTAATATCTCGGGTTTTAAAGTGAATTGAGAGCTGAAAATAGTCGCGTTGACCTTGAAGTTTGGGTAAGAATCAATTGCAAAAATTTTGGTAAACCGACAATGTTATTTCCGTCTTTTTCCGAGCCTTTTCTTGGACGAAGAATCAAAATACATCCGGACATACGAACATACAAGCGGAGGGACAAACTTTGAGAAATATATTTAAGATTCGCATGTGTATACATGTATTTGTGTCCCTGCTGGTCTGTTTGCATGTCTGAATATCTGTCTTGTTGTCTGTCTGGTTATGTCCGTTCATCTGGCCACACACACACACACACACACACACACGCAGGCACACACACACACACGCACACACACACACACACACACACTAACACACACACACGCACACACACGCACACACACACGCACACGCACACACACACACACACACATTCGCATCGTTTCGTTCACTCTGTGAATCGATAATTATTTATCCGTCTGCATTCGGTTGATAATAATAATTACCGATGAGTTTCCGCGAACATTCCCTGCAGTGAATTCATCGGAATAATAATAATAAAATTATTTCTGTCACAATCCGTCACCCGTCGCTGTCTCTCACTTTCTATGACGACCTCCCGTCGCGATTTCGCTGTTGATTCGTCGGACGGCGAGAAAAAAAACATTCGCGAGAATAATAAATCATCTCGCTGCATGCTCAAGCGCATGCGCAGGTGTCAAGATATAAAGCATCCTCCTTCAAAAAAAGAGAGACTCCCCTGATGGATGCAGTCTCCGCGGGGACTCTGTATAGGAACAATGCTTCCCTCCCATTGAAATAAAATTTCCCCTTTGTGTTTTTTAGAGGTATTGGACAGGAAAAAATTGACAGGTAACTTGAGGAGACAATGTTTATACTAGTAAACGTATAGCATGAAATTGAAGCAACATCACGATAGGATACCTGGTCGCGTATACATGTATGTCATAAAACGCGATGCAGTGGGGGAGATTGCATGTAGGTTATTATTACAGGCTTGTATTGTCACAGAGCTATATATGATTAAGAAAGTGTATACATATTTCACCGATGATAAGTAGAAGAGGTTTCTGAAACGATTCTGCGAGTTGCAATCCATAACTTGCCATATCGGTGATGTATAATTGCTGCTGCCAGATATATATATATATATATATATGTGTGTGTGTGTGTATATATATATAGCGCTACTAATTGGATCGCGGCTATGTTCTTAAGGTTATTCGCTACATTTAATTGCTGCTTAGGATTAGATAGGCAACCTAAAAGGATTCAATAGTTTTGGTAATCCTGAAGATTGAGTGACTGCGTATACAAACCATAGCCTATAGGCCTAGACTTCGATCAAATAGACCGCTGGTGCCAGAGTGATCTCCATTAATAGTTATCCGTGCTAGCGAGTATACACTATAAAATATTCTCGCAATGTATGTATGTGCACTTGTTATAGCGCCCATTCAAGATTTCTACTCAGAAGCGTTATCGACTACAGCGCGAACACTTAATTGGAGTTTAACGCTGAAGTGCTGAGCAATTGCGAATGAAGGACTTGCCCAAGGTCCTACGCAGCGGCTTGGGAGTGGATTCGAACCTGCAGCCCAAGGCAACGAACATACTCACTACACCGCCTCGCCCCACAGTGAATTCAACTTCTTATTTCACCCATTAAACATGTCTAGTTTCCGCTATTATGTCTAAGAACTTACTAGACTGTGTTGTAATTAGACTCATCATCAAGAGATTGTCGTTTTGCGTATAATTACATGCCTGCAGGGGCCAAGTGCGTGCGTGGCCAACAGCCGCTGCAGGTTACTCCTTTGCTTCTGAAGACGTGTTCTGGAACACACTGGTTTGCTATGGCCAATTGCATTTCTACACTTCACACAGGCCAGCGTATACAGAGCGCCTCTAATTATTTTCTTCTTGGAGCGGTACGACGTAAAACTCTAATTAGAATTATTATTCATTGAACCGTCCTGTTATATATTATACACAGTGGTTCAATAAAAAGTAAGCCAAACTGTTCTCATAGAATCTCTAATGGCTGACGATTAATCATACTAACATTTTCGAAATAGACTATTTAGAGAATTGAACATAATATCATGTCATAAATTTGAAGGGATAGAAAGATACGAATCTTTCAATTTCATCTGCCGAAATTTAAATTTACAAGCAATTTTCTTTTGGATTTTGTGACAAAATGCTTCAAACATGAAAATAGGTCTTTAATATTTTTGTGAAGAAACTCTAGGAAGGCCTAGTATGGATGGATTATTTAAATAAAGATGATATTCAAAATGTTTCTTGCACACAAGCCGTGGAAGCGCTGGCACCATTGGGCAGCAGCATCGTCGATAATCCTCTGCTCCAGTACATGTATATCCCACACTACCAACATGCGTTGCTTCAGATCGTTTACATCATTGATTGCTGTCTGGCAGACTCGCTTTTCGCTTTTGCATCACAATCCACACGTTATAGTCGACAAGATTTAATTCTGGACTGTTTGAAAGCCATAATGTGGGATAAATAAAGTCTGGTGTCTCTCCTGTTAGCATTTCGATGGCTTTCCAGGCTTTGTGGGCTGGGGCACTGTCCTGTTGAAAAAAGCAGCTTTCTGGGGCTATAGATTTCTGATGAGAGGTAGAAGATGTGACAGCAGAACGTTGCGATAATAGACTTCGCTAATTTTTACTCCAGGATCAATGAATACCAAATGGGTACTAAGTGTCGAAACCGAAACGAACACCATAACAGGCTTGCTGTTAACTTAAATTTCGGCAGATGAAGTTAAAAGATTCACATCTTTCTATCAGCTCAAATTTGTGACATGATATTGTTGGTTCAATTATCTAAATATTGGGATGATTTGTGTATGATTAATTATCAGGCATTACAAATATATAAAAAACCAGTTTGGCTTACTTTTTATTGAACCACGGTGTAGACTATTCTACAATCGTAAGCCTATACTATACTTCTGAAGCACTCGTGAATAAGCTGGTGCCCTGCACTTGACTTTCGAGCGGCGCTTTAGAAATTTTGAGATTACTATTACGATTACGATAACGATTACGCTACTACATTCTTCTAGGAGGAGGAGGAGAAGGAGGAAGGGTGGGACGAGGAGGAGGAGGATAAAGGCGATGAAAAATGAAAGAAGAAGAGCATTTAAAAATAAGGGGGAGGAGGGAGGGAAGGGGAGGAGGGAGGGAAGAGTGAAATGAGGATGAGAAGGGTAAATGGCTTCGAGATCCGTTTCAATTCCGTCTCTTCCATTTATCCGAATTTAGCGACGATCGCCCACTCATCTCCTTCCATCTTCCTTTTCCCCCTCGCCCATAACTCCAATCCTCTTTCTTCCATCCCTCTCTCTCTCCCTCTCTCTCCCTCCCTCCCTCCTCTCTCTCTCTCCCTTCCTTCCTTCCTTCCGTCCCTCCCTCCCTCTCTCTCCCTCTCTCTCCCTCCCTCCCTCCTCTCTCTCTCTCTCTCTCTCTCCCTCTCTCTCTCTCTCTCTCTCTCTCTCCCTCTCTCTCCCTCCCTCCTCTCTCTCTCTCCCTCTCTCTCCCTCCCTCCCTCCCTCCCTCCCTCCCTCCCTCCCTCCCTCCCTCCCTCCCTCCCTCCCTCCCTCCCTCCCTCCCTCCCTCCCTCCCTCCCTCCCTCCCTCCCTCCCTCCCTCCCTCTCTCCCTCCCTCCCTCCCTCCCTCTCTCTCTCTCTATCGCTCATCCAGCAAACGAAGCAAACAACGAGAATCGCCAGATTGGTTCTGATGCCATCTGCAGCTGCAACAACAACAACAACAACAACAACAACAACAACAACAACAACAACAACAACAACAACAGCAACAACACCAACACCCTTCCACAAATTTTTACACCTCCTGACCTCCATAGCACCTCCCGTCCTCTTCGATAGCAAATACGATGAGAGATGAATACATACATATTATATTATAATATGTTATACACAATCAATAGTTACTTAATATATATTATATATATGTACACACACATATATGTATATATATATGACAATTAGATGCATACGTGGTTTGTAAACAATATGGGCAATTTGGGCATTAGTGTGGTCCTTATTTTAAAATTTTGGGTTTTTCAAAGTCGAACCCTATAAACCTGTTCCAATAGACAAAGTAATAACTCGTGCAAAAATTTAGTCCATTTGCTTAACATTTAGAGGTAGCTCAAGAAGGTTGAATTTATTGGTATATTCCATAGTTGGTTATCAATGAATAAATCAATAAAAAAAATCAGGAAACTTTATTATTGTGATACTTATTTTCATGCTTACGTCCAATCCTCCATAGTTGGACATTGCGCAGATGAATGCTTTTAGCTTAATTAGAATCCAAGAAGATAAAGACTTTTTGATTGCCCAGAGAGAGAAAGGTCGTCGTGGCTGCATGATTTCTGTAGACAGTGTGCTTACAGCAAAGTAACAGCGAGTAGCGAAACGAAACCGGGCAGCAATGAACAGAAAGCTGCTAGCTCATAAACAGAAGGAAACGGCTGATAGGCCTAAGCTTATTACAATGTAGAATCAAATTAGCCCCTAATATTGATGAAAGCAATGACAATTCCAGCACTTCAGGAGAAGACCAAGAAGAGGTTTGTGGACTCACAGCACCTGCAAGCCGCAAAAATAGGGCGCGACTGAACATCATGACACCCAGTTTAGCTGCAGTCCTGGATAGAACGAAACTGAGCGACAGAAAGGCAATATTTGTATTAGCAACAATTGCTCAAAGCCTTGGCCATGATGTCCTGGAGTTAAATGTCAATCGTTCGTCAATCCATAGAGCTAGAGAGCACTATCGAGCGGAAATTGCTTCACAGCTTAAAGAGCAGTTTCAAGGAAATGTCTCACTCGAGGTTCACTGGGATGGCAAACTCCTGAGAGATTTTACTTGGAAAGAACTTGTTGATCGATTGCCAGTAATAGTTGCGGGAGCTGGAGTGAATCAGTTACTTGGTGTTCCCAAATTGACTTCCGGTACAGGTGAAGCTCAGGCCTCCGCTGTAGCCCATTTGATAGAAAACTGGGGCCTTGTTGATCGCATAGCTTCAATGTGTTTTGATACCACTTCCAATAACACAGGAAAAGTAAATGGCGCTTGTGTTCTGCTGGAACATAAACTTGGTAAGAAGCTTTTGCATCTGGCATGTCGGCACCATATAATGGAGTTAGTTCTAGCTGCTGCCTTTCGCGACAGTTTCGGAGTAATCTCAGGGCCAGATGTCGCCATGTTCAAACGTTTCCAGATGAACTGGAGCAATATTGATCAGGCCAAATATGAAACTGGAGCAGATCATGAAGAGATCGCAAGTCTGCTAAAAGATGACAAGGACAGCCTGCTGGCATTTTCTGAAAACCAGCTTCACCAATGTCAGCTAAGAGATTACTATCGAGAATACATAGAGCTTGTGATAATTTTCCTTGGAGGTGTACCACCACGCGCAATATCATTTAGGGCTCCTGGAGCCACACACCATGCTAGGTGGATGGCAAAAGCACTGTAGCCTACTCCTTAAAGATATGGATGTTCCGTTGTCAATTTAAACTTGTCGCTAGAGAAGAGAAGGGACTCAAGAATGTGTGCATCTTCATAGTTCGCATCTATTTCAGAGCCTGGTTCATGGCTTCAAATCCTATTGCATCTTCAAATCATGATCTTAACTTCCTTCAGCTCTTGAACCAGTACGAAACAGTGAACAGATAATAGCCAATGCCACGCAAAAGAAATTTGCTGATCACCTATAGTACCAGAGTGAAGAACTCGTCGGCTTTGCCTTTTTTGAAGCATCAGTGTCTGTTTGAATACAAATGAGCAATGGTAAAGGCAATTAATGGAAAGAAAGGTACAGAAGAACCTGCTAAACGTGCCAAAAATGAAATGAGGAAATGTCAAAACATGCGAATTGAAGACTTCGTGACAACAAATACTATGAATTTCTTCTGCCGGTTTGGCATTTCGGCTGGATTTCTGAATTGCGATCCGGACTTACGGCCACAGCAAGATGATTAAGGATGCCACAAGACTGTTGAACATCTGACGGTTGTCAATGACAATGCTGAAAGAGGTGTTGCCCTCATTGAGGAGTACAACAGCATTATCGCGAAAAAAGAAAATCAAAAAGTTTTTGCTTCAAGTCGTCCAGTAACATCGTCGACTGTTTCCAACTTGCAGAAAAGACTTCTTTATTTCATGATCGTTACCATGCAATTCATAGACAATTGCATGATAGGAACTCTGCTGAAGGACTGTAATCAAGCTTCCCATAGACTCTCTACAAATAAGATGGCTAATTTTGTTACCTGGCTGAAGTTTGCTAAGATGTATATCTAATTTGTAATTTTGTATGTAAAATTCATGGTTTCGCAGAAATCAAGGAAAATTAAGGTCTCGTGAGCTATCTCTAAATGTTAAAATATTCACCTACAATTTGACTGGAGATGATTCTGTACTAATTGGAACCTATCTGAGGGGTTTTATCAAAAGAAATCAAACATTTATTTTTTCCTGTACTGCTAAGAACCACACTATTGGGCATGGATTGTATGCTCAATATACGTCACTCATGCACATGTGCGCACACACCCACACACTCACACACACACACACACACACACACACACACACACGCACATGTGCACACACACACACACGCACCCACACACCCACACACATTCAAATATGTCGATGCTATATGATCGGTCGTATTATTGAATGAAACGGAACGGTGCATGTGCACGGCTATATTGTAGTTTGAGACGAAGATTAAATTAGAAAGGAGCAGAGGTCATTGCATTTGCCAAGATCGATGCATGAAATCTATTGTAAGCTGTTCTAATGTAATCAGATCTACGGTCGTCTAACCTATGGAATCTCGTCTGAATCATCAGATCATCCAAACTAAAACAATTTAATCAAAGCTATAAAATTTTATGATCCAACCTCCTGACCCATTCTAATCTTCTTTAATCTAATCTTCTCTAATCTAATCTATTGTCTAATCTAATCTATAGTCTAAACTGATCTATTCTAACCCCAGCGGAGGCTTCAACTTTCGTTTGTCCTTGTCTATGACTTGCAACGGTATTTCAGTCGGTATGACATTGCGCCGGGTTTTGCTCAGTCTCGGCTTTCAGCGCCGTTATCCGGCTATTAGAGCTGCTGGTGATGAGATGGAGAGACCTGGAGGCAGCGGTTGAACGATCGATGGATGAGATTAGAGCATCATTCACTGGGGGGAGGAGGAGGAGGAGGAGGAGGATGAGGAGGAGGAGGAGGAGGAGGGGCAGGAGGAGTAGGAGGAGGAGCAGGAGGAGGAGGGGCAGGAGGAGGAGGAGGAGGGGCAGGAGGAGGAGGAGGAGGAGCAGGAGGAGGAGGAGCAGGAGGAGGAGGAGGGGCAGGAGGAGGAGGAGGAGCAGGAGGAGGAGGGGCAGGAGGAGGAGGAGGATGAGGAGGAGGAGGAGGGAGGGAGAGGATTCATCCGTCAGCTGCTGAATCTGAGCCGCATCACTGGAAGAAACGGAAACGTTTAACGGATTGTACGAGGAATGGAATCGAACGCAGCATTAAACGAAGTTCACTCGGTGACGAAATAGCAATCACGTGACTATATTTATATATCTCCTTAGTATTATACGCAACACAACCTAATTGAACCCGTGCGCCACTCATTAGTTGTCATGTCTGGTAAGAACGGAGACCAACGTCTCTCTTATATTATGACGAAATATCAGACAAAAAATGCAAGAGCAGACATTGTCTGGTTTCGTCCAAAGGAATGAGATCGATCCGGTCTAAACTCGTTCACGACTAATCACTGCATTCTTCAGAAACCACAGGTAACGAATAATTTTGCACTCAGTGTACAAACACAAATTTCTGCTTGCATGAAATTTCTGCAGCATAATTGGATCTAAATGCACGCATAGGCCTACATAGCTGCATTAATTAATTCATTAATTCATTAATTCATTAATTCATTTATTCATTCATTCATTTATTCATTCATTCATTCATTCATTCATTCGTTCATTCATTCATTCATTCATTCATTCATACATATGCATTGTATATGCATACGTTGTAATGGACACGAATGATATCAACAACTATGCCAGTATAAGTTTCGATTCCAACGCACTTATCTGAGATAATCAAGAAACAATGTTGCAGCAGCTGCTACGATCTTCTGAATCCTGCCACCTTCCTTCCCTTCGCCAAATCCGGCTTAAGATCTTGAGAAGGTCATTCGACTGGAAAACAGATCTTCTGAAACTTAAGACTATCTCTTTCGTATGCCACATGTGACGTGAGCACGGATTTTGATGACGCGATGAATGACGATGCATCTATTTTTGGCAGTAATTGCATTGTATTGCATCGATCAATCTAGAAATATACTTAAAATTCTTCACTGGTTTCCTATCTGCCAACGTTTTGATTTGTGGCTAGCTGCTCTGGTGTATGGCGATGTCGTCAGGACCATGCCCCCAATTTACTTTCGAGCGATATGCTGTCTAACGTCAGATTTCCAAGGACTCGTGCCTTACGCTCCGCGGAAAAAGGAGTTCTCTTGTTTCCCTTTGCTCAATCTGCAACTAGGCCTATATGAAGAATCGAGTTTTCTCTACATGTGGTGGAGGCAGTGGTTTGGAACGGCCTTTCTTGCAGTAAAGCCTATACATCTTTTGGACTCGTATACCAGCATCCGTCTCCATCAAACTTTAAGCTGTTGTCTTTTTCGCACGCTGGATTCGGGAATGCTTCTCAATAGTTTTCTTGAAGTGGCTTGAAAGTCTGGAAAACCAAATCCATTAGTACTCAAACCAGGCTTCGCGTGATGAAATCCTTGGTCTGGTCAGTCGAAACATATATGATTGTGAATCGTGGGTGCTCAAAAAGGCCGAGGAAATGCAGATCCAAAGTTTCGAAAACAAATGTACCCGAAAGCTTTTGCGCATTTCTTGGACGCTCAAGCTTACTACAGAGCAAGTTTATCGGCGTGCCGGAACTTCACCAGAGCTCTTGAGTTCCATCAAGACTTGCAAACTCTCCCATTTCGGTCATGTCATCAGGCTCCCTCAGGATTACGTGGAAAAAGCCATCATGCTGGGTCACGTGGAGGGATATCGACGCAAGGGCAGACCGCGTATTAGCTGGATTGACAACATTCTTTCTTGGTCCCACCTTTCCGGATCTCATCTCCTCACCGCTGCACGCGATAAACGCAGAGAAGAGCCATGGTCCATGCATGAGGCCAACCGTCGCGCATGCGTGCGACGTCGGCGATTGACATGGCATGACATAAATTTCCGAACGAATGAACAAAATTTAAAAATTGTTTTTCACAGTGCACATCAATTAGAGACGCTATACCTGCAGACCGAGGGAACAGAAAGTGTTTTGAGACATCAGAACTTTGCACTTGTGATAAAATAATTATATCAGCCAATAGCGAGGAACGCGTTGATGGAGCGGATTCCAGAGTCCAGGACGAATGAAGGCAAAAGCTCGAGTTTTGACAATTGCAATCCTTGTTCACGAGACAACAAGAAAGGACAGTGAGTCATAGATGAGGTAACATTGGTCTCTGGGGGAGAATAGAGGGTGACCATCGAACACCAACAACTCAATTTGAGCATCCGTTAAATTCGGTGTTCCTCATGGCTTTGTCCTTTGGTCGTGTCACCTTGTCCCTGCGTTGCATGCCGCAGACAACCGACTTGACAAAGATAAAAATTTAATAATCCACTCCCTTGGAGACAAGACGCAATCATCAGCAACGTGCTAATGATGTCCTGCTGCGCGGTATATATCGTCTGTCACATTCGTCCAAGATGCAAAAAACAATCGTTTTTAAAGTTCAAAACTGAAAGTCTTAACTCAAGTCGGCTTATAAGGCTGAACCAGGTAAAAACGGAATTTATGATCGAGCATGCGATAAACGCGAAAGCGGATTAACCAAAAAGTGATGTCGATGAAATTTCCAGCTTGTTGTTCGGGTCCATCTGAACGAGGATAAGGAAGGACATAGACAATTTCCACTTTAAGATCTGCGTCTTCAATTGCATTGCTTAGCCAAATGCCGCTGCGGAGGAGAGTCGTGATGAAAGCAATTTGATCAGTCGACGCTGAAATCTAATTAGAGTTGTCTATATTATCGTCCACCCTTCATTTTGACGCATACGCAATAATATTATTATTTCAACGCTGATGATTGCAACGCTGTTCTTCTTGCAGTCCAGTTTTAACGACGCTGCGAATTATCATTGCTAATCTGACCAAATTCTCATCTCTATGCACCGAGCTGTATTATATGTGAGAGATGCTGCACTGGCTTCCGGTTGAGAGCAAGACTCTCCTCAAGATCCTTTTAACTACGTGATGGCACTCAGGATCATCTTCACTGATATTACTTAATGTCCACTTCACTGAGGGTACTTAAGGTCCTCTTCACTTGTGGCACTTAAGGTCCACTTCACTGATGGTACTAAGGATCCTCTTCGCTGATGAAGAGATGATAGCCGGTGTTGCTCAGAATACATAGAGAGTTCCATGTTCCCGTTTAAAGCCATGGCACACTGCAGCCATCTATATAGATACGTACATGCGAGCGTTGGAATCTCAGAATCGATAGGTCTACACGCATATTGTACTCGTGTATACTTCTCTATGGGAGAAAGTGAGAACTAACAATCATGGTTGCGGTTTGTGAACGTGTAGGCTATACAGTGGCTCGTCGAAATTTGAGATTCTCAAGCTTCCGATAGACGATTGCGGACAGGTCATGCTTGCCAGTTCGCTGGACATGTCTTCTGACACAGTCTCTTATTGAGCATGCAAAGTGCCTAGCTTCTGAATCATTTTCAAGCCAATAGAAGGTCAGTGCAGTGCGTTAGATCTGTTAAATTGTAATGGATATATCTTCCTTGTGATGTTTTTGTTACAAAAGGTGATTGCATGGAAATGATCAAGTTGCCCAGCGTTGAGCTTTAAAAATACGAATTTCAAATTAACGATCAGGAAAATCGCTTTAGGAGTATCCAGAGGAGCTCTCGACTGTAAATCCACAAACGAGAATCAGAAGAATTTATTGGCAGCCAGATGGCGTTGGAAACACAGAAATCAAGGGAATGCTTTTCGACATCAATATCTTTCCCATTAAAAGGGTTTCAATGTTGTTCGGCAACTGTCCATAGGGCACTGTATAAAATACTCATAAGATCGTCCATGCAAACGGGTGCGAAGACCGCACGTTCACAATCCGCAACCATGATTGTTAGTTCTCGCTTTCTCCCATAGAGAAGTATACACGAGTACAATATGCGTGTAGACCTATCGATTCTGAGATTCCAACGCTCGCATGTACGTATCTATATAGATGGAGATTATCCGCGACGCCTTGTATGAAGTGATACAGAAAAATTCCATTAAAGGAATTGACGCGTTAGGGATGACAGCAAATCGTGCTTGTGTTTCAGCCGCTTTGCAGCCAGCTATGGCTATTCAGTCAGACGCTAAATGCCAATATCATACATCATTTTTGTATATTTAGATCTGGACGTTTATTACCTGCATATATCCATATTAATTTTGTAGACACACGAACGCATATGCACGCATACACGCAATTGCTATTTATAACCATTTGATGTTGCTTCTTTTTATAATATATATATATATATATACAATATGTACATAATGACACTTCTTTTACAATATATATATACATTAATACATTATGTACATACTATATATATATATAATATTATGGCTTAGATCTATATTTGCTGAGAGAAGTAAAAACAGGATGAGCACGTGATGGTTCAGCAGATCAAGTCACGTCTGCAATAGCGATTGGGGCATATGTGGCGTTAGTGGTTAAAGCCGGTCGGAGCTTAACGGGGTGCAAATGGCTTTAGGGGCAAAAGCCGGTTTGACGCCTAAGCCTGATTAGATTTCTATTGGCTTATATACTTGCAATAAATACGTGGTATGATAATACACTTTGAAAGATGACCTTAACGCTGCCAAGATATAAAATCTGCTATAAGAGAATCATACAGCCCATATAGAGCTACAAAAGCCGATTCGCTTCAGGCATGTGTGCGATTAAGCATCTATTCTGGTGGTTGACAGTGCATGCTGCACTTTCATCAGAGAAGTTGGAGGTTCAATTCCTATAGTCAGGGTAGAAATTTGTTTCCTGATTTCTTACCTGTCTCCAGGAACGGAAAGAAATTTTATTTTATTTATTTCTCCATTTCAATAGCATCCCTTCAGGCTATCTACTAACATAACATAGCGTAACATGGGTTTTAAGTGGTTCAGAAGACGACGGGTCTGTGTTAGAACTGGGTCGGTGTTATTGAACGGAAAGAAATTTCATTTTATTTATTTCTCCAATTCAATAGCACCCCTTCCAACTATCTACTCAGAGGCGCTCCCGACTCCAGCGCGGACAATACATCGGAGTTTCACGCAGAAGCGCTGAGCAATTGCAAATGAAGGACTTGTTGCTCAAGGTTCCTACGCGGCGACTTGAGGGCGGATTCAAACCTGGAACCATCCGGCTCCAAGGTATCGAACACCACGACTACACCAAAGCGCCCCACAGAAAATCCGCTGATATGAACACACTGATCTTCAACTGTGAACTGTGTGCACGGGAAGTGTTAGACTGCGAATTAGATCTATAACAGGCGGCCTATAATTATTATCATATAGAAATGAGTTGCCTAGTGCCTTTGTATACGAAGAGGCAAAGAAAAAACGAAGCCACTCTCATGTCGTATGCAAATTATGACTGCCTTTTGAAGCCAGCCTAAGGAACTATACTCTTCTTAATACATTCTAAAATTGTGTGCAATCGGAGGTCAATGCTTCAGTTAGCAACAGGGAACCAGTCTGCGGGCTTACAAAGTGCAGAAACAGCGAGGGCGTATACGACTCGGCTTTGCGCCAAGCTAAATAAAACAAAGCATGTATAATTGTATATAGACTTATAAGTGTTGCTTTCCATTTGCACTTCAGACGCGTATATTTTACGAGAGTAGAATGAGATTTTATCGAACAAGGCGCGCAACATTTACTGCGACATCATCAGATTCTACTCCACTTAAGTTAATGCAGCGGCTAAAACGTATGTAATGCAGTAAGAGCTTTATACTGCACCATTATATAAGAACTAATCAGCGGGATTCTGATTCCGCCACGGGTGGATGGATGGAAGAATGGACGGATGGATGGATGGATGGATGGATGGATGGATGGAAAGCAGGAGTGAGGCAAAAAGAACGAGCTGACAGTGAGAGGGAGAGTGGGGCGACGGAAGGCTGGAAAAAGGACGGACTGGTGTGGAAGGGATGGATGGATGGAACGTGATTGGGTGTAAGGACGGATGGACGAATGGATGGAGAGAGGCATGGAGAGAGGCATGGAGAGAGGCATGTAGAGAGGGAGATGAGAGAGGAATTGGTGTATAGCGATGGAAGATTGGTGGAGGGATGATGACGACACATTCGGATGGAGGGAACCATTCACGCTGTAAATGTTCAGATGTTTTATGCAATTCTTGCTTTCGTCGGCTTAAAAGTCGATGCCTCTGTCCAGCAGGGATGATGAGACCGACCGACCGACCGACAGACAGACAGACAGACAGACAGACAGACAGACGGACAGACAGATAGACAGACATACACAAACAGACAGACACACACAGACACACATACAGACAGACATATAGACAGACAGCACAGACATACAGACAGGCAGACAGACGGACAGACAATCAGACAGACAGACAGACACACTCACAGACAAACAGACAGACAGACAGACGGACACACACAGGCATACATACGGACAGACAGACGGACAGACAGATAGACAGCTAGACAGACACATAAAGGTATACATACAGACAGACACACAAACATGCAGACAGACAGATAGGCAGACAGACAGACAAACACACTCACAGACATACATACAGACAGACAGACAGATAGACAGCTAGACAGACACATAAAGGTATACAGACAGACACACAAACATGCAGACATACAGATAGGCAGACAGACAGACAAACACACTCACAGACATACAGGCAGACAGACAGATGGACAGATAATCAGACATGCATAAGGACAGACAGACGGACAGACAGATGGACAGATGCACACAAACAGACAGACACACATACACACTCACAGACATACAGACAGACGTCACAGACAGGCAGACAGTCAGTTGGACAGACATATATACATACAGACATACAGACATACAGACAGACAGACAAACAGACAGATAGACAGACAGACATACAGACAAACAGACAGATAGACAGACAGACATACAGACAGGCAGACAGACAGCCAGGCAGATAGACAGACAGGTAGACAGAGCAACAGACAGACAGACAGACAGATGAAGGAGAAGAGAGATGTCGACGTCATTGCATTAGCTCCGTCTTCTCCGTTCTTCTCAACGAAGATCTTGATTGACAGGTTGCTGCATGGGAAGGAGAGCAGTGCGGTGGTGGTGGCGGCGCTTTAAGCGTTGCAACGCTTTCAGCGCAATTGGTCGAACCCGATTGGACGATGGAAACGATTCTGCTGCTGCTGCTGCTGCTGCTGCAGCTGCTGGAAGAATCGACGATGCTCGTTGTTCTAGATGATTGTTCCGTAGAAGAAATTCTGTGTTCCATCGACGCTGCATAGTCCGATAGGGATTCAGAAATGTTATTCTAACACCATAGCTGACGACATTAGAAATTCTTTAAGCTTATGCTGAAGCGGAAAGTTGAACAGGAAAATTTTTCTGTTAGAATTCGCTTCGAATACATTTAAAAAAATAAAGTTTGTCATTTGATACAGATTTGAATGTGGCTTAAAGTGAATACGAATAAGGACTTTCGAATTGAAATCGACTACGCTATAGATCAGTAATGAGTCTTAGATAGTGATATATATAATTTATATACTCAAACCATCCCTCCAGAGGCTGCCATTGGTGTGAAGTGCTAAACATTTCATTTTCATTTTCTTGGCCTCGGCTTATGAGAACGGGAGGCAAGTTCTTATCCCCGCTGCAACCGATCTTCGCGCGAACAGTGTACAGTGAGTGCACTCATTTCACAGTTCAGGTCGCTAGGTGGTGGTGTATGTGGAGCAAACAGTTCTAAGCATCTCTCTGCCTGGCATTGTTTGATGCCGCGGTCGTTTTAAAATCCAGCTTGTTTAACGCTGAACTGTCGCCATTAATTTAGGGGCTTAAAACTGAGGTAAGTTGGAGTTAATCGAGATAATAATTCTAGAAATTTTAAATAATGCTATGAATGTTACATGTATACCTATATGTTTGTTTGTTTGTTTGTATGCGTACTTGTTATAGCGCCCCTTCAAGCTCTCTTCTACTCAGAGGCGCTCCCGAATGCAGAGCGGACACTGCATCGGAGTTTCACGCCGAAGCGCTGAGCAATTGCGAGTGAAGGACTTGCCCAAGGTCCCTACGCGGTGAGGTGGATTCGAACCTACAACCTTCCGGCTGCAAGGCGACGACGCCACCACTACACCACCGCGCCCCACAATATGTATAGGTATACATGTATATTCTATGTATATCACTTCTAACAGACTTTACAATTGCTTGCATTGTTTGGACGATTTCTTTGAGAGCAACTTTCAAGTCCTTGGCAATGAATGATTCGCTTCTTTTATATAGAACATGCATCTATGTTATTGTAAGCGATTATTTTTCTGTGCACTTATTTGGCGTTTCGTCACGATCTGCCATTTTCGTCGATAAATTATTGACCAATCCCGTTCTCCTATTATGTAAGTGATTTTTATTTGTATAGCGCCTACAATAACTAAGTCAACAATGTTGTGCTTTGGCACAATCAACGCCAAACAATGACCTGATCTGTCTCCCTGCACCTGTCTGTTATTCTATCCCGCTCTCTTTTGTTCTCAGCCCTTTCCTTTGTCTTACCATAATAACGTGCCTTGGCTTCCACTCAGGGCTTTTTTAGCGTGCAGTTGTACACAAAATATGCAGTTTTCAATGGATTTGTGCAGTTTGTAGATGCACTTCTGAGCAGCTAAAACTAGCAAAAAGTCCCAGTCATCCGACTGGAAGTAATTTACCGCAGTGGTTCTCAAAGTGGTGGTCCGCGGACCGGTGCCGGTCCTTGGAGTGTTGATCACCGGTCCTTGGAGAAGAGTTAAAATTAAATTGTAGGCCTAATCATCAATTATTTTTTGGAAATTGTGAAATTATTCGAATTGTTGTTCAAAATGTAATAAAATTTCTGTCTAAAAGTTTACAAATTTGAAATAAATTACCAGTGCCTTATTTTAATTTGCCAAGTGCGCATCAAAGTCTGTCTGGACAGTATTTTTGTAAATAAAAAAGGAGTGAAAGAATCTGACCGCTCGGACACTCTGAGAGAAGAAACCGATAATTCTGAACAGCTTTCCTGTTCAAAGAAACTTCCAAGCTAAAAAAAGAATCGACCATTCGCACGAAAATATGATCCACAATATTTAAAATAGGGTGATATTCTAGTTTCTGCATTTTATTTCGAACAGGCATTTCCATCATTAGTGCATAATTTTAGTAATGTGACATTAGCTATATTTTTCATGTCCACTTTGCCTGCAATTACAAGCTTATTATCTAGTTTGAAACTTTTAGTTTAACCTTTAAAAATGTAGATCTAATCAAATGAGAATTAAATTGAGAAATACAACGCTGTTAGGGATATGTTTTTATTACTGAAACAAATCTCTTTAGAATTATAAATAACCTTATAATAATTTTTTTTTAAATAAGGCTTTGTTTGCAATTATTTGCGCTAGCCATTTTATTTAAGTTAGCGGTCCGTGAGCTTCAGCCCCCAAAATTGCCGGTCCATGGCCTGCAAAAGTTTGAGAACCACTGATTTACCGTGAAGGTATGGGAAGAGAAAGAAGGGGTTTTGCAGTTCTAAAATTTCCTTTAAAATGCCCTGCTTCTACGTTTATAGACCGACTTCTGCCTCTCTACTTTGAACTGTGTACTATATGCATATTATAATAATAATGCAAATTATTATGCATGCATGTAGGCCTATGTTTGTTTGAATACAATGGTCTTCATGCATGAATGTATTTAGACAGAATCTGTCTGTCCGTCTATCTGTCTGTCTGTCAATATGTTTGCATAGTTGTCTGTATGTCTGTCTGTCTGCTCTGTCCTTTTTCATCTCCTCTCTCTCTCTCTCTCTCTCTCTCTCTCTCTCTCTCTCTCTCTCTCTCTCTCTCTCTCTCTCTCTCTCTCTCTCTCTCTCTCTCTCTCTCTCTGAATTTACGTAATCTGTCACACAGCTATCGTCGGGCGATCCTTCTAGTGGGTGTAACGGATGACATGGCAGTTAACCCTCCGTGTGACGAACGGGTGGCATCGATGTCAGACGAGAGGAGATAAAAACGGACGGGAGAAAGAGAGAGAAAAAGAGAGATACAGAGACAGGGAGAGACATGGAGAGAGAGGGAGAAAGACAAAGAAATACAGAGAGAGGGAGAGGGGGAAAGACAGAGATACACAGAGAGAGGCAGAGAGAGGGAGAGAGAGGGAACTCTCATCTTTGAATTATTCATCTCGTCAGCTCCTACACCGACCGTCATTTCCGTAGCGCATCATCAGCGTCGTAAGACCTGCTTTGCATAACACACCAATCAATCGCATGATTAAGAAATGTGCGCTCAACGCTTTTTACGTGATTTTTATATCTTACTTTATTGAGGTTTTCATCTTGGACGTCTCAAATAATCGGAGCGCTCAATACACTAGACTAGGCGATGCTAAATGTCATCATTGTCGTCGTCGTCGTTGTTGTTGCTGCTGCTGCTGTCGTCGTCATCATCCTCATATTGGTCATCATCATCGTCGTCGTCATTGTCATCCTCATCGTCATCGTCATCGTCGTCATCATCATCATCATCATCATCATCATCATCATCATCATCATCATCATCATCATCATCATCATCATCATCATCACACAAATAATTTATTGGACATTAGGTGACGCGCGTTACACTACCCACACTCCACTCAATGTGGGGCGCGGTGGTGTAGTGGTGGCGTCGTTGCCTTGAAGCCGGAAGGTTCGAGGTTCCAATCCACCTCGCCGCGTAAGGACCTTGGGCAAGTCCTTCACTCACAATTGCTCAGCGCTTCGGCGTGAAACTCCGATGCAGTGTCCGCTCTGCATTCGGGAGCGCCTCTGAGTAGAGAGAGCTTGCAGGGGCGCTATAACAAGTGCACATACAAACAAACTCAAATGCATATTTATGTACAATTATTATAATTGCTTACAATGATGGTTTACTTTACTCTAATATGGAAACGAGATCCTTAAATTACGGAAAGCATACATGACCTAATTATTCAGTTCGTCACTTCCGTTGTCCGACATAACCGGCGGTTGACAAACAGGAGGACATGTGCAACACGATGCACTAGTCGTTGTTCTCAAACAACGGTTGCATATTATAGGTGACATGCGATGGGAAACGGTTGTCGGCTTTGGGATTCTTCTTCTGCAAGCGCAAGATTTACAGAGCGTTTAAGAAAGGTGTCAAGGTGTCTCCTCCTCGTCTTCCTCTTCAGATGCGATGGTCTGATTCTCAGCCGTGGCATTGATTTCCTGTCTGAATTGATGAGCGATGCGACACCTTGCGTCCGAGGCCGAAGGTCGCCCATCTGGAATTGCTCCTCTCTGATCTGGGCGTGAAAGAGAAAGAGACACCGACACAGACCGTCAGAAACAGATAGAAGGAGAAAGACAGATCTGGACCGAGAGAAAGAGTGTGACTGACTGAGTGAGTGAGGATGTGTGGGTGAGAGAGAGAGAGAGAGAGAGAGAGAGAGAGAGAGAGAGGGAGAGAGAGAGAGAGAGAGAGAGAGAGAGAACATGAGAAGCTGCTACAGAGAAAGATGGCGAAAAACAGAGCTATAGTCAGAGTTGGAGACAGAGAAAGATGGAAACATACAGATAGAAAGCAACACAGAGGTAAAGAGATACAGAGAAGAGATGCATCGAGAGAACGATAGAGTCACAGAAGCAGACATACAGAAATACAGGCAAAATGACAAAGATACACAAACCCACGTATACAGCGACTTGCAAAGTAAAAATGCGCTATATGAAATGTCCGGACACATTCATACACACAGTAAAGCTAAGCAATGGGAGGAAAAAATTTCAGAAACATACAGTGGGGCAGATGAAGCAAAATAGGTACAGACGGACAAAGACAGAGAGCAGCACAGACAGCGTGTAGGCTGCGCACACATACAAGACAGATTACACAAGATCGAGGCAAAGGTGAAAACCTGCAGCCACTGAACATAGCCTACGTGAAGACATTAATCAAGCGAAATGCAAGAAGACGAAGAGGAAGACATGCAGACATAAAGAAGCATAGAGAAGCATACAGAGAAGCATAGAGAAGCATATAGAAGCATACAAGTGGCGTGGCTGTGGAGCGAACGATCTGTGATGTGTGGACGAATGAGACAAAGTGGCAAAGACATCGAGAACAGGAATTACATCAGAGAGAAAAAAATCATCGTCTGAGTGGAATTTAGATTTTACTACAACGAGTCTGGAAAATCATCAGTCGCACCACGCTGCATACATGTATATCCATGAACGTATGCATACCTCTTTGTCTGCTTCTATCTGCTTCTCTGTCTCACTTCTTGCCCTTCTGCATGCCCGTCTTTCTTTCTATCTACTTTCTATCCTTTCTTACCATATATAATTATATCGTTCTATCCATCTGTATATATCTTTATCCCTGTATAGGTCCATACACACACACACATATATATATCGTTATATCTATCTGCCCTGTATAGTGTATACATGTAAGTTCCTTTCCGCTCGGGCTTCTATTTCTGTCGCACTTTTCCTTCCTGCCTTCCTGGATCCATCTGATTCTCTTTCTGCCTCGATCTTTTCCATCTGCCTATACATGCATGTAAATGCATCACTATGTCTCCATTTATCCTCTCCACGCTTCTTCTCGTCCACCCTCTCCCTGTCTCTGTGTCTCGTCGACCAATTCCGGGCTTCTCTCACTGTAGAATGTAGATGTAGATTTCGCATCCCTCATCACTTCCAAATACGTCCAACAAATGCGTCTTGCAGCCAATGACCGTGGAAACTGAGATAATGGAGAAAAATTGAAAATAGTTACACATTGGGCAGAAGTCGACTGACAAAGAGCAGAAATAATTCAAAATCAGCAGAACTGTATTGGATAAGGACTAACAATGTCGAGCATGCAGCTCAGAGTAACAAACACGATTTATCAACTTCGCTGTGTGGCCGAAGACTGCTCTCTGGCCTGGAGCTAGGTTTAGAGATCGCGATCCACAAATAACGTTACAGACCAATTTTAGTGAGAGGCTGGAAGTCTTTCCAAACACTGAATGGAGGGCAATGCGTCATCCAGTGTACCGTACGTGTGCTATAATAGGGCAGAAAGACGAAGAGACTTGTCATAACACGCTGCCACCCTATATCGCGGAAACACAGAGAACGTCTGATTCTCGTCACAAATTCACCAAAACCCTTCCTGTGAATGATCTGCTGCAAGAAATGGATGCAATGTGAGACATCTAACGCATAATTATAATTAATAGTAAAATGGCATCTATTTGCATTCGTTGAATGTCTATAAAACCAAATTAAAACCGCAAAACTCTGAAAATTGACACTGAGACTGAAAGTAAGGATTTGAAACCTATAATATGACGTAAAACTAATATTAATAGCTAGAACAAAAACAAAACTGAAAATTAAGCCAAAACTTAAATAACCGCGCTGTGACCTATTAATTATCTCGTATAATTATATAAAATTGGAGGAACTAACAGACTGCTTGAAATGGTCGCTACGAGACCAGATTGGAAGGTACGGAGCACATTGTGCCTATTGCAGTGTAATAACGTTGGCTGGAATCTCAACAAGAACCTCGCTAATTGCAGGTATTTAATTGAGTGCCAGACGTTGCATTCTTTCTATTGTTGTGTACAGGGCAGGAGGAGACGGTAGAGGAAGAAGAGGCAAAGGAAGAGACATTGGAAGAAGAGGCAGAGGAGGAGAGGGATTGAAAGACAATGAAGTCGACGGAGGAGAAGGAGGAGGAGTCGAACGACTCGATTCCGTATTACCTGGTTGGGGAGATGAACGTCTTCACGGTGCCAATCAACGGCTACCTGTCGAACGTCGTCGTTCTGGTAACCATGGTAACCAACTGCCTCGTCTGCCTCGTTCTGCTCAAGCGGAACATGCGCAACGCAACGAACGTCATCCTCGTTGCCATGGCGATGTCGACGACCTTGACCGGGATCTGGCCAGTCCCGGGGTACGTCTACTTCTTTGCGATGGGCGGGCACAAGGACTGGGTCCCCTTCAACTGGTGTTTCTTCTACTCCACTCTCACAGAGCATCTGCCAACCGTCTTCCATACGGCATCTATATGGTTGACGGTAGCACTGGCCGTCCAAAGGTACTTCTACGTCTGCCATTCGCAGAGAGCCAAGCGCTGGTGTACCGTGGCGAACTCCGTCAGAGCTGCCGTCATCATCCACGTATTCGCCGTAGCGCTGCACTTCACCCGATTCTTCGAGTACCAGTACTTTCCGGTGGTCGTTCCTTCGAAGGTTGATCCAGCTCGAAACGTAACCGGATGTTATTCGGACTTCAGTCCGTTTGTGGTGCGCCACCAGAACCTCTACTACAGCGTCTACTACTGTCTTCGCGTCGTTCTCATTCATCTGGTTCCCTGCACGGCACTGGTTCTCCTCAACGCCTTGCTCGTCCACACGATGCGTACTGCGCAGGCGCGACGGGAAGTGCTTCTAAAGCTGAACCGGAAGTCGGAGAGTCGCCGCCTGGCGGAGAGTAACTCGACGACGATGATGTTGGTCGCGGTCGTCGGGGTTTTCCTACTCGTGGAATTACCCATGGCCGTTCTATTTATACTTCTCATCGTCGACAACTCCTTCGAGCTGATGTTGCTCGAGCATGACCAGACGAGCATAGCCTCTCTGTTCATCAATCTATTCATACTACTCAGCTATCCCATCAACTTCTTCATCTACTGCGGAATGAGTCGACAGTTTCGGGCGACTTTCAAGGGACTGTTCACGACATCAACCCCTTCGTCGTCCATCAGCGAAAGATCAGAGATGCTGAGACCGGATGGAGCGGAACGTACACAGGCGATCGACACAGAGAAACAAGCTGCAAAGGACGTTGAAACCATTGCTACTATCTGTTAAGCGAAGCGTAAGAACGTAGTTGTAAATGTAATCAGAGACAAAACGGAAATTTGTCCGTTGCTTATGGGGCTAGTGATTTGGGGTCGCCCTGGTTCAATCAGAAGCGGAATGTGGGATTTCTTGAAGTCAATGGTGAAACAATGAAGAGTGCTGCAGTGCGTGTGTAGAGTTGTGTGCTTGTTCGTGTAATTAGTTTTTGTTCCTTGCTTAATTAATTAACCCTCAGGCTACCAAGCTTTTAGCGACATCGACAACCAAGGGTGGGTCGCTGCCACCCCTGGATTTGTGTTTCATTTGCGATATCATATCTTGCAATACAGCAATTGATTCAGCATTCCTTTGTGACAAAAATGTATAGTTATTATTTTCAAAATACATGTATGTGTGAATGCACCTCGAAACTAGGCCTATATAATTTTGAACACGGGAACCTGTCCATTCTGCACAACATTTACTGGTCGCATCAGCAAATAAAAGATGATGTGTGATTTGAAAATTATCAAATATATGTGTGTATAGGCCTACAACAATATTTTATATGTAACGAAGACTATAATGTGCAACAGTACAAACTAGTTTTAGGTACAAACTAAATGGATCGTCATGTAGATTTATCAACAATCAACATGGAACAAGAAATTGGGTAAAATTGTTCCAGGCATTCAGATGCGTCCGTGATGCTTGCAGTAATTGCAAGTTATACTCTTAAGGTTGCTAAGCGAAAGCTAACTACAAACCGTTTGTTTGCACAGTTCACATCACTGCAATGGGATTACTTTGTCAGCATTGTGCTTCGACTGTTTATAGCCCTACCCATACCCAACCGATACACGTTCGCACTTTGCTAACAGCAGCTGCAATGTATTGGGGCAAGCTTCCAACTGTTCCATTGTTTAGCATGAACTGCAATGCTCTGATGCAAAGTTTTCATCACTGTTACCGTCACTAATGTTATCATTTCTCAATTCATCTTCAACATCTGTTTCAACTAATAGATCTACGATTTCTTTATCTGCTGACAAACGTTTATGGAGAAATATTGGTTTACGTTGTGAGGCAGACATCATCCATTTTCACACATCTTTATTTATTATGATCACGTCCAGTTTTAAAAACACGAATATTAGCAAGCATACAAAAGATAGCCATTCATTCCCTCTAAAGAATGGCATAGTTTATTTTTCTTCCAGAAAGAATCTTGGATACAATATGATATTGTCAATAAACCAAGAAGGGGTGGATATCACCCACCCTATGGTACCTCGGTTATTTGGTGATATACCTTTTTTAAGGTTTGGGATACCATCGCGATTTTTACCTATATGTGTGCAAATGGACTCAAAGGGCTACTTTTAAAAAATTAATATGAAGCAAGTTTGCGAAGCAGAAAAAAATATAGGGCGTTGGTAACAACACCTTGAAAGCCGGAGTGCTAAAGAGAATTTTCTTTTGAAATCTCTCTAAACAATCAAATCTCAGTTATGCCTTAAGTGCTGAATCGTGTTATCTCAACTTAATTTAGTCATTCTTTACTTTTGTATTATCTTAGCCCCATTCACTGCTGTCTTAATGTAATTTAATTTGATCTTGAAGTGTCCTGTGCAGCATAAAATAAAGGTGATATTGAAGTAATTAAATTGGACTACATATATTATTCTAATCGTTATTTGACTCTATATCTCATCTCAGTCTTATCCCGATCTTATCTCACAAAATTCTCACTTTCTCATTCTCATTTCCATCTATTTCACATATTATGTCTCCTAGCCATCCTCACCTCAATTCATCTAAATAATATCTCAATCCAATTCGTCAAAGAGAATCGAATAAACTGAGATCGCGGACTACTTTCAAGGATGCAGGTATACACCTGGCATTGAACTCACGACCTGGTGAACGCGGTTCTGCCGTCAGCTCGCATGAGTGATTTATGTACCATTTGCCTTTATTCAAGGGCAGCAGCAGATTGACACGCATCAGTCATTTCCTGATGAAACCACTGAACTGAATCTGTCGTCAGAGAAATGCTTCGAGAACGCTTGATGACATTAGAGTATTAGACATCATATTTAAAGGCACCATAATATCATAACGAATCTGTTTCAGTGCATTAATTCATTCATTATTGGAAGGCGTTCAATGAATGTCTAAAGACAAACCTGAATAAAAATTTATTGCCAATAGAATTCTGTTCGTCTATAATTAATAATTATAGTCGCAATTATCAGCTTGTTGGAATTACATGTAGATAGACTATCAATCCCACTCACTCTGTCACAGGACCACGCAGAGGAAACTAGAAGTCTCATTCGCCTAGCCTACGTGTGTATATATGTGATCCTCGTGTTCATCCCACCAACATGTATAGTCCTCGTATTCTGATTCGTATTCATCTTCGACACTCTAATCTTCTTCCTATACTCCTCCACACTTCTCCACATTCTTCTCATAACATAGTTTACGCGATAGATCTACTGACCGAAGTCGGTTGTTCAAGACAAAAAAGACATTTCGTTCAAGACAGTTTCCAAAAAAGCAGACTGACTCCAGGACCAAAACCAATTTTAAGACCAAGATGTCACAGTATATATCTTGAAGTCAGATGCAGATTCAACCACGGCAGTTGCAGGCTAACTCAATGCCAAAAAGAATGGGATCAGCGATTGACAGAGAAGGTATACATGGACCACTAATGCTCCACGCGATCACCTGTTGGCCCACGAGCTGCTTCTCTCATTCGGGTAACTGGTGGAAGATCTCCTGTGACTGCATGCATCTGCAGGTCTGGGATTATGTCTCTCAGACCATGCAGAGGAACGGATCGCAATCAGATTGAGGCTTGGTCTTCACTCCCGATATAGAGAGTCGATGATAGAGGGCTGTATATATGGACTGGTCTGCAGAGGAGGCAGCAGAAGACAACAACAAAGACACAGAATGCTTAATGATGTCATCTGGAAAGCTAATGGAAAAGTGGAAATCCCTAAGCACTCAAAGAACCCACAAGAGTAGACGGAAAGCACCCAGTCGTAATCGTAATTGTAATCGTAATTGTAATATCCAAATTTCTATAGCGCCACCTGATTATTCACGCGCACTTATTCAGTCGGTAGCGCACTCATCCATGTCTGGCATGGGATATGACAGCACCCAACACCCACGCCACGTTCCGTCTTCTATATAATACATCCATCGGAACTGCTGAAGCCGTCGAACGCGCAGGCAGAGTCCATGAAGATGAAGAATTCTGCCGCCACTAAAATCTCGGCTTTTCTGGCGGTCGCCATGGAGACCGGCGGCGGCGCTTGATGCTGCAGAGGATGGCAGCAGTTCAGATCTGAATTGGGAAGATGGATGAATGACGCGACCTATATATATATGATCCAAGGGATAAATCATTCCTGATAAAGTGGATCTCGGTAGCTCTTCAACGTGGGAATGCCATCTGCCTCTCCGAAACATTGCCACCGCTCCCTGAACTGTGTTGAGATTACATGCAGCTCTTAGCTTTGGCTTCCTTATTGATACAATAGTAGCAGAGACAATAGACTCTATAAAAAAATGAATCATCAACAATAATGATAGTGATAAGAAGTAATAATAGTAATGATGCTGATGCTGATACTACTACTACTGCTGCTGCTGCTGCTGCTGCTGCTGCTGCTGCTGTTGCTACTGCTACTACTACTACTACTACTACTACTACTACTAGGCTACTACTACTACTACTACTACTACTACTACTACTACTACTACTACTACTACTACTACTACTACTACTACTACTACTACTACTACTACTAGTAGTAGTAGTAGTAGTAGTAGTAGTAGTAGTAGTAGTAGTAGTAGTGGTAGTAGTAGTAGTACTACTACTACTACTACTACTAATAATAATAATAGTAATAATAATAATAATAACTGCACACGCTTTCTGCAGCACTTTTCCCATCGGTGAAGACTAGCCATTTCAAATCATCGCTCCCTTGAATTTTTTATAAATCCCGAAGGATCATTGATACCTATGGTAAATTAAATAACGATACTGACCATAATATCAATATTAATAATTATTATTATTATGACTATTGTTATTACTATTACTACTATTCGCGAATTACATGCTACTATCTAGTGTATGTGTGAGCACTCGCTACGGCGTCCCTTCAAGAATAGCCTATACTACTCAGAGGCGTTCCCGACTACTGCGCGGACACTATGGGCGTAGTTTGGTTCTGTTCTTGGAGGGGTTAAATTTGTCAGGCTGAGACTCAATCGGCGACGAAAAATATTTTCTCGGCCCAAAAAGTTGATGACCTTTTTTAGTCATTCGTAGGTTTCACGTTCGTGAACAGAACCATTTCCCCCGAAAAAATGTCTGAGTCTGGGCCTTCTTGGGGGGAGGCTAAGCCCGAGAAAAGATACCGGTACCATTTACACGGTATAAAGTGACTCTTGGTGGGGTTTAGCCCCCCAGCCCCTTATAAACTCCGCCCATGGCGGACACTGAATCGGAGTTTCACGCCGATGCGAAAAAGCAATTGCGAGTGAATGACTTGCTCCGCAGGGTCCCTACGTGGCGGCTTGAAGCGGATTCGAGCCCGCAACCTTCCGGCTCCAAGTCACCAGACAAACCCCCTAGACCACCGCGCCTCAAGCATCAATCGTTGGCGCTAAAACATTTGTGAGTGAAGGACTTCACAACAGCCGTCTCAGATACACACATAATTATGTTATGCTCTATATATTCATAGAAAGTAAGCATATTGATTAGCTGTCAGAAGTCGGTCCACGAGAGAGAAACAGAGAGACTGAGAGACTAAGAGGCAGAGAAACAGAGATACAGACATAAAGACAGACAGTGAGAGAGAGAGACAGGCAGAGACAGACAGAGAGACAGAGAGAGTCAGAGAGACAGAGAGAGACAGAGATAGAGACAGAGAGAGACAGAGACAAACAGACAGAGAGAGAGAGAGAGAGAGAGAGAGAGAGAGAGAGAGAGAGAGCGAGAGAGAGAGAGAGAGAGAGAGAGAGAGAGAGAGAGAGAGAGAGAGAGAGAGAGAGAGAGAGCAGTAAATAAAGATCGTCTGCTAGACGCCTGTAGACAACTGGTTGGAACCGGTACAACTTCTGAAGATACAATATGTCATGCACAATGTTGTACATGATGCATCTTGAAGAAAGTCCGCATCAATCACTATACTTAACGACATCCTCAAATGAGTTGAGCTATGACGGGCTCGTGACATCCAAGTATAGTGTAGTACGAGTGAATTTTAGGTTCTCATCTTCACTTTTGAAGTTTTGATTGAAACGATTGAGTCTGATTGAAATGAGTGAAAAGGTAGAGTAGGCCAGAAACGAACCTGTTGCAAATTTGATATTATGATTGAGGCCTGTGCGACAAAATCTCTCGTCTGCGTTGTTTGTGTTTCTGATTAGCTGTCTGGATAGACAATGTAATGTTGACCAAGCGCCCTGCTTGTTCGAACGCGCTTTGCGTAAACCATTTAAAATCGATTTCAAGTGTTTTAACCGCGAGTAGGCCTCTGTCTTGCGAGACTGTCACCCTCTTTGCTGACTCAATTCACCTTCGTCACTTCGTGCACTCCATTGCGTGTAGACTTTTCACTTCTGCCGAGGTCTTGAGGTTGCCGAAGAGATACTTTGAAAAACAACGGCTAACTGAGACTGTATACCCACCGATGGTAAACAAAACAACGATGACTGCTAATTCGTCAAACTGCACTTGCAATGGTCGGTTCATGATTTCATGATGGTCCCTTGATTTTGAGTTGACGTGCAGCCAACTCAGATTCGTGTTTAAAACAATCATGGCTGATTTTTGGGCCAGAAATTTCGTAACGAGACGAGACGTGATCTCTTGAAGTGAAGATGATCTTGCATAAAATTATAAAGACGGCTCGATTATGGGTCGGGTGTTGAAGCAAGTGAACGTCGCAGAAAGCTTTAGAATCGGACGCAAAACGCACCACCGAGTCATTACGAGCAGATGCAGAAATGAGCGTGAATCGAACTATGCCGTTCTCAAAAAGGGCGAAGAGTCCAAACGATGTAAAAGAACAAGGTAGGACTCCAGCCATAGATTTAAATAATAGCCCGGCGTAAGTAATTCAGTGTAGGCCTAATTCTGATCTGGCGGCAAAACTAGTGGTCCGGCCGCCGAGTTGTTAAAGCGTTGACTTTATGATAAGTAGAGTAGTAGACTCATATTTGTTGGAACTTACCAGCAGATATCTGTGTACGGGGACCATGGATGAATCCTTAGACCCAACTTACAATTGGGTCTTGCGCCGAAACATCTCGGGGATCTAATTCGTTTTTCTTTTTCAACGTCTTCTCATCGTTCTCTCCGATCTCGAGACTTACTTGATTTCTTTGTCTCACGAGTTAGGATTAGGCCTACTATTGGCAAAGCTCGATCGTTTGTCATCTTTGGCAATCCTTGTGAAATGCCTTCTCTCCATGCACTTATCATGGAACTCACCTTTCTGGATCGCTGCCTTCATCTTTCTCTAATTAAAACTTATTTCTTCTCTCAGAGTTTTCGCAACTAATGCACTACTGAATGTGAACGGCGCTTATAGATATCACAAATTGCATAACAATTGCTTTTTCCTGAAGGAGCGCTATATAAATGTCCGAATGAATGAATGAATGAATGAATGAATTGCTCAATGCCGTTGATGTTTGTACCGTCGATGTTTGGAAATAGTACAAGAGAACACGTAGCTATAAATAAATAATAGAACTGTGTTGAAACTTACCTAAGATTCTGAAAACTGGATCTCGTAGCTGGCGATTGCGGTCATCAATGTTTACACGAACGCATGAAGTCGGGAACTACAATAGATCGATCGGTCGATTGGTCAACAGATCCATAGACGAATTGATTGACTGACCGAATGAATGACTGAGTACTGACCGAATGAATGACTGACCGAATGACTGACCGAATGAATGACTGACCGAATGAATGACTGACCGAATGATTGACCGAATGAATGACTGACCGAATGAATGACTGACCGAATGAATGAATGACCGAATGAATGACTGACCGAATGACTGCCCGAATGAATGAATGACCGAATGAATGACTGACCGAATGAATGAATGACCGAATGAATGACTGACCGAATGAATGAATGACCGAATGAATGACTGACCGAATGACTGACCGAATGACTGACCGAATGAATGACAGACCGATCTAACTATCTATTAACTGACTCACTGAACAGAGCAGAATATAAAAGATTTAATTTAAATCGAAAGCAATCGAATAAATTTTAACAATTCTGATGACCAACTGACGACATCCATGAATTTTAATTTAAATTGAACTAATGTCGTGTGCTCCAGGGATTCAGAGACAGACGAGTGACAGCAGTTCAGTGTTCAAGGACAGCAGTTCAGTGTTCAAGGACAGCGAAGAAAAGGGGGACCTGAAGGTGGCCGGCATCAAGACGAGCCTCACTCTGGTCGTCAACGATGATCAAAACGAGGCAGTTCGTCGACAGAAGAAGAAACCAACTGGGCAAGACATATATTAGATTATTCTAACGTGGCAATCGTATCGTATTGTTGTTCTGCTAGTGGGTCATTTCTGGTTTTCCCGCGCTAGCACATCAACTATTGGCATCGTCGAGCATTCTCGATTGCTGGTCTGTCCACTTGGAATCGTAATCGTAAACTCGAAATTTCTAAAGCGCCACTCGAAAGCCAAGCGCGGGGCACCAGCTTATTCACGAGCGCTGCGTTGAGTTAGAAGGGTTGTCCGTGAGAGTAGTCCGTGGTGGTCCGGGTCGAGTTACCATAAGATCAGGATCAAATGCGTTGAGTTAGAAGGGTTGTCCGTGAGAGTAGTCCGTGGTGGCCAGGGTCGAAATTCCATAGGATCAGAGGGGCGGAACAGCTATTAAGGCGGGTGTCGTTTGGGCCGGGAATTGGAAGGTGGAGGATCAGATGAGACAGGGTAAGAGTTCGTGAAAAGGAGTGTCTTGAGTTTTGAATGAAAAGCCCGAGGTGTGATGGATAGAGGAGCCTGAGGAAGGTGATGGTGTGTGATTAGTAATGATGGCGGATAGACTGAAAAGGATCGGAATTCAGGAGGCAGTTCATTCCAAAGGCGTGGTGCTGAGATGGATATGGCTCGGTTGGAGAACTTGAGATGACTTGTGACCGGCGGTCGAGAAAGTGTAAGGCAGGCGGATGATCGGGTAGAACGGGTAGGTTGGATGGTGAAGAGTTCGCGAAGATAACTTGGCTGAGAGCATTGCAAGGAGTTGTAGGTTAAGGAGAGAACTTTGAAGTGGATTCGCTCTGGGATTTTCAACCAGTGAAGTGATTTGAGGATGGGGGTGATGTGATGATGTCTGGGTGTTCTGGTGACGGCTCTAGCTAGAGAATTTTGAATGAGTTGGAGGCGCTTAAGTTGTGAGGAGTCAAGGCTTAAGAACAGAGAGTTGCAATAGTCAAGTTTTGAGTGGACGATGGACGTCGCAATGGTAGAGGCAGTTTTGAAATCGAGCATGGGTCGGATGCGACGGAGGTCCCGGATGTGCATGAAGCAGGAACGCGATAGGTTGGAGATGTGGTTAGAGAAGGAGAGATGCGAATCAAACATTACACCAAGATTGCGGACAGGAGCATCAGAAGTAAAGGTAAGAGACGAAGAGTTAGTCGATAGGTGTATTGAAGGGTCTGGGATTTTCTTGATTTGGTCAGGAAGTCCAAGAATGATGAACTCTGTTTTGGAGGGGTTGAGGCAGAGGAGGTTGGAAGACATCCATTTAGAGATTAGATTGACCACATTGAGAAGTTGAGCAATGGATGTGGAAAAAGAGCCTGGGGAGAAGGAAATGAAGAGTTGAGTGTCGTCTGCGTAGAGATGGTGGTCAACAGACGAGGATTTTATGAGATGGCTTAAAGGAGTGGTGTAGAGAATGAAGAGCAACGGACCAAGGACGGAGCCTTGTGGAACGCCACAAGATAGTGGAAGGGGTTGTGAACAGTGACTGGAGGCTTTAACAGAGAAGGATCTGGAAGAGAGATATGACTGGAACCAAAGTAGAGCAGTGCCAGAGACGCCAAAAGAAGAAGAGAGACGGTTAAGAAGAAGATTGTGATCGATGGTGTCGAATGCAGCGGAGATGTCGAGGAGGCAGAGGCAGGAGACTTGTTGATGACTGACGGCAGAAACCAGTTTATTATACAGAGAGACAAGTAGAGTTTCTGTGGAGTGATGTTTAGTGAAGCCTGATTGGTGGGGGTTGAGGAGTGAGTTGGAGGAGAGGTAATCGTTTAGCCGGGAAAGGACAATTCGTTCGGTTAATTTAGATAGAAAAGAAAGGTTGGAGATGGGTCGGTAATTTGATAGGTTTTCCTTGTCAAGATTTGCTTTTTTCAGAAGAGGAGTGACGAGAGATTGCTTGAAGACCATTGGGAAATTGCCAGTGGAGAGTGAAAGATTGATAATTTTTGTGATTATAGGAATGAGGACGGAAGCGCAGTCTTTTAGGAGAGCAGTTGGGATAGGATCCAATTCACACTGTTTGCTTGGAAGAGAATTTAACAGGAGTGACACTTCAGCTTCAGAGGCAAGGTTGAGAATTGGAAGCGATGACTGAGAGACAGGAGGAGTAGGATTTGGAAACGGAGATGCATCGGTGTTGGAGGATTGTGAATCAAGGAGGGACTGCAGTGTGAAGCGAAGGGAGGAGACTTTATCCGAGAAGAATGAACAGAATGTATCGGCCATAGAGGGGGCTGGAATGGAGCTTGGCAGTGGAGAGGGAGATTTGCGATGAAGGAGAGAGTTGACAGCTCTCCAGAGATGGCGAGGGTTGGAGGAGCTGGAGTGAATAAGGGAGGAGTAATATTTCCTTTTTGTAGCAGTGATGAGTGCGTGATATCTGTTTGTGGCTGATTTTAGGTTTGAGAGGGCTTTTGTTTTGGATAGAGAGTCAGTGGCGTCCTTGTAGATGTGCTGAAGTCGCCTACGGAAGGTTTTGAAAGCTTGGAGGTAGGAAGTGAACCAGGGGTTATTGGCATGTGAGCTGGGTTTGGTGATGAGTGGTGCGTGAATGTCAAGGAGGTCGGAAAGAGTGGAGTTGTAGCAGGACAGAAGGTCATCAAGGGAGGAAGGAGGATTAAGAACAAGTTGAGAACTGCGAATATCTTTAATGAAGGCCTGGGAGTCAATGGACCCTAAGCGACGGAAAGAATGAGTGGAAGGAGGAGGCCGAGCAAAGGGTTTAATTTCAAGGTCAGCCATGATAAGGTAGTGGTCAGTTATGTTGAGAATAGAGTGCGATAGCTTGGGAGATAAAAGGGAGGTGTTGGCAGTTATGACAAGGTCGAGAGTGTGATTTTTGATGTGGGTCTGGAAGTTGACGTGTTGGACGAGATTGACTGATGAGAGGAGGTTCAGAAAGTCAGTTGCATGAGAGTTAGATGGATCGTCAACATGGACGTTGAAATCGCCAGTGAGTAAGAATTCGTTGGGAGTAGTGGCAGCAACTGAGAGGAGAGAGCTAAATTCATCAAGAAAGACTGAGTTTTTAGAGGAGTACTTAGACGAGGTAGGAGGACGATAGATGTTGAAAACTGTGAGTAGGTCTGAGGAAAGTCGAAGTGTTGTGGACGAACATTCGAAAGAACTGAAGACGTGGCGAGAGGAGTTTAGGACGACAGCCGGCTCACGAACCAGGAAGGCAGTGCCGCCACCAGATATTTTTGAGGATTTAGAGGAGGCGGTTATTCGAGGGAAACTTTGAAGAGAGTAGCCAGGTGGTATGCAATCAGCAATGTGGGCGTTTGAAGAGGTAGAGGATAGCCAGGTTTCTTGGAGAGCAATGAGATCCGGTGGACGGGAGCCGGAAGCAAGGTCAGTGAGGGAAGTAGAGTTGTTTTCGTTTAGTAGGGACCGGATGTTGAGAGAGTAAAGTAGAAAGTTCTTGCTTGAGAGTCTGGTTGCATTGTGTGAGATATTTGCGCTGGAGTGAGATGAAGATGATGGCCCAGGATTAACAGAAATGTCACCACATAAGAGGAGAAGAAGGAAGGACGGGCAAAGTTTCTGAGGTCTAGTATTCAAGCGATGCGGTGTGATGAAATATGAGAGCGGAATGACTGAGAGGTGACGATATTCAGCCGTTGCAGTTTGGCAGGCATGGCGTGGGTGAGGGGAGTAGGAAGCATTGTCTGTAAGGCAGCGAGGGCAGAGGAGGAGGAAGAGGAGAAGGAGCGTTAATGAGTGCATTGGAGCGTAGAACGAAGATGATTGGTCGGAGTAATGGCAGCGGGTTTGAAAAGATTTGAAACAAAGGGTTTCAGACAAAAGTCTATATTTCAGAAATTAGATAATTTAAGAAGATATGAAAAAAAGGAACGGACTCACCGGATTTATGAAGAGTGTTATGTAGAAAAGCAGGATTGTCGTTGTAAAGAAGACGAAGAAAGGAAGGAAAATGTAGATTCAGTCTCCGAGCGCTGTGCCTAGCTGGTTACCCCACGTGACCCCAAAGCCTGGAATGGAGATCTGCGTTGGAGATGCGGCTATACAGGGCCGTGTTTAACATAGGTCCATTCGGTGCGGTGCACCGAATGCCCTGAGGCCTGAGCCGAGAGTTTTGTTGCTATTTAATTTAGCCAAATGTCTAATGCGAGTGCAGCGAGTCTCAGTGTTACTTAGGCCTAAATATTTTGTAAAATAAGCAAGTGTAAGAAAACATTGATTAAAAGTGTAGGCCTACCGGTAGCTACTATAAAAGCCCTATAGGATGATATACATTTCTTTATGAATATATTCTTATTTACACGTGGCAGTAGCTTTTGGAAACCAACGGTCGCTCGAACGACACTATGCCTCTGCGGTAACACTTTGCACCGACACTCGAAGAACCTTAAACACGGCCCTGCGGCTATACACTCTAGAAATAATGCCAATTATCTTAGCAAGTTGCTGAAACCTAATTTGTATTGCCGTGGTTGGCCTGGGAGCGCCTCTAAGTGGGATATCTTGATGAGACACTATACACATTTTTAAAATAAATGAATGAACGAATAAGACCGTATAGCAATGTTGGGGTGTGCAATTCAACGCACGCCTATCATATTAATAAATGAAGACTGTCCTTAGTTTAGACATCCTTTCCTCATTCCTCCTCTCCCTACATTACAATTAGTCAATTACGATTACTACCACTACCACCATTATCCCGACAAACCCTTCTACCTAGACTGGGAAATGAGACTGACCCAGCCCCTTGACCACACATGACCCGATCCCAATTGCCTCGCCATTTTCGTTTTCAGTTAGGCTGCCACGACTCAGTTCTGCCGCACATTAAAATAATGCGAAACAGATAATTGTCTGATTTCTGATTTTCAGATTCCAGAATGTGTTCTGGTTTCTTATTTTGTCCTCTATAGAACCGACTATTCCAAGTTGCTGAGCAGTTTATATGGAATCGCTTTGATTCTCATCGGATTTCTATTTCCAGTCATCGATGCACTGAGCGACAAATGGCTCCAACTGGAGTACACGACGGTCAGTATTATATATATATACATTATATATAAAACTAGCTGTACCCGGCCACGCGTTGTTGTGGCTGAAAAGACCGTGCAACTCTCCCTCCATACCTCCCTTCCCTGCCTCGCTCTCTCCCTCTGTCCCTCCCTACCGCCATTCCCTCCCACTCTCTCCTTCCCCCTCCTTCCCCCTCCCGTCCCTCCCTTCCCCTAACCCTCCCTTCTTCCCCTCCCTCCCCCTCCCTCCTTCTCCTCCCTCCCCTTCCCCTCCCTCCCCCTCCCCTACCCCTCCCCTCCTCCTCCTCCTCCCCCTCCCCTTCCCCATTCCCCTCCCGCTCCCCCTTCCCCTCTCTTTCCCCCTCCCCTCCCATCTCCCTCCCCGTCGCTCCCCCTCTCCCTCCCTCCCTCCCCTCCGTCCCTCCCCTTCCGCCATCCATCTCCTCCCTCTCTCCGTCTGTCCGCTCCCTCCCCTCCTTCTTCCTCCCTCACTCCTCCCTTCCCGACAGCTAAAACCCGTCCGCTAGAACGTTGTGTGAAAATTTGAAAGCAATCTTTCAAAGGTTTGTCATTGGTGACCCAGTTAAAATGGGCGGAATCCATATATATCGACAGTTAAATATATGCGCTATATAAACATGCTGTCGACAGCGCGCGCGAATGTTGCGACCTGTGACCCAGTTAAAATAAACATGCTCTGGACAGCGCGCGCGAATGTTGCGACCTCTTTCCCAGGTTTGTGATTGGTGACCCAGTTAAAATCTTTGGACGGTTGAAATGAAAGTGGGTCGAATCCATATTATATCTACAGCGCTATCGACAGCGCATGCGCAAGATGGCGAACGTCTGCGTGAGAGTTAAAATGTATAAACGTGTCAGCTCGAGGAGTAAGTTGTGTTTTTTTTGGTCTAAGAGATTTGTTTCTTTCCAATATCGTCGTATCCGGTAGGTATGCAGCACATTATTTAATCACCTAAAGCTGGAATTCAACGTGGTCAGTAGGCTGCTACACCTGCTTTGTCCCGTTAGTATTTGGCTATCGATGGTGGAAGGGATTGAGCTGGATTGAGCTGTGTATCGTTATCATGACATCTTGTCGTCGTCGTTGTCATTTTCTTGATTCTTAATTGCTTGCCAAATAAAATGATTCGTTTTGTCTCAACAGCAGCAGCATCATCATCATCATCATCATCATCATCATCATCATCATCATCATCATCATCATCATCATCATCATCATCATCATCATCATCATCATCATCATCATCATCATCATCATCATCATCATCATCATCATCATCATCATCATCATCATCATCATCATCATCATCATCATCATCATCATCATCATCATCATCGCCATCGCCATCGCCATCGCCATCGTCATCGTCATCATCATCATCATCATCATCGTCGTCGTCGTCGTCATCATCATCGTCATGACAGTCATCATTATCATCATACTCGCTGTCATCATTTTAGTCGTAATCGTAATTGTGATCATGACGACAACGATCCAATGACGTCACTGTTGTTTCCAGGCTTTCACCGTCTACATCTACAGCGTGGCGACGATCTTCCTCATCTATCTTCAGATTCATCTGCTACGCTCCAATCATCACCACAAGCATCATACCACAACCAAGAACACCACTCATCCTCAGCTTCCCTCTCCCCCTATCCCCTCTCCTCCTCCACCCATTCCTCCCTCGATAACAACAACAACGGTGAACACAGAAGAGGTAGACCCTGTGCCCTCCCCAACCACCCCAACCGAACCCACCGATCCCAATGGAACGAAACCAAAGAAATACTTGAGCAGCCACTCCCGCACGGCTAGTGAAAGCGAAACGCCCCGCACGGAAACAACAACAAAGCAACGGAAACACCGGGCAAAACACCGGAACCTGTCGGCCATGGTCCGCTACAGCAGCACGACGAATGTCAACTCGAGGGCTGCAGCAGTGGACCATGACCTGGGTGCCAACGCAATGGAATCACCGTCTCGCTTGGCTGATCTGGAGTCGGATCAGTTCGGAGAGAAGGTGGAGGAAGAGTTTGAGGTGTGGATTGATATGTCGAAACTGGGTAGCATCTTCAGTCACGAGGGATCGAGTTTCTATCTTCGCCTGGGATCGCTGTGTAAGTTCACCTGCTACAACAGATCCAAAGTTGTTTCATTGTAGTTTCGTGTTTAATAAGAGCGCTTTGTCAAAGACAAAGGTGATAGCATCGCCTTTATTTCTAATCCAAGATTCCAACAGGCATTGACAGACCGGGGCGGATACAGAAATTTCCGAAGGGGGTCAAACATTTTTTCTTGGGTCGGACAATTGTTTACCTTTTTTTGTTTTTATAGTTATTTGGTCGAAATGTCGGGAAAGAAAAGATACTTTTTCTAAAAAAATATATCATTTTCTCTGCCAGAATAGCCGATGACCTTTTTTAGTCAACTGTTTTTATGGCGCCCTATGGGCTGCAGTGTCACATTATAACAATAATAATAAATTAATGATAATGATAATAGTGACAATGATAATGATTATAATAATTTTGCTGATGTTGTAGTCTTTGGAATCGGTCATCTGATCTACGTTTGTCTGGAGCTGGAGAACAGCAGCTACACGCGACCAGGCTGCACCGGAAGTACCTTCTGGTGGACCTACATCTTCCACCTCGTCTTCATCGTTGTCCAGACGTTCTTTCTCTTCAAAAACCAGACGGTACTAATTATGCAGAAGTCGACTTTTCTAATTGCCTTGCAGCAGTTGGAAAGAATTGGAGAAGGTTGACGAGGAGATGGAGGAGGAAGTGAAAAGGAGGAGGCAATGAGGAGGAATGGGAGGAGTGAGGAAGCAGAGGAAGAGGAGGAGGGCGTTGAGGAAGTGGAGGAAGAGACAGAGAAAGGAAAGGCAAGAGGAAGAGGTAGGGGAGGAAGGATTTGGGGAAGAAGTGACAGAGACTAAAAAAGACGAGGAGAGGGTTGGAATAATTAGGAAAGGGAAAAAGAAACGCAGAATCTTGGTAGGAATCACAGGGACGACCATCTGATAAGTTCTGTTTATCCCTGCACGTTGTAAATCGCTTGGCAATTTCTCGCCTTTCTTCTCTGATATTCCCAGCTATGCACACGGTGCAAGTCAGCATACTGAGCATAATCTACTCATTCTGCAATGGATAGGAACTCAGGGAGACGAGTGTAGTAGTTACCTAAAACATCTCTTTATATGATGGTATCCGAACTAAGTATCACTGTTCTTATGATGATGATGATGATGATGATGATGATGATGATGATGATGATGATGATGATGATGATGACGACGACGATGACGACGATGATGACGATGAATACGATGGAGTTAACGATGTCTACGTAGACGACGACGACGACGACGACGGCAATGTACAGTAATTGATGTTTTTGTTCTCTTACCACCCGCCCACCTTGGTCAGGTGCACATCCACGATCTGAAGTGGGTCGCTCGTTTCGGTGCTGCTCATCTGACAGCGACGAACATCTGCGTCTGGCTTCGGACTCTCGTCAACGAAATCATGCAGGAGTTCAAGCACCTCAATGAACATGCTCATGGTCACCACGACACCGTCCACAACAACATAACAACAACAACGGCGGGTTCTCTCCCTCACCATCGCATCGCTGAACGGGCAGCCCAAGGTATATCACCCACTCAACCTCCTCCCCCCATACTGATAGCTTACTGCGGTCAGTGCTGTGTGCGGCTATAAGCTCAAGCATGATCGTGAATGAATATACAGGGTGCGCCAAAAAAAGTAATCCCCTACGCTTTTCAGCCCATATCTTGGCCAAACATAAGAATTTTTAAATGAAACTTTACAGTCTTAAAGGCAATTCATATTTACGCACAATGGTCAAATTGTAAAAGAATAATTCAAACACAACAAAACTTATACCACTTTTAGTGAGGCCACCCACCGTTTTTGACGATTAAAAAGCGTAACGCAGCAATAAGTAACAAAAACGTGATTTTATCAAGTCATATCTCAAATAACTGTTTGGAACTGAACTTGATAGCGATTCACAACTTGTGTTCAATGTCCCCACCACCAGTGCCAAACTTCTTTTGAGTCTCTTTGCAAAGTTCTTGATGGACCTGTTGATTAATCTGACAGATTTCTTATTTACCAAACTGATTGTCATCTTGCTAAGTGACTTCTCAGTGACGTGCAGCTACGCTGGTACCCTGTTTCTTTTTTAAAAAGTAAAAATAATGATCATCTGACATTATCAAAGCCTATTTGATAACAATTATTTGAGATGTGACTTAATAAAATCGTGTTTTTGCTACTTTTTGCTGCGTTACATCTTTGAATCGTCAAAAAACGGTGGGTGGCCTCACTAAAAGTAGTATAACTTTTGTTCTGTTTGAAATATTTCGATGAAATCTGGCCATCTTATGCAGATATGAATTGTCTTTAAGCCTCTAAAATTTCATTTCGATATTCTTACTTCTGGCCAAGATAATGGCCAGAATAATAAAATTCGTTTTATGTTGCTTTTTGTTGCGTGACGTTTTTGAATCGTCAAAAAACGGTGGGTGGCTTCACTAGAAGTGATATAACTTTTGTTCTGTTTCACATATGGCGATGAAATTTGGCTATTGTACGTAGATATGAATTACCTTCAAACCCGTAAAACTGGATTTGAAAAATTCCTATTTTTGGCCAAGATATTGACAAAAATCCGTAGGGGATTACTTTTTTTGGCGCACCCTGTACATGTATAGTCTGCTGCTGTTGACCGTGATGTGGTAGAAATGAACAGAATAAATTATATTAATTATTAATTACTGTGATTTTAACACAGGACAAAGATTAGCGTTTATGTTGCTAACAACAACGTATAGGATGCATGAAATAAGTATATTGGGAGCAGTGGTGTTGCATATACACTGATTCACACTGTAAAACTGGAAATGCTAGCACCAATCAGCGCCTGCAGGGAGACATGCAGATTGTACACTGTGTACAGGCACGTAGCGCCAGTGATCAATGCTGGTCCGTAATATCTGTGCTACGGCTGAAGTTCTACCGTCCCGCTACCAAGTCAGAATCCACGGCGTTCAAAGCGAGGAGACAGAGCATGTTGCTGCTTTGCCAATCGGTGATGATGATGATGTCGTTTCTGTCGTTGTTGATGATGACGATGATGACGATGACGACGACGACGACGATGATGATGAAGATGATGATGATGATGATGATTATTATGATGATGATGATGATGATGATGATGATGATGATGATGATGATGATGATGATGATGATGATGATGATGATGATGATAACAACGAGAATAGGATTGCTTGAAGGTTAAAGTGGCTGTGGACTCAGTGGAGGGTGGAATCGAAGACTGTGCGAAATTCCAGAGTATAATACCTGGAAAGTAGAGAGCATGTCCCTGTCTAGGTCCTATAACTCTTTGTTTCATCCAGTGATAATTAATTATATAAAATTGATTAGCATTGTACGTTTCTTTATGATACTGTTTTTAATCCGTTGATCGAATGTCTTTGACATTAATGTAGAAGGGGATTGTCCGTACTATCGAGGCATTCTCCAGTACGCCTCCATCTACCTATTCCCGTTCGTGCTGGAGTACAGCCTCATCGCCATGGGAACTACGGTCATCATCTACATCTCCATTGACGACCAGACTAAGGACGACGTCGTTCGAGGTCTGACGAACTTCTTCAAGGTCCAGGCGGTCGATCTATCGGACGTCGAGAATGCCGACCAGTCAGCCGGAAAGGACGACGACTCGGAAGCGCACCATGGTCACGGTCCGTCGGTTCTCTTGAAGTCTCATCGCGGTCTGTTCGCTGGGATCCTGCTGCTCGTCTGCTGCGCTGTCAGTATCACGCTCTTCTTCTTCGCCATGGACAACCAGCTGAACATGCCGAAGGCCGAGCTGATCTATTTGATATCCGACGTTCTCCTTCACGCCATCCTTCTCGTCGCTGCTGTCGCTGCAACCGTCCGCATCCATCGTCTGTCGTTCATCGCGAAACCCATCTCCGTCGATGATCTGCTGCTGTATCTTTCCATGGTTGGAACTCTCGTCCTCGAGATATCCGTTGCCATAGCGGCAGGAAATGCTGTTGTGAGCAGCGTCGGTGACGCCAGGAGTCTCTCCCTGGAGGGTCTGCGGTTGGCGGGAGCAGTGATCGGTTCCGTACAGACGATGGTTCAGGTAATCAGAGTCTGTGTGTGTAAGGTTTATAAAGAGATAGGTAGCACATTAGTTTTGTTTGCACACAAACATACACTCGGTTTGTCTGTTTGTCTGTCTGTCTGCCTGTCTCTCTCTGTCTCTCCCTCCCTTCCTCTCTCTCTCTGTCTCTGTCTCTGTCACTGTCTCTGCCAGCATGTCTGTCTGTCTGTCTGTATGTCTGCCTGTCTGTCTGTCTGTCTGTCTGTCTGTCTGTCTGTCTGTCTGTCTGTCTGTCTGCCTGTCTCTCTCATATGATTCACTTGAGCGTAGTCAACGATAAGACGCCAAGCTTATCTTTAAATTTATGCTTCTTAATCCAATCTATTTTCAAATCCTGCTCGCGTGATGTTAAGTGATCTACCATATTCTAAGTCGTTTCCTACATTCCCTCTGGGTTTGTTCCGTACGGGTTGTCTATAGGTGGTAGGTTTAAGAGTTCAGTCATATCGTGTGATTGGGAAGGTCGTTGATCTCGCTATCTTCCTTTCTTTCATGTAGTGGCCGATTACATGTCTTTCGAATGGTGCAGAAATGCTTGTCTTCGAAGGCATGCGCAGCGTGTCAAAAAGATATTATAATTTGTGGTGTGGGCCTATGCCGCTCGGACCAAGCTATCGGGCTAAGGGGTTAGCAGAATCCGTATGAGGCAACACATTTCATTACATGTCAAACCTATACCGTTATAATATCTGTTAACTTTAGCGGTTAGTTCAACTATGATTTATGTGAACATGCCTTTGTTTTCAACCACAATTATATCTCCGATTACACTTACAGTCTTATATATCACATTTCCACATAATATTTACAAGTCTACATTTACGCTGACACCCATACGTTGCACTTCCGACAGGTGATCCTGATCATGAGTGGAATGAGGCGCTATCCGTCGAAGGCGGCCCACGTGAAGGACATGCCAGGGCGTGGACTCCTAACGTTCCTCGTGGTTGGAAACGTGTCCGTCTGGATCTTCCGTACGATGCAGGCCAAGGAGTTGAGTCTCCAAGGAACTCAAAGCGCCTTCTACGGCGACCGACCCTGGCTTCTTCTCATGAACGTCAACCTACCACTCCTCCTCTTCTACCGCTTCCATTCGAGCGTCTGTCTCGCTGATGTCTGGGCCATCGCCTACACACCGCTCCACCAGAAGGTCCCGCCGCCACCGGAAGCGATCCAGCAGGACGGAACCACCTCTCCAAGGGGAGATCCGAGATCCAGTCGCCTTCTACGGTCCATCTCGGTTCAACAGCTGCCCGGTCCAGTCCCGGAGATCAGGCTGAGCCGTCCTGCTGCTGCTGGAGAAGAAGGAATGGACAACAAGAGCTTCCAACTGGATGGAGTCAGCCACGTCAGCTCAGTTTCGTCTCTTGCCTCAGAGAATTTCTAGACTTGTGCCGCTGCTGCTGACACCTGGCGAATGGATCGTCCACAGTATTCGTAGATTTATGTAGTGCATTTTGTGCAGTGACGTCTGTCAATGGGGAGGACACGTGGGGCGTGGAGAACGATCTTCCACGGATGCCGGAAGTGGGGTTTGATGTTCTGGACACACAACGATGGGGTGGTTGTTGATTTCCGATAATTTAGTGACCCGCAATTCGAAAATTAATTATGCATTTGAGGATTTCATAATTTAATAACTTCTCATGTAAGTTTTTAGCCTGTATAGTTACTTTGGCCATGGATCATGCTGACGTTAATTATTAATTTCCAGCTCTGGGTGACTTCCCTTACATAAAAGTCGGCCAGAGTTAGCGGTTTATTCTCCAATAATTTCTGGTGAGGCGGGATTGGAGGCCTGGTTCGACGCAACTGCCGTCATGTCGTCATACAGCCTCCGTCAAGCCTGTCAGCGAATATAAGAGAATGCGCGAGAAGTGACATTTATTTGGTATCATCATCTCCTTTATTCTCCTGTTAGGCCTACGACAAGAAGGCTACCACTCACGCAACCTTAGTTGTGCGTTTCGTGCCAGTAGCCTACCAAGCCTATGACTGAGGATGGCGATACTGACCATCGTATATAAAGTGTTCTTAAACCGAGGCTTCTTGTCTTTTCTGAATTACTTAGGCACTCCACAATGCACAACTAACTCATTTGTTTCTAGCTGAGGCTAAATGATTAACCGAAATTTCGGTTTCTCCGGCCATATTGCCCCAATTTCGGGTTTCTGCTTCACACATAGAGGTCTACCCCGGACATCAGTGACTGCAGAATCCACCTTATAGGCCTAATGCGGCGTATGTCTGTCTTAAGAGCCACGTTTTAAAATAAGCAGGTCATTTTTAATAGTAAAAACACCGTCCGCACAGAAGATTACATCCTAACCCTTTGCTAAGCATTAAGTTCCTTTCTCTGCGGATTAACTGCTCTACTTACAAGTAATGTGCATGTCTCATAATTGGATGAGTGGAAACGGAACAGTATAGTTCCGTTCGACTGAAGTGTCCAGCAAATATCGATAATTATTGACTTTATGTCAATAGGAAGAAGAAGGAATGTGCTTACATGAAAAGCAGATGAACGGAGCAGATGAAGGATGAGAAGAAGCAAAACAGACTCATAATAATAATATTCTAATTGTTGCAGTGGAAATTAAAGTCAAATTAATTGGGCAGAGCACAAAAACGTTAAACCAGTGGTCCCCAACCCGTGGCCCGCGGGCCCACAAAAGTGGCCCTCCAGGCAGTGGCGGCGCCAGAATTTCAGTTTGGGGGGGCTGAAGTCTCGTGGAGGAAATTAAACATTCTCATCCACCGAAATTTCTGACGACCTTTTTTTAGTTACGGTATCGGCCAAAATTCGTCGAATTTCAATGTAAAAAAGACGCGGATGGCCCTTTTAAGGGGCTTAGCCTTTGATAGGGGGGGGGCTTAGCCCCCATAGCCCCCTAGCGCCGCCACTGCATCTAGGACAATAAATAGCCCTCTTCTCTTAAAGAATTAACAAAAATATATGAAAAAATTGACAATTTGGACAGGATAGCGCATATAATTATTTTCTATTCCAAATTATTTTATTTTGGCGTCTATAAATAACATCAAACAGTATATTTTGATTCAATTGTAACAATTTTACATGCTTTTAGTTAATTATATTTTAGCCTTGTGGTCCTCTGATGACCTTCAACTACAGTCAAAAAGGTGGGCTAAAGTGATGGAGTCTGGAGAAATAGAGCTAGAGACCAAAAAGTATAAAGATTTTGCAACATGCACGAAAGACTAAAAGATGTGGATTAAGAAGTTAATTAGTAGTAAAAGCATTGCTCGCTCAAGATTTATACGATGCACATTAAAAGTGAAGTCGTCGGAACTATAGCTAATTTTACAGTGAAACAAAATCTACAATCTTCACTGAGTCACAAGATGGCGTTAACTGCTTGGAATCGTTAATTGTAGAATGACATGGTTTAAGACAAAATAATAATAACACTCGCCAATAGCGTGAAGTCTCTAATGCTTTTGTGGTCTGAATAGATTCATAAACTCCAATTGAGTCTGAGACATACTCCCAGAAGATCAAGAAAACGCATATTTGCCAAAATAAAGCAAGCCAGGAGTTGAATACATAGGCCCTATAATCAGTTTGAAAACTTCTCTTCATTCGTGACATGACTGGCTCACTTACGTTTGTCAATAGGACAAAGCCAAGAGTCTAGAATCTAAATGCCTTGTGTATTCGAATAACAATTCCATAGGCCCATGTAAGTGGGAATAGGCTTACAGTACTCCTATAACAGTAATTTGCATTGTATTGTATCGATACATTTATATAGCGCCTCTTACAGTGTACACGAATCAGAGGCGCTCCCAGGGCCAGAAACCAAGAGAGAAACTGGTATTGAGCCGACAGCAATAAACCATCATTATGAGTAATTATATTTATACATAAGTAGCCTACATGTATACATAACGTGGCACGCTGATAGCGTACACAGCCTAACCAACACGTAATTGTTGTTACAGCAGGAACCCCCATGACCAGCGCAAAGTCGGACGCATAATTATGCTGTTGTGGGTCGCTCCCTCTGCTCTGTCGGCGTTGTGAAACTTTACCACAAACATAATTACTCATAATGATGGTTTATTATAGATGGAAATTAGGTCATTAAAATTGCAGGTTTTCCGAAAAGTGCCTGCGACTGAATTCATCGCTTTTGTTGTCATTAAGTTGATGATCAGGAGGGAGTGCAACATGATGTAGGCCTACCAGACTTTGTTCCTGAAACAGCGTTTGTAGAGTTAAAGGTTGTCGGCTTTGGGATTTTCTGGCGCAAGATTTACAGTTCGTTGCAGGTAGGGCGTATCCTGTCGAGATGTGCATTTGTAATCATTTTAACCCTTAACCAGTCTAACCCTCCGTCAAAGGGGCAATTCCACGGAAAATGGACATAGAAGTCCAAAAATTTTTTGGGGAATTTTGTTAATATAAAGGTATCATTTTAAAGCTAAGAGACCCTAGTGTTCAAAATAATAATTAGAATCAATAATCTTTGGTGAGATGACCGTCAGCCAGCTTACATTTGATGTCGACATGGTCTGCGCAATTCTGTTACAGAAATATTAAAAGGTTTGTTTTTTAAGTAATGGCAACAATTGGTTGATTTTATCAAACAAGCTACATCAGTTGGATGGAAGTTCCACTTGGTAAGTATTTTCAAGTAAAATTTTGAACAATTAATAACAGTTCATTTTTTTGACTTCAGAAGTTTGGGGTGTACTTTTCAATGTTACGTCAGTGACAAAAAATTAAGACTTTTTAGAATATAACCAAAAGTAGCAAAGCAAAAATTCTGAAAATTTTTAAACTTCTGATGCAACATATTAGCAATACAACTAAATAGTTGAAATTTTGTTTTAATTTAAGAAAAATGTTTAAACTGTGTCACTGACGTAACATTCATGTTGTCCCTTACGTAACAATATACGTCAGTGATAGCAAGAAACTTGTTTAAATTCGGTAAATACTAGTAAAAATGCACTTATAAATCCAGTAATTGACATCCTAGCTTCGACTTGAAGTAAGCCCTCATTATAATCATCATCATCATCCTCCCCTCCTCCTCCTCCTCATCATTATCATCAATTTTTCATCATCACAGTAAACCAAACTAGTGATTTGCTTTTGCACACAGGGTGAGACACGCTACAAAAAACTGGGACTGAGCTAACATGAATGCGTCACATGAAGAAGTAGCTAAAGTAAGGTGGCCATCATGCAGAAGAATGCTGAGTAGCAACAATAATGGCAACTAGTGGGACAAAAACAGAAAGAAATCTACAAAATGTACAATGCACAGCCTGTGTCAACATTATGGTTAAAATGTCGTCACCCCAACTGAATCAGATCATGCAGCAACTTCAAGAGTTTCTTATCTGCTCAGTAATATATAGGAAAAGCAGTTATTCGACAAAAGAAAATCTTTTAAAAGTACTCCAAAGAAAGTTGCTCTCATGAACTTCTTAACAACAAACTTTGGCATAGCATTGCAGATAAAAAGTACATAAAGATGTATAGGTTAATGGACAGAAAGTGATATTGTTTCATATGAGCTGCTGGGAAAGAAGAACTATGCAATATTTATAAAGATGAATGGCACATGTGATAGTGTATAAAATAAAACATTGATGATGACACTAATGGGGGCATACGTTCGAGATCAAAAGTCTGCAGTCAATGATTGGAACATGAAAATTTGCTTCATTGAGTCCAAAACATGTTGTTTCAGTGAGTGTAAAAGATCATAATGTATGTTGCTTCAAGCGTCGGGTTGATTTGAAAAAGTTGCCTTCTACACTACCAGACAGCAATCGAGCTACCGATTCAGGCAGTCCATGAGCTGCTATCTTGGAGTGCCAACTTATGGAAATGCAAAGGCATTTGTGAATCTGAAGTCAATAATGGTAAACAGAAGGGCTTCTTCACTCTCAGTGAACACATTGCAGTATCCAACAACACTGGATAATTTTTAAAGCATTCCTGCATACTTGTGAACCATGACTAGTAAATTTAATGCAATTAATGCTTGTCTTTTCAGAAGCGTTACGTCAGTGACATTTCAATGTTACGTCAGTGACATTTAGGCACCATTGAAATAAATACATAAATGACAGCTGGATAAAAATTTTAACTTTCTATGTATGCCACAACCTGTACTAATAATTTTAAAAACATTAATAAAATTTTTGCAGTCATATTTCAGAAGATTGTGATACGAACTTGAGTTACAATAATTTTGATGTCAGAATGTGTTACGTCAGTGACGATGCACAAAAACTGTTTTTAAAAATACCCATAAATATTTCCTGCCAAGTCTTTTTTGGCTTTTAAGAAGGATTATATAGTTAAATAATTTGGCATAACTTTTTTGGCAAAGCAGTGATATCATAGTGTGCTAGAATTAAAAACGTTGACAAATTTCTCTCTGAATGTTACGTCAGTGACGGTGGAATTGCCCAAAGTTGAAGGATGATGCGAATCCTAGCGAACATGGTCAAAGTCTGCTCTCTGATCCAAGGTGAATAGAAAAAGACCGAGAGAAACAGGTAGGAAGTGGAAGACATATCCTAATTATTTGGGCAGAAAGCGAGAGAGAGAGACAGACAGAGAGACAGACAGACAGAGAGAAAAACAAACAGAGAGAGACATAGACATACACAGACACAGATACAGACACAGAGAGACAGCCAGACAGAGAGACAGACAGACAGACAGAGAGAAAAACAGACAGAGAGAGACATAGACATACACAGACACAGATACAGACACAGAGACAAAGAGACAGAGACAGAGAGACAGAGAGACAGCGAGTGACACAGAAAGAAGCAGAGAGAAATAGAGCGAAAGAGACAGGGAAAGACAGAGAGAGAGACAGGGAGACACAGTGAGAAGCAGTTAAACAGAATGATAAAGAAAACACAGCTACGTAGAAAGACTGTGACAGACAGCAAGGCAGTATTAGTGGGCACAGAAAACTGAAAAGAGCGAGACAGAGAATGAGAGTAGGAGACATTGGGGAAAAACGAGACAGAAAAGTGAGACATCAAGAGAGACACACACACAGAGACACACAGACAGACAGAAGCGGAGAAAGAGAGAGAGAGTGTGTGTGTGTGTGTGCGTGTGTGTGTTTGTCAGAGACTCAGAGACAGTCAAGACAGAGAAATATAGAAACAGAGAAATGGAAGCAACAAAGAAAACAAGCAAAGACACCTGGCGTCGGAAAAAGATGAAGCATAGATAAACCTGAATAAAACTCTTTATTGAAGCACCTGACACTTATATATTGAGTGACTGGGTGTCCTGATCATACATGACCTAAAGGTAAACATAGAATGGAAAAACATAAAGTAAAAGGTATAGTGCGATATATAATAGGAAATGACAAAAAGACCGAAGCGCAGTAACAATGGGTAGCGCCTTGTGCAAATGCACATTGCACACAACTATAAACGACCATCTACAATGAAGGAGTTGCCACGGGACTTAGACAAAGATTTAGTGGATCATCTGAAAATGCCAAATACCTGAGCTGAGAGGGAAGCACGTGGGACCGGAGAAGAGACAGGTGACGTAGCAAGTAGTGCAAACGATCTGCGATTTGGAGGGATGAGACGGAGTATCGACAACCAGTTACCAGAGCATGCAGCAATTACGTCAACGAAATCGTCAGTGCAGAATTTCGAACAACACGTATGGAAATTTTCTGTCGACCGTTGCCATTCTCCCCAACATCTTTATCTGCTTCCTTGCCTTCCATCACAATCTCTGTCTCACTTAAGTCCTTCCGTCTGCCTTTTTCTCTCTAATTCCTTTCCTTACCCTCCTTATCGCTCTAACCAATTGTCGATCATGATCCCAGCAGTCTTCCTTTATCCCAATGGGGGGGGGTTCCTTTTGTCTCTACAAATTGCCTAGCATAATCATAGGCCTATATCTGATTCTCCCAAGGCTCCAATGCAATCACACAATCTCCGTGCATCTGTTTTTCTGTGTTCCACTGTTGGCGGTCCATTGGCTGCCTGTGAACCTCCGAATCGTTGTCGTAATTTACAAAGCATCTCTCTAAAGATTCGGAGGATCATTTTCGTCTGCCATCTTTCTTCGCCTGTCTCCTCAGTGACGGGAACATCTAGAAAAGAGATCAATAATAATTGAAACGAATAACTGGCTCGTCAAGCATGAACCGAGATGTAGACGACAGAAATGAGTCAAAATCATATACAGCACAGATACCGACACAGAATTGATTATCTGTGCTGGGCGAAAATAGTAACTCGAACCCTGGGCTAAATACATTAGGCCACTCCATGAAGAATGTTGCGTAATCGAAGTACTCCACTCAACAAATGGGACGAGACACTTCTGGTGCTGCGAAAATACGACGGGTCCGACTTGTCCAAGTATCGTAGCGAGCTCCATGTTTCAAAGTCTTTGTAGATTTTGTGATTGTTGAATATGATAGACAAACGGCCATATTGTGAGGCGCGGTGATGTTGTATACTATAGGGTAGTTCGCTGCCTTGCAGCCGGAGGGTTGCAGACTCGAATACACCTCAAGTCGCCTCGTCGAGACATTGGGCAAGTCCTTCACTCGCGAGTGCTCAGCGTCTCGGCGTGAAACTCCGACTCAGCCTGTGCGCTGTAGTCGGGAGCACTTCTGAGTAGTTATCTTGAAGGGGTGCTTTAACAAGCGCACATGCATAAATGCATACATACATGCATACCTATGCAGCGCAGTGGTGTAGTGGTGTCGTCGTTGCCTTGGACCCAGAGGTTCCAGGTTCAAATCCACCTCAGGCCACCACGTAGGGGTCTTGAGCAAGTCCTTCACTCGCAATTATTGCTCGGGCGCTTCGGCGTGAAACTCCGACGCACTTTCCGCGTTGTAGTCGGGAACGCCTCTGAGTAAAGAGCTTGACGAGGCGCTATGGAAATGGATAAATAAATAAAATAAACATGTTTGGAATGGTATTGTGTTGTGTTGTATTGTATTGTATTGTATCTATATTATCTACTGCATCTATTGTAGGTTTTCTGTTGGTGACAACAGACAAGTTGCAGAGATAGAGTTTGAAGAGTTACAGAAATAAAAGAAAAAAATGTCGACCAAGGAAGAGTCCAATTGCCTGAACCCATATCTCATTCATATATGGGACATCTTCACGGTGCCAATCAACGGCTACCTGTCGAACGTCGTCGTTCTGGTAACCATGGTAACCAACTGCTTCGTCTGCCTCGTTCTTCTCAAACAGAGCATGCGCAGCGCAACGAACGTTATCCTTGTTGCCATGGCGATGTCGACGACCTTGAGCGGAATGTGGCGAGTTCCGGGAGACGTTTACTTCTTCACGCTGGACGGGTACAAGGACTGGGTGCCCTACAATTGGTGCTTCTTCTACTACAATCTCGCAAGGCATCTGCCAACCGTCTTCCATACGGCGTCTGTCTGGTTGACGGTAGCACTGGCCGTCCAGAGGTACTTCTACGTCTGCCATTCGCAGAGAACCAAGCGCTGGTGTACCGTGGCCAACTCCGTCAGAGCTGCCGTCATCATCCATGTCTTCGCCGCAGCGCTGCACTTCACCCGATTCTTCGAGCGCCTGTGTTTCCCGGTGGTCGTTCCTTCGAAGGTGGATCCAGCTCGAAACGTAAACGGATGCTGTCTGAAGTACAATCTGTTTGCCGAACGAGACCCAGGCCTTTACTTCATCATCTACAGCTGCATTGAAGTCGTTCTTGTTCAACTGGTTCCCTTCACGGCGTTAGTTCTTCTCAGCGCTCTTCTCATCCACACGATGTGCACTGCGCATGTGCGACGGGAAGTGCTTCTCAGCCAAGAGTCAGAGAGTCGCCGCCTGGCGGAGAGTGACTCAACGACGACCATGATGCTTGTCGCTATCGTCGGGGTTTTCCTACTCGTGGAATTGCCCTTGACTGTGGTATATATACTTTTCATTGTCGACTACAACTCTCATTTGATGGTGCTTGACTATGATCAGGCGATCATCGCTCTTCACTTCATCGACCTCTTCATACTACTCAGCTATCCGACTTATTTCTTCATCTATACTGCGGAATGAGTCGACAGTTTCGGGCGACTTTCAAGGGACTGTTCACGACATCAACCCCTTCGTCGTCCATCAGCGAAAGTTCAGAGATGCTGAGACCGGATGGAGCGGAACGTACACAGGAGATCGACACAGAGAACACATTTTCCAAGAACGCTGAAACTGTTGCTTAGTGCAATCTACTAGTCGTATAACGGTAGCTGTAAATGATTGTGAGCTGAGGCGCGGCAGAGAATTAATTCTCTGCAGCTTTAGGGGCTGATGACCTCAGGTCATCCTTGGTAAATGATAAGAGTCAGAAATGGTATTTCTAGAACGTGTGGGACAAAAACGATGAAGAATTCCGTATCTTTGGAACTTTGTTAGTTCGTGTATACCTATGGTTACCTATACATGTACAATGCTTGTAATTGATTTTTGTTTCTCCAGCGCTTAATTAAAGAAAATGTATCTTGAAAATCTCTGTTTCTCTGTTTAACTTCTCTCAGGTGAATATAATTTATGTATTTTGCCTGACGTTGTCTCTCGTATCCAGTTTCATGAAATTTTGTCTTTTGTTCAACTTAGTATAATCCTATACCTATATGTCCTACGGTCGTGATTATAGGTTAGAGTTCAAGTTGCATCTACATTGCCTTATTCCGACACGATTCGACATATGCAACTCGGTAATTCACGGTCTCCCTCACTGTACCATACTTCCTCTAACTAGAATACAGAATCAAACTGCAAGACTATAGCTGTGTTAGACTCTCTTATACCAATGCCACATCACACCTGCTCCTTGTTCTTTACACTGTCTGTGAGCGTATTCGCTTCAAGTTAGCAGTCCTCAGATACAAAGCATGCACAGATCATCTGCCATCCTACATATCTTCTATGGTCACACCTTGCAACTGTGTCATATTTTTATGAGATGTCTTCGGAAATGTTTCAAATAAAATAAAATAAGCGAATGAACGCTTTAATACATGCCTTGCCATGCGAGGGATCTGAGGCGACATGTGCGAACCAGGGATTTCTGTCGAGTGGACAACTCACACAGTGTTGTTACATGTCCTGCAAAGGTAAAGACCGTGCGTAGTATATAACCTATGACCTATAATGTACAATATTATTGTTCATACTGTGATAACGATCTGTTTAACTAGCACCATATATTTGAATAATAATACGAATGTTGTACTTACATGTCGATGAGCGGAAACGGAACAGGAGGCTCATTCGACTGGAGTGTCGAGAAAATTTCCATATTGACTCTTTGTATACAGAGCGATGAAGGAATGTCCTTACAGGAAAGCAGATGAAAAGAGCGGATGTAGGTCTTGTAGGATAAGAAGTAGCAAAACAGACTCATAATAATAATTATTTGAATTGCAGCAGCGGAAATGGTAGTCAAAATTTTTTGGACAGAGGACAAAAACGCTACAGTGATGGAGAAGTAGGCCAATAGTGCTAGAAAAAAATAAACAGCTTCTGCTTTATGAAAGACTAGAAGTTGTGGATTGAGAACAGAGTTGTAATGGCATTGTGTGCTCTAGATTTATAAAAGCTAATGTCGCAGGAACCAGCTTATTCACAGTCAAAATGCAATCTACAGATGGAGAAATCGGTTCCAGGCCCAGTTCCAATGGGATCAAACAGGCAGACAGGCAGGCAGGCAGGCAGGATAGGCAGGCAGGCAGGATAGGCAGACAGACAGGCAGACAGGCAGGCAGGCAGACAGACAGACAGGCAGACAGGCAGACAGGCAGGCAGGCAGACAGACAGGCAGGCAGGCAGGCAGGATAGGCAGGCAGGCAGGATAGGCAGACAGACAGGCAGACAGGCAGGCAGACAGACAGGCAGACAGACAGGCAGGCAGGCAGACAGGCAGATGACTATAAGGTGGAGGATGTTGAGAATTGAAACGGCGCAAATGAGAAAGGGAAGAGAAGGCGTCAGGATAGGATTTGTGAAAGAGCAATGTCTTCGGTTGTGAGTGCATGAAAGAACTGCGCAGAGGTAGCAGTAGGTGGTTTTAGTGAGTTCGTACTTCGTAGGATGGAACATTAGAGAGAAAGAGGAGCCGATTCCCAGAGGGTATACCTAATTGAAGATTATCGTTGGAAATGGGGCAGTAAAGTGGAACAGGTTTCTTGAATTAGCACCAAAGAAGGCAAGCCGAGGATATACAGGGTGCGCCAAAAAAAGACCCCCTAGGTTTTTTGTCAATATTTTGACCAAAAGTAAGAATTTCCAAATGAAATTTTGCAGGCTTATAGACAATTCATATTTACACATCATGACCAGATTTCATAAAAGTATTTCAAACGGAACAAAAGTTACACCACTTTGAGGGAGGCCACCCACCGTTTTTTGACGATTCAAAAAGGAAGCGCAACAAAAATTAGGTTTTTTGCCAATATCTTGGCCAAAAGTAAGAATATCAAAATGAAATTTTCCAGGCTTATAGACAATTTATATCTGCACATGCTGTTCAGATTTCATCAAAATATTTCAAACAGGACAAAAGTTATAGCACTTTTAGTGAGGCCACCTACCGTTTTTTGACGAATCAAAAACGAAACGCGACAAAAAGTAACAAAAACACGATTTTATTAAGTCTAATCTCAAATAACTGTTGTCAAATGAACCTGGTAGTGCTACACAACTTGTGTTCAATGAGCCCACCACCCGTGCCAAAACTTCTTTTGAGTCTCTTTGCAAAGTTCTTCATGGACCTGTTGATTAATCTGATAGATTCCTTATTTACCAATTTGATTGTCATCTTGCTAAGTGACTTCTCAGTGACGCGCAGCTACGCTGGTGCCCTGTTTCTTTTTAAATGGTAATAATAATGATCATCTGACAATATCAAGGCTATTTGATAACAATTATTTAAGATGAGACTTAATAAAATCGTGTTTTTTGCTACTTTTTGCTGCGTTACGTCTTTGCATAGTCAAGAAACGGGAGGTGGCCTCACTAAAAGTGGTATAACTTATGTTCTGTTTGAAATATTTTGATGGAATCTGACCACCATATGCATATATGAATTGTCTTTAAGTCTGTAAAATTTCATTCCGATATTCTTATTTTTGGCCAAGATATTGACCAGAATAATTAGATTGGTTTTTTGTTACTTTTTGTTGCGTCGCGTTTTTGAATCGTCAAAAAACGGTGGGTGACCTCCCTAAAATTGGTGTAACTTTTGTTGTGTTTGAAATATTTTGATGAAATCTGGCCATCATGTGTAAATATGAATTGTCTATAAGACTGCAAAATTTCATTTCGAAATTCTTACTTTTGGTCAAGATATGGGCAAAAAACGTAGGGGGTCTTTTTTTGGCCCACCCTGTAGACTTGCATTATAATAGAGCATAAGGAATATTAGGACAGAACTTCTTCGGTGCAAAGGCTAGGGGTTTGTGAAATTATTTCTAAACTGTCAAGAGGAACTTAAGAGAGATAAGCTGTATGCAAATCAGCTGGTACGCTCTTAGCCTTGCTCTTTGCAAGCCGCCCATGCAAATCGCGTGTAATAGGGACGCAGCCATTATATGGAAGATCTGCCTAACCGCCATGTGCCATGCAAGTGAGGGTCAACCAAGGCGTACAAAAGACCGTTCGCTGCCGTTCACGTGTTATTATTTCGAACTCTGTCGCTGGGTTGAATCGATATTGCGATTTTGTTAGCAACTGTGTCAAGGTTTGCATTGTTTTAGGTTCCAAGTAAATTGTTTCAACTGCATAATTGTACACTGTAACCGGTTGCGGTCTGTCAACCGGATTGTTCATTAAACGAAAAATTATTATTAATTATTATTTTGTAGGCCTACACAGGATTCCCTCGCCTGGGCCACCTTTGCAGTCGTTTCTGTTAAATTTGTATTTGTAAATCTCTGGATTGCATGGACCTCGATTTGGTGTTTACGGAAAAAAATTACGTCACAATTTTCTGACGACCTTTTTTAGTCGTCAGATGCAGCTATTCGTAGAGTTTTTCGCGCCGGAAAACGTTCAACGCGGCGTAAGACGATCTAATTTCATGATTTATTCTTCTAAAATCGTCATCTTCTGCTGTTTTATAATCATCACTTTATTTATAACAACTCTTTAACTTTGCTGTATGTGAGGTAAGTAGTCCTACACGCTGTATACCCGCGTATGCCCTCGTTTTCGGAACTAGGTAGGTTACACGATGCCAAATATTTCGTGACGTGAGTAGCCTATAGTACACGCTGCATGTCTACGTATAGGCTACCATCATGTACAACCCCGTGTGTAATGTATCGACTATTCAGAATACGCTCACGACGCTTCTCCAAACCCATTGCAGTCACTTGATTCGGTTGCTTGTGGGCTTGTTCGCGGTCACGTAAACATGCCACCACATAAAAAATAATATCCTGGCTACAGCCTTGAATGCAATAATTTTCAAGGCCCCAGCTGAAAAATTCAATACCGGTATACAGTGTTAATGTGTTGCAAAATCTAGAAGTTTCTCTGCCTAACTAAACGCTGTCAGTGTAGCTGGCTCAATACAATGGATTAGGCAGAATCCACAAAATTCAGTTCTCTTTATAGTTCTTCCATTCACGCAAAAGATCGAATTATAGGACTTGAGAATGAACAGGTTCAAAGAAAATCACTTATGTAAAAGCTGCACCAATGTGTAAGATGGGTCAATATCCAGGGCGCAGTAACCTCGAGGCAGGATTGGTATACACCCACATTTCTGTAGGCCTACATCTTTGACCTCTGGGCTTTTATTGCTTCTTAACTAGATCAGATGCTGTATGGTGGAGAAACCACTTGCATAATGCATTAGCCTATGAAATTCATCTCGTCGCTGATTGAAGACCTTTTCCCCTTTCATGGGCCTGTCACGCTGATATTCTGAATAGCGTTCTATGGCAGTGAGAAGCGCTTTATGATATAGAAATGTTCATGCTAGATTAGATTAGATTTTTAGATCTGGATGTTATATCTTTATCTCTTATTCAGAATCAGGAAAGACGCAGAGTTTTAACTATATGCATGGACTCCCCCGGTAATTATAATTTAGCTTAGCCTACCGTAATCGGCACGGGTAGTTTCTATAGCATATATTTAACTCTGTCATAATTTGGGTTCAGTCAATGAAGTTACCGCTCGTATTGATATTCCCAGTAAAGAATTAAATAAAAGGCCAGGATTAGTAGTAGAGATTCGGCGAACTACTTATCAGAACTTTGGTTCCTTTTACTTGCACACCTACTTCGACTTATAATTATTATACGATGACGGAAAGACACGACCCAGGAAATACAAGTAACTACATATATGTTGCTCTATTACAAAGTTCACCACCCCCCACTGTCAATCGATTGTATTAGCAAAAACTGTTTCAATTTCGAATATATTGAAGAGTTTTTGTGCCAGATGGAATCAGCGTCAGCCTCGTTGTCGATTGAGTTGAGGTTGTCCTCTTGATGGTCCACTGCGATCTGGCTCCACGTCACTTGCAAGTCTCCACGTCCACCACATATCCCTCTAATCATTTCGCCCATTCATCCCCCTTCTCATCCCACGGCTCAACAACGCACAGCACATAAATAAAAAATAAATTAAAAATTAATAATAATGGGCTTGCGGGATATTGGGCCTAATCCACGCCAGGGGCCCTCCTGCCTTTGTGAGGAGCTTACGGGGTTTTACACCACGCCAGAGGCCCGGCAGGTACTAATACAAATAAACTACAAACACACAACACGAACCAAAAACAAACACAGAGCCACACAACCGTCACTCCTGACAATCCCCCTCAGGCCAATCCTCTCAGGCGAATCCATTCAGACAGTCATGCAGCGGTTCCTAAAGCAACACAGAAAACCACTAAGACACATGTTATGACAGATGCGTAGTATCATTGTAGCCTATACGAAGAAATAAAGTAGTTTTACAAGACTATCCTGCTTGACCCAGCCTGGGTGTGCCTCGTTTGTTGCCTAATTGACCCAGCCGATAGCCAGATGGATAGATGAAAGGATGAATAATAGATCACTAGATATAGTATATGACACACTGAAAATGACGAAGAAAAGAATGAGACAGATACGACGCTGGGATGGAAGATGTCTGACGAATACAACGAACTGAAGAGAAAAGCACAGCGAAGACAAGAATGGCGTCATTGGAAGTTGAAACCTGCCGAGGGGCAGAGAACTGAAATTAAAGAAGATGTATAAAAGGACAAATTCATGAATGAACAAATCGATTCTTGCCTTCGATTATGAGCAATCGCGGCTTCGTGCGTTGGAAGATCGTTTCTCCTCTGACTCGGAATTTCCATCAGGTGATTTGGGATCTACCCAACTTCTATAGACCATGCATGGTTGCGCCCAGCCTTCAGGTAATTTTCTTCTTGTTTCCGAATAGTTTCCCATGCCTTAACGGAAAAAGACAGAGCAACGCCCATGCATATGTAAGGCCACAGTAAGGTGGTTCTCCAATAAATTATGTGAAATCAATAATCATAATTATGTGCGATTACATGCATGACGTCATAATGGGTCTCTTATTCTTGTCCACAAAAATGATGTATATTATGATACCAAAATGTAAATGACGTAAGGTTAGACTTCTCAGGGAGAATTTACATAATTACGTCATAATGCTGGAGATGACAAGACTAGTGTGTTTCGTCCATCGGTCACTGTTGCCAAGGGCGGATCCAGGAATTTTCGAAGGGGGGGGCCAAAAAATTTTTGGGCTGGGGTCGGAAATTTTTTCGTTGATCTTTCGCCGAAAAATCTGATGAACTTTTTTAGTGGTTTTTGGCCGAAACCAGAGTTTAATTTAGCCCCCACCTCTGGGGGAATTGAGGTTTTCGGAGGGGTAGATAATTGACCGTCTGAAGACAATCATGAGGCGCGCAGCGCCGATAGTGGTAGGGGAGGGGTGTGGGGAGGGGATATGCCCCTCCCCACCAGAAACTTTTTGAATTTTCACATTGCAATGGTAGCATTTTAAGCTGTTATCTTAACAAATTAGCTGTACTTTTCAGTGCTTGTAAGAGTGCCATAAGGTCTCAATAAATATAGACTTTAGCCTACTTAAAAACTTCTTTCCCGAAAACTAGATGTTCTTTTTTAAGTAATCCGCCGGAAATCTTCAAAAAGGGTGTTCAATTTTCCTTCCCAAAACACTGATGAAATTTTTTGGTCATCCGTGCGAAATCTTAAAAAAGGTGTTTAATTTTTCGTCTAAAAAGAGTGAAGACTTTTTATTCATCCATGCGAAATTTTCAAAAAAGGTGTTTAATTTCGCATCCCAAAAAACTGATGACTTGTTGTAGTAATCCCTGCGAAATCTTAAAAAAGGTGTTTAATTTTTCGTCTAAAAGGAGTGATGACTTTTTAGTCTCCCGTGCGAAAGTTTCAAAAAAGGTGTTCAATTTAGCATCCCAAAAACTGATGACTTTTTAAGACTAGAATAAATAAAATACTTCCGGTACGTGACTTTTTGGCGCCGCCGTTTGCTTGAACAATTGAAGCTGAAAGGAGATTTTTTTGCCGGTGAAATAGAAGCTGGATTTTTTAAACAAATGCTTTATTTAATAACAAATTATAAGACATGTGAGGTAGCAGACTAATAAAGTACAAGCGATCAAAGCAGAGGATGTCACATCGAATGATTGAAAAAACTGGCCCGCCAAAGAGAGAAAGTCCTGCTAAGACTGGGCCTATTTAGCTTAGTATAGAAATAAGAACTTTAAGATGACATAAGATTTTAGCACGATAGATCGAGGAAATACAGACTTTAGTGACAACAATGAATATGGTGTATTAAAGACAAAAGCGACAGTTCTTTTAAAAAGTCCATTGTTTTGAAATGTCCATAATTGCAATTATAATAAAAAGGTGTGCAACTGCAAATGTCTGCCAACACTAAAGAAGGTGTGCAATTGCCAATTTTTGCCAACACTAAAGAAGGTGTCCAATTGCCAATTTCTGCCAACACTAAAGAAGGTGTGCAAATGCCAATTTTTGCCAACACTTAAAAAGGTGTGTAATTGCCAATTTTTTAGAAACCTAAACAAATCCATTGGTTCGAATTGTTCATTATTGCAATTGTAATATAAAGGTGTCCCACTGCAAATGTGTGCCAACAGTAAAGAAGGTGTGCAATTGCCAATTTCTGCCAACACTAAAGAAGATGTGCTATGGCCAATTTTTTAGAAACCTAAAGAAATCCATTGGTTCGAATTGTTCATTATTGCAATTATAATATAAAGGTGTCCCACTGCAAATGTGTGCCAACAGTTAAGAAGGTGTGCAATTGCCAATTTTTGCCAACACTAAAAAAGGTGTGTAATTGCCAATTTTTTAGAAACCTAAACAAATCCATTGGTTCGAATTGTTCATTATTGCAATTGTAATATAAAGGTGTGCAAGTAAAATAATGATGCTTTAAAGCACACTGCTGTTGTACAAAAAAGTTGTGCAATTGCACACCTTCTTTAGTGTTGGCACACATTTGCAGTGGGACACCTTTTTATTATAATTGCAATAATGAACAATTCGAACCATTGGATTTGTTTAGGTTTCGCAAAAATTGGCAATTACACACCTTCTTTAGTGTTGGCAAAAATTGGCAATTGCACACCTTCTTTAGTGTTGGCAAAAATTGGCCATAGCACACCTTCTTTAGTGTTGGCAAAAATTGGCAATTGCACACCTTCTTTAGTGTTGGCAAAAATTGGCCATAGCACACCTTCTTTAGTGTTGGCAAAAATTGGCCATAGCACACCTTCTTTAGTGTTGGCAAAAATTGGCCATAGCACACCTTCTTTAGTGTTGGCAAAAATTGGCAATTGCACACCTTCTTTAGTGTTGGCACACATTTGCAGTGGGACACCTTTTTATTATAATTGCAATAATGAACAATTCGAACCAATGGTAAATTACTTCTAAAGGGAGGACAATGATATTTTGGCTAGTTTTAACTGTACGTAAGTGCTTCTACAAATGCACAAATTCGATTACAAATGCACATTTTGTGTATAGCTGCACGTTAAAAAAGCCCTGCCGGGTACCCGGCTAATGTTCTAATATAGCGGCAGTTTTCTGATTTTATTGAATGCCAGATACGATTGCAACAATTATTATTCAAAAGCTTAACTACATGTACATCATGTGACCACATTGACTATAGGCCTACTCACTGCCATACCATATAACAATTAAGGAAGTTTTATTACATTTCGACAAAAAATACTTAACATCAGATTTTTGAACACAGACAAACATACTTTTGCTTAAATCGGAGTTGGATTGTTCATCAATGCAACCCCAGTTTAAGGAAGAACATTTTCAGCAATCCAGCTCCAATGAAATTTAATTGTGGTATTACCTAATACGAATAAAAACCAGCTTTGACCCTTTCAGATCAAGTGAGGAGTGTACGTCGAACATACATTCTGAGCTATTTCGGGCATAACTTTTGAACGGCGTGGAATATCATCACAAAATTTAACTCAAAATGTGCGTAAATGAACCGCCTAAAATTACCTACAATTTGATAATTTTTATACTTTAGAATGAGGGAGAAAAAAATTCCGGCGCCAAAACGTCCGGCGCCAAAACGGCGGTGCCAAAACGGCGGCGCCAAAAAGTCCGGCGCCAAAACGGCGGCGCCAAAACGTCCTGCTTCGCGAATAACATACATTCCATGCCATAAATCATAGTTGGATACTGTTGAAAGATTGTTTCATTTCGATGCTTTATATAAAGACAATGCAATTGCGTGAGAGACTTAGATTGGATTTTAATTACATTTACACAGTATTTTTATTATAGGTTTTAATTACATTTATACATTAATTCTCCTGTGCATGACTGACACCCTGAATTTTTTTTGCTCCACCATGGATGGGGGGGGCCACGTCCCATGGTGATTTGAAATGGGGGGGGCCATGGCCGGATTGGCCCCCCCCTGGATCCGCCCTTGACTGTTGCTATGGCAATAATCACTCTTTGCGACATAGGGCCTACCGAAGCAATAGCAGACAAAATGACCTTCGAATTTAGGCCAAACTTTTATTATAAGATAAATTGGTTACTCTTAATGTACAGCGGTCTTAATGCGCGCTAGATGAATATTTAACAAGCCAAATTCGTGACCAGTCAATGCAGTAAAAAAATCGGGAACGCCCACCGTAAAATAAAATTTTCTAATCTTTCATCTAGGAGACCTACATTCTTTTCTACTTTACTTTCACTTCTTAGAACTTGCATCAAGTTAATTTTTAATTTCATAATAATAGCCTGTCTCATGATTGACTAAACTTCTTTACTTATAATTATCGATTATTTTTCGATCCTTGAAATAACGGCGAAAAATCTCTCACATACATTACGAATGATTTCTGTTTCACTTCGATGATCGACTCAGTTCAAGTCAGTTGTTGAACAGTGTTGGTATTCGTCATCTTCTTTTCCCCAACATCCTTGTTGCATTTTGTCGTCGTTTTAATCGTTCTTGCCGTCGTCGTCGTCTTCGGTCATATTCACCGTCTTCCACAGAAATTAACAATGATCCCGAAACTGATGAAAAACTACTTAATTTTGTGATTACGTCATATTTGAGAATTGTGACGTCAGTTGAGTCTTACATAAATAGGAAATCGCAACGAGTGTAGTAAGTAATCTTTTGTGACAACTTCAATAACTAATTATATTATAATAATATTCCATTATTGAGCAATCCGGTTGACAGACCGAAACCGGTTGCAGTGTATAGTTATGCAATTTAAACAATTCACAAGAATGTCAAATGACAGAAGACATAAAATCTTAACTACTAAAAGAACAAACAGCCTGCAATACACGGCGCTAATAGCAACCTAAAAAGCACATCCGCCCTATGGGGTTCGAACTCGGGTCCTCTGATCTCCATGCCAGTGTGTTATTCAATGCGCTCAGACCTGTTTACAATATAAGCTGTGTATTTCAGGCCACACTGAGGGAGGGAATGGCGGGGAACGGCTCGAATCCTAAAATTCCCGGGCAACGCCGGGTATACCCCAGCTAGTTTTCCAATATAGACTCCAACGCGACCATCAATCCTCTTATTGTCGTAATCGTAATCTCGAGACTTCTACAGCGCCCACAAAAGCCAAGTCGCGGGAACCAGCTTATTCGCAGGCGCTCATTCAAAACAAAATCGATAGGCAGCGGGTCAAGTCCGGAGAGTCAGGCAGGCAGGCAGGCAGATAGATGGACGGCTAAGGTGGGTGATGTTTAGAATTGAAATGACGAGGGATGTGATGAGAAGAGGAGGAATCAGGATAGGATTTGTGAAAGGGCAATGTTTTCAGTTTTTGAGTGAAAGACCTGTGGAGAGATAGCGAGAGGTGGAGTTTTGGTGAGTTCGTATGATGGGTCGGAAGTTTGCCGAAGTGCTGGCGGAAGTTTGTTCCAGAGATGTGGAACGGCAATGGCTATGGAGCGGTTTGTAAATTTTAGTGATGAAGTGATGGGAGGGCGAAGCAGTGTAATGGAGGATGAGGAGCGTGTTGAACGAGGTGGTTGGATGGTGAACAACTGACGAAGGTAGAACGGCTGGGATGATTGAAGTGTATTGTAAGTGAGTGAGAGGACTTTGTATTCGATGCGTTCAGGTATTTTGAGCCAGTGAAGTGATTTCAGGACAGGAGTGATGTGGTGACGCTTGGGGTTTTCGTCACTGCACGGGCGAGGGCGTTCTGGATAGCTTGGAGGCGGTTAATTTGGGTTATATCAATGTTTAGGAAGAGAGAGTTGCAGTAATAAATTTTCGCCTGAACTATGGATGTGGCTATGCAGTTTTTAAGTCGAGCATAGGTCGAATTCTGCGGAGATCTCGTATGTGCATGAAACAAGTGCGGGAAAGTTGGGTTATGTGGTCGGAGAAGCTAAGATGCTGGTCAAAGATTACACCTAGGTTTCGGACAGGAGAATTTGCGGAGAAAGTGTGGTTGGAAGAAGAGTCATTGTTGAAGGAAATAGAGGGATCAGAAATTTTCTTGAGTTGCTCTCTGAGGCCAATTAGTATAAATTCTGTCTTGGAGGGGTTAAGGCAGAGGAGATTTTAGGTCATCCAAGGGGTGATTTGGGTCACCACAGAGAGAAGATTATCAATGGAGTCAGAGTTATTGTTATTGTTCTTGGTTGTGGTTGCAGAGTGTGTTGTTTTTCCAGCATAGTTCTCCACCTTTGATAATTCATTGGGTCCAAATTCGGAGATTTGGGAGTCATTGGCTCTCTTAATAAAACCAGAACCATTGCCATTGAGCCGATATCCTGTCATCAACGGCACATTGCTTAACTCAATTAAACTCTTAATATCTGCACTATCAATGCATGTTTATTAGATAAGCTGTGATTATTGCTTTAGCTCCAGAACCTTGCTCATTAAAAGACTGAATGCACATTTTGTTTGTCATTGATACCTTGGAATTTTAGTTTTGAGAAATACCGATTTACTGGTTTAAAATTTTTAATCGGACTTTTATTTACCAACTCGATAGTCACCCTGCCAAGTGACTTCACAAGTTAACAGTAACGTGCACCTACGCTGGTTCTCTGTTTCTTTTCCAAATAATAATGATGATTATATGGCAATATCAAAAGATATTTCGATAACAACTATTTGAGATGAGACTTAATAAATTATTTTTAAAAACATTTTTGCGCTATTTTTTTATCGTAAAAACGTGGGTGGCTCATATGATTTTGTGAAGCATGCTTATTGAGCGCAAATATGAATTGCCTATAATATGCTTATAAAATAAAATTTGATTAAAAATTTCATACTTTTAGCCAAGATATCGGCAAAATCCTTAAGGGGCATTTTTTGTAGCCCACCCGGTGTATTATCCATTGTATTTATTGCAGGGTTTCTGTTGGTGATTACTGCCAGAAGAATAATAGATAACGGTAGTAGAAGAAAAATGACGACAGAGGCAGAGTTCCATTGTCTGTACCCCTATTTGGTTGAAATAAGCAACGGATTCACGGTGCCAATCGACGGCTACCTGTCGAACGTCGTCGTTCTGGTAACCATGGTAACCAACTGCCTCGTCTGCCTCGTTCTGCTCAAGCGGAACATGCGCAGCGCAACGAACGTCATCCTTGTTGCCATGGCGATGTCGACGACCTTGACCGGAATTTGGCGAGTACCGGGAAACGTTCACTTCTTCGTGCTGGACGGGTACAAGGAGTGGGTGCCCTACAACTGGTGCTTCCTCTACTATAATCTCGCAGGACATCTGCCAGCCGTCTTCCATACGGCGTCCGTCTGGTAGCACTGGCCGTCCAGAGGTACTTCTACGTCTGCCATTCGCAGAGAGCCAAGCGCTGGTGTACCGTGGCCAACTCCGTCAGAGCTGCCGTCATCATCCACATCTTCGCAGTAGCGCTGCGCTTCACCCGATTCTTCGATGAGCAGTATTTCCCGGTCGTCGTTCCTTCGAGGGTGGATCCAGCTCGAAACGTAACTGGATGCTGTCAAAAGTACAGTCTGTTCGTCGAACGGGACCCGAACCTCTACTTCAGCGCCTACTACTGTCTTCAACTGATTTTTACTCATCTGGTTCCCTGCACGTCGCTGATACTTCTCAGCGCTCTGCTCATTCACAAGATAATATGCAATGCGCATGTGCGACGGGAAGGGCTTCTCGAGCGTAACGGAGAGTCAGAGAGTCGCCACCTGGCGGAAAGCAACTCAACGACGATGATGATCGTCGCTGTCGTCGTGGTTTTCCTTATCGTGGAATTGCCCATGGCCGTGTTAAATGTTATTCTCGTGATCGAAAACCTCTTCGATCTGTACTTGCTTAACTCTGATCGGGCGATCATCGCTTTTCACTTGGTCGACTTGTTCATACTACTCAGCTATCCGACTTATTTCTTCATCTACTGCGGAATGAGTCGACAGTTTCGGGCGACTTTCAAGGGACTGTTCACGACCCCTTCGTCGTCCATCAGCGAAAGATCAGAGATGCTGGGACCGGGTGAAGCGGAGCGTGCTCAGGCGATCCATACAGAGAACAAATTTTCCCAGAACGCTGAAACTATTACTTAGTACTATCTGCTAGTCGCAATCGTGGCTGTAAATAATTGTGAGCTGAGGCGGGCAGAGATTTGTCGGCAGCTATAAGGGCTGATGGCCTCAGGTCGCTCTTGGTAAATGATAAGAGGCAGAAATGGTATTTCTAGAACGTACGTGTGGGACAAAACAATGAAGAATTCCTTTCGTGTGTCTTTGGAACTTTGTTAGTTCGTGTAGGGCTGTAGGCCTACATGTTCAATGCTTGTAATTAATTTTTGTTTCTCGCTTTATTAAGGAAAATGTTTCATAAAAGTCTCTGTTTAGCATCTCGCAAGTAATTAAATATCATTTATGTGTTTTGCGTTATGTTGTCTCTCGTTATCCAGTTCCATGAAATTTTGTCTTTTGCTCAACTTGGTATAATCTTATACCTAACGTCCTACGGTCATAATTATAGGTTAGATTTCATGTTGTATCTAGGCCTACACTGCCTTTTTCGAACACGACTTGACAACCGCAACTCGGTAATTTACGGTCCCCCTCACTGCACCAATTTTCTCTAACTAGAATACTGAATCAAGCTGCAAGACTGTGTTCAGGACTCTCTTACCAAGACCATATCACACTTGCTCTTGTTCTTTACACTGGCGTCCTGCATGTGAGCGTATTCGCTTCAATCGAATCAACCTGGCACTCCTCAGTCCTCATGCACAAATCATGCTCAGATCTCCTTCCATTCTACTTATTTTCTATGGTCACACCCTGCAACTCTGTTAAATTATTATTAAGGTCGTTCTTCCCTTCGATCAGCATCTGCTGAAAAGTATGCTGTTCTTGGAACACGTCTTGTTTTTGGCCGTCGCTCTTTTACATTTGCTGGTCCCTTGATCAGGACTCTTTACCTCTTTATGTTCGTATATCTCTTAGCGAGACTGTCTTTCACTCTGAACTAAAAATTTCCCTTTTCCAGTCTATACCTATTGTTCTGAATGGTCTGCCGAACCTCAATGTGCACTTCTGAGCTTTGTAAAAAAAAAGGGGCGTCATAAAATTTCAGTTGTATTGTATTGATTGTTCAAAGTTCGCAGCATTCTGCATTATCTAAAATGTATATAAGCTACCGTATTGAAAATTGTTCTCGCGTGCTGCGATGACGAAAATACTACGCAGTGTATCGAAGTATTCTATAGAGTTGTATATATTAGGCTTACAGTCAGTGTTTAATCTAGACGTCTCTGGGGGAAAGTTCCCCCCTCAGGATTGACATTTCCCCCCAGAAAAATTTCACAAAATGATATTGTTTTTAGTTACTGTTTTCATTATTGTTTTACATGAAGTGTTATAATATGCCGTGATATTATTTACTATTATATGATTATAATGACATTATTTACTACTATAATATATGATACTATCATGTTGCAATGAGTATAACTTACCGTATATATTTGTATAAACACTTTTTTCTAGCTAAAACAGAGATGACATCCCCTCCAGAAAAATGCATCAAAATGATATTAGTTTTTAGTTGCTGTCTACATCATCGCATTACATGAACTGTTATAATAATAATATACCGTAATATTATTTTCTATTATATGGTTGTAGTAATTTTTTACTATTATAATATATGACACAATCTGGCTAAAATGAGTATAACTTACTGTTAATTTTTGCGCAAATACTATTTTTGTACAACTTAATGGCTTCTCTCCAGTGCTATCCTTCAAATTTTAGACTGTCAAATTTCAAAATGTTTTGGTCCTATTATTTGAACACCTAGTAAAACAACATCATTACTATAGATTGTGGCTTCCATATTCTGGTATCAGTAGTTTATTAGTTCTTGGCTGATTTGTGTACCATATGATTTCGGAAAGTGTATCTTGGTCAGCAATTCAGGATCATTTTGGGAAACAGGGATAAACTGATTAAAGTGCTTAAAAGTCAGCTTATAATATTATATATAATCACGTCTGCAGTTATTCATTAGAATAACCCAACAACAACAGAACTGAGATGCTGAACTCGATACATAAAGATACTTTTATTGTAATTATAATTATATAATATATATATATATTGAAATCCTGAAACACTTTTTATCAGTACTGAAATAATGGAGTTATTTCGCTAAAATGGCATCTTGAAAGGTACCATTACAGTGTGGAAACTCCCCCCAAAATACATTTTTAAGTATTGCGGCTATTTATTGAAGTCCTATTCCGCTGTTATAAGCAATGAAAAAGTACCGCTATTTTGTTAAGATGACACTTTTAAATGCTGCCCTTGCAATGTGGAAATTCAAAAAGTTTCTGATGGGACACTGAAAAAGTACAGCTATTTTGTTAAGATGACACCTTAAAATGCTGCCATTGCAATGTGGAAATTCAAAACGTTTCTGATGGGACACTGAAAAAGTACAGTTATTTTGTTAAGATGACACCTCAAAAAGCTGCCATTGCAATGTGGAAATTCAAAAAGTTTCTGATAGGACACTGAAAAAGTACAGTTATTTTTGTTAAGATGACACCTTAAAATGCTGCCATTGCAATGTGGAAATTCAAAAGTTTCTGATACGGCACTGAAAAAGTACAGTTATTTTGTTAAGGTGACACCTTAAAATGCTGCCATTGCAATGTGGAAATTCAAAAGGTTTCTGATGGGACACTGAAAAAGTACAGTTATTTTGTTAAGATGACACCTTAAAATGCTGCCATTGCAATGTGGAAATTCAAAATGTTTCTGATGGGGCACTGAAAAGTACAGTTATTTTGTTAAGATGACACCTTAAAATGCTGCCATTGCAATGTGGAAATTCAAAAAGTTTCTGATGGGGCACTGAAAAAGTACAGTTATTTTGTTAAGATGACACCTTAAAATGCTGCCATTGCAATGTGGAAATTCAAAAGGTTTCTGGTGGGGCACTGAAAAAGTACAGTTATTTTGTTAAGATGACACCTTAAAATGCTGCCATTGCAATGTGGAAACTCAAAAAGTTTCTGATACGGCATTGAAAAAGTACAGTTATTTTGTTAAGATGACACCTTAAAAAGGTGCCATTGCAATGTGGAAATTCAAAAAGTTTCTGATGGGAAGGGGGCACATCCCCCTCCCCAAACTCCTCCCCCTGTAGGTCTCGGCGCTACGCGCCTCACGAGTGTCCTCGGACGCTCAATTGTTTCCCCCCAGAAACCTCAATTCCCCCCCAGAGGAGGTGGACTAGACTAAACACTGGCTTACAGTGTTCCTCGGTTTTTATAATGTACCAGGACCGTTCTTGAAGAGACGTTTTTCTTCCCTGTTCTTTCTTCCTCCCTTGCTCAATGGCTGAAATGACCGCCAGTGTTAACCGGGTCTTCCCCGGCTTAGCAAGGATCGCCATGCTGAATTAATTGTCGCATCCGCCGACCGTTATAACTTCCAGTCACCTGAAGATGATGTTTAAGCAACTGGGCTGAGTCCTAACTGGGTTCTATCTATGGAGGTCAAATTCTGTTACATGTCCCTTGGATCGAGGGTGACCGATTCGTTCCGAACCTCTTTCAAAATCTTATCGCTTCTTTGAATTAAGGCAACGAGTGGAGGTGTCTGCGCTCCTCGTTAGACCGTCGTCACCATCGGTTGTCACGACGTGCTCAGTGTTGGTCCAATGCGACATCAGACGAGGAGCTCATAATAATATCTAGGCTATAATTTATTGTGACGGAGTTCGACCGTTGGCTGTTAGCCTAATATAAGTCACCGAGTGACCGAGGGCTGTACGACGATTGAATTGCTAATCTATGGAGCTGCCCGCTACGGTTGCCGCTGTTCCACTCGTCTGATGTTCGTTGGCCCCCGGTTGAGCTATAAGCCTACTCTGAAAAAAACTTCGACACCTTTACTCTGAACCAGCAGTAGGGAACCTTTTCAGGGGGAGACCCTTAATTGTTGCTATTTAACGACACTGCCATTTCAAAGATGACCGGTGTCGCCCTCCTCCATTATCCAGGCTTGGGACTAGCGCTGGCAAAGTACAACTTGTGGCGGAGTGATGGGAGACCGAGATCCAGTGGCTTTTAACTTTTAAGGCCTATAGGCATGCGATGCATGTGCCTATATAGGGCCCCGCGCAACATAGGACCCCGCGGCGACCCAAACAATTTGCAAGATGAAATAATTATAATTATAAAATCTCGTCACTGTTTTGCATGCAGTCTGACCTATGGATGACACATCATTAATTGTGCAATCCGCACAAATATATAATCACAAGACAATGTCACGACAACTAATTTTTTATTAGGATCTAATCATCATCATCATACGATCAAAGCTTATTAAGTGCGATGGTTTAGAACTCACCTCACCTTTTTATATGTCATGCGCCACGAATGTAGACTATAGGCCTAAATCAATGCACGAAGGCACAGGTCACATTTTCATCAGATGACACGCAGCTTGAAGCATATAGGTGTAGGAAGCGGATCGAGAGGAGCAAATTCCCCACCCCTCAATTTCGGGCGTTTCTACTTTTGGAGCAAGTATGGATTCCATGAAAATATAAAACAAACTACTTGCAGTTCAACGTTCCTTAGATGATTAGCACAATATAATTATTATCTAAAAGCACCAAGCAATTTACCCGAATCGAGCAACTGTTGTTCACAAATCATCATGACATTATTAGCCTATAATTTTACAGGTAAGCTTAAACACACAATTTTGAGCCTCTGAGTATAAATCTTGAAGAGGCGCTACAAAGAGTACACATACATATTACATACATAGTTTTACATACATACATATATACATGCCTACATGCATAGTACATACATACATACATATACATACATACATACATACATACATACATACATACATACATACATACATGCATGCATAGTACATACATATATACATACATACAACATACATACATACATACATACATACATACATACATACACACATATACATACATACATATACACACATACACACATACATACATACATACATACATACATACATACATACATACATACATACATACATACATGCACACACATACATACATACATACATACATACATACATGCATGCATGCATACATACATACATACATACATACATACATACATACATACATACATACATACGTACGTACGTACGTACGTACGTACGTACGTACGTACGTACGTACATACATACATACATACATACATACGTACATACGTACATACGTACATACGTACATACATACCCCTGCCGCCATAGGTCTCCGCCCATGGCTACAACACACAAAAGCCCATAATAGCCAGTTTAAAAAAATTGCAGGAACACGTACATGTATAATAAGGTAAAAAAAACTCACTAAAAGACAAATTAACTAACATTTAAACAACACTTAGCAAACACTTAACCAACACACCAATGTAACATGATAGTCACGCATCTTTGTAGTTTACAGAATTATTGTCCCTGTAGGCCCCTATAATATACACCGTGGTTCAAAAAAAAGTAAGCCAAATTGTTTTGCATATAATCTTTAACACCTGATGACATATCACGCTAAAATTTTCCAAATATTTAGAGAAATGGACAAAGAATATGATTCCAAAATTTTATGAGATAAAGTTGAACTGATAAAAAGATATGAATCTTTCAACTTCATATGCGGAAATTTCGGTTTACAAGCAGTTTTCTGTTATATTCAGTAAAATGTAAGCCAAACTGTTTTTCTTACATCTCTAATGTCTGATGACCAATCACACTAAAATTTTCCCAATATTTAGAGAATTGAACCAAGCATAGGATTCCAGAATATCATGTCATAATGTTGAACGGATAAAAAGTTATGGATATTTCAACTTCACCTCCCGAAATATCAGTCTTTAGCAAGTCTGTTATGGTGTCCGTTGCGGTTTCGGCGCTTGGTCGTTCCCATTCTTCATTGATCCTGGAGTAAAAATTAATGGAACCTATTTTTGTGACGTTATGCTGTCACACCATCTACCTGTAATCAGAAATCTAGCCCCAGTAGGCTGCATTTTTTCAACAGGACAGTGCCCCAGCCCACAGAGCCAAGGAAACCTTAGAAATGCTGACAAGAGAGACGCCAGACTTCATTTCTCCCACATTATGGCCTCCGAACAGCCCAGATTTGAATCATGTCGACTATAAAGTGTGGAACGTGATGCAAGACTTAGTCTACCAGACAACAATCCATGTCTGAAAACGATCTGAAGCAACGCTTGTTGGAAGTGTGGGATCGCCTGGACCAGAGGATAATCGACGATGCTGTTGCTCAATGGCGCCAGCGCCTCCAGGCTTGTGTTTGCAAGCAGCAGGAGGAGGACATTTTGAGTATCTTATTTAATTCAATAATCAAACCATACTGTTAGAATAATATTGGTGGTTCAATTCTCTACATATCTGGAAAATCTTAGCCTGATTAATTATCAGGTATTAGAGAAATAAGAAAAACAGTTCGACTTACATTTCATTGAATCTAACAGAAAATTGCTTGTAAACTGATATTTCCGCATATGAAGTTGAAAGATACATATCTTTTTATCCGTTCAACTTTATCTCTTGAAATTTTGGAGTCATATTCCTGGTGCACTTCTCTAAATATTTGGGAAATTTTAGCGTGATATGTCATCAGATCTTAGAGATATATGAAAAACAATTTGGCTTACTTTTTTTTGAACCACGGTGTATATATGCTCCTATTTCGCATAGTTATAGCCTAATAATTATTTACGTTCTTGTGAAATCCCGAAGTTTGTGTAGGCCTACAGGCATCAGGGCGTGCGGTGCGCATCTTCAAGTTTTAAGTTTTCGAACGATTAAGTCATATTCTTTGTGAATAGCATATATCGAAATATAATGAATTTGCGCTAGGGTTTGGACTATATTAGCCTGCAATGAAATTTTGCTTGAATATGTTCACTTTTACGTGTTGATCAGTTTTTAAACCAGACATTTCCTGGGCGAAGTGCCCCCAGAAATGACATTTTTCCCAGAAAAATTTGACATGCGCATTGGTATATTTTGGCACCTTTTCTAATGACGACACTATTATACTATACCCTATTACCCAATAAGCTTTACCGACCCTCACGACGCCTATCAATAACATTGATAGGACGTATCTTGCATGCTGCAGGCCCAACCAGGGTTACCAGAGCCTAATTGCTCATGATCATTGCCATTTAAAACAATGCCCATGGCATGCCCTGATGGCTGAGCATGCGGCCATCGGCCGCGAATTGTTTTCTCTCAAAAATAGGCATATAGCCTAATTTTATTGTATAACTTCGATCCGCGCCGGAATCTTCCGCCACAAAATACTTAGGCCTATTGTAGCGTATTAAATCGCTATTATCTATCAATCTAACTTGTCTAGTATTAAGTGTTAATTGTAGGTAGAAGTTAAGTCAGACAATGTAGTGGCGTTGATTTAATTAGTTAATTAATTGGCGTTGTTAGAAGAATTAATATTTAGTAATACGATCAGCAAACGAAACTACAGAAGCGCTAAAGAAGTGCAGCGAGACTGATAAGCGTTGGTCGCTATTGGAGACTATAGCAACAAAAACAACGTAACGACGCGTAAGCCAATTAAAACGCAGTTTAACTGATTAAACACACGTCATCGACAGAAACGGTTGAAAGATCGATTTCTGCAGTTGGAGCTAATGGCGAAGGGTCATTTTGTTGCGGCAAATGAACTCTTAAGTGAAATTAGCGGCAGAATGATTGGTATGTGGCACCTTCGACGTTGAGAAGAAGGGTGGCCAACGGACGTTCAGTTTTCGAGACAGTTTTTGCGATCGAGGTAAATTCTGGAGCTTGGAGAACTATCGTCATTCGTGGGTGAAGAGTTTGCTCGAGGATTTTGAATTCTACGAACATTGGAGAGAGTCGTTGGAGATAATCACGCGGTTGATTCAAACATTTATGATCACACGGTTGATCTGGACGTTGATGTGTACGCTGGAATTGTGACACATTTCATCCATTCGAGTAAGAATACTGGCATTTGTGAATACAAAATATACTCCTTGGAATTTCGTTGTTCGGCCTGGACTGCGAAATATCTTCGGTATATATTATTCCACTGCATATTCGAGGACACTTGGTTGTCGAAATACAAGGATCGGAACTACGACGATTTACAGAATTGGCGGACGATGAACTAGAAAGAATTCTACACTCAAGTGAAGCTAAGAAACATAATAAATCTAGTAATCAATCAACGCCAATAGGTAAATAGGGACACTGCATAATTGTATTGTTTCTTTAATAATAATCAATATATTTTACATTTAAAAGAATTGGTTTCTCTTTGAACTGGCTATTTAAATGCAGTACATGTTTGATACCTGCTAAAATGAGCATATGCTAATAATAGGAGGCTACAAATGGGGGCTCGTCCGGGATATATAATTGACAATATTATTGTTAATTAAATTGAACTTTACTGACATTTATCTTGAAGAGACAAAACTGATTAAAATGCAAAGTTATTTGAATGTTAAAGGACATCAGCGCAACGCTGACATTAATGCTTAATTAATACATCATTAGAGTCGGTGCGATAATCTTATTGCATAACATACACCGGAGATTGTATTACGTTAAGAGGGAGCATTAGTGTGACGCTTAATAATTTTAATAATTATTATAAGCGAGTGTGAAATTGTATAGCGCATATTTGAGCGTTAAATTTATTACTACTTAACCAAAAGTGAGTAAGTAAGAATGTCAATTACGGAGTGGCAACAATGGATTGATATGGGACGTGCACAGTCGTTGGAAGGTGAAGAATTGAAGGAATTTGTCAGAGACAGACAGAACGAATTACGACAACAGAGGGCGGAGGAACGAGAAGAAGCGAAGGCTATTAGAGAGGCAGAGTCAGCGCGTGAGGCGACTAGATTAGCTGAAGCTAAGGCTATTAGAGAGGCAGAATCAGCGTGCGAGGCGGCTAAAATTGCTGAGACAAAAGCAGTTAGAGAAAAAGAAATAGAAATGGCGAGGATGGCTGACGCTAGACTGATACGCGAAGCAGATAATGCTAGGCTTATACGCGAAGCAGAGATGAACGAGGCAAGGCTTACGCGAGAAGCAAATGATGTCAGACTGGAAAGAGAAGCAACTGAGGCGAGGCTTGCAAGAGAAGCGAGTGAAGCTTTAGAGCATAAAAGACTCGAGATTCAAATGAGATTGAGAGAGATAGAATCGAGAGATGGACGAAACAGGGATGATGGAGATTCTTATATGACGATGGGTGACAACCACCAAGGAAACCAAAGTCATAAGGGAATGAAGAATATTAAATTCCCGATATTTAACGAGGCAAAGGACTGTCTCGATGCGTATCTTCTTAGATTTGAGCGGACGTGTACGACATACGAGATACCAAGAGATGTATGGTCACTGATGCTAGCGCGACATCTGGAGTCGAAAGCATTAGAAGTATACCAGCGTTTGTCGGCTGAAGAAACACAAGACTACGATTGTTTAAAGAAGCATCTCCTGAAAAGATTCCAATTAACAGAAGGAGGGTATCGTAACAAGTTTAAGACTAGCAAGATGGAACAAGGAGAGACTCCTTCAAATTTCATTTACAGATTGCAGCGATACTTGCGGCAATGGTTGCTACAAGCAGAATTTAAGCAGACCTACGAAGGAATCGAGGATCTACTGCTAAAGGATCAATTTTTCCTCACTTGTAGTAATGAGTTGAGGATGTTCATTAAAGAGAAAGGAAAAATGAGCTTAAAGGACACATTGACATGTGCAGAATCCTACATTGAAGCTCATGGGTACAGATATGCCGAGAATTCTGTGAAACCTCAAGGGAGATTTAATAATGACAGAGGTAATGGAAAGTCATTTGAAGAGAAATCGAGAGAGAAATTCCAAGGAAATGTAAACAGAGGAAGAGTTGAAACGCGACAGAACAAAGAGACAAATCACAGTGGAAATGTGAATAGAGGATTTAGTAGAGATAGAGAGCAGGCAGCAGAACACAAGATAACTTGTTTTGCGTGCGGAAAGGTAGGTCATAAAGCATTTGATTGTGTGCATAAAGCCAAAGGGTTTGTTAAACACACAGCTGCAGCCGTACAAATTTACGAGAATAGGGCGTACAGGGCTGTACAGACGAATGAAAGCACGAAATCAAATGAAGTTGACAGAACAGAAGAACGCCAGGATATGAAAGGTAAAGAAGAAGTACCGAAACACATGGCAGCAAGTACGGTAGTTACAGAAAGGAAAGATGGTTGCATTGACATTGAAAGTATAGACGAATGTCAAGCGAAAGTCAATGGAGTTGACGCCAATTGTCTTTACGATTCTGGAGCGAGTACGTGTATTGTGAGGAGATCGCTGATCAGAGATAGTGATTTGACTGGGAAGGAAACGCACTGCATCCTAGTTGATGGGAGCTTAAGGTGTTTTCCTACAGCCCATGTAAACATTGAGAGCGAGTATTTTACTGGTGAAGTTGAGGCAATGGTTATGGACGAACCAGTAAAGCCGATAATTATTGGACGCGTGAGAGGGTTAAAATATACAGTAACGAATGAGAACACGGATGAAAATATGATTAATTGTGACAAAGGAGAGAAAATGGATGAGACGATTGTGAGTGAGAAACAAGAAAAAGTTGGGTATAAAGGTATACTCAAGAGAATTGTGAATGCTAATTCACGTTGGCAAGATGCCAAGAAGACAGTAAGATTCGAGGGTGATGAGATGAGCACGGAGTATGATGACGTAATAGAGAAAGTTGTAAGTGATGACGTCATGAACAGTGACGCACATCAAACGACAGCAGCGATAGAAACGAGAGCTGAGTCGAAGAAAGTGGTGAAATATAAACCACTCAAGGTCACCGAAATGCCCGACCTAAATATAACCACAAAAGAAATAAAGGAATTACAGAAGACAGATGAGACATTGAAGAGTTGCTGGGATAAAGCATCTGAATGGAATGGCGATGAGAAGAGTACAGAAAAAGTGCTGTACATAAAGAAAGATGGATTGTTGTACCGGAGATGGAAAGAAGTACTGAAAGATGAAGCAAAGTGGCAGTTGATGGTGCCGAAACAGTTGAGAAATAAAGTTCTAGCTGTAGCACATAACTCGCTACTGTCAGCTCATCTAGGCATGAAGAAGACTCACGATAAAATTGTGAATGAATTTTATTGGCCAGGAATAAATCAAGAAGTTCGGCGATATATACTAAGTTGTGATGTATGCCAGAAAGCAGTAGATAAGAAAGTGAACTACAAGGCACCGATGGGACATCTTCCAGTGCTGGATGTACCGTTTAAGCATGTCTGTGTAGACATCATAGGAGCCATAGAGCCAATGTCTATGAGAGGATATCGTTATGTATTAACGATTATCGACTTAAGCACCAGATATCCTGAAGCGATACCATTGAAAGGTATAAGTACCGAGGAAGTGGCGGAAGCCTTGTTTAACTTTTATTGTCGGATGGGCGTACCACAGAGGATTCATACAGATAGAGGAAGCCAGTTTACGTCAGAACTAATGGCCGAAGTAAACAAAATGTTGCTAATCAAGCACACGATGACGAGTCCATACCACGCGATGGGAAATGGTTGTGTAGAACGTCTTAATGGAACGATTAAGACAACACTGAGAAAATTGATAGGAGAACAAGTTAAAGAGTGGGATAGATACTTGGCACCACTACTTTTTGCATTACGAGATACTGTACACGAGAGCCACGGATACACGCCTTTCGAATTAATTTTCGGAAGATCTTGTAGAGGTCCGGTACAGATATTGAAGGAACTGTGGACAAATGAAAAAGTGGAAGACGAGGTGAAGGATGTATACACATATATGACAGATCTACGAGAGCGTATAGAGGAAACGTGTAACATGGCGCAGAAAGCAATTCACAAAGCTAATGCGAAGAATAAGAAGTACTACGATAAAAAGGCACGATATAGAAAACTGGAGATAGGTGATAAAGTCCTATTGTTACTGCCGAGTTGTAATAATAAGATGCTTGTGAAATGGCAAGGACCATTTGTTGTCAGAGGGAAAATCGGAGATTACGATTATAAAGTTGAGGTTGATGGTGGAAAACTGAAAACATACCACATCAACATACTAAAGAGATATTACGAGAGGAGTGAAGAAGAATTGTCAGGTTCTGAGACAATAGCATATGTGTCGGCTATTGTACATGATGGTAGAGAAGGTGAAGATGAAGAGGAGGAGATATTGAACTTGTATGTTAGTAAGCAAACTGAGACGTACAAGGATGTTGATATTAATCCACAATTAAAAGATGAACAGAGAGGTGAACTAGAGAAATTACTGAGAGAATATCAAGACATATTTACAGATAAACCAGGAAGAACTGACATGGTGAAACACGAGATTCATCTTACAAGTGATGAACCTGTTAGGATGAAAGCGTATCCAACACCGTATCATCTACAGTCAGAAATTGATAAGGAAATTGAGATAATGTTAGAGAATGGGATAATAGAAAGATCAGAAGCAGCATACGCAGCACCACTTGTTGTTGTCAAGAAGGCTGATGGAAGCAATAGACTTTGCTGCAACTATAAACAATTGAATAAAGTGACAGTTTTTGATCCAGAACCGATGATGTCAAACGAGGATATCTTCAATAAACTGAGTGGCAGCAAAATATATAGCAAGTTTGATTTTTGCAAAGGATATTGGCAAATTCCAATGAGCGAAGAATCAAAAGATTATACGACTTTCATTTGTGCAAGTGGGTTGTATAAATTCAACGTTCTACCATTTGGATTGGTAAATAGTGCTTCAAGCTATAATAGACTGATAAGGAAGATTTTGCATGGAACCGAGAATCTGGAGAGTTATGTTGATGACATACTAGCTCATACAGAAGGATGGACTAAACATATGAAGATTTTACGAGAATTTTTTCAAAGAGTGAGAGATGCTCACCTGACTTTGAAACCAAAGAAATGTTCATTAGGCTATGGACGCATAGATTTCTTGGGTCATACGTTAAACAACGACGACATTAGCCCTAAAGGAGAATCAATAGATAAGATTGTGGAGATGCCACAACCGAAAACGAAGAAACAAATAAGAAGCTTTTTGGGAGCAATAAACTATTACAGAAAGTTTATTCCGCATTGTGCTGAACTGATGGCACCATTAAGTGACTTGACAAAGAAGTCAGCAGCTAATAGTGTTGATTGGAACGAGGAATTAGATGAGAGTTTTAGTAAGCTGAAAGCAGCACTTGCTAAGACACCAATACTAAAGTTACCAAACTTGGAGAAGGAATTCGTGATTCAAACGGATGCATCAGGAAGAGGAATAGGTTGTGTCCTGATACAGCAGTATGAAGGAATAAACCACCCGATTGCATATGCGAGTAGGAAACTATTGGAGAGAGAGACGAGATATTCAGTTGAGGAGAGAGAATGTCTAGCGATAATGTGGGGAATTAGTCGGTTTGACAGGTACTTGTGTGGAAAGCAGTTTGTGATTGAGACGGACCACTGCGGACTACAGTACATGAAGGAAGGAAGAATGAAGAATGCGAGAGTCATGAGGTGGAGTCTAGCACTTCAAAATTATTGCTTTACGATACGCTATATCAAGGGGAGCAATAATGTTATGTCTGATTATTTGAGTAGAGGAATTACATAGTACTTAAATATATCAGTAATGTGTTATAATAATGTAGGTAAGAAATAGTTTAGTAATGTTGTATTGTTATGTAAGATAGAATAAGAAGTTGATAGAAATTTAGTTGACAGATAATTAGGTGAGATTGTAAAGCCTGATTACAGACTTTTGAAGGAGGGGTATTTGTAGCGTATTAAATCGCTATTATCTATCAATCTAACTTGTCTAGTATTAAGTGTTAATTGTAGGTAGAAGTTAAGTCAGACAATGTAGTGGCGTTGATTTAATTAGTTAATTAATTGGCGTTGTTAGAAGAATTAATATTTAGTAATACGATCAGCAAACGAAACTACAGAAGCGCTAAAGAAGTGCAGCGAGACTGATAAGCGTTGGTCGCTATTGGAGACTATAGCAACAAAAACAACGTAACGACGCGTAAGCCAATTAAAACGCAGTTTAACTGATTAAACACACGTCATCGACAGAAACGGTTGAAAGATCGATTTCTGCAGTTGGAGCTAATGGCGAAGGGTCATTTTGTTGCGGCAAATGAACTCTTAAGTGAAATTAGCGGCAGAATGATTGGTATGTGGCACCTTCGACGTTGAGAAGAAGGGTGGCCAACGGACGTTCAGTTTTCGAGACAGTTTTTGCGATCGAGGTAAATTCTGGAGCTTGGAGAACTATCGTCATTCGTGGGTGAAGAGTTTGCTCGAGGATTTTGAATTCTACGAACATTGGAGAGAGTCGTTGGAGATAATCACGCGGTTGATTCAAACATTTATGATCACACGGTTGATCTGGACGTTGATGTGTACGCTGGAATTGTGACACATTTCATCCATTCGAGTAAGAATACTGGCATTTGTGAATACAAAATATACTCCTTGGAATTTCGTTGTTCGGCCTGGACTGCGAAATATCTTCGGTATATATTATTCCACTGCATATTCGAGGACACTTGGTTGTCGAAATACAAGGATCGGAACTACGACGATTTACAGAATTGGCGGACGATGAACTAGAAAGAATTCTACACTCAAGTGAAGCTAAGAAACATAATAAATCTAGTAATCAATCAACGCCAATAGGTAAATAGGGACACTGCATAATTGTATTGTTTCTTTAATAATAATCAATATATTTTACATTTAAAAGAATTGGTTTCTCTTTGAACTGGCTATTTAAATGCAGTACATGTTTGATACCTGCTAAAATGAGCATATGCTAATAATAGGAGGCTACACCTATCCTATCCATCATTAAAATTAGATATTTCATATATCTTCATGTGTTTAAATATAGGCCTAAGCCTACAAGGCCTACATCCAAACTTAATTGGACTCCAATAATTTTTTATGATAATTTTCTTTGGAAATCCCCTCATATTATACATGACGCGGCGCCATTAATTAAACAGTCTGCATGATTTTGTTGTTGTTTAGATTGGACTATCGGAATACGACGTCGTCATGGTCCTTGGCCATAGGTCCACACGTCGTGTAGCCTATGGGCTATGCAGTATTAAATTATAGCCCGTTTGAGAATTATAGAGCAACAAAGGACGAGTCAGGCGTTGATTTATGTGGAGTCAGGATCGATGTGCACTGTGCAGTGAAGACTTCCGGATCCTAAATTAAGAAAGATTATATATAGGGGTGGCACGTAGGCTACTGCACCTCTCAATTAACCTACCATGCAATTTTCACTCTGCATGAATATTTGTAGTGCTAGAACCGGCCGCTTGAAGTGTGGCTGGACGGACATCATCGGTCATGGACGACGTCCAAGCACTTCTTTTAAAATCTGAATGCCCTACTCCTACGCGATCGATCCTTATTTCGCCAGCACAGACGATCGAGGTTTTCCACTTTATTAGCGTAGTGACGGAATCTTAAACAATTCACTTGATAACGGAACGTACATATTGCCCTTTTTGTCGACGTAACGTTAACGGCAGAACTACGGAAGTCCATAGGGGACATGATATTATTTTATTTACAAATAAATAATAGGTTAGGCCTATACAAGATACAACTAAAAACAATGGCATGTCCCCAATGGGTTTCCGTACAGAACCTACAAGTCCGACGGAATATGCATGTTCTTACTGCCCCAGCAGCCCCATAGTCTGTCTTTCAATAGCTAGGTCTATATCCTAGATAGAAGTTAGGCCTACTAACTAACAGCACCACACCAACAATAGATACCACCACCAACAATGTACTGGTAGGCCTAGTATTTTGAACTATTTTGAAATCCATTGCGAGTAGCGACCGACAGCGAGTCATAGTCACATGAGTTTTATTTACATGATCATGCGCTCTCAGCTAGGCCTACAAGTAAAAAAGCATTGGGTATAGTTAGGTTTTGGTTTTTATCAGTCTGATGATCGTGATTCATGATTCTTATGATTTTCTTATCTGCGTGCTATTCTATTTTGTAGGGCCTATCATCATTGTAACTTCGGGAAAACCGATCTAGATACAGAATTGGGCCTTCTTGCAGCGTTCATTTTTCTATGCAAATCAGTCCGTATGTACCTATGGTATGTACTTAGCAAAGCGGAACATCAGCGTTACCACTCCCTGGGTTATTTCACAAGATCTTGGGGTTTTTCGATCCGAACTTGGGAAATGGGTTTTTTTCGGGAAGAAGGGTTTTTTGCTGGGTTATTTTCGACGGAAGAAACCGGAAAATTTTGGACATTTTCGGGTAATTTTGGACATTTTCGAACAATTTGTGACGAATGACTAAAATGAAACAAAGGTCATCAGAAATTTCGGACGGAAAATTGTGAACATTTTTGAAAGATTTGCTGAACTTGGGCTTTCTTGGGTTGTTTTGGCCCTCCAACTTGGGTTTTTTCATTTTTTAGAGTAGCAACGCTGCGGAACATGCAAATCACATGCAATAGGAGCGCAGCTACTTGAGTATCGGCGTAACCCTTGTGTCATGAACTCATGATCGTGTGCATTTAAAGCGAGGGCCAAGGCACACCCAGGAATACAAAAGCCGCTTGCTGCCGTTTGTTTGTGGACTATTCGGTCAAACTGTGTCACTTGGTCCTTTGGAAATTGCGATTTTAGTCGGAGTTGACGCCGAGAACACTGATTCGACTCCGTCAAGGTTTGCTTTTGTTTTAGGTGCTGAGCGTATCTGGGATTCCCCACGTTCTCATAATCATGGTTTCTTTGAAATTCGCAAATTAGTGAGTTGTGGTCGCAGAACTTGAACCTCGACCTGGTATCCTCTGGAGAACAACCCCTCTGACGAATTGGCCAATGCCCAGGGCTTCGTTTTTAATTAGCCACGCGCGGATGCCATAATCTCCACACTTCTGAAGCCCACATTAACGCCAAAACGCAGGGCACCAGCTTATTCACGAGTGCTTTGTTGATTGAGAGAAAATGTAATTGTCCAAAAGGGTTGTCCACATGATGTCGTTATCTGGTTTCCAGAGGGGCAGACTCTGCAGAGTAGATGTTAAGGTGGGTGGCGGATAGATTGTGGTGAGTCGGGGTAAGAGTTCATAAAATCGTGGCACTGTCATTCAACAAACCAAAGGTAGACTGGGTTCTGGGTTGGTTCCAGATATGACCACAGGAGGGGCAAAGCGGAGGGAATAATCGGTAGAGTACCCGGTACATGCAGCTTATCATTGCGTATTGCGTTAAACAGGCGTTTATCAGCTTCCTCTGCCATCTCTGCTGCGCTGGAGGATTGAGACTGTAGGTACTGTCTGCACTTCATCTTCCTCAGCAGCCGCTCAATCCATTCCCGTTCCTCACCGCTAGTGTAACCCCACCAGGCCATTTGTTGTTCAAACAAGTGTGTAGAAATGTTTGTGGAGGTTGTTTAGCAGTAAACTAACTGCGACGCTTTTAATTTGGATCACGTGCTTGTGAAAATTTTCAGATGAATCCGGTTTTCGGGATTCTTTGTGTCTTGGTTCTTGGGGGAGTTGCGGAATCAAAGACTCTATTATTCCATCCAAAGGAGAACAAACTGTGTCCCGATAAACAGGGAAGCTGTCCGGAGGAAACTACTTGCTGTCAGCTGCCAAGCCAAAAATATGGATGTTGCCCCCTTCCAGATGTAAGACATTGTCATTGTTTCGTAATCGTAATCGTAAACTCGAAATTTCTAAAGCACCACTCGAAAGCCAAGCACGGGGCACCAGCTTATTCACAAGCGCTGCGTTGAATTAGAAGGGTTGTCCGTGAGAGTAGTCCGTGGTGGTCCGGGTCGAGTTACCATAGTTTCCTCACTTGTGTAATTATTGGTGACTGACTTCGCTAGGCATTGCTATGATGTCATGTGCTGTCTAATCATTCTTATGATTGCTAAATTGCAGGTCACTGTTTTGGTTGCTGAGTTTTCTATTCATTGTAGTCCTTGTAAGGGTTACTGAGTTGTTTTCATTCATTGTCTTGCTTGCTGACTGTTTAGATAGACTGGTTTTGAAAAGAAATGGGTAAGTCAGCAACATAGAGGTTTTAGTTGGTGCTTTGTAATTTTGACACAAATAAGAAAATAACCTTCAAATATGAATTTAAAAGGCAGGAGTATTATTCTTCTAAGGTCGATCTTCGATTCTGTTAAGTTGGCAGAGGAAAAATGACAATGATAAGTGCTATTTTTGTCGTTGCTTGTCCAATGTGCACTTTTGGCTGTTTAATATGTCACAAGTTTTTTAATGCATCTGCAAATGAGACAGTGCTTTTTTATGAAACAGGCTGTTTGTTGCTCTGACCATGCTCATTGCTGTCCCAGTGGATACACGTGTGATGTAGTCCAGCATGTGTGCACTGGTGGCAATGGTGATGTCATCGGGTGGTTCAAGAAAACAGAAGCAATTCCTGAGAATCATGTAAGACTTCTCCAAACCTTTGAAGTTGACTTGTTCAAATTTACGCTTTCTGTTATGCCTGTCAAATTTTGAATCTGAAGTGTAAAAGGATGTTGGCTGTACTCTTGACCCTGTACAGGGCAGAGCACAGGAAGATCAGCATAAATAATACTGCTTTTTCTATGTTTTAATCGCTTTACCAAAAGTTCTTTACAGACTCTTGAGGGCTTACAGGGTCAAGAGTCCTGGGTTAAGTTTCTCTGGAAATTGTTTAGGTTTAGACTTGTATGAACAAGAGGGTTATGCAGGTTTAGTGTGTGAAATTTTCTACATTAACAATGTAGAATTTAAATAAGAGTATGCATGGGCTTATTTCAAATCAGCAGACATATGGCTTCTGACTATTGGAGTCTGCTTTGTGAGCTGTTCATTCTCAGACAAAACGGTCAGGATTGCCATGCATGCGTGATGTTCCTGGAGCATTGCTAGATATGTACACTGTACAGGCGATATGTACAGGTATAAACGTGGTAGGCGAAAGTTAAATGTGTACTGAATTGAAAGTCGTCTTGCTCTGGTTATGCTTGCAGAGAGTAGAAAGTGTGGTCTGTCCAGATCAAACGTCCCAGTGTGAAGATGGACAAACGTGCTGTCAGCTTTCAACTGGTCAATGGGGATGCTGCCCTCTTCCGCAGGTGAGGTCATATTTTGAAAGTGAAAGAACTATTTGGTAAAGTTATATATTTTAGAAAATAGCACAAAATATCCTGATGCTAACCTAACAATTGTGGCCCTATCATTAGTAAATTAAGATCAATTGTGTAAATCCTTTGATGTTTACTTTGCAGGCTGTTTGCTGCAATGACCACGAACACTGTTGTCCTAATGGATATACCTGTGATGTAGCTGAACAGAAGTGTAACAAAGAAAACGGAGAATCAATTGCTTGGTCAAGAAAAGTTGAAGCCATCTCTAAGGTTAGTTGTTTGAAGGACAAATACGAGTATTTTTATGTTAATCTATTGGGCATACTGGTAATTATTAATGCATTCAATTCATTTGATACATTCTTTAAATGCAAGAACATTTGTTAGATTTTGATTTCAGATATAGAATTTTTGATGTCATAGGCTAAGTTGAGTTTGCGTTAATTTTTTTATTGTTGTATTCTGTTTTTATTGGTGCAGAAGTTAGGAAATGTGGTTTGTCCAGATCAAACGTCCCAGTGTGAAGATGGACAAACGTGCTGTCAGCTTTCAAGCGGCGAGTGGGGATGCTGCCCTCTACCGCAGGTGAGGTCATATAGTTCATGAATATGATAATTACAAAAATGATTATATCGGTAGTTAGCCCCTGGTATAGCACCGCTGTGTAACTTGCGAGGCATCAGCAGACGATTCAAACAGGTCAATATATATTCTGAAAATCAGTCCATTGAACAGAGAGGCAGCTTATAATGGATAAGTCATTTGAGAGAGCCATAAATTGAGAATGAAATGGCGTGCGAAACAAGGTAGAATGGACACAACTAGACTTTCAGAAGCTTTCGTTCAGTGACAGAAAAACTTGTTTGCAAAGAGTGCCAGTAGTTCTGACTTAGTAAAATCAAATTTTGCTTAATAATGATGAGTCTGGGAATGAGAATTGATTTTGATCACAAGATGGTTGAAATTCAATGTTTGCCAATCTGTCTAAGACCCAACTTGAAGCACTCTTTATCTTCTAGTGCGAAGAATGACTATATAGCTAACGAATGTGTCTGAAGTTCTTGTATCTTTCACTTCATATTAATGAGTATACATAGGAAGCAATGGAAATTCGGATTCATCCTGATTTACAAAAAAATTGTTCTTCTGATCTTGAATTTCGATTATGTGCATCTGTTTATTTTCTGTTGCAGGCTGTTTGCTGCAATGACCACGAACACTGTTGTCCTAACGGATACACCTGTGATGTATCTGAACAGAAGTGTAACAAAGAAAATGGAGAATCAATTGCTTGGTCAGGAAAAGTTGATGCTACGCCCATCCCTCTGGTTAGTTGTTCAAACAAGTAATATTTATAATCGTTATGATCAATGATCATGATTGGAATTTTTATGAATGAATGAATTAACGTAGTACTTTTTCTTTAAAAGAGTTGCTAGAATATTCATGCCAGTGATTCAGAAAACACTGGAGGTACAATCTGGAATTCAACTAAAAACAATAAAAAATGTCAGCATTGTTGCAGAGAAGACCATATACATTTATCTTGCTTTGGAAAAGTCATTGAATTTGATGCAGAAGCGACTGTTGACTTCATGTTCTTAAGTAAATACTAATTTTGGCTAATTCTTATTATTTTAGCTGCCTTGTAATGTGCCCTTGTAACTGCGTGGCCATGTTATGACTCCGTATCAATTGTTATTATTATTATTATTGTTATTATCTTTATCATCATCATCATCGTCATCATCATCATCGTCGTCGTCGTCGTCATCATCATCATCATCATCATCACAGCTTTCTTTAGGAAAGATTATATATTGTTGATTACAGTTGATTATTTCTAAATATGTGCTTATTATGTTCATGTGAGCTTGATATTAACTCTGTGCTTAGATATTGAAGTGCAATGGGGAGTGTGCACTAATTTTTTAATTGTTCAACTCTGGTTTTTGTTGCAGAGGGTAAAAGCTGTGATTTGCCCGGACCAATCCTCCCAGTGTCAGGATGGAGAGACATGCTGTCAGCTTTCCAGTGGTCAGTGGGGATGCTGCCCCTTGCCCCAGGTGAGTCATTGTTTACATCACTTGGAAAGTTAGCTGCCCATTCCTGTATTAGTTTTGAAAAGTGTCATTCTAGTAAATTCCGATATAATGCTTTACTGTGTTGTAGACTTGAGAGTGCATCTAAAAAGTTTCCCATTGTTTCTGTGCATAAATGCTATTCTATTGTCCTGAGAATGACCTACCTTGACTTGGATTATATCGAAGTTGTCAGAAAATTGGCACGTCTTATAGAGGTAATGCTGGTCTTCCATTAAAATAACCGATGATGTTAGAATACAACACTGCATAGTGTCTGGCAGCTTATGGTTGTCGATAGTTTTCAGAAATCTAGAGATTTTTCTTGGAAATTGCGACTCCTGTTTTTTGCATTACGCACCAAACTTGTCATAATGTTTTGTCACTGGAGTTTTATAATTTTTTCTTTACATGTAAACTTCGAACTGCAGTTGTGAGCAATAGAGTTGATTTGATTGGTTGATTGATTGATTGATTGATATTCTTTCAGGCTGTTTGCTGCAATGATCATGAGCACTGTTGTCCAAACGGTTACACCTGTGATGTACCTGAGCAAAAGTGTAATAAGGAAAATGGAGAATCGGTTGCTTGGTCGAGAAAAGTAGAAGCTACACCTGTCAAGCAGGTTTTGTGCTACAAGTCTTCAATTATTTAAATTGCAATTGTTTTATATCTTATGAACCAGCCTAAGTTTCTTGTGTTGTTTTTGGAGTTATTGAGAACTTTGTTTTTGGAAGTATTAACATTCAATCAATCAATCAATCAAATCAATCAATCAATCATTGTAACCATACATACCGGTACATGCACACATACATACCCACACATACAAACATACATGTATACAACTATACATACATGCATATATGCATACACACATACCTACATACCGTACATATATACATGCACACATGCATATACATTTATACATACACACACATTCATACACACACACACACATTGTGTTAGCATAGGTAATTGCTATCGTTCTCAGTGTTCTATATTTAATGTTGTGGTTAGTTTGAATGTTTCTTGTTGCAGAGGTCGGAGGATGTTATTTGTCCGGATCAGTCATCTAAGTGCGCTACTGGACAGACCTGTTGTCAGCTTCCTAGTGGCCTGTGGGGTTGCTGTCCTTTGCCCCAGGTGAGGTCATTGTTCAGAGAGTAAAGTTGAACTTTAAATATTTGCTTCGTTCAAATGCATTATATTACATACAATGCAAATCATGACCTACTGTAGCAATTTTATTAATGGTTTTCGATTATTTTAAGATGAGTGCTAAATTAAGTTTACCATTGTGAATACAGTTAAACAGATGCATATCATTAGCCTTTTTTGTGGATGCCATTGAAGAAAGTCATACATGTCCTAAGTTTTTGTACATTCACATACATGTATATATATATAATTTCTAACTATTTAAGAATTAATTATGAATTTATAGTTGTTAGTTTGACTAAATGTAGGCCTATTTCCAATAGGTTTCAGACAAACTCAAGATTACTAATGTCATTCATTGTTTATCTTTAATTGTAGTATTAGCAGCTTGAGTCTCAACTGGAAGATTGTTCTACGTGGATAGACCAATGCTCAATCACACATGTGCACGCACCCTCACGCAGTGCATGCACGCACAAACATACGCCCACAGGCCCCACACACACACACACACATGATGCATATTGCACAGATTATGTTTCTACTGTTGTTGCAGGCTGTTTGCTGCGATGACCACGAGCACTGTTGTCCGAACGGATATACCTGTGATGTTCCTGAACAAAGGTGTAACAAAGCAAATGGAAAGTCAATTGCTTGGTTGAAAAAGATCGAAGCTACTCCTATCCCTAAGGTTAGTGTTTCAATATATTAGCATTGATAATTTTTGATACAGTATGGCCTGCACCATCAATTTAATTTTTCACATGAAAACTTAAAATTTTATTGAATAAATTCATTATTCAAATGGTTTCTTCCCTTTTGATGCTCATTGACTTAGAAGTGATTTATTGGTAAAATTTCCTTGAGGAATTTTTCGTTATATTAGATTTCGAAAGAACAAACAAAATTATACTTTTTTGCTGTCGGAAGTGTTCTTTTACTTGAGATTGCTTTGCGGTCATATTTTCAGATTTTGGAAAATGTGGTCTGTCCTGACCAAACGTCCCAGTGCGGAGATGGACAGACTTGCTGTAAACTTTCAAGTGGCCAGTGGGGATGCTGTCCTCTGTCGGAGGTAAGTCATTAATTTTAGAGTAAAAAGGCTGTGTAGTTAAAAGTATTTTAGAGAATGGTGTGCAAAATATCTTGATGCTAACAGATGTGACAGTACCATTGGTAAATTAAAATCAATTGCATATTGTGCAAATCTTTGATGTTCACTTTGCAGGCTGTTTGCTGCAGTGACAACGTACACTGTTGTCCTAATGGATATACCTGTGATGCATCTGAACAGAAGTGTAGCAAAGAAAACGGAGAATCAGTTGCATGGTCAAAAAAAGTAGAAGCCATCTCTAAGGTTAGTTGTTTGAATGACAAACACAAGTATTTTTATGCTAATTATTTGTGCCTGTGTTTTTAATGCATTCTTTAAATGCAAAAACAGATTTTGACTTAAGATATTGAAACCTTAATGTAGTGCACTAGCCGCTAAGTTGCATTTGCATTAATTTTGAAATTGTTTTGTTCGGTTTTTGTTGTTACAGAAGTTAGAAAGTGTGGTCTGTCCAGACCAAACGTCCCAGTGTGATGATGGACAAACGTGCTGTCAACTTTCAAGCGGCCAGTGGGGATGCTGCCCTCTGCCAGAGGTAAGGTCATAATTTTAGAGTAAAATTTTTTTAGTTAAAAGTATTTTGGAGAGCGACATGAAATATTTTGATGGTAAAAGACGTGACATTGTCATTAGTAAATTAAGATCAATTGTGTAAATCCTTTGATGTTTACTTTGCAGGCTGTTTGCTGCAATGACCACGAACACTGTTGTCCTAATGGATATACCTGTGATGTAGCTGAACAGAAGTGTAACAAAGAAAACGGAGAATCAATTGCCTGGTCAAGAAAAGTGGAAGCCATCTCTAAGGTTAGTTGTTTGAATATCTAACATAATTAATGCTTGTATTTGTTCTCTTAATCATTTTTGCATTCTGGTAATTGTTTGAATGCATTCTTTAAGTACATGACATTGGTTAGATTTTGATTTAGGAAATATAAACCTTCATGTAGTGGGCTAAGTTGAGTTTGCATTAATTTTGAAATTGTTTTGTTCTGTTTTTATTGGTGCAGAGGTTGGGAAATGTGGTTTGTCCAGATCAAACGTCCCAGTGTGATGATGGACAGACTTGCTGTCAGCTTTCAAGCGGCCAATGGGGATGCTGCCCTTTACCCAAGGTGAGGCCATATTTTGTCCCTTTGAAGATTTTCGATAAAGCATGTTTGTTCCGAATTATTGTTTGATTATTGAGTTTAGAAAATTTCATTTTCATGTAGAAGTCTAGATTGTAAGTTTAGAATATCATTGTGAGTGTGTGTTCTCAAAATCAGCGTCATGTGTAGGACACATATTCGACAATATTTTCATGAATTTCATGTATCATACGTATGGCATCACGTGTATGACATATGAAGAAGACCTATATCGAATTTTGTCATATGGCTTGGTGTTATGTATTTCCTATTGCGACACATGGTGCATGTAACTAGATATTGGTCTATGATTAAACTGGAATTCTCATGCAGACTTCTGATTACCAATAGGGAGGTAAATACCCATGGACCCAGCAGCTTTTAGAAGCCTGAGCGGGATAGTTATATATATATATGTATATATATATATGTATATGCATGTATATATATATACATAGTTTATGGTTTACTTGTGTCTTTTCACATATTATATTGATGACACTTAACTACAACCAGATTAAACTTCAAGGTACTATTGAATAAATTCATAATTGCATATGTAAATGTTGTATAAATATTTAATATATCTTAGGTTGTAGTCATAGTTTTATTATTTTAATTTGGTTCTAAAAACATTTTTTGTGAATCCTTAAGAAAGTGTAACATACCTGAATTTCTCTTATAAACCCTGCCTCTAAATGTCCAACAGACGTCAATTACCTATTATTTCATAATTATTTTGTCGTTGCTGTTATTGCAGGCCGTCTGCTGTGATGACCACGAGCACTGTTGCCCAAATGGATATACTTGTGATGTAGCTGAAGAAACATGTAATAAAGGAAATGGAGAATCCATTTCTTGGTCAAGAAAAGTGACAGCTACTCCCATTGTTAAGGTTAGATATTGCAGAACTTAGTTAATGAGTGTTTATTTTTTACTGGAAGATTTTAATAAAAGTTTCCTGTTTTCATGTCAGGTACAGAAACATTAAGACCCGTACAAAGTTAAATAATTTTGCAATTGCTTCGCCTCTGGTCATTGTTGCAGAAGCCGGAGGCTGTGATCTGTCCAGACCAAGCATCCCAGTGCGATGATGGACAGACTTGCTGTCAGCTTTCAAGCGGCCAATGGGGATGCTGCCCTCTACCCAAGGTGAGGCCATGTTTTGTGGTCTGTCTCATTGAAGATTTTCGATAAAGCATGTTTGTTCCGAATTATTGTTTGATTATTGAGTTTAGAAAATTTCATTTTCATGTAGAAGTCTAGATTGTAAGTTTAGAATATCATTGTGAGTGTGTGTTCTCAAAATCAGCGTCATGTGTAGGACACATATTTGACAATATTTTCATGAATTTCATGTATCATACGTAGTGTTGTGAGGCGGAAACTTTCTCCGGAAAGTTTCATATCTTTCCAGAAAGTTTCTGAAACTTTCCGACGTATCTTTCCGGAAACTTTTCGACATATTTTTCCGCCAATAAAATATTATTAGATACGTACTCAATTCTAATGAGTCTGAAATTTTCTTTCAATACAATGTTACACATCAATCACTAATAGTAGTCTTGGGTGGTTATAACTGATAGTTTATTCAATAGATGGCACTGCTAGTGCTAGTAGTGATCATTGCTCAGATTGTTCACACGGCCCAAAAATACATTTAGGAATTAAATGCAATTCAACTTCGCTGTAAATTTAGAGAAAATATTTTTTATCACTCAGTCATTTTCATATTTGAGAGTTGTGAAGATATAAGACAGTATTGTTTTAACATTTAAGTATTGATAGATTGTTAGATTGTTTCATGTTTACAAGGCCGTAGCTAGGGGGGTGTTTGAACACCCTCCGAAATGGAAAATGTGAAAAATAATAGAATGCATTTACGAGCACATGATGTAGAAACCATAAAATAAAACCATGAAAACACCCCCAAAATGCCGGATTACTAAAAAGGGAAATTGGGGATATTTTTGGAAGATGACTTTAAAAAGGTGATCAGTTTTTTGGGAAGAAAAATTGTTGACTTTTTTTTAAGATTTCGGCCGGACGACTAAAAAAAGGTCATCAGTTTTTTAGGAAGGGGAATTATTACACAAAGTTTATGGTTTATTTGTGTCTTGTCACATAATTATTATGATATATTGATGACACTTAACTACAATCAGATTAAACTTCAAGGTAGGCCTACTATTGAATAAATTCATAATTGTATATGTAAATGTTATAATATTTTATAATATATCTTAGGCTGTAGTCATAGTTTTATTATTTTAATTTGGTTCTAAAAACATTTTCTTGTGAATTCTTAAGAAAGTTCAACAGACCTGAATTTCTCTTATAGACCCTGCCTCTGAATGTCCAACAGACGTCAATTACCAATTATTTCATAATTATTTTGTCGTTGCTGTTATTGCAGGCCGTCTGCTGTGATGACCACGAGCACTGTTGCCCAAATGGATATACTTGTGATGTAGCTGAAGAAACATGTAATAAAGGAAATGGAGAATCCATTTCTTGGTCAAGAAAAGTGGAAGCTACTCCCATTGTTAAGGTTAGATATTGCAGAACTTAGTTAATGAGCGATTATTTTTTACTGGAAGATTTTAATGAAAGTTTCCTGTTTTCATGTCAGGTACAGAAACATTAAGACGCGTACAAAGTTAAATAATTTTGCAATTGTTTCGCCTCTGGTCATTGTTGCAGAAGCCGAAGGCTGTGATCTGTCCAGACCAATCGTCGCAATGCCAGGATGGACAGACATGCTGTCAACTGACCAGCGGTCAGTGGGGATGCTGTCCACTACCTGAGGTAAGGTCGGAGTTCAGAGTTTAGCTCTAAATGTGGATGTACATGTATCTTTGAGCTCTTGTTTTAGCATCCCTTCAAGATTACTACTTGGAGGTGTTCCCGACTACAGTGTGGACACTGAGCAATTGCGAGTGAAGGACTTGCTCAGGGTCCCTATGTGGTGGCTTGAGGTAGATTCGAACCCGCAACCTTCCGGTTCTAAAGCACTAAGTATTCCCTTGCACCGTCGTGCCCCATGATGCAACAGATGGTGTATTAATAATCCTACCCATGAAATCCTGATTTGTACTAAATGTAGATTTAATCTAAATCTTTCAATTATTAATTACAAATGTATATAATTATATTTATGTTAAGATTGATTGTGTACATTTTTAAGTATTGGTGTTGCAGGCTGTTTGCTGCAATGACCATGAACACTGTTGTCCTAGTGGATATACTTGTGACGTACCCGAACAGAAGTGTAACAAGCAAAATGGCAAATCGATTTCCTGGTCACGAAAAGTTGAAGCTACTCCAATTGAACGGGTAACTTCTTTGAATCGTTTTGTTGTTGAAGTTTAGAATTGTTTTTGTCTGGGTGGCTTTGTTACATACAGTCTGAAATTTAGAAATTTGCACTGTCTTTTATGTTACAAGATAGTGGATAAATAGTAAGGTTTGCATGTATTAAGGTTGCTGAGGAATTTTTTGGAGGCCCTGAAGTGTGAAAATAAATATTGGAATTCATTTTCCCTTTTCAGGATCAGTCAAAAATAATTACTTAGTGTGGGCTGCGATTATTTTAGTCTTGTCAACACCTGAAATCTCAAGTCCAAGACTTGACCAAAACTTTAGACCAAGACTTTAAACCTCAAGATCGAGACTTTAAAAATCACTATCTCACCCAGACTTCTGTTCTTCACTAAAAAATATGTCAAATAGGATAAACACCATTTTAGTGAAAGTATTATTCCTTTTATTTTATTTGAAAAGCACTGTAAATGGTATCTGAAGGCAAAATAAAATTTTTAATACTCATTAGTGAGCTGTTGCCTTGCTTTGTTTTAGGGAAGTGCTTTAGAAATTTTGAGTTAACGAATTTACTTTTTGTCAATGGAAAGCAAAGAATTTCTCCAACTGTTATTCGTTTCAGAGGACAAGACATTTGGTTGAAAAGGTTGGACAGAGTTAAATGTTAAGTTTAGTTGATGCTTTTCATGTTGTTTCAGGTGAATGGGGAACATGCCAAAGTAGGTCAGAAATGTGGGGATGGAAGTTCGTGTTCCGATCAATATACCTGTTGTCTTATTAGTCCAACCGACTACGGATGCTGTCCTCTTCCTCAGGTGAGATCTACTCAGCTCTAAGTTTGTAGGATGCCCGAAGCTGTCAAGTCAAACTTGCAAGATTTAAAAAAAAAGTTTCATGAAATTGAGCATCGGATTTCTGACTGCTTTCTGCTTTTGAATGTGTTATGCATTCCTTCTAATCAGACTCTTTGACTTACTAATTCATTTGCTCATTCATCCATTAATGGAGTACACTTTCCCAATCTTTCCCTACTGAGTCCTTGGTTGTATTTCCATTGTTGACTCGAGAAATGCTTGTTGCACCACACATGTCCTTTGGCTGAATTTCCGCCTCGTTGGACTGACTCCTTGAATTACGCGACTCTGGACATGTTTTAAAATTCGATCACTTTATACCTAATGCAATATTATAACGGCAGTTAGATTTCTTTGTGTAGCATTAACTCATCTGCTTAGTAGGCATTGTTTTTCTTCTGTAGTGATTTATGTGGATGAACATTTTGGTTATTTTGTTTGTTTAGGCCACATGCTGTAATGACTACACTCACTGTTGTCCCCACGGTTACCAGTGTGACCTGCCGAGGGAGTCCTGCATCCAGGACGGCGGCCATGAAATTCCATGGACCTTGAAAGTGCCATCTCAGCCGGCTGCACCACGAGCTCAGCAAGGTCTCTGCTTCGATGAGGAATCGAGATGTCAAGATGGTTCTACCTGCTGCGGAGGCAGGCAAACGAACGGAAGACGTAAATGCTGTCCCTATGAAAACGTGCGTTTAGATTCTTGATGAGATTTTATATTGGGTGGATTAACTAAGATTGGGATCTGTCTTAAATGACTTTGATGGCTAGTTTTGATTGTCCTGTCTGGATAATGATTCAGTGGGTTAATTTTGAGACAGTGAATTGGCAACGAATTGGCTGTTATGCTTAAAATGAGCAAAACAACTGTAACTTGACCTGCTACGATGCAATTAAATTTCATGACTTCTGTAGCACCGTATCCATTTTAGTCGATGGAATTGAAATGTTGAAATCGATAATAAAGAATTTATGTGGCTTCAGTAATTCATACAGCAATACGAACCTGATGTTTTACCTATCCGTTGTCATCTTCTGTGTTTTCAGGCTGTCTGTTGCTCAGACGGGTTGCACTGTTGTCCAGCCGATACAACGTGCAACGCAGTGTCCATGATGTGTGAGAGCAACGTGATAAATATGGCGATAAGCTATCGCCTTTTAGAGAAGACGGTTGGAGTCGGATTCTTGTCAGCTGCAAAGAATGACATCACGTGTCCAGACCAAACGTCAAAATGTCCAGCGGACTCTACTTGCTGCCAGACGCAAGCTGGCTTCTACGGTTGCTGTCCATTCAAAGAGGTCTGTCTATTTCTAACCTGATTCGATCTTGATGACTTCTATGGAGCCTTTTAATATCACTGTGCAGATCATCATTGAATGGTGGTAGCGTCAAGTGAAACGTTAGTCAAAACCATATCATCTGTTGTCAAAGTCTGATCAATTGTTGTTCAGGGACCCAGGAGGTCGTGGTTTTTTCTGATTACATCGTAGTATATAAGGAAAGTTACGGGTTCGAATCCACCTCAAGCCGCCACGTAGAGACCATGAGCATCCTTTACTTGCATTTGCCCATGCACTTCGGCGCGAAATTTCGTTTCAGTGTCCGAACTGCAGTCGGGTGCACCTCTAAGTAGAAATATTGAAGGAACATGCTGTGACAAATGCTCATACATACATACATACATACATACATACATACATGCATGCATGCATGCATGCATGCATACATACAAATGCTCATACATACATACATACATACATACATAAATACATACATACATACTTAAATACATACATACATACATACATACATACATACATACATACATACATACATACATACATACATACATACGCACATAAACCAATATCTTAACTTTATTTTTTCTTCTACTTAAGACCTATAAAACATACTGAAACACCGTTGTCTTGCATTACTAATTACATAATTATAAATTAAGTTAAGAAATTTTCTTTTGCTGCCTCCATAGGCAAAGATTTCCCAATAGAATGGTCGAGAACACAAGAAAGAAGAGTGATGTCAAGTTGTATTATTAGTATGAAGCTGTGACAGCCCAAGGGGGTGCTAGAAAGTGTTTCTAGACCAACTGCCTCAACACAGGAGCAACCACACTGGGGAGTTTTATACCTTTTTCTTGGTTCATTTTGGTCTCCTTAACTGTTCCAGAAAGATTTCTAGGAGTGGCTTTTCAAACTTTATTGGCTGATATTTTTTCATTGTCAGCCTTAAAAGTTTTTTTTTATCTATGAGTTAATGTTGTTCGTTTGCTAGGCAACGTGCTGCAGGGATAGGCTTCATTGCTGTCCAAGCGGATCAAAGTGTGATGTCGAACATTCCAGCTGCGTTTTCGATGGCTCTGGAGCCGCCTTGCCGTGGGACAATTTTGGTCACCGAAGAGCCAAGACTGTTGTGTGACGATCCTCCTCCTCTAGAGCGGCTGCACAGTTTTTCTAAGACATCTGCAGTCTCTGGAGGCTTCTTCAAGCGAGTTCAATGTAGTAATAGTGATATCGTCTGAATTACTCTTGTTGCTTGTGATTGCTGTAAGTCGACCGTAATCGACATTGATTTGATTATTTGAAAGGTTTTTCTGGAGAATTTTTTCCATGGAGCATTGCCGCCTGTTTTCATTGTTTTTCTGGATCCTAAGAATCTTCTCTGGTTTTGTTTCTTTTATTAACTGAGATTAATGTGGTTTTAATTGTAACTGTAATCATTGATTTATGTCATGGCTCTTCACTAAAAACAGTCAGTGCCTGTTGCTTTGATTTTGGCTTCTATCTTTGGAACTCGTTTTCATGAGATGCTCATTTATAATATTAAAATAATACTTCGGCTGTTTAACTTTGCTTGATTTTCTGGGAATTTGTATCTTTACTAGAAGACAATTCTGCACTTAGCCTACTCCAACAACAGCAGAGTTCCACTTATAATGAGAATTATTTTCGTGCATTCATTATGTTGGCCAGAAATGTAGAATAGATATTCTAACCAGTGGGAACTTTACTTTCGCACTAGATATTTTGCAACTCGTTTTAAATTCAGGTTGTGTTTTGCCAAAGTGATTTTTTTAGCTTTGTTGTGACACAGGGCTTTGTGACTTAGTCCAAGTTCCAAAGGTTGAATGAATTTTTATGCTGTTGTGTCTGCCCTTTGTCTTTCTGTGTTTTTGAGTTTTGACTTTTGATAAATTCTCTTAAATAGCGATTTGTTGTCATGGCATAGAATTTTCTGTAGGGATAGGTTTCACGGTATTTGATTACAGTTGCCAGATGTTAGAGCTCCAGCCAAAAAATCCTTCATTGCTTGAAGGACTATTGAGGAAAGTGTAGATTAAGAAATGGGATATTTAGCGAGTTTTATTTTAACTGCAAGTCTAAATACTTCTAGTGTGATGTGTGATTAAATTTAATGGAGTTTAAACAATTGTATATTTTGCTGCGATCATATCTTGCATGAAAATTTTACACAGGTTATGCATATGTAGCGCATGTGATTGACGATTTTTTAAATTTCAATTCCTGTTTTAACCAGATTATTTTGATGGTGAAGCAGAATGAATGGAAATTGTGAATGCTTTGCTGTTTCAACATGTGTGTCACAGCCCTCCCTCAGTGGTGACTGTTATGGACCAGTTATGGTTATTGTAGAATTATTTTACTTACTAATAAACGTTTTGTTCTCAGTGAATTAACTTTAAGATCACTTAGGTTAGCATGCTGGCAGCGCTTTCATCAGACTCTTGCTCATTTGTGTTAAGTGTCTGGATCGATACCTAATGCTGGCAACTGAGTTCTTTTGACTACAAAGAAAACATCTAGCCGTTCATAAGGAATCTGTAAAAAGCAGGGCTTAAAGTGTGCCTGGACGGTCATGGACGGCGTCCATGCACTTATTTTAAAATCTGAACACCGTCCTGCCTCTTATTGGCCAGCACTGACTGGAAAGGTAAGGGGCGTCCAGGCACTTATTTTCCCACACTTTTAGCACTGGTAAAAAGGGATCTTTGTTGAAAATCTGCCTCACCTCTATTCCAAATTTACCATTTACCCTTTCCATGCCTTGTGTGGATGTTTGCACTCTCAATGAGGTAATGAGAACTACCCTGTTGATCTTGCAGCGCTGACTGTACTACTGAAAGGGTACTTTGATATTGTCATATCAAGCGAAGGGAATTTAAGTAGCAGTGCATTGCTATACTGTGTACTGTCGGAGTGAAGTAGGTGTTAACGGCACTGGTTGTATAGTGTATACCGATATGTAGGATGCTGATATTACTATGTATATGCCTACTAGGGAATGTAATCCCGGGGCATTTGCTCAATCCCGGGATTCCGGGATTATAAATGAGTCGATACCGGGATCCCGGGATTGGCTTATAATGGCAATTTTAAAAATTCCTAGATGTTGTATAGTAGTAGGCCAAATACAGTAAAGCTTTCTCTTTGCTTCAAGTACTTCAACCGCGATCAATTATGACTCACGGCAAGGGCTTTAGTCAGTGGTCCCTGGCAGCAGTGGGGTTTGTTTTAAACTTGATAGTGATAGGCCTACAACCAGTGGCTTCGATCCCCACTAAACAAACAAGTTAGACCCCTTTCCTCCCCCGCCTGCCCTCTCTTGTCTCTCCTTTGACTTAAATTGCCGTGAGTTTAGGTCATTTCAGATTCCCCGTCTTTAACTGGGCTTAAGTTGCGATCACTCTGAATAGGGTAATTAACCTCTGCATACGACGACCCGGAATTATGTCAGACGATACGAGGCGACCAATGCACCGACTGACCACAGCGCGAGGAACACAACAAGGTAGCAGGCTAGCCAAGATTAACCAGTGAGTCATCTGATATTAAGGCAGCAACAGCCCGTTTGCATGCTGTCAAGTTCAGGCGCAATTTTGTCATCAACAGAGTGAATCGGAGTTGAACGCTGGGTGCCTAGTCGGCCAGCACTGCTGGCATCTGACATCTGTTTATGTTCTATTAGTCAACTGAATGATGTGTGGGTCATTGTTATGGAGGAGTCTATAGTCTGTATACATGAACCAAGCAAGGAATGGGAGGCAGGAAAGCTAAATCCCATGCCTGATCACTCAGAAACGCCTACCTCCAGTCACCCCTCTGGGTTTTCTGCTGGTCGCCAGCTTACCTTCATTAGGGCGTGTGCTTATCAGTCGTTTTGGCGTCTATTGACCAAGGAGTTGTTGCAAAATTGGTCAAGTAATTTAAATTAAAAAATCCGAATTTTCGGTAATCCCGAAAAACGGGATTCCATGTTTGTCAATCCCGGGATTACGGGATTGTAAAATGTCCGGGATTCCCGGGATCCCGGTATTCGGGATCCCGGGATTACATTCCCTAATGCCTACCATATCTATATATGGCGCTTTTGTTGGCTCTGTTTTGGTGAATCCTCTTGCCTTCCATTTGCGGTCATTCGTAATCTCCAAATTTCTAAAGCGCCACTCAAAAGCCAAGCGCGGGGCACCAGCTTATTCATGAGCGCTGCGTTGAGGCAAAATGGTTGTCCATAAGAACAGTCCATGGTGGTCCGGGTCATAATGCAATCTTTAATGGATCTGATTGTAATAATACTTCATGAAGATTTAAGACATTATATTCTAGATTACATACTATGATATAAATGTGGAGTATTTTTCGGTGGTATTTTTATCATCAAGTCAAGTGAGCTTTCAATGTAATATTCTTGAAAGACTGTCGTAATTTTCTTTGAGCAATAAACTTGCATAAAATCAGTTTTCAAAATAGTATTTCGATGAACATCGCCTAACAATCTAAGCTTGGTTATTATTACCTGGTTTGGGAAAATAAACGTGTTGAGCAGTTCTATAATGCAAGGAAAGTTGACCGCAACAGCTTATTTTCAAAACCCCATTAAGAGCATACCGTCAGGCATAGAAGAACTAACGTGGCAGTTGGTGATGGTGATGTTGACGACATAACTGAGGGAAGTCTTAGGCTACTTGTTCGCTAGGGCTTATCCCTCTTGCTAGCTGCTTTGTAAGACGCCCCTGTTACGGCCAGAGCCATGCGCCGACTCGAGAGTGTCGGCGGCGGCGCGCCGGTCATTTTTGGTCGGCGGCGGCGGCGCGCCGACCAACAGAAATCGGCGGCGGCGGCGGCGCCCTCAAAATGTCGGCGTCGGCGGCGCGGCGCGGCGTCGTGGAGTTAGTGCTCCAGCGTCGCATGCATATTTTAATAGTTGTTACACAAGCAACTTATATTATAAAGATATGAGTGTTCAGCAATTATTTTTGGCAATTATCTGGTCTTAAATTAATGTTCACGAGAAGCAATTATTCTCAGAATGGACGTTCGATTGCAAGATTCTACAAAGGCTTGATTGTAAAACCACATGACAGGGTTTTCAAAGTCAAGCCTCCAGCTTGCGTAACCTAATAATAGAAGCTAAAGAACCGTTTGCGCAGTGGCGGCGCTACCTGCCTATTTTACTATTGACATGCCTTATGACCCGCCAAAAATTCGTTGGGTTTTTATAAATTCTCAGAATGAATTAATAATGGCGGGAAAGTGAAAAATATCTGGAAAAGTCACTGAATTATTTAAACAAAAACCGCTTCAAGTTGTTATTCAACAATAATATCATTAGAAATAAGCTTTTTCACAAATTATTTATTTATCTTTTTCTTGCAAAAACCAAAAATTGAAAAATTGAGTCTTCACGTTTTGGTCATTGCCATTGGTCAAGTGTGTGCTGCGACATGGGCCTGGTTTGGGTCAGATAGGTCATATAATAATAGACAGGCCTATTAATGTTCGAAAGCTTGATTACCCATTTCACTTATAATATAATAGGCTAGGTCACGGTCAGCGTGGGACTTTGATACTGGAGAAAAAATATGAATTAGGTGGTAACTGGCTGGCAAGAAGAATCACAAGCCTGCAGACGCGACCAATCGCCTACATAAAATTACAGAGCGCCACTTCATTGCAAAATTATAGTAACGTGTATCCTAAAACTAGAGGCAGATTGTTCTTTGCCATCCTAGCGTATGGTCGGACTATCAGGCAAGAAGGCATACACCGCATAACAATTCACTTATGCCTGCCTGGAGTTATTTTTACCTTCTTTGCTGCCATAATTCAAATCGAATCACAAAATCCACAACAGCTTAAACGTTAAGTGCTCTTTTCCAAAAGTCAAAACGAATAGATATCATCAAATGTTTCATTGCATTGACGCAAAATCGGTGGTGCCAGGAAAACTCGAAGTAGATAAGAAAAAGATTATATTTCGCACTGACGCAACATTTTTTCCGTGAAATCATGCAAGAGATGAAAAATGCAACAACAATAAATAAGCTGATGAACGTTGCATCGGCGGGGCGCCGACAAATTTTTGGCGGCGGCGGCGCCGGCGCGCCGACCCAAAAAAATCGGCGGCGGCGGCGCCCACTAAATGTCGGCGGCGGCGGCGCGGCGCGGCCGGCGCAGGGCTCTGGTTACGGCATGGCTGCGTTACGGGGCCATATAAATTGTCATTATTATTAATATTATTATTATTATTGATGATAACGACAGTTAGTCCTAGATGATTAGAGTGATAGATGGCGATTATGATGTCAATGAAGATATTTTATATCATTAATACCTAATGGTGACACTGATGTTGATGATGATCATGTTGATGATGACGATCAACTTTAACATGGAATGAAATGGTAATCATAATTAAACAGATACAGCCTAGGCCTATAATTATGCCTACAGGACTGTTTGAATGCATTCATGGATGGGGTTGATGTCTGGCATAGGACGAGAGTCACGAGATCGAGCAGTGACGGCTGATCTTGAGCAGATTCGCTCGACTGATTCGCTGTTAACTCTTGTCGACTTTACATTGCCTACAGTTTTTGCTCTTGTAGATAGGCCTATAAGGGTGATATGGAATATTATTCTGTGAGATTTCTACCGCATTGCTGTATTTTATTAAATCGAAGACTTTAAAAACAGTCTGCTATACTTAATCTCAGTCACTCGTGACTCGTGATGCTGATGGTCTATATGTATAGCGAAAAAAGTGAAGCTGCTGCAATTAAGCTGTGCGACGATGAGCAGACAACAACAGCGACGATCGTCTGCTGGCAATTATAATTTGGCGTCGGGAAATTAATGTGATTCTGGTTCCGTGGTCCTTCATCATCCGATGCAGGACGGTTGCTTTCAAGACAAGAACTGGTGCAACCACGATGTGCAATCGAATTTCGGAGAAAGTTGGAGAAGACTTTTCAAATGGAAGCAAAGAAACTTAATTAGCAACGGGACAACAGCGGAATGTCCTCGACCTATACTCGAGTCCGAATTAAGTTGCTGGATTTAGACTTCCTCGATGCGGGCTTCGGTCGCTGATCCGGTGTTCTGTCCAGTTTTCAGTCTCACCCGACGACTAAGATCCCCGAGGTTCTGGTGTTTCGGACCGAAGCCTTCCCAGAGCGCGTGCAGGATCTCCGTCGCCACGATCTGTCCAGCGTTCTTGGCGACCATTCGGAGCACGAAGAGTCCGTCCCGTCGTAGATAGTGTTCGGCGAAGCGCTTGAGGTTGGCGCTGTCGTGATGCACGCTGTCGACGACGCTCAGCTTCTTCCTGACGAAGCGATACTGTGCCGGCCAGTAGACGAGCTTAACGATCCAGTGAACGAGACTGCCGGCGGTGAAGAGACTGGTGAGAAAGAGCCAGAACCAGAGGACGGTGAAGATCTTCTCGTTGAAGAGGTTGATGGGTAGAACGCACTGGACCGTGTAGCGATGGACGTTCGTGTTCTGGCGGATACGGTAGTCGCACATGGACACGCGTGGGAACCGGTCGGATGGGCGCCACTCGTCTCCGAACAGAAGGTGGCGTACGACGTGGATGCCGAGGACGTGGAAGTCGTAGCCGAGGAAGACGTCTAGGAGGAAGAGCTGGCCGACGGCGTTGATCGAGTAGAGCAGCTTGACGAACAGATAGCACGACGTCAGGTAATTACCGTACAGCTTTCCGTAGACGAGGATGCAGTGCTTCGAAAGCATTTGTTTGATTCGCGACAGACACCCGGTGCGATGATCACGTTGCGCCAGCAGATATCTGTCCATCAGATGAACCGCATAGCGCAGCGTCTTCTCCCGCTGCTCTGGACAGACCTCGTACTGTGAGGACAGCGCTGCTTCGATGATGACGCCGATGTTGATGCCGGAACGGGCGTTCAGCAATCTCCAGACGGCGTATGGCAAGATAAACATGAGACATTGCAGCATGAGTATGATGGGAACCCACTGGTAGTAGGTGATCTTGCGTTCCCTTCCCTCGTCGTCTTGTGGCATCTTCTCGTAGAACGGAACGTAGTATGTGTCGTCCACCCAGCAAAAGATGTTTGCGTACGTCTCGTGGTTCGAGGCACATACCTCTGGACACCAGCAGTGAATCGCCTCGCCGAAGTACTGCCTGGCGCTGACCAGTACGGCCATGAGGATCAGTACGGCAGCTGTGTACTGGCGATTCAGTCTGTCGGCGAAATCGTCATCGAGGCGGAACTTGAATTGTTTCAGGTCTAGAACGGCTTTGATTAATTTCTGCATGACTGAACAGTGCGATATCTGCGAAGAGTTCCCAGACAAACGAGCGAAATATTGGCCAATGTATTCACCTTTGAATGTTTTCTACTTTCTTGCTTTCACAGCATTGTACACGGTACCAATGCACTGTACTTTTTGTAGAGAGCCTGTTAAAGCAAATGTATGACCTGCTCCAGTAGGCATAAAGCACAGAGTTGGGACATTTGTGGACATTTCAGAAATTTCAAGTAATAATTGAACTTCCAAAAACAGCGCCCCCACTAAAGTCCTTATAGTCTGTTCTAGGTTATGAGATCATTGATGTGATGGAGTGAAATTCGCGGCTGCAACATTGGAGCTACTTTCAAAATTCCTGAATTTCCCTATTGGCTGCATGTTCTTGTGTAGCCTAGTATGTGCTCTCTGTAGACGAATTGTTCAAGAAGAAGAGAAAGCAGACTGTATAGGGTGGGGAAGAGGAAGAAGAAAAACGAGGAGACAGACAAAGAAGGAGAGGAAGCAGAAGGAAGATAAAAGAAGGGAAGGGGATTCAAAATAAGACGAAAAAGTACGTGCACGCTCCATGGAGCTCCTATAATTGAGATGCATATAATTATTTATGGAAGTGACTAGCGGACCGCCAGGCGGCCGTCCAATTTCAATTACTAGCGGACCGCCAGTCACGTGTAACCTGTCACATGATGTCGAGTCTCGATTCTTCAATATTGTTACAATGGCGGCAGTTACCGATAGTTTATTTTATGTCGGACAAAAGTTTTCTTGTTTTAATGACTTAGAAAATTGCAAAAAAGAGTATGAAATGAGTAACTTTTGTAACCTAACAATGCGGGATGCAAAAACGTTGCAATCCATGATGAAGTATGCACCAAAAAAGGCAGCACGTGCAAAGAATGAGCTCCGTTATCACTCGCTTCGATTATGCTGTACATATGGTGGCAAAAAATTCAAGAAACAAGGAGAATGAACGTTAAATTAATATCAATAGCCAGCTTCTACTTCAGATCTAAAAATACCTTCATCCAGCTTAAGGGTTAAACCGTAGTTTAGGCTGATAAATTCTTTGTACCGTATTTTAGGCTGATAAATTATTTGAACATTATCCGAGGCTGCAAAATGTATATACAAGTAATTTCTGGATCGCCAGGTTCAATCCAGCTTCCATTTCAACTATAAAAATGCCTGGTACTTATGGGTTAATTCACCTGATTTTTTTCTATAATGACTCGAGGTAGACTACGCTGCAGCGTTGTTATCTTTAATAAATCCAACTTCTAGTTTGCCAAGAATCCTTTTCATCGATCCAGCTTCTCTTTAGGCAAGAATTTGTTCGATAAATCCCGCTTCTATTTCGTCAGCAAATATTTTTCAGCCATTTTTCATTGAAAATTATTGTTCATCAATCCAGCTTCAATTTCAGCAGAATGACTGCACTAACCCTAAAACTAACCCTAACCGACCCTCACGACGCCTAACCTGAGCCCTAACCGACCCTCACGCGCTAAATCCCGCTTCTATTTCGTGAGGAAATATTTTACCCGGCAAAAGAAATAAATCAGGTGAAATAACCCATAAGTACCAAATGCCTTTATCCAGCTTCCATTTCTCTTGCGTTTTTCGTCAATACAGCTACTATTTCACCTGCAGAAAAGGTCTTCATCCAGCTTCCGTTACATCAATCCAGCCTCCATTTCACCTGTAAAAGGTCTTCATCCAGTTTCCGTTACTTAAACGTTTTTTTCGTCAATCCAGCCTCCATTTCACCTGTAAAAGGTCTTCATCCAGCTTCCGTTACTTAAACGTTTTTTCGTCAATCCAGCCTCCATTTCACCTTTAAAAGGTCTTCATCCAGCTTCCGTTACTTAAACGTTTTTTCGTCAATCCAGGTTCCATTTATATACTGCAATTTTTCTTCTCGCGTTTTCAGTTTATATTGCTACTTCCGGTTGCGAATGCTCGGAAATTGGAATAGCGCGTTGTATGGCGCGCTATATTCATGATTTTCTTAATTTATCAGCCTAAACTACGGGATATCGAAAACGGAAATAATTTATCAGCCTAAACTACGGTTTAACCCAGCTTCTATATCTCACCAGTTATTTTCGTCAATCCGGCTTCTATTTCAGATATAAAAAATGCCCTCATCTAGCTTCCATTACTTAAGCGTTTTTTCATCAATCCAGCTTCCATTTCAGATCAAGAAATTCTTTCATCCAGCTTTTATTTCTCATACGTGATTTTCGTCATTCCAGTTTCTGTAATTCAGACAATTTGTATAGCATCGGCAGTAGCTAGCTACTTCTAGGATGCTTTACACGCATAATGTCAACTGTCAGAGTAAATGTCATGAGCTCGAGAGCAAGACAGTGTAGCTTCAATTGTTTTTTAAAAGTTGATACAGTTTTGATATCCTGGATGGTTGATGGAAGACTGTTCCAGGCGCGTGGGCCTGCGACGCGAAAGGCGCGATCGCCCATTTTTGTTTTCGTCGCATGAATGAACACGTCAGCGGTCTTGGACGATGGAACGAGCTTCTATTTCACCTGTAAAAGAGCCATCATCCAGATTTAATTTCTCTTGCGTTTTTTCATCAATCCAACCTCCATTTCACCTGTAAAAACTTTCATCCAGCTTCCATTTCTCAAGCGCTGAATCAGTTGTCTGTAGACCAGTTGTCGTTAGACAAATTGTCCGGAGACCACTTGTCGTTAGACGAGTTGTGGGTAGACGAGTTGTCGTGACACCATATACAATACATACATACGTTACTGTCACTTGCTTCTTACTTTTACTGGCGGTCCGCTAGTATTCAGCATTAGACGACCGCCTGGCGGCTTGCTAGTATTCCGTATTGGACGGCCGCCACTGGCGGTCCGCTAGTATTTGAAATTCGAGGGCCGCCTGGCGGTCCGCTAGTATTTGAAATTCGAGGGCCGCCTGGCGGTCCGCTAGTCACAGCCATTATTTATAGTCTATATAATGATTATATGAACTCTCACATTTCGAGATGCATGTAGGCCTATACCTATATTATGATAGGTCTATCGAAAGTTGTTACTCAGCAGGCGATCCATATCACCATAGAAACACTTGTATTTGGTCAATTTGGTGGCCATGCACTTGATGGCCAAGATATCTGCCTGTCAGTCAACCACTGCGACCATTAATATAGAACTTGCATCGCAATGCGCAGTAGTCATTTCAGATTAGCATCTATATAATGCCTTTTGAACCTCTCAGACTTCATTACTAGACAGTTTCATTAGGACCTACAAGACTGAAAGAGTGTCAGCACATAACAGGTATTAATTCGATAAAGAAATATAGATCTATAGTCTTAATTGGCCTCGATTGCATGACTGGCATGCCACCGACTAGAATTAGGCCTGCGTCTCATTTGTTCGGGCTAAAGTGACCATCCGCATGCAATAGCCTATAATAATTATAAAAATTATATTAGCCTATTATACGTAAACACCAATGAAAACTTCTTTTAAAAAATTGCAGACAGCGAGAAAGGCGATCGCAACTGACTCATAATGATCGTCGACTAAAATTAGATCTATAATGATTCTGGCGGATCAGGTCTCCGCAGATTCCGTGAATCAAAGTCAGGTTTGAACTAATTTACATGCACAGAGCCATGGACCGCATGCTTAGCGCATACTTGTGTGCATTGGCTTCCACAATGATTATTTGCATTGTCTTAAACACACACATGACGGTAGGCTATAATTATTCGCACACATAGGACGGTAGGCTATACTCGCACATGTCGGACGATAGGCACCCAATGAACCTAACCGTTGTAAGCGATCTCTCTTCGCTGACACGCGTCAACTCTGACTCTATAGCACATCTGTTATTTTTTTAGGTCACGCTGTAACGTAGAACGGATACGTAGTGATAGCTTATTTAGCGCCATAATAAACCGACTTGTTTGATGTTAACTGAAGGTATAATTATAGCTTATTGAGTAAATCACGAGTATAACAAAGCCAGCAAGCAGTATATGTGCAATGAGCACGTAAGGTAAGAGTGATGATGATGATGGTGCTCTGCCCGAAGGTAGGTTCATTGGCTTTACGCCCCTGGGGATGAGATGAGTGAGGTGGTTTCCCGTTGCCTTCCCCACAGACAATGATGGGTAAGCAACTTGCCCAAGGTCGCTTCGCAGGAGCTTGCGCCCCTGCGTCCCACACGTGCTAGCCCGATATATCTAAATCTCTGAATGTCAGCTCCCAGCCCGGGACTTGAACCGCAGTCCGTTGCAACCAACAGACGAATGCCGCTCTCGCTTACCGGTGTAGCTAACTAGGCCAGGTAAGAGTAAGATCACGCAATGTAATTGCGCATCTATTATTAGGCTATAGGCTACACCCTTCAAACGATAACCAAGGGCAGTCTATGACAAGAAAATCCAAGTGTATCGTGTTGGGTCTTGGGTATAGACCTACTTGAGTCTTCACCGGTCACATCCGACTTTCTACATCAGCATCCTAACGAACGTTTGTTCAGACCTTATGAGTCGCATAAAGGTTCTATAAGTTATAGCGACTAGTAGGCCTATTCATGGTCCAATTTGAGTCCATGCGGCAAACTGACAGATAAGGTCACAAAGAAATCAACTGCATGAGCACAGGGGTCATAGACTCGATGAAACACAATCAAAACAATACAATGGTTCAAGATGATGGAAGCGAAACTTAACTTACGACCTGCGTCAGCAAATATAGGCATAATAATTATTCAGGTAAAAAAACCTAACCAAACAAACACCGGAATTGTTCATACAATCGACCTTGACCCTCAGACGACGTCTATTCTCGAGGTCGACGTAGTTGGAGTTGGTTCTGACATACAATTCTGAAACTCTTTTCGTGACTTTGGCAGTTTCAATTTCTTCGTCGTTTCACCGAGCAGACGGTGTTTCGGCGTGAAGTTGTCCCATAGAGCTGTCAGGATTTCTGTCGCCACAAGGTCTCCGGCGTTCTTCGTAACCAGCCGCAGGATGAACAGTCCGTCCCTGCGAAGGTAGTTATCCGCGAATCGCTTCAGAGCGGCGCTGTCCTGATGAACGTCCTCGAAGAAGTTCAGCTTGCGTTTGACGAAGCGGTAGTTGACCGGCCAGTAGATGAGTCGACACAGCCAATGTACGAGTCCGATGAGAGTGAGCACGGCAAGGATGCACAGCCAGAACCAGAGGACGGTGAAGATCTTCTCGTTGAAGAGGTTGATGGGTAGAACGCACTGGACCGTGTAGCGATGGACGTTCGTGTTCTGGCGGATACGGTAGTCGCACATGGACACGCGTGGGAACCTGTCCGAAGGGCGCCACTCCTCTCCGAACAGCAAGTGGCGTACGACGTGGATGCCGAGGACGTGGAAGTCGTAGCCGAGGAAGACGTCTAGGAGGAAGAGCTGGCCAACGGCGTTGATCGAGTAGAGCAGCTTGACGAACAGATAGCACGACGTCAGGTAATTACCGTACAGCTTTCCGTAGACGAGGATGCAGTGCTTCGAAAGCATTTGTTTGACTCGCGACAGACATCCGGTGCGATGATCACGTTGCGCCAGCAGATATCTGTCCATGAGATGAACGGCATATCGCAGCGTCTTATCCCGCTGCTCGGCATAAATGGCCGTTTGTGACGATATCGCTGCTTCGATGATGACGCCGATGTTGATGCCAGAACGTGCGTTCAACATTCTCCAGATGGCGTATGGCAGCAGAAAAAGCAGCGACTGCAGCATGAGTATGATGGGAACCCACTGGTAGTAGGTGATCTTCCGATCGCGACCTTCATCCTCCTGTGGCATCTTCTCGTAGAAGGGAACGTAGTACGTGTCGTCCACCCAGCAGTACATATTCGCATACTTTTCGTGGTTCGAGGCGCATACTTCTGGACACCAGCAGTGAATCGCTTCGCCGAAGTACTGCCTGGCGCTGACCAGCACGGCCATTAGGATGAGGGCAGCTGCGGTGAACTGACGATTCAGTCGGTCCGTGAGGTCATCGTCCTGACTGAACTTGAACTGCTTGACGTCTAAGACAGCGCGAATGAGGTTCTGCATTGCCACCGTTTATACGACAAACTGCAACGCAAGAAACGAGACTCCAATGAGGGCCAATGAGGGCGACCTCTTGACTAGAGTAGCTTCAGACCGATGTCCAATTCAGTCGTTAGTTGCTCTAACAGCACGGTACCATTCCAATAGATGGCCTATAAAGAAGTTATTTTGTACAGTTGGGCACATTGGCTTATATACAATATATAATCTTTAAACAGTTGTAGTTGTTTGCTGAGGTTATCATCACTGATACGAAAGCCTTGTAATAAACGTTATCAAACTGTAGTTGTTTTCTAAATGCATGCGCCCGTCAGTCAGCCTTTACTTGAAATCATCTGTATCTTCTCCTGGACATCACCTGCCTTTGGTTTCGACAGCCTATACTTCATTCGCAATTAGATTGATCGGTTTGAGAACACAGACTAATTAATCGCTTCTAATGATCTATAAATAGAGGCAACAGCCGACGATGAATTATTGAATCAATTTTGCTTCTGCTTCTATCAACGCCACGAATGCTTTCATAACAAGTATATAGCTTCCTTTGCAACGCTGCAGTGATGTGGTCGACGTTATCCGCCAGTTTGCGTTGCGTGGGGTCGTTGGTCGCTAATGAGCCTCGCATTGAACAGCGAAGAACCGAAGTCCGCTCCTTCTTCACAACCAGTTTCCCTCACGATTGCGACTCCTTCAAGTGGCGCCATCAACACGTCGTTCTTGCAGACCTAGAAATCAGACGCCTGTACTTCACCGGGCGACGATTGTGCTATGCGTCTGCCATTCGGAGAGAGTTCCTTCGCCGGATATGAGGCGAGAATGATAAGACCCGGCCAAGCGAAGCCTCATCAAACGTAAGCGCCTATCGTCGTGTTGAACCGGGATGCCTATAGGTCGACGGTCGAATGCGTACGTGTAGCATAGTAGTCCTAGTATAGTTAGCTGCTGTAGTCATCGATCGATATTGATTTGTCCATGTCCAATATGTGTTTGATCTATCGATTGATGATGAAGCACGACTTTCGACGAAGCATCTGTTGGAAAGTGATGAGAGGAGCAACGACTTAGGTCTATCTATAGACGACCCATGTGTCTGTAGTGTGTTTAGTGTGTCACAGACTGCACACACCATTAGAACTATACGGTTTTTATATTTTTAATATTCTACAATAATGCAGCGCTCGTGAATAAGCTGGTGCCATGCGCTTGGCTTTCCAGTGGCGCTTTAGAAATTAGGAGATTACAATTATTAATCTTGTACTAGGCCTATCAAGTAAGCTTAAGCTTAATTACTACTAAGTACTAATTAAGACCTATTAACTTTAAATTGACTTAGCAAAAGATTATTTCAGATGCTTCTTATAAATTCAGCAACCCACAAGAGGCCTCTATTATAGCTGTAGGCCTATATAAGATAATCTGAAATTTCAGTAGAGCGTGAGAAATTTTATTTTTCATCTACTGACTAACCTTCTGGTGATTACACGCTGGACTAAGCAAGCACTATAATTGCAGTTGACAACCTATGCAGCCAAATTATACATTGACATGACATTGTATGTGTGTGTGTGTGTGTGTGTGTTTGTGTGTGTTTGTTTTAACTAAAAGTAAGTTACTTTGAACAATTGGCCGTAATCAGTAAGCATATATAGCCACTTTGGGAAAAGTAATCAGTCAAAGAAGGCTAACTGTAGTTACTTTATACAGTCCAGTAACTACTAACTACATGTAGCTGCTTCAGTGATTACTTTAAAAGTAAATAGCCGATACTGTGTGTAGGCCTATCGTGCATAATTATAATAATTATGGGTGCAGTGTATAAAACTGTATGTTTTGAAAGCTGGGCGGTTGTGTATCTGCGTGTCTGATGAATGAAGAAATTTATGTGACAGCATGTAGCTGTACCTGACAAACTATTTTTCAAACCATTAACTTTGCGCACGTCACACATTTTCATATGTTACTGCTACTACTACTACTACTGTTACTGCTACTGCTACTGCTATTGCTACTGCTACTACTACTACTACTACTACTACTACTACTACTACTACTACTACTACTACTACTACTACTACTACTACTACTACTACTACTACCACTACCACTACCACTACCACTACCACTACCACTACCACTACCCCTACCACCACCACCACCACCACCACCACGACCACCACCACCACCACCACCACCACCACCACCACCACCACCACCACTGCTACTACTACTACTAGTCTACCACTACTGATGCCTTTCAACCGGAGGATTTCAGGTTAGAAACGACGTCAAGCCACTACGGAGCGAGCGTGGACAATAATTTTAGTTTACAAAAGTTAACCGACAACAGTCTGTGACAAAGATAAGTGGACAACACCACCTCACTCGTCTCACCCCTGGGTGGCGTTAAAGCCAATAGACCTACCTTCTGGCGAGTAACTCATCGTCATCAAATGACGTCATCAGTCATACAAAGCAGAAACAGTTGAGGAAACAGTGAATCATTCAGCGACTTTGTTCAGTGAGTCACTCAGTAGCCAGCTGCTTGGCTCTTATAACGACTAATTGTGTTAAACGAGTCAAGTATCACAAATTTGAGAAAAGGCAGAGCTAGGACGGCATGATAGTAAAGCCATATTTTGGGTTTCACAGTAAACAGAGTATTTTAATAACTATGCAAATTAACGTAATGTAATGTAATGTAATGTAAATCTTCGAGAATTTCTCAGCACCCACAAAAGCCACGTCAGGGAGACCAGCTTATTCACCGGCGCTACGTGACCTTGTTCTTCATGGCTTCATATAAAACGGCTTAAAAGATGACAGATAGGCCTACAGGTCTACACAAGATTCTTTCGATGGTAGAATTGCATCACTGTTTCACACATAATACTAAAACAAATTGTACAGGAAAGAGAATACTAGAAAATAACTAGGCTACTGTAGTAATGAACTTGGATTACATACCGCTAGACTTCAGCACCCGTAACAATCGAACCATATTTCCTAACTTTCCTTCTTATAAAAAATAGTACATGATCTTTGATAGTTCTCATTCCGGTTTCAATGCTGCCTTTCCGGTGGCAAAGCGCTACATAAAATGCTAACTTACTACAGAACATCTTTTTGCAAATGCTGCTGCTGCTGCTGCGATTGCACCAGTAACGGGATAGGCATTTCTGTATCCGCAGTTAAGTTGATGAGACTGCGAATTTCAAATGAAGTTACTCCTATAATTCCGTCCTTGGAGATTTGCTCCATAATCGCATCACACAAGTATTGCCCATATATATATATATATATATATATATATATATATATATATATATTCTGTGGCTATGGGCAGAACTGATCAACGGTCATTGGCACAGACACGTATGTCTAGTGAGCTACGCGACCACATTGAAAGACGTCTTGCAGAACTAACAACAGACACACGCGCGCGCATACACACACACACACACCCCACACACACAGACAGACATACAGAGACACACTGACAGAATGGGAAAGCGTGACTGATAGAAGGCGAGTGGCAGAGCCTGACGAAAGTGCGGAACGAGAGTAGGCTAATTGAGGAACCAGCGGAACCGTAAAATGCAGAAACTCCGGTGCATGTCAGAGAAATGTTTTATGACGCAGCCAGTGCAGCACAATTCCTGCACGGGCGCTATATAAATCTTTTTTCCACGTGGCATCGTAGCGTCGTCCTTGCAGCAAAGGTCACGACCTTGTCGTAAGTACACAGCGTTCGTCTGCTGCGAAAATCATCGGAAATAGGCGGGGCGTGATGATGAATACTAATGAGTTTTGGTTCCAAAATGAAGCTGTGGTTGATGACGTTCTAATTAATCACTACTAATGATCGGAGGTTCACGTATACGCAACCAACGCGTGGCAGGAATCTTACTCACCAACGCTCGCATCATGCAGTTAGCGATCAAGTATATTGTATTGTACATTGTATTGTTTGTTTGTATGTGCACATGTTATAGCGCCTCTTCAAGCTCTCTACTACCCAGAGGCGCTCCTGAATGCAGAACGGACACTGCATCGGAGTTTCACGCCGAAGCGCTGAGCAATTGTGAGTGAAGGACTTGCCCAAGGTCCTTACGCGGCGAGGTGGATTCGAACCTCGAACCTTCCGGCTTCAAGGCAACGACGCCACCACTACACCACCGCACCCATCATAATTGTATATAGGCATTTATAAAGCGCCTCCTGTATACAGACTAGCTATTGAGAGGCGTTCTCAGCGTGACAGCCCCGAGGAAACAAGAAAGACTTTAAGCAGCGAATGGCTGAACATGGCACCCCCAATAAGATCTTACTGAGGATAGTGGAAGGGAGGTCATTCCACATAAAAGGGCCCACAATAGCAAAGGCGCGGTGTTGGGCCATGCCCTTGGAACCAAGCGATTAAGTCGATCAGCAGATCGGAGAGGGTGGCAAGAGACTGCAGAGAGGGAATTATGCATCAAGTCACAGGTATTTATAGGAGCTTGTCCAGTTTGAGTTTTTGAAACTAAGTGCAGTAAAACATAATTATGTAATAATTAATTTTGAAAACAACCCCATGCCTTATCATACATTTTAATAGGCCAATATTCAACGAACAACCAAACTGTGAAGCAAAGAATTGAGGCCACGCCCTCACAATTTGTATTGCCAACCAAAGATGACAGACATTAGCCTACATCTCTCGGGCTTTGTATAGAAAGGCACCATATGCTCATTAATGATAAAAAAAATAGTCTAATCTCATTAGTCTATAGTGGCCTATATAAACATAGAACCATTCTTTTTGTAATTTCTTTCATTTTGTGCTCTCATCCTAAGACAAATCCAACATTCAAGGTATTATATTGTATTTGATAAACTGCTTTTTGTACCCGATAGCGGTCTGTCTATCAGTTTTTGTTACCATTAAACGAATATAATAATAAATTTTTGATTGTGAATTAGGACCTATATATTATGATCTAAATGCTCTTTCTGCCTCACATTATCTTGCGTTACCATGTCATTTCTAATTTTATACTCTGTCATGTGCTGTATATTGCTCTGAACTTTGCGAAAGTTTTTTTTATCAACTAGACTACAGTCACTAGAGACAGAAAGGAATGTTCTCTTACCGGTCTGAGAAGACTTCAGAAACAGTGGCCTACTCGATCCCTCAGATAAAACAACAACGCAATCGTTGGTACATTAACTCAATCTCCTAATAATAATATCTTTCCCAGGTATACCTGATCGCTTTAAAAAGTTACTGCGAAACCTTAAAACGGATAAATTATTTCCTAGAAAGTCTGACGATGGAACTTTTATCAGATGTTTAGCTGTTGCTACGTTCATCCGTCCGTCCGTCCATTGAATGCAGTTAGTTCTCCGGAACTTGCAGAGATGTTCCATCTGTCCCGTAAATAAGCGTACATTTCAAATGATCTTGTGAAGCGTGGGTTGGCTGCCAAAATCAGTCGAAGTGAATGGACGGACGGATGGATGAACATAGGGCACTGAGGCAGGACACAGGTGAGTTTTCGATGAGCGAGCATTGCCGCCCTGCAGTTATAGTCAAACGAGGAATCTACGCAGAATTCCCCGGGCGTCAATCTGGCATCGAGACCTGAATACTAAACAGGTGGTTGCCGGCCAAATCCAGTCAGTTAATTATAGAGATGTGTTGCTAACTTTCTCGCAAACTATGAACAAGTGAAGTTGCAAGTGAACCACCTGAGACTGGGATCACAGCTGCGACTCCAGTGTCTCGCTTTGCACAGCTATAGATACCCGGTACTTAAATAGACTCGTTTTGCAGTTGGACGTTTGCGAGATTGACGGCTGACCATATGCACGATTGGTTTGAGCTATTACCTACATGTATAGTGCTATTGTATACTCTGGTAGAAACCGTAGAATCCTCGACCTTGAATGTTCTCGTCTTGACGCTCTGCTCCCTTTCTAAAACACCCTCTCAGGCATCCTTCCATCATCTTAAGACAGTTTTATTTGGCCGCGCTGAGGTTGGGAGCGCCTCTGAGTAGTTCCTTTGAAGAGGCGCCATACAATACAAATTCATTTAATGAATGAATGATGCATTGTACTATTGATATAGCCTATTGCCTATTGAACTTGCAAGATTGCGCTGTGCCGTTGCTCTGACGTATTGTGATAATAATCGATTGTATTCGACAGATCGCACTATACTCGAATGAATTGTGCTATTAATCCGACGATCCTATCGCACTGCTGATCTGATGTGGAGTGCTATTAGTTTGTTCCATCAGTTTATTGCATTGTGCTATTAATTTGCTGTGTTTGCTGGCAGCCTACAACTGATAGATATAACAAGCAAATTTTAAACCAACTGCCTGATGAGATGCGGCATTTGCAGCTGAGGCAGAGAGCATTCGCGTTCTTATTGTATCCATACATTTATATACATACATACACTGTATCCATACATTTATATAGCGCCTCCGGGGGGTGGATTAGCTGAATAGGCGATTAAACATTGTCTCATGTTTTCTATTATAAAATATTTATAAACTTATTCCGTAGATGTCTTGTTTTATTGTTGCCTCTATGACCTTTCTTGCCTTAGCTCGCTGTTTCAATGGTTGGTTCGTTGAATCGCTTTACTGCATTTCGACTTCTTTTCTCGTCTTGTCTCTCCAAGGACCGTTTTCTACCGTATACAACTATACAGTATACATGTATCTATCATCTCTTGTCTTGTCTTGCCTTTTCGTGTATTCAGGAGCCTAGCCAGAAATTTCCAGAGTGTTTCCAGTTGGTTAGAGGTTCCACTGGACATAGTCGCAAAGTACACAGGATGGATATGCACAGGATTAGTTAGAAACATTTCGGAAAGTGCACATTTGAGTTCTGAACCCGTAACTCATAAATTCGCCCAAGAATGGATTGCCTTCCTTACTTCTACTTGACTGATCACAAATAATTACGTCAAAGTTGTAGTTTATCCGATCAACCTGCTTCCATAATATTATGTTGTAAAGCACAGCTTCATCCTGTAGAAAGTGTAGTCACTCCATTTTATTGCGCATCAAATATTTATGAGACTAAATTTTATCCGAGGTCATCACATCAAACTTCCCTAACACTGTAATGTAACGTAATGATGTACTGATACCTGCAGAATGAGATTTATATATAGGCCTATATAATGTCACGTAATTATGTTCGTGGAACTTTATTGAAGACAGACTCTGCAGTCTGTCTTACAGGGTGCGCCAAAAAAGTAATCCCCTACGGTTTTTTGCCCATATCTTGGCCAAACATACGAATTTTTAAATGAAGCCTTACAGACTTAAAGGCAATTTATATTTACGTACAGTGGTCAAATTGTAAAAACATATTTCAAACAGAACAAAAGTTATACCACTTTTAGTGAGGCCACCCACCGTTTTTGACGATTCAATAACGAAACGCAACAAAAAGTAACAAAAACACGCTTTTATTAAGTCTCATCTCAATAACTGTTGTCAAATGAACTTGGTAGTGCTTCACAACTTGTGCTCAATGTGCCCACCACCAGTGCCAAAACTTCTTTTGAGTCTCTTTGCAAAGTTCTTGATGGAGCTGTTGATTAAGCTGACAGATTCCTTATTTACCGATTTTATTGTCATCTTGCTAAGTGACTTCTCAGTGACGTGCAGCTACGCTGGCGCCCTGTTCCTTTTTTAAATGGTTATAATAATAATCATCTGGCAATATCAAGGCTATCTGATACCAAGATGAGATGAGATTAAACAAAATCGTGTTTTGCTACCTTTTTGCTGCGTTACGTCTTTGAATCGTCAAAAAACGGTGGGTGGCCTTTTTAAAAGTGCCATAACTTTTATTCTGTTTGAAATATTTTGCTGAAATCTGGCCATCATGTGCAGATATGAATTGTCTTTAAGCCTGTAAAATTTCATTTCGAAATTCTTACTTCCGGCCAAGATATTGGCCAGAATAATTAAATTGGTTTTTTCTTACTTTTTGTTGCGTCGCGTTTTTGAATCGTCAAAAAACGGTGGGTGGCCTCACTAAAAGTGATATAACTTTGTTCTGTTTCACATATGGCGATGAAATTTGGCTATTGTACGTAGATATGAATTACCTTCAAGCCCGTAAAACTGGATTTGAAAAATTCCTATTTTTGACCAAGATATTGACAAAAAGCCGTAGGGGATTACTTTTTTGGCGCACCCTGTATAGAGGTCACTCGACTGCGTTATAGAGGTCACACGAAGAGCCATGTGATCGGTGGATATAGTAAAACCACAGCCACAAGAGTCGCTCTTGCAGAGGTCAACGGGTCATTTTAGGTCAAAGAAGAGTAGGCCTATAAGATAGGCCCAGTTGTTGAGTCCGTATCGATGCATGCAGGACAAGGAGCGGTTGAGAGATCACTCGAAGAAGACAGTTGGTGGAAGTGAGGGTTGTTAAGTGATTTGGTTGGTGAAAGGAATTAAAAATACAAAGTTCACTTTCAGCCTTATTGTTGCACTCTCAGAATGCATTGATGATCTTAAGGTGAAATAAAGCTTACTGCGTGTGCTAGACAGAATTGTTTAATATATATTTCAGGTAATATATAATACATATGTACAAGATGATAATAAAAAATATGATAACAACAGCTCTCGCCAGCCAGGAAATCGACGATCAGGGTCATTCTGGACTAGTTTGCAAACAATAATAGTTACTAGTTAGTAATTAAATGAAGAAGAAAGAATAACTTACGTTTCAATACAACTAAGACCCGAGAGATGATCATCTTCGGGAGGAGGAAGAGACATACGATTATTCCACCCATTATTCCTGAGGCGACCAGAACGGAATCGATGCGTGTCTTAGGTGTAACAATAAGATCTGATCTGCGGATGACCACCCATGTTGAGAATGTCCTTGCAACGTGTTCATCGTCTATTTATGCTCTGGGTGTGCTCAGATCAAAAGGGCTCTCACCTAATGCTCTACAGGAAGTCTCCCGAATGACCACCATCGCCCATTTAATGTATGCTTCTCCGGCCTGGTGGGGGTTACACTAGCGCTGAGGAACGGGAACGGATTGAGCGGCTGTTAAGGAAGATGAAACGCAGACAGTACCTTCAATCTCAATCCTCCTGTGCAGCAGATATGGCAGAGGAAGCTGATGAACGCCTTTTCAACGCAATTCGCAATAATAAATTCCATGTACTCTACCAACTATTCCCCCCGCCTCGCCCCTCTTGTGGTCATGAGCTCCGTCCTCGGGCTCATGAATTCTCTCTCCCGGAAAAAGATAATTGCAATTTTATTCCTAGAGTTCTTTTCAAAAAACTTTTTAAACCTAGCTAGACCCCTAAACCCAATATTTAGCCTATTTATGTCACTTATAAACTGAACTCTTTTTTTACATAAAACCTTACTAAAATTTGTTATGTGTAACATGCTGCGTTCTGTCTGCATGAAGTGTCGATTAAACGAAAATTGATTGATTGATTGATTGATTGTCTCAGAGGAATCCTAAATACAACACGGGGCAATAATAATAAAAATAATAATAATAATATTAATAATAATAATAGTAATAATAATTATAATAATTTAGGCCGTTCCAGAGTAACACCAATACCAACTCCGGATAATTTTTTGAGCACCTGAGGGATCATAAATACCTCGGGTTAAAAAAATAAAAAAAAATAAAAAAATAATAATAATAAATTCACACACAAGTACAAAATTTGAAGTCACGAGCGTCGGCGTTCTTCTTTTACAGCCACGTTCTGTGCAATTGGATAACACTCTGTTTCTGTCTAGTGAAGAACACATTTAAAGTGAAGAACACATTTAAATTGAAGAACACATTTAAAGTGAAGTGCACATTTAAAGTGTTTCTTATTTTTCTGAAACACTCTACCCAATTTATGCTCTCCCGATTAAAGTCTCACTGTTAAGTTATACTAAGGTTATGTTATGTGATGTTGTAAATCCTCCTCAGTAGCCTACAACCTTTTCCCTCTCGATTACTCCACCCATCTACATGTATGTGATCCTTCTTTATGCTCCCTATATGCCATTCCTTCATACGTTCCGTTACCACTGCAGCTGTTCAGCCGCTGCATTTACCTCCTCTGGGTCTTTCCGTGCCCTGGACAAGCCCCTCTGCCTCTGTCCAGCATTATGTTCTCTTCAAGCTCCATCTGTCGTCGATGGGCCATCTCCTTCTCTTTGGACAGACATATTCGGCGGCCGACGACATCGTTTCCGTTCGCCTGTATCAGGGAACCAGCGTCGTCTGCTGAAGGAGAGCAGGGACTCAGCAGGAGCTGAGCGGTTCTTCCGGTTGGCTGGTCGGAAGTTTTCGTTGAACTTCGTTGACGGTCGGAGGGTCTACGGACGGAGGCGCTGTGCTGGTGCCAACGGTGCTTCACCACACCAACCACCTGCAAGAGTAGAGGAGACATTTCATGGGCGCTATAGAATTCCTCATACTCTCGTTCATTAGAGAATTCAAATACAGCAGGTTTTAGTAATAGATGCTATTTGCTATAGCATCAGCTATTTATAATTAGTTGCTAGTAGATTTACAAAATAGCTTTATTATAGGCTACTCAATACTCATAATAAATCGTATTATCATACTATTTAAACGCTTAGTAGCTTCTATCGCGCCTTGGCCTAATGCGCGACCCTGCTATAGCTTTTCCATGCAGAATCAAGCATGGCCAAACAGCGTAAGTGCATGCAATCGATTCCATAAGGCTTCTATGCTGATCACGTAAGCGAGAATATCTATCTACCTTAAGAATTTATATAGGGTCCCTTCAAGACAACTTTCAGAGGCGCTCCCTACCCGGGCACGGCCAAAGAGACAAGTCTCGAGTAGTTTATAGAAAGAGCCAGACAAGTCCGCCGAAGGGAACGCAGGTCACAGAGGAGGCTATTCAAAACAGATGGACTCATAATCGGGGGAAAGCCTATTCTGTCGGTTGGCCGTGCGTTTGTGTGGGTCCTATGTTCATACTTCGGCATATTAGCATTTTAGTCGTATTAGGCGTAAGCGTGAAGAACAAGTCAAGGTTTCTTGGTGCAGCATTTTGTGTGACGCTCAACTGTGGCAGAAAATAACATCACGTTGACGTATTTACACGTCAGCTTAGCTTACTGCTACGTTACTTTACATAAAAGCAGCAGATATTATTCTGCAGTAAACAGCACACGGGAACAATAATTGATGAAAGAGTAGAGACAATGGGCGCCGTCTGCTAAAAAATAGCCTAAAATCATAAAGAGTTAATTTGGCCGAAAGAGATAATAAGCTGCTCACCTCTCCATTCATGAAGCAGAACAAGACGGCAACAAAGACACCCTATAAAAGAAGAGCAGCAACAATCGCTTTTCAACCGATTAGCAGCTCTATGGTTGGTCTATTTCAGGCCGACAGGGAAAAATACCTAACGAAGTAGTGGAGCAAAGGAAAGTAATAAAACCTAGGGGAAAAAAATTCCAATAAAGTAGTGTTCTAATCTGATATTTTTTAAATCAATTATGCTAGAGCATTTCTATTTGCCATAACCTGAGTCCTGAGAACAGCAGAAGGTCACAAGAATCTGAGTAACATTTAGAACATAAATGTCACAGTAAAATTTAGTGATTGCAAATAAGATAATATTTTCTTCTACCAAACTCCTTCCAACAGACAATACGGACGGCATATTATGAACGGTGCTGTTTATCATGCCCACCTTTCCTTTCGCAATTTAAAAAAGTGACCTAATCGCCTAAATAAGGCAAGGTAATTAAAACAGATGATCTTAGAGCTAGAAGAAACAAACAAAAAGTGGTTAAAGTTGGGTCAAATACGGGTGTCTTTAAAACTTTAAAAGTTGAACTGGGCGAGAGCAGGGCCGTCTTATGGTCATTGTAGGCCCTAGGCACTTTTGCATATTAATCTATTCGTAGGCCCCTATTATGTGAAAATTGGCCAAGCATTGTCTGATGTTGCTGAAAGCGAACGTCAACCAACTGCAACGGATGTTCATGAAGCAAAGTCACTAATGAAGAAATTAGACAATTTTGAAACAGCAATAATGTGCATAATTTGGAAAGACTTGCTCCAAAAAATTGACATTGTAAATAAAACCCTACAGGTGCCTGGTATTGAGTTGTGCACCATCATCAAATTGTCTTATAACACACTTTCACGATACACGCAATAAATTCGAAATGTTTGAAAGTATGGCAAAAGATATCACTCAATCAGTCAATTAGACTGCAAAGACGGCACACAACGAAAACGGGTGCCAAAACGATTCGATGACGATGTCATGGATGATACTGATCCGATGTTTAAATCTGAGTGCTAGTGACAAATTCCGCAACCAGACTTTCTACGTGATCATAGACAGACTTAGGTTAACTGAGATGGGAAAGGGGCTATCAGCTAACGCAACACTACATGAAAGATTCAATTTTGACAGAACTTTATCAACTGAAGAAATAGTGATTAGAGCAAAGGCATTAATTGAGATATATCCATGTGATCTAGAATTAATTTATTGACGAATTTCTTTTGTTGTCTCGAATGTTTGCAGACAACAAATCTGTAGCTGAAATGATTAGGTCACAAAATTATTTAATAGCTGACAAGCTGGTCCCCAGTTTTCCAAATGTCTATATTGCTTTTCGAATTTATCTTTCTATTTTTGGAACAAGTTGTGAAGGTGAACGTTCATTTTCGAAACTGAAAATTATCAAAAATTACCTTCGGTCAGCGATGGGACAGGCACGATTATCCTCCCTTGCATTACTTTCAATTGAAAACGACTTAATGCGAGAAATGACATGAAGACGTTATAAGCGATTTCGCGAATGCAAAGAGCCGCAAAGTTAACATAATAATAGCTAGCCTAAGTCAATGTTACTGTTTCATTAGCTAATTCTAGCCTAAAAAAAGTTAGCTCGCTAAAATAAAATTTGCAAGTTTTCGTTTTCTGTTTGTTTTCCCGGTCATTGACCAATCACTGCATTTATTTTAAATATTTTTTCAGGATTTCGTAGGCCCATAGGCGGAGACCTGCGCCGAGAATTGGGGGGGGACGGAAAGACGCGAGATTTTCGGAAAAATTTCTGACGACCGGCGAAATCCCGGGGAAAAATTTATTTTCGCCGCCCGAAAAAGTTGATGACCTTTTTTTTTTTTTTTTTTTTAGTCATCCGGCCAAAATTTCGACCAAATCTCCCCAAAAAATTCTAGTTTCGCAACTCAAACATTGGGGGGGACAAATGCATGGGCCGTCCCCCCAACACTTTTATTGGGGGGGACCGTCCCCACCTGTCCCCCCCTAGGTCTCCGCCCATGCGTAGGCCCCTTGTAAGTTCGTAGGCCCTAGGCACAGTGCCTACTGTGCCTACTGGATAAGACGGCCCTGGGCGAGAGAGTCTGGAACGTGTGACTTCCAGGCAATTATTGCTTGGCAACTTGACAATGAATAATTATGTTCTCTTGAAAATTATATGTATCACAATTATAAGGTCATAATTATATATGCAAATAGTAAGTGTGTGTGTGCGCGCGTGCGCGTGCGTGCGTGCGTGATATGTGCGTCTATCTTGTAGGCCAATTGCTGTAGCTCATATTGTAGCGATCGTATAACTACGCTACGGGTCGCTAATATTATTTTATTTAATTTTAGATCGATTATGGGGTTTCAGGGATCTGATATATTTGTTTTATTTCTGTATTTTTGAGCTGCCTTGTGTGACCTATATTTTAATGTTGATTTGCGCTTGACACGGGTCACAGCGACCGCTGACGTAGGCAGCAGTCGTTGCTGTTCCATTAATTGGTATATGTTCACACGCTCTCAGCGATCGTCGGTCGCTGTCTTCAAAGGCCGTGCCGCTTGCAGTCGATGAGGGTAATTAAACTTTCGCACGCTCTCTGAGGTGGTCTGATGATCAGAGTGAGCGAGGAATACAGCCAGCCAGACAAGCACAGGCAGGGACACGGATTGAGAAGGAAACACCGTTGGCGTGTGGGTCTGTGTACGTGTGTTTTCTCAAGGTTGAACTGGTGCATTTGATGCCTACGTGATCAGCGGCAGATGGCGCCTTTCAGAAGGAGAGATAGAAGGAGAAAGATAGTGAGCTACAGACAGACGCAGAGATACACAGGAGAGGACGCACGTGGCAGCTGATTCTTGCCGCCTTGAAACAGCTGCGTTGCTGCTGGGTTTGCGCGCGCGGCTCGCTTGCTGGTCATGCGCAGAAAGGGGGACGCTCTCCTTGTCAGGCAGTAATAAAAGAGCAGCGCAACGCTGAGAGGCGGAGTTGCGCACAGGATCTCAGGGCGGTCGGATGTATTGCGGCGGTTGGTAGTTTTAGGCTCGATCAAGTTGGTGAGGCATGGCCAGGATAAGCGCCTGCTTGCACTAGTTGCGCATACACGGATTCTGTCGGCGATCCATTCTCTCTCGACATGGAGTCGATTAAATAAAAGAGTTTGTTTGTTGCGAGAAATACATCAGCGTCGCTACAAGTTTTGTCTTCGCTCTCGCTTCGGATATATTCCTGGATTACTAATTCAAGGCCTCTCTTCGCCCTGTCACACGGAGTGATTTATCGTGGGCTTCGAATCGTCAGCGTTCTGAAATTGTGTTGCGAAGCGGTTGTTCGTATGGTTGCCTAAGGGCGTCTTTCTCAAACGGCTTGGATAAATAGCCGAAATTGTTGTTCATTGCGAGAAATCAGCATCGGATTTAGCTGATCTTTTCGGGCGTTTCAAACTCGACGCCTTTCTGTGTGTTTCGTCGCATCTCTTGGATATCGTCTTCGTCGCTGTTCTTCGCACACGATCGGCTTTGTCCCTTGTCTTCGGACATAAGGTACGCTTTATTGGGGAATTAATACGATCGGTTATTAAGACATTTTGGGCTGAACTGAAATTGGCTGTGGGACTTGAGAGTCAATCGGGATTTAATTTAGGCATACTCCGGTTGATAGGTGTTTGCATTGAATTGTTGCATTTGATTTTCATTGAATGTCTTTACAAAGGATAGTAACTGATAATTGAACTTACTGACTTTTATGTTTGATTGCTTTGAACATAATTGATGTCAATTGAAGACTCAATTGATTGGGAATAATAAGAAATATTAATTAAACTTCTGACTTTGATTATTGATGGCTTTGAATGTGACGGATGTGGATTGAATGCTTGATTTGTTAATAAGAATAGCTACTTCGTTCACTGCTAGCGATATTGACTGTGAGCTATAAAGATAGTAGTCATTTCTATAGCGCTATGGAGGAGTCTAGGCCGGTCACTCCCGCTCAGCCTTCTAGGCCCCCCTCCTCTATGGAAATTGTCTTAGAAGCAATCCAGACTAATGCTAAGACTACGCAAGATGCGATTGCCTCAGTAGAATTAAATGTCTTGGCGGTGCAGTCCAATGTCGAAGATGCCATTTCATCGGTGCAATCAAATGTAAGAGAGGAAATCTCTTCTGTAAAATCTTATGTCAGAGATACGCAGGATGCAATCACCTCAGAGCAATTAAATGTCAGGGAAGCGCTGACGGAAGTTGTATCACGATTGGAAAGGCTAGAGGCATCGCCGGTACCCAAGCCTGCTGTGGATTTGAACCCTGGTTACCTCACCGCTATTACCACTGCGGACGCGCCATACCACTCGACCATCGGCCTGGAAGAAACTTTGGGTGCTAGGCCCAAAGATTTCACGCAACCTGGTATATTGCGAAGAAGTGATAGATTGGCTAGTAGGCCGCCAATTTCATATAGGGAGTCCGGCAGTCGAAATAACTGGCCGCCTTTCCATCGTTGGGATTCGAACCCGGAAGTCACCTCATCCTGTCCTCCCTCTATCTCTAGAGCTCGTCCACAGCAGCACGCGGCCATATCGAGCGAGGATCCGGAAGTGGCGACTCCGGGGATGCCGATAGGGGCGGGCGTTACAATTGGTCCCAGCCAGTGGGGTCAAATTAGTTCTAGAGATTTTGGCGATGATAGGTTAGAAGAGGAAACTGACTATGCTAGAACAGGCGAAATGGCAATTTCTTTTGAAGGAAGGAAGGAAAGGGAATTTGCTGATATTGTGGATATAATGTCTGATGATGGTAGTGTAGACATTGAAATCAGCAAGATAATGGAATCTAGACCTAAAACTGTTAAAATAATTGATAACAGAATGCATGCAGCACGGCAACCGGAGTTTAGAAATTTGGAAATAAATAAACCGATCGCTAATAAATTGTCACGGGAGGGGGGGTGATAAGGTCAATCCAGTTCCTTTTGCCTCTTCGTCGCCTTCCCACGGTGCATATTCTCGACTTGATCCGCAATGGAGGATGCAAGAACCGCCTGCGTTCGTCGATCAACAAAGAGCGGAAACGGCGCAGCACCGGATCGACAGCCGGCAGCCAACGTCGGGAATGCCGACCTCAATGCCCGACGGTGCTTTCCACGGCCGAGCAACTTCGACCTTGGTTGGTCGAGACTACGCTCGACCCGACCTTCCTCCTGGACCAGCGGCGATGGCAACGGTCGACTGGATGCAACCATACGCTCGTCCCGACTATTCAAACATGCCGTGGAGGTATGCTCCGACCTACGCTCCGAACGCTTTCTACGGTAGTAGCGACAACCGGGTTTGGGTCGACCCGCCTCGCTGTCTCGACCCGCTTCGACCAAGCGACGCCGTCTTTCCTCGGTGGCCAACGGTCGTGGAATCGGCGAGAATGAGTTCGTGCCTCGGCGCGCAAAACTTCGGATTTAGCCGTGATGCCGAACTACCGCGATGTCAGGCGGTAATGAAGTCGACACCTCTGGAGAGAGATGAAACGACGGCCGATAATAAAGCGACGTCTGCGGTTGGTGAAACGAGAGCACGGACGTCTACCAACGCTTCAGCCGGCCCTATTAAAGTTGTCCCGACGACCACCGTCGCAACGCAAACGACCGGCGACTGGGGGTTACCGTCGATCGGTTCAAAGGGAACAATCAAGGAAGCAGAACCGACCGCGTCGACGACAGCTAAAGAGGGCGAGGCCAAACAGTCGTCGCCTTCGTCTACCAAGCCAACACAATTCCTGAAACTCGGGTCTTTTAGCGGAAAGACGGACGTTGAAACATTCTTACGAAAATTCTCCGTGTGCGCCAGGAATAACAGATGGACGGACGAGGAGAGATTGAACCAATTAGTAGTCTCATTGGTTGAACCGGCGACTCATTTGCTGAGCGAGTCGAACGCAGATAGCCTGGACACTTGGACGGCTTTGGTTCAGCGACTGCGAGAACGTTATGGAAATGCTGAGCAACAAGCCCTGTTCCAAACGCAGCTAAGCACCAGGAAACAGAAAGTCGACGAGGATATGGGCGTCCTGGTGGACGACATCCGACGTCTCTCCACGCGAGCCTATCCGGGTTCCTCGACGGCTCACAGCGAAGCAATTGCTGTTCGGGCATTCTTGGATGCCCTGAGAGATAGGACGCTTGCTCTGAAAATCCGAGAGCGAGAACCGAGATCCCTCGACGAAGCCTACAAGGTAGCGATGCGATTGGACGGCTATCAGAAAGCAGAAGACGGTGGCCATGAACAGAGTGAACGACGATATGGACGTGTTAACGCTGTCAGAGAAGAAGAAGAATCGGTGGTGGAGGCCCTGCTACACCGCATAGAACAGTTGGAGAAACAAGCGAAACAATCGGTGCCGACGCCTCAGTACAGAGACAATAATCGCGGGTCATGGAGAGGCCAGAACGGGTCAACAAGAAACGAATGGTCGAACGCCAATGGAGGCAATGGACGGGGAACTCCACGGTGTTTCCTATGTCATCGGCTTGGTCATTTGAGCTCGGCCTGTAGAAGTCGACCACAGAGAGAAGTGGAAACGGAGGCAAGACCATCGCCGCGGAGATGCTTCGAATGTTCAGCAACGGACCATATAGCGCGCTTTTGTCCTCTTCGACAACAGCAGCAGGCTCCACCTAGCGACAACCTTGGACAACCGGTGGGCGATAACCACGACAACCCCAGCGTTGGTCGTGTGTTCGCTGTTCGGTCCGCTCCAGCGCCGAGCAGGGACCAGCGGAACGGGCAGAACCAGGAGCGTCGGTCGCGGAGGTCGCCATCATCGTCGAGGAGGCGAGACAGTGGTCGGAACTCACCAAGAGAGGAACGACGCTGTTTCTACTGTGACGACAGTTCGCACCTTTTGAGGAGCTGTCCGCTTCGCAATGGACCCCCTGAGGACCGGATCTGGAGGATGCTGGGAGAACCGACCGGACTTCGTCCGCCTGAAAACCTGACGTCGGCTGGGTAACTTTGCTGAATGACCGCTTAATTTGCGGCCATTTTGAATGCAGAAGCATCTGTAACACTGTTTTATTTTGATTTTGATGAATACATTTTTGATTTACATGTGGAAGGCTTTGCATGTGTGTGTTACTGTGTAAATAACTGTTTTCTTGCATCGTATGTTGTGCATAGTGATAATATTTGTATTGCATTGCCGACTGTCTGATTAATGTTTGCAATGGTGATATAGATTAGTATTGTATTGCATTTGCAATGAAGCGATGGACGATTTTATTATTGCCTCTGCTGTAGACAGAAAACTGGACTGTCATTGCCTGCATTGCGCTATATAAATATTGGTTTTACCTGTTGATGTATATATAAGGTTGCCTATTTTAGTTAAGGCCATTGATGATGTGATTATGTGATATTATGACCTGCGGTGAAATAGTAGGCCTATATGTTTCTGAGTTAATGCTCGGAGGGGAAATTTGCATTAGGCCTATATTCCGCTTCATCTATAACATGATTAATTTAAAAAAAATAATTTTAAAGGATTGGCACAGCTAAATTTTAAGGCTTCTAAGTTCCGTGTATAGAGTTCTTATATGCGTAACTATTGTCATCGCATATATATATAATTGTATGGATGCATAACTGATGATTTAAAGAGGCGCTGAATGAATGCTTTAAGGCCCATATTGCGCTTAACTGCAATCTGTCGGGATTAGGCCTATATATATATATATATATAGTTTGCCGTGATGAGCCCATATAATTCTGAGGATTTGAAGACAAATTTCGGCATTTTATATCAATTAGGATGATAGGCCTACTTGTTTTAATAGCCTAACGCTGAGGAATAGGCGATAAGTTAGTTATGCTGTGTAATTTTTGCATTAGGCCTAGTTTTGCGGTTTTGCCTGATTCCGCCTGCAATGGAATTATATGGTTAAACTGCGAGGCCTAATAATATTACTTAGGGCTAGAAATAATAATAATAATTAGGATCCTTTTTGTGTATAATGAAAAAGGCTGGCCGTTCAATTTCCTATTTGAGCTATAGGCAAAACGTGCCATGTAAGGTTTATCGATAATTCTAGCTTTAAAAGGTTTTGCTAAGTTTTGTTGATTGACCTAGTTTTGAGGCCTAATTTGCTGTGCATGGACTAATTTTGGGCCGGGTTAGTATAACTGCCGGTCGTTCCCACGACTTCTACAGCTGCAATTGTAGAGAGAGGGGGAGAACGACGGCGACACAATAAAGGCGATCGCGCTCGTCCTTGGCCCTGATTTATCAGTGCATATAATGTCACTTTGGATGGCCAGATTATTGATTGCTTGAACGTAAGGAAATCAGCGGAAATATAACCTTATATTTGATTTGTTGCATAGGACTGTAATATACAGTTTTAATGCATAGATTTAATCCTAATTTTTAGAAGAGCTTAATTAGGATTATTTTCACTTTGTGCAGAGACAACGCGACCTCTGTCGTACGATGCACATGGGCCCACATGTATAGAGATGATGTTCAATTGCCTAATTCTCACAGCCAGACGCACGCTGTAGATGCACTGCGTGGGGGGGAATAGAGACACAGGAGTCGACGCATCAAAGAGCGGCGATTAATTAGCAATCGTTGTTTCCCAGGCGCGTGGGTGGTCCCGTTAGTCTCCGCTGCATCACTGATAGAATGAAGGAAAGATAATAGGCCTTAATGCTAGGCAATGATGCATAAGGATTTATAGTAGACTAAAGTGGCCTAACGTTGATTTGCGCTTTAGACTAAGATCTCATATTAAAATCATGATAATCCTTTTAGGCCTATGATTTTTACGGTTACGCTGTATCGTGAAAGACGATTACACAGTGTGACTGTTTTGTAACGTTAATTGCAATAATATGTTACTTTAGCCTATGTTTAAATGGCCTATTTTAATTCTGTGCATAATCGGTTGCATTTTTAAGTAGGCCTACTGAAAGATGTTGGGAAGAGAGCGGCTTATTAAGCTGAAGTTAGGCTTGGTCTCTTACGGTAAGCTTTGATGGGGAGCCTACGGATAGTTATATGGAGCATTGGCCTTTGGAGACTTAAGCTGTGTGTGTGTGGTTTCAGGTAATGTGCTATGATAGCACCGTTGTTAATGGGATTAGAGACTTAGGTTTAACTGCTTAGATGAGTCTTTAAATGTAGACGTTTGCCTACAGTGAAATGCCTAAAGAAGTCTCGATAGTAAAGGCCATGGGTGGCCTATTAATCAGATGACCTGTTGTAAAGGTAACGGAAGTCTAGTGGTTTTTGTGGCTGTCCCGTGGGTTCTTAAGTCAATGCTTGCCGTGGAGGACTTTGTGCTTAACTAAACTCAAGGAGACCTATATATAGAATTGCTTTTGAGCTTTACTGAACTATTAGCGATGGAGCTATATAATTATAATAATAATAAATGTTTCTTTCGCTTGAACTGACATTTAACGCTAAAATGTGAACTTTGTGATGCTTACGTTGAGGACTGTTCATTGCATATATTTTTAATTCTTGCATTTGAATCATTGATGTAAAAATTGGAGTATGGCCTTACTAACATTTCAGGATCCATTTTTCCAATTAAAAGGATCCTGAAATCAGGGAGGGCCGAGAATAGTGTAGCGATCGTATAACTACGCTACGGGTCGCTAATATTATTTTATTTAATTTTAGATCGATTATGGGGTTTCAGGGATCTGATATATTTGTTTTATTTCTGTATTTTTGAGCTGCCTTGTGTGACCTATATTTTAATGTTGATTTGCGCTTGACACGGGTCACAGCGACCGCTGACGTAGGCAGCAGTCGTTGCTGTTCCATTAATTGGTATATGTTCACACGCTCTCAGCGATCGTCGGTCGCTGTCTTCAAAGGCCGTGCCGCTTGCAGTCGATGAGGGTAATTAAACTTTCGCACGCTCTCTGAGGTGGTCTGATGATCAGAGTGAGCGAGGAATACAGCCAGCCAGACAAGCACAGGCAGGGACACGGATTGAGAAGGAAACACCGTTGGCGTGTGGGTCTGTGTACGTGTGTTTTCTCAAGGTTGAACTGGTGCATTTGATGCCTACGTGATCAGCGGCAGATGGCGCCTTTCAGAAGGAGAGATAGAAGGAGAAAGATAGTGAGCTACAGACAGACGCAGAGATACACAGGAGAGGACGCACGTGGCAGCTGATTCTTGCCGCCTTGAAACAGCTGCGTTGCTGCTGGGTTTGCGCGCGCGGCTCGCTTGCTGGTCATGCGCAGAAAGGGGGACGCTCTCCTTGTCAGGCAGTAATAAAAGAGCAGCGCAACGCTGAGAGGCGGAGTTGCGCACAGGATCTCAGGGCGGTCGGATGTATTGCGGCGGTTGGTAGTTTTAGGCTCGATCAAGTTGGTGAGGCATGGCCAGGATAAGCGCCTGCTTGCACTAGTTGCGCATACACGGATTCTGTCGGCGATCCATTCTCTCTCGACATGGAGTCGATTAAATAAAAGAGTTTGTTTGTTGCGAGAAATACATCAGCGTCGCTACAAGTTTTGTCTTCGCTCTCGCTTCGGATATATTCCTGGATTACTAATTCAAGGCCTCTCTTCGCCCTGTCACACGGAGTGATTTATCGTGGGCTTCGAATCGTCAGCGTTCTGAAATTGTGTTGCGAAGCGGTTGTTCGTATGGTTGCCTAAGGGCGTCTTTCTCAAACGGCTTGGATAAATAGCCGAAATTGTTGTTCATTGCGAGAAATCAGCATCGGATTTAGCTGATCTTTTCGGGCGTTTCAAACTCGACGCCTTTCTGTGTGTTTCGTCGCATCTCTTGGATATCGTCTTCGTCGCTGTTCTTCGCACACGATCGGCTTTGTCCCTTGTCTTCGGACATAAGGTACGCTTTATTGGGGAATTAATACGATCGGTTATTAAGACATTTTGGGCTGAACTGAAATTGGCTGTGGGACTTGAGAGTCAATCGGGATTTAATTTAGGCATACTCCGGTTGATAGGTGTTTGCATTGAATTGTTGCATTTGATTTTCATTGAATGTCTTTACAAAGGATAGTAACTGATAATTGAACTTACTGACTTTTATGTTTGATTGCTTTGAACATAATTGATGTCAATTGAAGACTCAATTGATTGGGAATAATAAGAAATATTAATTAAACTTCTGACTTTGATTATTGATGGCTTTGAATGTGACGGATGTGGATTGAATGCTTGATTTGTTAATAAGAATAGCTACTTCGTTCACTGCTAGCGATA
>OX457038.1:64967477-64982477 GCA_949752735.1 Lumbricus terrestris
GGACAAAAAGGATTCTCAAAACTACCAAAAGAGGAACTTATAGCGTTCATAAAGCAAGGAGATCGACTAGGCGCTAGGACTCCGGACATCAAAGCTTCAACGCGTACTCCTGGTACTGTACGAGAATTGCGAGAAATTGCAAAACAGAGAGGTCAAAGAGGATACTCAAGATTAGGAAAAGAGGAACTTACGGCATTCTTGTCTACTACTTGGAAATTTGTGGGGAAAAATAAAGCTACTTTTTCGGATTGGTTGACTAGTGAGATTAGTCAGTTACCACCTCAAATAAAACCACCCATTCATAGGTTCAAACTTCGAGAGACAGCGGCGGCTATCAAAGGGTTTACAAAAAGATACACGATCGATGGTAACAACAGGATCGATGTTGAATCTTTTCTCAAGGCTGTAAGATCGCAGGTAGTTAGGATGCTAGCGAAAAATCGAGGGGTAAAAGTTCAACTCAATCTCATGTGTGTAATGGAGAAAGTAGACATAAAATCCGGTGAAATAACAACGGCTGAGCCTAATTTCAAATCAAAGACTGATATTATTTTAGAAGCAACCGATGTGAAAGAAATATATACCAACGCAGTGGATAAAATTAAAGAGAGCATGGCGAGTTATCAGATGCGGGGTAGCAATTGGCGATTCAAGGCCGTTTTGAAGTTGGATATCGATACAGTGGTATACAAGCCATTGAAAGGTAGTTCATATATTCAGCTTCCCGAGTATTTGGTAAATAAAAAGGCCATTATTAATATGAGAAACGAAGACGAAGAATGTTTCAAATGGTGTATTACAAGGGCGTTGAATCCAACTGAAGATAACCCGCATAGAATCACTAAAGACCTGGTAGAACAATCTAAGAAACTCGATTGGGGTGGTATCGTGTTCCCAGTTGCTGCTGATGCTAATATTATAAATAAGTTTGAGCGTTGTAATAACATTAGCGTTAGCGTATTCGGCTTTGAAAAGAGCGTATACCCATTATACATATCGAAGAATGAAAGCGATACCTGTGTAGATCTACTGCTTATTTCCGACGATGAAAAGAAGCATTACTGTTGGATCAAGAACTTTAATAGATTGATGGCGGCACGAACAGAAAAATCTGTAAATTCGATGCACTATTGTAGAAGATGTTTAATCGGTTACAGATCGATAGACTCGCTTAACAAACACATCGAGTACTGTTCGCAACATGACGCCCAACGAATAGAACTCCCAGGCTCAGGAACTATGTTGAGTTTTCAAAATTATTATCGAAAAATGCGAGTACCTTTTATTATCTATGCGGATTTCGAATCCTTCATTAAACCGATCGATACATGCCAACCCGATCCCAGCACGTCTTACACTAATAAATACCAGAAACATACTCCTAGCTCGTTTTGTTACCACATAAAATGTTTCGATGATGACCTATATTCGCAAGCTCCTGTAACATTCACAGCGAAGAGCGAAGACGATGATGTAGCGCAGATATTTATTGACAGTCTTATAGTGGATATAAAAGATATTTATAATCAATTTAAATTCCCAAAGAAAATGATATTTGGAAAGGACGACAAGGAGCTATACAACTCGGCTACTGTTTGCCATATATGCGGGGGTGAGTTCTCTGATGGTGATAATGATAATGACATACGAGTAAGAGACCACTGTCATCTTACTGGAAAATTTAGAGGCGCCGCTCATAAAATTTGTAATCTAAAGTATAGAGTCCCCAAGTTTTTCCCAGTAGTATTCCATAATCTAACCGGATACGACAGCCATCTTTTCGTGAAGAAATTGCGGGGTGGTGATAATGAACAGATTAAATGCATCCCCTGCAATGAAGAAAAGTATATCTCATTTAGCAGAGAAGTTGTAGTCGATAAGTGTATAAACAAAGAAGGGAAAGAGAAAAAGGTCAAACGAGAATTACGTTTCATCGATAGTTTTAGATTCATGCCAGCAGGCCTCGACGCTTTATCGAAGAACCTAAGTAAAGACCAGTGTAAAAATATAAGCAAGTACTACTCAGGTAATCAACTCGATCTCTTGCTTAGAAAAGGGGTGTATCCGTACGACCACGTTAGCTCCATCGATCAACTGAATGAAACAAAACTACCACCAAAGTCAGCATTCTATTCGAAACTAAACGACTCAGGCATCAGTGACGAAGACTACAACCACGCACAGGTGGTATGGAACGAATTCGGTTTCAAAACATTCAGAGAATATCACGACTTGTACAATCTTTCGGATGTTCTATTATTAGCGGATGTCTTTGAGAATTTTAGAGACGTTTGTATGAAGAACTACAACCTAGATCCCGCCTGGTATTACACTTCTCCTGGACTAGCATGGGATGCCTCATTAAAGTTGACTGGAGTAAAGTTAGAATTATTGAGCGATTACGATATGATACTAATGGTCAAGCATGGGATAAGAGGTGGTGTTAGCACAATTTCACATCGTTATGGACAGGGAAATAATAAGTACATGACATCATTTGACGATAGCAAACCTTCAACATTTATAACCTATTTAGACGCCAACAACTTGTACGGATGGGCAATGTGTAAGAAACTACCGACTCATGGGTTCGAATGGATGGGAAATGATGAGCTAAACGCATGGAGATCGATACCGTGTATATTAGAGGTGGACTTGGAGTATTCAAAAGATTTACACGATCTTCACAACGACTACCCTCTTGCCCCTGAGAATATCACGCCTGAATCTTCAACGGTTCCTAAACTCATCCCAAACCTGAATGACAAAGTAAAGTACATAACCCATTATGAAAATTTGAAGCAGTATGAAAGCCTAGGTTTGAAGATTACCAAAATTCATCGAGGAATTAAATTTGAAGAAAGCACCTGGTTGAAAAAATATATCGACCTAAATACTAACCTGAGGACCAAAGCCACAAACGATTTCGAGAAAGACTTTTTCAAACTTATGAACAACAGTGTGTTTGGTAAAACTTGCGAAAATATAGAGTCTCGCGTAGATATAAAATTAGTTTCAAGCGAGAAGCAAGCCATAAAACTAGCGGCGAAAACGAGTTACGACAGTCGGACAATTTTTGATGAAAACCTAATCGCCATCCATATGAAAAAGACTTCATTGCTCTATAACAAGCCGATATATCTCGGTATGTGTATCCTAGACTTGAGTAAAACTTTGATGTATTCTTTTCATTATAATTACATCAAGGACAAGTATGGAGATAGGGCTAAACTGTTATTCACAGATACGGATTCGCTAGCTTACGAAATAAAGACCGTAGATTTTTACGCTGATATAGCACCAGATGTTCGAAGCATGTTTGACACAAGCGATTATCCAAAGGACCACCCCTCAGGTATAGAAAATGGTATTAATAAGAAAGTGATCGGCATGTTCAAAGATGAAGCTTCAGGTAAACAGATCGAAGAATTCGTGGGGTTGAGATCCAAGTTGTACAGTTACAAAATAGCAGGAATAGACCACAAGAAATGCAAAGGTGTTAAAAAATACGTTGTTAAGAAATCAATTACTCACGAAGACTATAAATATTGTTTATTCACCAAGAGAGAACAATCGAGAAAAATGAATGTCATCAGATCCCATCTTCATGAAATTTACACCGAAGAAGTGAACAAGGTGGCCCTCTCAGCCAATGACGATAAACGAGTAATAATGAACGATGGTATAAGCACGTTAGCATATGGTCACTTTTCACTTTAAACTAATTATATCTAAAGAAAAAAAATTCTAATATAAAATGGCTGATTCAAAAGTATGCACCAATTGTAAAATGGGAAAAAGCTTGGATGAATTTTACAAAGACAAACGTAAAAGAGCGGCTATTTTGCTTATTGTAAAATGTGTGCTAATATCAAAACGAAGGAACTTAGACAAAAATACTCGGAGCTTGAAGTGAGGGAAATAAAAGATAAAAAAGTTTGCTACCGCTGTAAGAATGAAAAGATCATCTCGGAGTTTGTAAAAGATAGATCATGTAAAGATGGGTTTGATAAAGAATGCAGGGAATGTAAAAATAAAAGAAACAACGCGTATTCTAAAGCTCGAAAGCTATATGATCCTGAGTTTAAACTACTTAAAAGTATGCGGGGCAGGCTTAGAGAAGCATTAAAAGGCAAGTCGAAGTCACAAACGACGCGGCAAATCATCGGCCTTGACTTTAAAATATTTACCAAGTGGATCGAGTTCCAATTTGATGAAGGTATGTTTATGGAGAATCACGGCTCAGTTTGGCATATGGATCATGTTCTACCCTTATCATCGTTCAACTTGCTAGATGAAGAAGAGCTTCAAAAAGCTATGAATTGGTTGAATATTCGCCCATTACTCCCACTTAAAAATATGCAAAAATCGAACAAAATAGATCCCTGGCTATATCTAATGCAAGAAGTAAAAGCGGATTATTTTTTGAAACATTTAGATGAAATATAAAAATGAGTTTTGAGACATACAAAAACATAAATGTTGAGGGTGTCGTACTGCCTAATATACCTCTATCAAACATACAGTTGATTGATGCTGCGAAGAAACTAAATATCCCGGACTTCAGAGGCGTTTTTCTCAGAGATGAACTACCAAAGAAGCCAAGAACGAATGAGTGTGGGATACTGAATCTAGATGACTCGAAGGGATCCGGGACCCACTGGTGCGCTTTTTTAAAGAACGGCAAGGTTAAAATATATTTTGATAGCTACGGTCTTCAACCACCCACAGAGCTGATAAACTATTTACACAGCCCCGTCTACTACAACAGCGAACGAATTCAACCCGATGGTGAAGTCTTTTGCGGTCATCTATGCTTATACATCCTAAAGAAAACATGCAAAGATGGAATGAAATTTCAAGAAGTCATAAATGATTTGTACTAAAAATATTATCGCGTAATAAAATGCCTGTAAACATATTTGGACAAATGGTTAGCGAATCAGCGCCACGAGTAATATCGGGTGGTGTCACATTAACTCAAGCAAACAATACTTTTCTAAGAGCAGATGGAGCAAACCCTGTTACTGGAGATCTAGATATGAATGGTCGCGTGATAAAAGGTCTACCTACAACGAATACTCTGGAAGCAGGAATGGATGAGGCTCTAAGTCGGGGGCAAACTATAGATTTGATAACGAATCACGATAATGTACCGTCGAACGGCAATCATTTGACTAATAAGAAATACGTCGATGCAACGGCTGAAAAATATGTCGACGCGAAAGCAATCGGACCCGCGATTAGCATGTACACTTCAGCTACGCAAGCCATAAGCGCCAATACATACACAAAAGTTTCTTTCGATATAGCAAGATTCGAAAGAGATATCCATCATCGCGTAGGATGGAATAAGATCTCTCCTGATAAAGCCGGCTGCTATATCGTTTCAACGCACATAGAATTTCGTTTATTAGGTGCTGTTACTTTATTCAGTGCTGATACTTCGGGTTACGTTTACCTGTATAAAAATGGAGGGGTGCATATGCAAATTGCGGGTGGAGAGGGTGCGTCAACCGCCGATGCTATCAATGCAACAGGTTGTACTATAATTTATCTAACTGAAAACGATTACCTCGAGATAGGTGTTTATTCAACCGCCGATGTAGGTTTAGTAGCTAAGGACTTTTCCATCGCATTCTTACGACCATAACTACAGCGATAATGCTGGCAGGCCTCTTTTTTTGGCGTAGACGGAGTTTTTGTACTAAAAATATTATAGCGTAATAAAATGCCTGTTGATATTTTTGGACGAATGGATGGTGGATCAACACCACGAGTAATAGCAGGGGGTATTACATTATCTCAAGTCAACAATACTTTTATAAGACGAGATGGTGCGAACGCTGCGACGGGAAATATCGACTTGGGTTCTAACAAGCTAATCAATGTAGCGGATCCTACCGATCTTCAAGATGTGGCTACTAAGAATTACGTCGATGGTAAACTTTCAGAGAATGTTTTGCCTTCTTCCGATACGACCGCATTTGGCCCGGCGTTTAGTGTTTACGCCCTCGCTGCTCAGGCTATCCCAGCTAACGTTACGACGCAAGTAAAATTTTCGACAGTAAAATTCGATCCGGATAATTGTCTCGTCAATTCGAATCGTTTCTTTCCTCAGAAAGCCGGATGTTATATAGTTACGGCGTATGTGGAATTTCGTAACAATAGTGCCGGAATTTCCTGTAATGTTGGCTTGTACAAAAGTGGGGGACTTTACGCGTTGATTGCCGGTGGTGGAGGTACAGCTGCAGTGCGTAGAGGTGTAACGGGTACTACCCTAGTTCGATTAACTAATACCGATTATCTCGAGATATTTGTTACTTCGACTGTTAATGAAAATATTATGGTTCGAGATTTTTCAGCGGCATACTTACGACCTTAAATTCGAAACCACATTTAGTTTTGAATTTAAATTTCTTCACCCTCCTTTCTCTCATGGACTTTAATTTCGTATCTGTTTCTCCATACTCGGCCATTGAAAAATAAGATTGTCCGCGCGCTTTCCCCGTGTGCTTTACCTGCCTTGTAAAGCGATGTATACGAGCTTACTTTGCCCGTTTCTCGGTCTAATATATCTACTCGTCTCGGTTGGTTTCTGATTTTTTTCAATCTGTCATATTTTGGATCCGTGCTAGGCACCTTCGGTTCTCGCCGCTGTTTCTCTTTTTCAGCGATATCGCGAGAGAGTACACCCTTCTCAAACAATAGATCGATAAGTTCAGGCTTGTTGAGATGAGTCCATCTTTTGATTCCGTGCTCTTTCACCAGCGTTTTCAATTCTGTCAGTTTCATTTTTATAGTACAAGATATTTTTTTAATACACCGTAGTCAATTTCGCACCATCCGATTGAAAATTGAGTAACTTGTCGTAAATCTGCACCGCGTACGCATTCGTACCAACCGGCGGAAGAGCATTAAAAGTACCTTTGATCTGGATATCGACCATCGAGGACTTTAGACGCTCAGCTTGCTTGCTTACATCAAACACCATAATCGGGAACAGGTCTTTGAAGTCTGACGGTGTGATATTGCTTTGCGATACCAGTTCGTTCGTTCCGTAGAATTTTTCGCTAAACGTGGCCGCTTCTCTGTAAGCTCGTGAGAATTGCTGATTCGTGAATGATAGGTTGTAGTCGACGGCTGGGTATCGTTCCTGGTTCAACATGATGTACATGTTCGTCAGATTGCAATGATCGAAAATCGATGGGTTTTTTTCTTGATCACCGTCACGATTGGTTTGAAATCCAATGATGATGTACCTTGGTTTCTCAGACGATGACTTGGCGCCAAGTGACCAGCTAAAAGTAGTCGACCTAGGGACGCCTATAATATCGCATTGACGAGCTCTGTAGGCAACAGGTAGCGATGCTTTCGATTGGATCGTTTTGACCAGTTGCATATCCTCCATGAGAGATGGCTTAACGTGTGGCATGAACCACGAGATTTTGACTAGATTGACTTTCCCAGCACCCGCAGCGGCGAGTCGAAAAATTGCGTCATCGTCGGCTTTACGAACAAGAGTTAGCGTGTGTTTCATTCCAAAAATAACCTTGTCGTAATCATCACAAAATCCGAAAATATGACTCAATGGAACGATAAAACTAAACGTGCCTTTGTCTCCCGGTTTTTGAATTAGATACGTCTGTCTAACGTTGAAACCAAGATTATCCCCGAGTACAGCTGTTGTACCACTATCCTTATACCACAGCTGATTCAAACCTTGAGCTAGTTGAAAATCATTTGGGTATTTGAGTAATCCGAGCATCGTAGTCGCTTGACCTGGGTGAAATAACGATTCAATGTCTTGACCTCCTAATGTGTATTTAATATTGCTGAAAAGATGCATGAGTCCATTATTCGTAAGGGCTGCGGCATCAGCATTAACGTAAAAGGTGGTGGGGTTGTCCGCCTTCGTCAATCTACCCTCGAATAATAGGTAAGATTCCGCCGGATGGTTGTAAACATCTTGAGAATGAATGTCGATTCTAATCTCTCCAGCGGTGTTTAGATTCGATCCCGATATCGGTTCATACTGGTGCCATTCGTAGCGCTCGATACCCTCATCAATCAGAGGTTGTTCAGTAAATCTTAGAATATCTGATTTCATTTTATTGTAGAATAATTTTTTTTTTACGCAACCTTCATTCCCGCGCCGTTTCGCGAACGCACTAAATCTTGGATCGATATGGCATTCTTCAAACCATTCCCCATCATCAGATTATTGATATTCTCCGGATTCACCCCTACGCTACTAATTCGATCAATAATATCTCTACTTTCTTGCGTAAGCTGTTTCTTAGGAGGAGCCAACAGTTTTTCCACTGCTCGTTTACCTGCATCGATTGCGGTGGTTTTTCCAACATCGATAGCCTTTTTCCCAATTTCTGTCGCGACGTCTTTACCTGCACTAAGAGCTCTCGTTGCTAGCTGTTTGGCTGCATTCGATGTGACTAGTCTTTTGAAAAATCCTGAAATAGTATCAATTATACCGGATCCACCAATAACGTATTGCTTCCTGTACTTCCTTCTATTAATAATCAGCATTTTATAATGTCGACATTATATTTTTGTAACCATCTTTACTCAGCGCTTCTTGCCGTAGTAACTCGTCGCATATCGCCACGATCTCGTTTCTTACTCCGGTGCCACCCGCCCTGTAGCTCTGAATTCTAAGCTCTAGCTGTTTCGCTAATACATTTGGGTCTTCGGAGATGACGATTACGCCAACGCCTTCACCTACCGTACCTAGGGTTATCTTTTCCCATATCGGTTTGACAATTTGTTTGTATTTGTCGCTTGAAGATGATTTAGGTTTGTTAGGATTTTTTTCCTGTCTTATAGCATTCGTTGTGGTGAGAATCTCGGCGTAATCGGCCTTGTCATTATCATCGTATATCGTGGCGTTCGGTTGTTTCATCGTCAACAACTCCCAAAGCCCTGCTGTTCCTCTGTAAGTCTTATTTTCAACCGTCACATCGTCTCCTTGAATCGAAATCGGAGTGTTAGCGATATAGAATTGCCCATTTTTTTCTTTTATTCCAAACGTCGTGTCGGCGATTTTTTTATCGGAGAGGTATTGACGAAGGTACTTAGTCGCCATATCTCCAAAATACAGGGTTTTGATATCCTCAGTCGGATTGGGGTTATACGCTTCTATCGCCGGATGCTGAAGGCCCTGTAACGAAGGAAGTGCTTGTAACGCATTTGAAGTAGCTACCGAATTTTGATTGATAGCGGACAATAAGACATTTTGCTCTTTGGAAATTGCGGATTGGGAATCGACGATAGGTTTGAAGAACTTGGTTAAATCTTGCTGAAGCCCCGAATCTCCTAATTTCTCCGATAAAAAGTTTTGTTGAATATTCTTCTTTGTATTCAGATATTCTGCAACGATAAGGTCTCTTTTCGCTGGGTCGGTTATTTTTAGAAACGACATTTTAAAATTAGAAACATAATGTTTTTCAGACGTGTTTTTGGACGTGTGAAAAAACATAAGTTGGACGTATTTCCCAACGTAACAACATACGTCTACATGTTTTCACGTATGTTTGTTTTATAGCGTTGTTCCCAAAACCATCTCGTACATCGCGTGTTTCTTTCTACCCTTTCCATCTCGGATTTAATATCAAACCTAATGTCTTCTATCTCGCTCTCCGTCAACGAATATTCCTCATCTGAAATGTTATCGTCCATGAGAGCTTTTGAAATATGGTCGTAGATCGCGTTGATTGTCACGTCAGTTAGCTTTTTGATCTTTCTGTTCTCCTCCGTCTCCGAATCAAGCTTTTCTCTGATATAGTCGTCGATTATATCTTGCGGCCCCGAGCCTAATCTCACTGAAAAGTTTTCACGAATATTCTTCTTTATTTTCGCGGAATCATTGATTTTTAGAAACGACATTTTAAGTAAAAAGAAAAAAAAATATAATGTTTTCAGACGTATTTTTAGACGTGTGAAAAAACATAAGTTGGACGTATTTTTCCGACGTAACGACATACGTCTACATGTTTTCATATGTGTTTGCGTTAGTCGTTATTTTTAATAGATTCTTTATGAAATTTCTTAAGACATAGCCCCCATCGCATCTTTTTTCCCAGTATATCCACCTCTATTTTAATATCTATCGGACCCTCATCGAACGAATATTTCTCATCTGAAATGTTATCGTCTATGAGAGCTTTTAAAATATACTCGTTGATCGTGTTGATTGCCTCTATAGTTAGCGTTTTGTTGATATAGTCGAGGATTATTCTTTCCACCCGCGAATCATCTATTATATCCGATAAATAGCTTTCTTTAATATTCTCCCTGATTTTCTGATATTCTTTTTGGTAATCGTCTCTTTTCACGTCGTCTGTGATTATTATACCCGGCATTTTAGTAAGTAAAAAAAATATAATATTTTCAGACGTATTTTTTGACATGATTCAAAACATATGTTAGACGTATTTCCAGACGTAACGACATACGTCTACATGTTTTCACGTATGTTCGCGTTAGTCGTTTTTTTGATAGATTCGTTATTTTTCTCAAACATAGATTGCAAGTGCTGCCTGACTTCATCTTTTCCACGATCGATGAGTGATTGTTTCGTCACCTCGTCCATCGCGTCTATCGCAACTTTAATCTTAGTCCTAATTTCTTCTTTCATGCCGTTGAATTTTTCAATCTCGCTTAGATTCGGGGAATATTCCTCGTTTGAAATGTTATCATCCATGAGAGCTTTTGAAATATGGTCGCTGATCGTGTTGAGTTTCGCATCGGCTAGCGTTTTGATCTTTTCATGCTTCTCAGCCTTCAACGCAAGCTTCTTACTGATATAGACACCGATTAAACCTAGCAACCCCATACCTATTCCCACTCCTTCCATAGCAACGACAATGGGTGCTGCGACTATAGTAGATAATACTGCAATTCCTGAAATTCCGAGTCCCGTCCCAGCCGCTACGAGGGTGCTGCCTACTGTGCTGATTACGCTTACACTTCTGTGATACTTTTTACTCAACGCCGCTCTTTTGTCGCGTTCTTGTTCGATTTCCTTTTTAATTTCACCAATCTTTTGAAGTCGATACGTTTGCGCCGACCCTGTGACTATATGTATTTCTCCTTCCGGTGCTGATGGTAGCTTCGGATAGAGTGAGTGTGTTATTTTAATGCCGTCGTATTCCATTCGTTTTATTTACGCGATATATTTTTTAGATTAGATAATTTACACGACATAGCGAATCTCCCGCGTTGATAGTTACCACTGAATCGGAGTTGTTTTGAATAGTGACTATGATATCATCAACCACATCGTCGGAAACCACTTCGTTTTGTAGACTGCATCTTAGTTCTTTGATACTCTGTTTGAGGGAAATGAGACAAAGTCCTGCACTCATTTCTACCCCGAGTCCAAGAGTTAGCGTGTTTGTCGTCTTTGGTTGTATCGTTATAACATTTTGCGCGAAAATCTCCCATCTTACGCCCCCTAGTAGCCTAATTGGATTGTAGGTAACACCCCTCGTAATCTTCCAATGGACTTGCATGGGTTGGGTTCTGACTTCTACCTGCCTAGTTGGTTTAGTTCCAAATTTGTGTATCGGCATTCCGTATCTCGACATTTTATAAACACTAAATTAAAATATCATTTTGTACCCCGACCCTGTTTTCATATACAACCCGGATGCTGTTACCGAGGCGCCTTTTGGCCAAGGGGACATGTACAAACCAGACCCAGCTGATCTTATCTTACACCTCATATCGTCTTTCGCCACGTACATTACGCCAGATCCGCTGATTTGATCGACAATCTTCGACGCGGTCGCGGAACCTACACCGCTTATAGCCCCCATCGCTAAACTAGGTAGCAATTTAGACACAAGGAATTTACCCGCTGTTGCTAGAAACGGAAGTATAGCGCCTATGAATCCTCCCTCGACTTTCTTATTGTTCTCCAATTGCGTTTTACTCATTTTGATGATCACACCTGTTCCTTTTTCATACGCTTTGGCTAATTTATTGACCTGTGCCTGCGTGAAAGCCAAAGCATGCTCTCCGTTTATATCACTATGACTTAGTTTGATACTCACACCAGTTCCCGCTTGAAGAGATTTTTTAATTTTGTCTTGTTGCGCTTCTGAAATATTAACTTTTACGCACGTGTAATGACTCATTTTATAAATTACAAAAAAACTTTCAAACTTCTCTGATGTGAAAACGAATCGTCAAGTTTTCTCCTCTAAGATTTACCTCTTTCCCATTTTGGTCTGTGAGCACCGTTGTCATCGAAGAAATGGTAGATAGCGTAATGGGAAGATAAATTAAATTATGCGGCACTTCGATAATTTTGTACCCCGGAGCTGTGTTCGGGAAAAAAGAATGTATTACGTTTACCGCCGTTCCGTTAGAGTACGAAGACCCGATAATGTCGTTGGTTACTAGTAAATTGCTGATACTCAGTATATTTACCAAGTTCTTCGATTCGTTATATCCTTCAAGATTGACAAACCTTAAAAAACCTAGAACCTTTCCAATCGAATTCGGAGGCGTAAAATCAACCGCATAGTCCTCTGCTATATTTAACACAGTCTTCAGCGTATTGGTGTTTGGTTCTATTGTGACACAGTACTCTGAATTTACCCTATCGTAATGTCCATTCTCCTTCATGATTCTCTGTATGTGTTCGTTGATATCTGTTATTTCATAGCATCCCTCTGGTACTTCTATGTTAAACCAAGGGTCCACACCAGTCGGTGAATACCTAAAGTTGTTGTTTGTCGCGTCGATATTTGGAAAGGAATAGTACGTTTCGAGATTTACGAGGGCCATTTCGTATTTTTTATTTTTGTCTAGTTCAATAGGTGGATTAAACTTTGTTCTGATTCGTGTGCTCTTTTCGCTTAGCAAAATGTAAAATGACGTTTTTGGTTCCGTGTTACGAGCCGTCTTTTCTGTATTAACAGCTATCTGTTTGAGAAGCGATGATTCCATTTTTATTACACAAAATTTTACGACAATGAATCCTCGGTTACGTAAAATGTATCGAATCCGCAACGGTATTTACCATCATCCTTTTCACTAGTTAGATCAATGACAAGGAATCCGTGCGGTTGTTCCCATACCGTTTTGCACAGTTTTCTAAATTCATCTTTGTGCATGTCCGTACTAACATGGTCGTTGTAAATATGATCGAGGTTTTTCTGGTCCTGCTTGAACAGGCAAATAAAGTTTGCATTCTCTCTGATCGTTTGTCGTGGTAGTTTGAAATAATTTTGAGCGAGGTAAAAACAGTCTATGTTACTATGCCTCCCCCGAATATAATATGTTTCACACTTGTTTTGTTTTTCCAATTGTAAATCATCGAAAATCATCAGATTCTTCTTTTCGCTACTCATGGCTCCCGGGTCCGGTACATCATCGGCTTTTTCAAAGAACTTGGCAATTATATCTGATTTAGCTTTTGATCTTTTAGCCATTTCTTCCATAACGAGGGCTGGCGGCGCTTTTAGTTCCATGATTTCCTCTTGAAGCTCGAATAAACCAACGATCGCTTCTTTCGGTAATTTTTCTTCGAAGGCTTTTTTAATAATACGATATTCAGGTTGAAACAGAGATTTGCCGAATACCTGGAGGTTATTATAGTCCAACCAGCCTGGCCTTAGTAATAGATTCAGAAGAAGCGTCGTTTTGCCACAGCCTGATTTTCCGATTATCAGCCCCCGTATACTTTTGGGAAGCAAAGGATTATTAAATCTTTTCGATAGCGCAGATCCCCAACTCAAATCTTTGATTTCCATTTTATTTATGTATTAAAAAAGCGAGATGTATTGCGTAAAGTGTAAAAAACAGACCGAAACGAGAGATGTACAAAACGTCGTGACGAATAACGGAAGACCTATGCTTAGGGGCGTTTGCGTTGTATGCGGGAAAACTAAAACTCAATTCGTAAAAGCTTCCACCACAAAAGGAGAAGATCTGGTTAGTTCATTGAATGCAGCTACTAGTAACATTAAGCTACCTTGGGCTAAGTTCCCCGGTGAGATGCATTTACCCGGCCATCAGTTTCTCGGCCCCGGTACTAGGCTAGATTTGAGACTGAATCCAGACAGGACTCCTAAAGATTGGAGCAAACCTATTAATCGAGTAGATAACGCGGCATATATCCACGATTTAGCTTACGATCAACACACCGATACAGCTTCTAGGAATGTTGCTGATAGGATAATGCTAAATGATTTGAACAACATTCCTAATCCTAGCCTACGGGAACGTTTAGAGAGGTTCATAGTCAAACCTATATTATCTACTAAAGCGAGTCTCGGGTTAGGTTTACCTTCAAAAAACGGCAAAGTTGCGGGGAGGAAGAAAAAACGCTAAAGTGGACAGATACGTTGGCGAATGAACTGCATAGACCAGTGGTTAAACATTTTAGAAAGAGAAAGGTGATTGTTAATGGGATAGATGAGATATGGGCCGCTGATCTTGTAGATATGCAGGCATTTGCTAAAGATAATAATGGGGTGAAATACCTATTAACCGTTATAGATGTGTTTTCAAAGTTCGGCTGGATTGTACCATTGAATGATAAGAGTGGGAAATCTACAGCGAGCGGTTTTGTGAAGATACTCGAGGGTGGGAGGAAGCCTGTTAAATAATTATGGGTTGATAAAGGGAAAGAATTTTATAACAAAGACGTAAAGAATTTGGTTGAGTTGTACTCTACTGAGAATGAAGAAAAATCTTGCGTCGTCGAGAGATGGAACAGAACGATGAAAGATAAAATGTTCAAGTACTTTACCGCTAATTCAACGAGAAGATACATCGATATATTAGATGAAATGGTTATCAATTATAATAATACAAGACATTCTTCCATTAAGATGTCGCCCACCAAGGCTAGTATGAAAGTGAATGAAAAGGCTGTATTTATGAATTTATACGGTAAAGAGATTTCGGAGCCTATTGTACCAAAGTTTTCAATTGGTGATAAGGTCAGAATAACTAAGAAGAAGAATA
>OX457038.1:64992477-64999977 GCA_949752735.1 Lumbricus terrestris
CCGCAGGAATTTTCACATCACTGCCTTCATCTCCAGCTCTATTGCTTCCATCACAATCTGTATTGTTATCTGGATTTTCAATAAAACTGTCATCTAGCTATAGGCCTACCTTACTCCCTTGTTATCTTTTTTCCTCCTGTTTATGGTAACCTGTTTTCTCTTACAATGACGGTCTTCAACATGCGCAAATTTCAAGTCGATGGGTCCCGGATTTTCACGTTTTCCTTTCCCCCTATGTGCTAGTGATGTTATGGAATAGAGATTTAATATAAAGCCTACATGTAGACATAGTATAGAACTGATATAAAGCAGAGATATAACCAGAACTGTTAGTAATCCACAGAGTTAACAACTTTTCAATATTGAGACAGACCAATATATGTCAGAATTAACTAGTAGTATACAGCACATATAGAAGATTGCTGGTGGCTGAAATGGGCTGGCTGAGGAGAATTAGGGGCAGGAGCAAAAGGGAGAGAATCAGGAACGAGAAGACAAGGGAGGAGCTGGACGAAGAAGAAACAGTAGTGGATAAAATCAGGAAAAGAAGGCTCAGATGGTTCGGTCATGTAGAGCGGATGGAGGGAAACAGACTACCACTCGCGGCCCTGCACGGACATATAGAAGGAGAGAGAAGCAGAGGAAGACAACCAAAGACTTGGATGGACAACGTCAGAGAGGATCTGAGGAATCTGGATATTGGGATTGCAGGAGCAAAGGATCTCATCAGAAATAGACAAGTCTGGCAAAGTCATGTGAGAGCCTCATCGTCGTCGCATGACTGACGGAAGAGAGCAAAGAAGAAGAAGATACAGCACATATAACTATATGCAACTTCAGGAGCATGGTGCATCCTCTAAATGTTCATATATTTTATTCATTTTTTCCTTGATTAACTTCCATATATAAAGGAACATTCTCAGAGGGTGAGACCACAGAAATTCAAAACTTTATTTTTTCCTGTATATTTCATTGGCACCCTAATATATATATATATATATATAGCACAGCGTCTGTCACTTTGATTGCCTCACGCCGTGTATACACTCGTGGATGTATACATATATAATATATAACATATATAATATATAATATATATAATGTATATATACGGACATAGGTTACTTCTTCAGCACAGTCCTTCGTTGAGCCGGTCTGAACTTGGCTGCAGGACAACACTTGGTGTGCACTGTGCAGTCTAATGGTAAGTGACAACATCGACTCCGAATGACGACGACCTTCACTCACTGGATGCATCGAAGTTGTCATTAACACATTCCCAATAGGCAGAGGGAGAGGGAGAGAGAGAGAGGCAGAGAGACGAAGACACGAGGGTAGAATGAATGGTGCCTGCAGTATATGCATGAGAGGCTGATAGAACGACAGAGAGGAAAGAGAACACAAAATAGAAGAGAAGAGACAGAGGCAGAGAGAAACAGAGAGATAGAGAGAAAATGAGAGATTGATTGATTGATTGATTGACTGACTGATTGATTGATTGAAAGGCATTGAAGGCAAGAAACAGAAAGCGAGCAGTTACCATACATATTATGGTGTTAAAAAGAGATGTCGAATATGGAGACAGAATGGAAAACGCTTACGACTGATATTCAAAAGAAGTTCAAGAAATGAGAGAGTGACAGATTGACAAAATGAGAGAGATTCAAAGAGAGTGAGACAGACAGAGGTTCAGGGACAGATCCAGAGAGAAATAGGAAGACAGGTAAGAGAGAAGACGAGAGACTGGATAAATCTATAGAGAAGGATCGGGATATATAGATAGAGAGAACAGAAAGAGATAGAAAGCGAGACAGAGATAGGAGTGAGACAGAGACAGACAGAAAATACAGACAGAGATAGAAACAGAGAGGTGGATGGATAGAGAGAGACAGACAGACAGACAGATATATATATATATATATATAAATATATATATTTACGGAGGGAGAGAGATGGAAGGGCATGCAGAGAAAAGAGGCTGAGAAAGATTTTGCTGAATGTCATCAGATGTGTTGAACTTTGACTTTTATGCTATAAGTAGAAGTGTAGGCGTGAGGAAATAGAAGCAGTGGGGGTCTGCCCTATATTTCAAATGGCGCCTACATAGGTAAGCATGCAACTAAGCAGTAAGCATATCATTATCATGGAGTGTGTTCTTATTGAAAAGGAATTGCTAAAATAGTTAAGAACATAAAGCTGTTGAAACAGATCTTGGCATCCCGGGCTTATAAAGGCCGAATGACACCGGCATTGAGTATATAATTTTATAGTGATATGTAGGAGAAGTAAGCCGCTGATGAAGGGTAAGATGGCAGTGACTCGAATGTATAACTGAACTATATATATATATATATATATATATATATATATATATATACACTGCATATATATACTATATATAAAAATGTATATACTGTACTACAACATTGTGGACTGCAGAAGCATTGAGAAAAAGAGCAGATGGAGAAGAAGTGAAAGGAGGAGAAGAAAGAAAAGAAGAAGAAGAAGAAGAAAAAAAAGAAGAAGAAGAAAGAAGTGAAGACGGACGCTTGGAAGGTGGAAGAGGATAAAAAGAGATAACGGAGAAAAAAAGAAGTGTAGATAGATAAGTATATGACGAGGTGAGCTATCGTATCAGTGTCATCAGTTGTCACCGGCGATTATTTATATCATATATTTATACACACATATATAAATAAATGGGTTATTTATATCATTATATATGTATATATATACATAGAATATATATATAGGCCTACTTGAATGTCCAACTGTGGATAAAAAATAAAAATGAGGACGTAATATCACTTGGACTTATACGGGTGCAATGAACTTGACATGTATACACCAAGGACAACGAAGGAAACCTCCACTCGTAATCTCGTAATCTCGTATATCCATCCATCGACTCAAATGCAGTGTCAAGAATTTTCGAAATTTCAAGGAGCAACATAAAAGCCACGTCACGTGACGTCAGAGAAAACCAGTGTAGGCTAGGCTATACCCTATAATTAACCGGCGCAATATCAAATCAAGTCATCGGAAGTCAAACTGATTTCTCTGCTACGGTGCCAGGTCAGAATTTGGGAGGGGTGGTGCCGAGTAGACAGTATGATGCCTAGTATATTGACTGTAGTGTTGTGTATATATAGGCTATATATATATAGTAGTCAACAATAAAGTGTCCGGTATATTACAAATCGATGATCACCCGTACATACACTCACGATTCAACTTTAAGAAGCTGCAGCAGTATACAGTGGATTTATACCGAGCCGCACTACTTCCACTGAGTCCACACTAATTTGCAAAACGATTTACGGCGGAAGGTAGTTCTGACGATGTGACGAGGCGACGGGTGCAAGGATTGGCGTCGGAAATTGGAAACGGTGTTGGATTTCACAGCTGCAGCCGACGGTCATAAACTATCATCAGTTCGTCTGCTTTTCCAGATTCATTCGCGGAAGTTGTGTCGCAAACAACACAACAGGTGGCGCCATCTAATTAGCAGAACGTCGGTCAATGCATGCCAGACTCACACGTGACGAAATAAACATACACAAAAGTATTACACATAATTATAATGGTTTGCATACATAATTACGTGCATGCATACGTGCATGTGTGCGTGCACGCTTGGGTCCATATGTTACAGAGCTATATAACAAATTATGACATGCATATATGACACAAAACTACAATATTATTAATGATGCATGCATATAATGTATATATACAGGGTGGGCCATAAAAAAGTAACCCCTAAGGTTTTTTGCCCATATCCTGGACAGAAGTAACAATTTCGAAATAAAATTTTAAAGGCTTAAAGATAATTCATATTTCCACATGATGGTCAGATTTCATCAAAATATTTCAGACAGAACAAAAGTTATATCGCTTTTAGTGAAGTCACCCCTAGTTTTTTTACAATTCAAAAACGAAACGCAAAAAATTAGGTTTTTTGTCCATATCCTGGCCAGAAGTAAGAATTTCGAAATGAAATTTTACAGGCTTAAAGACAATTCATATTTGCACATGATGGTCAGATTTCATCAAAATATTTCAAACACAACAAACGTTATACCACTTTGAGTGAGGCCACTCACCGTTTTTTGACGATTCAAAAACGAAACGCAACAAAAAGTAACAAAAACACGATTTTATTAAGTCTCATCTCAAATAACTGTTGTCAAATGAACTTGGTAGTGCTTTGCAGCTTGTGTTCAATGTATCCACCACCAGTGTCAAAACTTCTTTCGAGTCTCTTTGCAAAGTCCTTGATGAACCTGTTGATTAATCTGACAGATTCCTTATTTACCAATTTGATTGTCATCTTGCTAAGTGACTTCTCAGTGGCGTGCAGCTACGCTGATACCCTGTTTCTTTTTTAAATAGCAATAATAATGATCATCTGGCAAAATCAAGGTTATTTGATAACAAATATTTGAGATGAGACTTAATGAAATTCTGTTTTTGTTAATTTTTGTTTCGTTATCCTACTGAATCGCAACCAAACCGGTGGTGGCCTCACTAAATGTGGTGTAATTTTAATTCTGTTTGAAATATTTTGATGAAATCTGGCCATCATGTGTAGATATGAATTGTCTTTAAGCCTGTGAAATTTAATTGCGATATTCTTACTTCTGACCAAGATATTGACCCGAATAATTAAATTGGTTTTTGCAAGTTTTTGTTGCGTCGCGTTTTCGAATCGTCAAAAAACGTTGGGTGACCTCACTAAAAGTGATCTATCTTTTGTTATGTTTGAAATATTTTGATGAAATCTGACCATCATGTGTAGATATGAATTGTCTTTAAGCCTGTAAAATTTCAATTCGAAATTCTTACTTCTGGCCAAGATATGGGCAAAAAACGTAGGGGGTTACTTTTTATGGCCCACGCATATGCCTATATATATTATGGCATATATGTATATAGTTACTTAAGTTATAGAACAGATATATCTGCAATAAATGATGTACATTTTCAATATAGGCTATATGACTAACATCATTATGACAGTGACTTATATACCTGATGTACCACAAAACACATCAGCACATAGGAATCTGTCTAATCTCCTTTATTATATTTTTATACATGCATTTGTAGCCATTATATCTGATAGATAGACTCACGAATACGACATCTATAAATAAATGTGGTAAAATACGCTCTGATGAATCTCAGCAATCCATTGTATTCGTTTTCAACAACACGACATTATAACTTACAATGTATATAGAAGTTATTTTCTTATAAAAACATATAATATATAATATAATATATATGATAATATAATATATATTGTCATCGGTCGCAGCTGGTTCCAAGGGAATTCGGTCGCTGCAGACGTTTCCTGATTGCCTAATGCCTCAGTTGTTCACCGTTCGGAAATGAACAATTGTTTTCGGCTGCTGTCGTTTTCTTCGCTTCAGATGACAGATCATTGGATTGAGGAACATGAGCAATTGCTTTGTTGCTTTGGCTCACCCTGACATAGAAGAAGTATACCTTAACTTGTCTTGTCAACGTTTATTCGTCTAATAAATGAATCGTATGCAAACATTTGCTATACATTATCATAGAGCCCGGGCGTGCATGCTCCAACTGCGAGTCAATTTTAACTGAGGTTGTGTTGTTCTGCTGCGTATTTATAGACATATCCAGGTTTCGGTCTTTCTCATATCAACTCGCGAACCCTTTCAACTGTGCACACCTTCTCCTGTGTTCTAACACCCTCCTGAAAGATTCTCCAACTACATCTTCCTACAATGCCTATACACATACTGCTTCATTTCATCCATTGCAGTATGCATTTTCAAATCGTCTCAAGGCTAACTTGTTTAGTTCAATTCAATTCAATTCATTTATTGTAACCAACCATCAACATACACAATAGACATAGTATAACATGCTTCACATAATCGGATGGTAACAAGGAAGGCCCTAAGGGATGAATATCCCGCTAACAGGGACACCTAATTACATATGCAATTTTAACAGATGGCTAGACGGTTGACATAATGAATTGAACAATAGGCTAAAAGAACAGCATGAGTTGACAATTAATGTAGTAAACTTAACTAAAGAACGCAAAACAAACACAACAAATAATAATAATAATAAAATAAAATCAGTGCCTACAAGGTTAAATATCTTTGCAGTCATTAACCAAGTAGTTGCGCAGTAATGTTTTTGCTCTTTGTAAACTGGAAGCTTGTTGAACATGACTAGGAAACGAGTTCCATATACCTGGTCCAGTATATTTAATATGGAATCTTCTTGAGTTTAAACGAGCGGATATGGCTCGATAATGAGAGGAGTTCCTGGTGGAATAGCAGTGAATTTCAGATCCTTTTTGGAAATACCCTGCAAAGTTAAGGGGAAGAAGATCATGGGTGAACCGATACATAAAGACTCCTATCTGGAAAGTCATTATTTGGTGAAACTTTAATAAATTAAATGATTGAAATAAAGGACTTGAGTGAATAAAAGGCTTAACTCCAGCTATGATACGTATTGCATGTTTTTGGAGAAGTACTAATTTATTGAGCCTGGATTTATATGTAGATGCCCAAACTAAATTACAGTATGAGAGATAAGGATATATTAATGAGTAGTACAATTTAACACGGATAGTGGGGGGAGTATATGGGAAGTTCGACGAAGGATACCAACACTTTTTGCAACCTTGGCAGAGATATATTTAATATGATCATTCCATGTGAGGTGTTGATCTATGTACACACCAAGAAATTTAGTGGAGCTAACCTGCGTTATGGAGGTATCATTGATAGACAGTTGCAATTCATTCTGGGGGCACATCTTTTTATTAGTTCGAAAGAGCATAAAGTTAGTTTTATCTATGTTTAAGGAGAGTCTATTAGCAGAGAACCATTCGGCTATGAAGACAAGTTCATTGTTTACTGTTTGTATTAGACTCTGGTAGGATTTATGAGAGTAGAAGACATTTGTATCATCAGCAAACAAGATGAATGAAACAGTAGGAGATATATTAGGCAAGTCATTAATGTATAGAAGAAAAAGTAAGGGTCCGAGATTAGAACCTTGGGGCACACCATATCTAACAACTCTAAAGTCTGAGAGAGCTCCATTGCAGGAAACACACTGGAGACGTCTTTCGAGATAACTGGTAAACCAAGCTAATTGGATGCCTCTGATGCCATAATTAGCTAATTTTTTTAATAGGATCTCATGATTCACAGTATCGAAGGCCTTTGCTAAATCGAAGAAGATACCAATAGAATATTCATTGTTTTCAAAGGCCTTAGAAATTTTATCATACATATCAATTAAAGGCATAAAAGTAGATCGACCAGATTGAAAGCCATATTGGTATGGAAAAATAATATGAGATTTTTCTACATATTTATTGAGCCTATCATGCATTATTTTTTCAAAATACTTGGCAAAAAAAGGAAGAATGGATATGGGCCTATAGTTAGAAGGGTTCTCCCTGTCACCCTTTTTAAAAAT
>OX457038.1:65004977-65046136 GCA_949752735.1 Lumbricus terrestris
AATCAACGCGACGTATTCAATCTGAGGATGAGGGAAGAATATCAGATTCATCCATTTGTGTGAGTTGGTTCCTTTCTTCACTCAAAGGCATGGCTACAAGCCTCCTCTTGCTCTTGAATGGCCAGGTTACTGCATATCATCAAAATAATTTTACGATTTAGCAATCAACGTGAAGTATTCAATCTAAGGGAAAAGAAAAACTCAGATTCATTCTTTTGTGTATCAGCTTGCTGCTGAAACTCCAGGCCACGATCTGTCAATTTTGATTGATATAGGACTTTTGATTCAGGTGACTATTATTTGTAGGAGCTCAACGTTGCTGCCATGAATGTTCTAGAAAATTATCAATACTTAGTGCCTTTCAGATGAGGCTGAATGTCTGACACTATTATTCTGCCATCTGCCTGATATGGTTCAGATAAGGTGAAGATTTTTTACGGAATGACTGCAAATCCTAGTGAAAGGATGTTGACGGTAGTGCTGCCATACAGAAGGAGGAGGATTGCCTGGGCGAGTTTGCAACCCAGTGAACACTGCCACTACTGCCACGCCTGAAGTTTGGTGATTCCCTTTTATACTTACACCAGTGCAATAGCCTGACGATGATGATTATCAGCAGGGTAGAGGCTGAAGTCAGCAATTGAGAGTGGTAAACGACATGGCTGAGAGAAGTGTGAAGTTGTTCAAGGAATTAAACTGACTCATAACTGATGAAGAAGAAAGCAGTATTTTCTCCAAGTGGTTGAGGCAAATAGAAAAGCTGTCCCCACTCAATCAACAAAGAAATATGCTGTTGACACTGTGCTTGCAAAGCCTTCTAGAGCGTAGACGTCATCGTATTTTTGGAGTCATAAAACGATAACAATAGACAACCGTGGATTTAACGATGTTTTGACATTTTTTGACATTTTCCATATTTAAAACCTACTGAAATTTTATATTTCAAGCTCACCAATTGTTTAAGTGTCACACATATTGTCATGTTACAGTAATGCATCATCTATCTTGAAATAAAGCACAATTGTATTGGAATATATTATGCTCAACACATTGATTTCTACAATTAACGTCTTTTCATTGGCCCATGCAAAGTAAGACAGTCGTTGAGCACCGCCTTCCAGTTGGAATAGGAAGCTGAAATTTTGTCTCAATAATACTATTGATAGGTCTAACAAACTGGGAGGGCGCCCTGGTTTTTAGCTTGAACTTTATTTTTTACCATGTATCGGTGAACCACACTAATGTATGTATGTATGCATGTATGCATGTTTGCATGTTTGCATGTATGCATGTAGGTGTCAGGTGGGCCTGGAAAGAGAGATGTGTCCTATTTTTCAGGTAGCCTAAACATCAATACAACTCAAGGTTGAAGAGATTTTTCCGTCTGTCGCCATATTCATCGGCGTCCACGAATAGTTCCTGCTCAGAGTCTCGGACTGTAGCTCACTTTAAATGCAAATAACGAAGAGGAAACAAACGAGTGGATCATGTAGCACTGGTCCCATGTTGCAGACGAATCGCGTAGACGGCCTCGGTTTCCCACGATTGCGCAACATTGATCAATTGCCGATGCTCATATACCAGCTGTTACAACACCAGCCAAGGAGAACTCCAATCTCCAAGTTGTTCGACTCACGGTACCACTTGCACAGCAAACTCTTTCAACGTGACTAAGCTGGTCTGCATGTTGCCGTACAGTGTACGATGAAGTGATTGTGGGCTAAGACTCATGATGAAAAATATGATTTAATCTCCTCATGACGCCAGTCAATACTCATTATTTTGTGCGCAAACGGGTCATTTTATGTTTGTGTCGATGGCGACAGATGTTGTAGGCCTATATATATATATATATATATAATATATATATATTATATATATATATATGTTATAGATATCCGGTGAATACGGTTCGTCCCTAGTCAGTTATAACTGCCATCGCCATGAAATGAAGAACCAGTTGTGGACGGAAATCAAGACATATTATGCTACATCGACTCCGCGTATCGCAGCTGCTCAAAGGACCATCGCAACTTGTCACATTTAACGAGGTTTGGCAACCCTGGTGTATAGTGTTCTCCTACCCGAGAGTATAATTATAGGCCTATTGTTGAAGCATGTTGATGTCTGGATTAAGATGGATAGACCAGGCGCCGAATATGACCGATTCTGACCGAAACTAAAGACCGAATTTGTGTTTACTTCATTCATTCACTCATTCATTCCGAGAATTAATTTTTTTACATAGAGCATCTTGAAGAGACCTACTCAGAGGCGCTCCCAGCCCAGTCACAATTGAAACAAGTAAGAATTGAGTGACTTATAAAAACAGACGAGGCTAGCCTATAGGCATTAATCGCAAGGGTAATTAATGGGGGAACACTCAAGGTGGAGGGACCCACAATGAAAATGGCTTACGTATGTCTGATAAAAGTGCGAGCTCGCAGAACCAAAAAGTTCCCTCATTGCGGAAGAGTGAGGGCAGCCACAGGTCGACAAAGATCAGACAAGTATGATGAAGCGCAACCAAGCAGGCATCTCCATGGAAACAAGCGCTGCAGCAGGTAAGAGATGCGCAGCTGGGAAACAGGAAGCCAGCTGACAATTTGTTTTAGCGCCGTTAAGATCTCAACATCACGATTACGCGATGGTTTAGCGCTGACGGAGCAATGTATGGTTGGTGGCATTGAATGTAGGTCATCCATCCATCAATGTCAAAGTAATCGGTGTGATCCTAAACCAACCAAAGTGGATATCGGGAAAGCTAATTGTAACACGCCAGCGTACATTATATATATATATATAATATATAATATATATATATATATTTCACTCGCTAATTCGTTTAATCGTTGAAATTAATTTTGTGTATCTCGGAGTTTCTCAGTCAGAAAAGACTTCGACGGCGTTGCCTTGCTACATATAACAAGTATATACAGGGTGGGCCAAAAAGTGACAGAATGTGATTAGTTTTTTACCCATGCACTCTGTAAATGCTTGGGTCAGTGGCAAGAACTAGATACACGTCAGTGTCGGACTCGATTTGTTTACCTTTGCCTCCATTTGCTTCTGTCTTTATAGCGCCATCTCTTTTCCCGTATATATATAATTATAGTCGTCCGTATTGCATAAAGCTTTTCAGTTCGTTTTAGTTCATGTCTAGCAATTTAACGATTTAGTGAATTCGTCTCACCAACGCTTCACTCGCTTTTCAATGTCAACCAAACGCAGATCGACGTTGGATCAAAGAACGTCCGCCATCCGTTTCTTGTTTAGGGCAATGGATCAGGATTAAGAAGCAGTAGGCCCTATGCGTCGCAGACAGGATGATGCGCTGCAGGGAAGACACGTTAAGTAGATCCGCTTGAAGCGATACAGCAACTCACTTCCGTCAGAGCCGTTGCATAAATAAGTCAGTCCGCTTCCCATGGTGAGTTATAGCCGAAATATCCACATCTGATCAGGTAAAAATCAACGGATTCCATTTCTGGATACAGCTCGAGGCACCCCATTGACCCCCTCCCCAACCACCCTGTTGGGGAGGTTGACATGGACTGATCCCTTACAGAAAGAGGGTTATAATATGGGATGTTGTGTGACACACGCTCCACTGAAAGACAGTAACTGTTCTTTATTGTCCTAAACTGGAATGTCCAAAATGTGTTATTTAATAAACAACCGATGTGCAGAGCGCCATGGATGACAGAATTCAATATCTTTACTTTCTGCAGACCCGAAGCGTGTAATCTGAAGCCCCCCCCACACATTGGGGAAACGGATGTTCAGCAAAATGTTCTCTTCAACGGAGTCTCTGTGTTCGCAAGTTTCGACCAAAACAATGTATACGTAACTATAATGGTGAGGAAAGGGGCGCCATGGTTGTCATCTTTGAAAGTTGTCATTCTATCTAAGACCTTCGTGGATACGAAACGTGCTGTAGCCTGATATTCAAACCTATGAAGAAGCTACATGTATACCGCGGGGGAGATGAGATAGATCTGCACGCACATAGTTACGTGTGACGTACGCTGCAACCGATGTAGCTATAGCTATTGCTGCGAATGGTCTTTTAAAAAGATCCTGCCCTAGTGAAGAAAGACACAATAAAAAGAAACGACCTTCACTGTGAGTGCATGCAACACGCGCACTGCTGTGAGAAAAGGATGTTGCCTATAGGCCTTCCAGCGACTGTGGAGGAGAGAAGCATCGCATCCCAAAACACGACTTCATCTTTATGCGTGACGTAATGTAATGTCTCGGTGACACACAAAAGCCACGTCAGGTGCACCAGCTTATTCACCGGCGATATGGCAAATCAATTCAGCTATTATTATAGCCGGGTTGTGGCCCTTTTTGGTGTCAAGTGTTGCGGTCTCCATTATGTTCGTCTGCGCGTTTCTTCCTGTCGCTGCGTTACCGTCTCTGTCCCTCTGTTTTTCTGTACCTCTGCTTCTCTGTGTGTCTCTGTCTCTGCCTCTGTCTCTGTCTGTCTGACTGTCTCTTTTCTCTCTCTCTCTCTCTCTCTCTCTCTCTCTCTCTCTCTCTCTCTCTCTCTCTCTCTCTCTCTCTCTCTCTCTCTCTCTCTCTCTCTCTGTCTCTCTCTCTCTCTCTGTCTCTCTCTCTTATATACACGATTCTACATAATTACACATAATTACATGAAAGTGAGCGATTCTGCTAAAAGCATCTTTTTTATAATCATGAGCCAAATGGGTGGTCTCTCCCCCCCCCAAAGGACCTTTGTCGAGTCTCCATCTAGGCCACTTCCATTCCACCCTCAGTTCATGCACGGACTCTTCTCTTCCCCACACCTCCTCTTTATATAGTCCCATCACTGTCCTATTCCCATATTTATCCCTAAGCTCCCATATCCCACCTGAAAGCGACAAGAATAACAAAGCAACAGTGCAATCGATTTGTGCAAATGCGAGCGCTGGCGGTAAATGCGTGCATATAATTTTTTCTGCACAGGCATCACAAACGATAATTATTAGGACATTCGTCTGTAATGGAATGATCATAAATATGTATAGTTATATATAACTGTGTATATTATATATAATTCTCTGTTTATATAAATGTATATATATATAGTATTATGTATTTGTCATCCACAGATTGACTGAATGGACGAGTGAATGATTGAATCAATGAATGAATGAATGAATGAATGTGTGAATGAATGAATGAATGAATAAATAAATAAATGAATGAATGAATGTGTGAATGAATGAATGAATGAATGAATGAACGAATGAATGAACGAACGAATGAATGAGCGATTCCTTAATCAGGGCTTTTTCAACGTGCAGTTCTATACAAAATGTGCAGTCAGAAATGGATTTGAGTAGTTTTTAGATGGACTTTTGCAGCTAAAATGTAGTAGAAAGGACCATTGCCATTCCATTGGGAATAATTTACCATGGGTAAGCCTGCATAAAGGAATAGAAATGGTCGTTCAGTTCTAAAAGTTCCTTAAAAACAGCCCCGTCTTTAATTAATTTTATTGAAATCATTTGATCGTTTGTTCGTTCGTTCGCATTTTGCATTTTCGCTCATCACTGCTTTCCTCAGTCGTTCATTATTTCATCAGTATTTTTTATTTATATTATGACGAATGAACGAATATATATATATATATATATATGCAATGAATATTATATATATGCAATGAATATATATATTTATGCAATGAATATATATATATATGCGGTGCCTAATCACGTGCTTCACTGACGTCCATATTTTTTCTATGGCGCTGTCAAAGCTCATTTTGCCTGTGTGTACGAAATTCAATTTGGCTCTGAGTTTCCGGCGAGTATATACTTACCGCTAATTCGAGGGCGTTGATGCACGTAGTGTAGTTTGCCCATATGCTGTTCGTTATGGGATTTTTCCACCAATTGCCGTCCGGATTGCAATCTCTGTAGGCGCTCACTGCATGGCGTTGCACGACAGCGACAAAAAAAGAACAATCGTCAGTGAAGTTTTGCCCAGAGAGACTGCTTGGCCGAAGAGTCCAGACATGCAGCAGTGCACTCAAGACCAAGCGCATAATTGAATTGGAAAATATATGTTTCTAATTTAAATAATGCACGGATTAAGTAGTGGTTGTGTGGTTTAAAGTGGGTGAGAACGCGTGGGAACGGTGTTCCACCGTTCTCAACATTCTTTGCCTGTGTTCCCACGCACTGCTCGACGTGGAAACACATGTGCTCCAGTAGAACTCTTCTTCGGCGATCCCAATGCTCACCTATTTGGTGCTCACTGCTCCCACTGCTCACCCAAACCACTTTGACCACTGGTCGTTCGGATCGTTTTACTTCACTCTACTTAATTAGCCTACTGCATTCTGATGATTAGGTTTATTTATTCAGAATAATATAATTAAATCTTCATGTCGTTTCCACACCATTCTTCCATTATTCAAAAACGCAATCGCCTTACAGCACGTGGGTCGATCTTGCAGTATATACAAAACAATGTCATGTAGGCCTATGCTATGCTCGTTGTCCGTTACTTCAGACCAACTGACCATTAGAAGTTTTGGACACTGTTATATAATTATAGTATCTATAGGGTTGGATATTCAGGGTCTTATTACTTCCTTCCTTACTTCCTTACTTCTTTTAACAGTTACTTCTTTTTTCAATCTTTATTTGCTTCCTTCGTCATTTACGGTTTTCCTTCATTCCTTCTTTTTTTGTCGTCACCTTTATTTCCTTCATTCTTTGCTTTCTTTCTTCTTTACCCTCATCCAAAGCTAGTTCCTTCTTCCATTCTGCCATTCTAATATACATTTTACAGTCTTCGTTTCCTTTCGTTCACCTTCCAGTGCACTTTATAAACGATCATTCCTTCTCCTATCGTTGCCTCCTTCCCTCCACCCGTCCTTCCATTCAAATATCTCAACGACAAAAGTAGAATCAGTGTACTCACAGCGGGGGTCGAACCCTGGTCTGTAGGGAGGACAGGTAATGTAGGCCCTCGTTCCAGCGAGGGTGAAATTCCAGCACCCCCATCCATCCCAAAACGGTCCACAGTAGCGTTCATCTGCAACAACAACAGCAGTATATAGACTAAACATCATCATCATCATCATCATCATCATTGTCATCGTCACCATCATCATCATCATCATCATCATCATCATCATCATCATCATCATCATCATCATCATCATCATCATCATCATCTTCATCATCATCATCATCATCAACAACAACAACAGCAACATATCGTCGTCATCATCATCGTCATCGTCGTCGTTGTCATCATCATCATCGTCAACAACAAGTAACCATCGCCATCACCTGTTGCCAAGCAACGCCGCTAAACAAAAAGCATTGTCAAGGAGATATAAAAAAATATTTATAATGAAACAGCAAAAGCAAGATTGAGCAACCAGATGCAAAGTCAAGCGAACAATGAAGGCAGTAAAAGCGTCTATTATTGTGTGAGTTATGACTTCCGAAAAATGTGAAAAGCATGGCGCTATATGAATGTTGGAGTGGCAGCAGCAGCAGCAGCAGTATCTAGTTGCAGATGCAGTTTATCATGATTCGACGAAGCTGTGTTGATCCATGGACAGCTGGTGATGCAACAGTAGTTGATGAGGATACTGAATGATGCAGTTGTTGGGGCGGCATTCGACATTCTTCTATAGGTTTATCCTGTGTATAGCCGTAGAGGGGAAAAGTTGAAAGGTCACATGCAGTTGTTCATTTGCATACGAATTTTCTGTCTGTTTCAATGTCTGCCTTCTACATTGTTTGTATGGTTTTATTCGACTGCATATATATATATATATACATATATACAGGGTGGCGCAAAATAAACCGGACTATTAGTTTTTGCAATTGCATCGCTTGAATAATCAAAGTAATAATCGCCTTAAAACTATCATTAGACAGAAATGACTGATATATCTCGTAGAACTGTTCAGCGTATTGCTAAATTTGAATTACAGCTTAAAGTGTTACGGCGACGTGAGGTGCAGCTGCTAGCACACGCTGACAGAGTGAAACGGCTTGCCGCCTGCAAACGTCTGTCTCGACGACTAACCGTAGCTAAATTGGCCAGAACATGGTTTACGGATGAAAAGATCTTTACAGTCCAAACACCAACCAATTCACAGAATGATCGAGTGTACGCCAACGTAGCTGTGAAACGAGACATTCCTTCAGAACGCTTGCTGAAAGGTCGGAAGCACTTCTCACAGAGCATCATGGTTTCGGTTGCCATGTCGCAGCTGGGGAAATTGTCAATATAGTTTTCGTTGAACGAGGAGCAAAAGTTAACAGTTCCTATTACTGTGACGTCGTCCTACATCAAGGATTACTGCCAGACATTATAGCTCACTCTGGTCACAATTTCACTTCCCAGCAGGATGGGGCACCTGCTCATCGTTCACGAAAAACAGTTGCTTTTCTCACTGCTCACGTTCCAGACTTTATTGAACCAGAAAATTGGCCACCGAACAGTCCGGACTTGAATCCCGTAGACTATTCCATCTGGGGAATGCTTCAGCAGCTTGTCTACAGGTAAAGAATTCGAGATATTGAACATTTGAAAGAAGTTCTGACCGCATGCTGGGACGAAATCAGCGAGGACACTATCAACCGGGCTATCGGACAGTTTCGCAAGCGATTATCATTGGTTATCGCAGCAAACGGTGGACATATTGAACATCACTTTGACTGAAATTTCTTACGCATTCAGAAAATTCTGAAATTTTACAGTTCATTCAATGTTATATTAAATGCCAAACCAATGCCATTTTCCGTGTCATTTCTGTCTAATGATAGTTTTAAGGCGATAATTACTTTGATTATTCAAGCGATGCAATTGCAAAAACTAATAGTCCGGTTTATTTTGCGCCACCCTGTACATATACACGCTCATATATATATATATATATATATATATATATATATATATATATATATATGAGCGTGTGTGAGTGTTTGAGTGCGTGTGCGAGTGTGGATCTATGAGTGTGTGGGTTGCCGTAATGATTATCGTGCCTGTCATTGAGCGCCGTTGACACGCGCTATAATAGCCTACACCAGCTATAGGTCTCGATGTGAGAGAGAGGGGCACATTGTCGTTAGGCCTACATGTGCTAAATACACTGCTATCTATAGACTTGTAATAGAAGCTATTATCTTCTTGCCTATTTGCGCATCTCTTTCCTGTTTTCTACTTTGTCAGTTCTTTGGCTATATATACTCACGCTTAAACATCTTCTGTGCCAAGATACGAGATGGATGTGGGCGATGATTATGTCTGTGCGGTGTCGGTCTATAGGTCACCTACATATGTCACCTACATATGTCAAACGAACGCTCAGATAGATAAGGAAGTTGGCATCTTGATTCGGATGATCATGTCGTCATATCACATCAGTCGTGACAGTCGATGCGGTAATTGCGCATGTCAGAAGCGGGGGCAAGGAAGAAAAATATGCGCCATAAAGATATAGGAAGACACGTGCAGGTAGAAATGGAAAAGAGCGGGGGAGGGAGAAAATTGTGGAGATATGGATGAAGGGACACAAAACGCGACATAGCTATTTCCTCTTTGAAGTCGATCGCTTCTAAATATAACTTCTCCTACATGTACGTCATAGCCTTCACCTTATGTTCAACCCCCATATACGTCACTTGTTCTTCTTCCGCATTTCTCATCTTCTTGCTGTGCTCTCTACACTTGCTTAGCTTCTCCTTCTATGCAGGGCTTTTGCCAGGTCGTCGCCAAAAGCGCGAGTTGGGCTTCTTCTCAACGAGCTCGCGACTGAAAATTTCGATTTGCAGTTTGATAGGTCCAGCATTGAGCAAAATATCAACTTCTTTTGGTGTATCAAATTGAATGGTCTACTGTCAATAATTGTTCAGTGCACACACTGCACAGCGACTTCCATTTTTTGATACAGACAAATCTTTAGACATTTCCCGGACCAACTCCCCCTAATTTCCTCTCTGGGCTCCACCAGAACGTTTCAATAGGGCAATTACCCTGGATATTCCCTGAAATGTACCCAAAACTGTGAAAATTAGCATTTGTACAGACTTCAATGCTTTAATGCTGGAGGGTGAAGTTTATAAGACATTTTCTTCAATTAATTGTTGAACTTCAATTGCTGAGCAACCAAGCTTAAAAACTTTTACACTAAACGAAATTGTTAATTTACTGTTATTTATTTGCCACATATCACTAAAATTCATTCTTAAACTATAATTCATTTTATTTTAGACCTACATGTATATAAAACAACGCAGTTTCAGTAGATATAACATATTGGCCTAATTTAACAAAATTTTAACAATTAATTTAATTAATTATGAGTTGTGAGGGCGAGCGCCATAGAGAGTCAGGGACAAATTTATGTGACTGTTAAGGAAAGGTCATACTAAATGATGAACTACCCTGAGATGGTGTGATGAATGTTCGAGAAATGTTACAGGGTTGGGTTGGGTTGTACAGAGGGAGACGCCGGGGGAGATGTCCAGAGGGAAATCTCTTATACCCATCTATCATTAAGGAGGAACTTTCTCTTTGGCACAAGTTGGATCAGGCTGCTTCCTTCCCCCCATCCCACGTGGCAGGCCCTGATGGGTGCAAATGTGATAGAAGGGCAGGTCCAAATTTCAAGTGAGTGTTAAGCAAAAGTCAAATTAAATGAAGATTTATACTGTGTTATGACGGGGAGGGATTGTCCGGAGAACTTACGAAGAGGAAGTCCATGGCAGATGCCGGGGGAATCCCGGGGCAAAATGTTCAGGAGAAAAATCAAACAACACTCAACGTTTTCATTAGGGAGATCTTTCCCCTGGCACAAGTTGGAAGCAGTCTGCTTTCATTCACCCCCATGGCGTATTAGGTCCTGATGCTTGCACCTTCTACTGACCAGGTTAACTGCATCGGTATTAGAGCACTGGCCAAGTCGCACGCGGTTCTGTGACTGAGAGCGTGCGGGCCGCGGTTCGCTTCCCTAAGGCTTCTCATTTCAGAGATTTGAATCTCGTGCTTGCGCGGTCCTTGCACGGAATCATCAAATGGCGTGGTGTCCATTCAAACGGACAACAGCGGTGGTAAAGGATCTCACCCGATCTATTCATTGAAAAATGAGTAGGGTCGGTCGAGGCAATCAAACGGTCGCTATAGAAAATCCGAGTTCATTTACATAATATTTTATCTTTAGAGCATCCAGCGTGCTCCTCCTTGGCTCTAAAAATCGCGTCTGAGATCTAACCACCGGGGAAGCCGTGGAAAAAACAGTGGTACTTCATTATTCATTGGCCATGGATAAAACGAAAATATGACAAATGGAGCTTAGAACTCCCTAGATTGTTACAGCCAATTGGTTTTCTTCTTCAGAACAAAATATCCGGATGGCAACTTGTCTCATATTTCAAAAAGTAATAACATACATTGACCTGTCAATTTATCTTTCCTGTTTTGCATCAATCAGTTTACACATACAATTCAATTGGGTCGTTGGACGCTCTGGCACATCCACATTCCGAACGAGACACGACTGGTTTTCCGATCTTTCTCAATCTGCGGGCACTCCTTATTAAGTTTCCCCTCTCCGCTGTTTCCGTGACGTCGTTTGAGTTTTGGTCAAGGTTTAATTCTCATCCTCTTCGAATTGCATAATCCCATAACCCAGGGGCGGACACAGAAATTTTCGAAGGGGGGGGCAAAAATGTTTACCTTGGTCGAAAATTTTTCGTTGTTCTTTGGTCGGAAATATGATGACCTCTTTTAGTAATTTTATCGACGAAATCTCTTCATTATGTACTGAAACCTGTTGGGTCGCCACGTCCTATGCACATTTCTGATGGGGGGGGGGGCATGGCCGGATTGGCCTCTCCTGGATCCGCCCCTGCCATAACCAGTGTCTAAGAGTTCTTGTTGACCTGGAATGCATGGATGATGGCTCCGTCTTACTATTATTTTTTTAAATATCAAAATGAGATTTCGCTTAGAAGCGGTTATCTAAAATTGATACCCTGTATATGCATTTAGATTGTGTGCTACAGATATTTCCGCATTAGATCATTCTGGCTTTCATACTCGATCTAGTCTCATCCCTTCCTCTTTCGCTAGTTTTCCATCTTCACCATATTGTTGGTTCTGCATCTTGCTCTCCAAACCATTGCTCTTATCATACTCTTATCTTACTCTCCAAACCATCGCCCTTATCATACTCGTATTCCTCAGCCTTTCAAGTCCTCTATGTATACGTTCTCACTAAATGTCTACACCGACCCATTTCTCCATGTCATCCTACGCCTAAACCTTCGCTTTCTATATATAGCCCGATGAAAAGACTCGTTTGCAACAGAGAATTTTTATGCCACCTAGATATATATATAATTATATACATATACATATATATATATAGTTACTTGAACAACAAAACATCATCCGATTGCAAGTGGAAACTTACTTCCATATGCTCATCGTTGTCCTACATAACCGCAAGCACAAAATTATATGTGTTGCATATAAAACAAAACATATAATTGATATCTTGTTAAGTAGGCATTGTGGCATGCATGTATTTGAGAGAACTTGAGAGAATAGTTATAGCTAATAGTGTGCAGTTATGGGTCATGTTTCCTTGTCATCTTTTTAAAGATACAACGTCTTTTGTTTATCTCTTATTTATGAGATAGTTTGACACCAACAATTTGTCCCTTTGTGTGTCAACAAAACAATGCCTTTTTTTTATCTCGGCATATTATGTCCGTTTCTCTCACTATGTCTCCAGTGGCGGCGCCAGGATTTCAGTTTTTGGGGGCTGAATCTGCGGGAGGAAATTTTCCATTTTCAGTCGCCAAAATTTCTGACGACATTTTTTAGTCATTTGGTCGAAATCTTGGAAAATGGTTCTTTTTCATTCGCCTAAATTTCTGGCAAATCTCGTGCGTATACGTTTACGTTTAAGTTTTTAATGGGGGCTGATCATGCAAATATTTCATTTTTACATGGGAAAAAAATTATTGGTCTTTTTAGGGGTGCTTATCCCCTAGCTCCTCTGGCGCCGCTACTGTATGTCTCCACCTGTCTGTGTTGCTGATACCATTTTTAATACCATCTACATCCGACAGAATGGCATTATGAGAAAAACTGTCATCGTTGGGATGATATTGTATACGATTTTGGATTTAGCATGACGTATTTTATTTTAAATTTGACTGACTTTTAGTTCTATGAATAATAATTATTAATGTTTATTACTATGTCTGTACACCAAAATGCGGACAATCGGTCAAATAAAAGAATATTCTTAATATCTAATCTAATCTTTTTATTCATTCTATCTGCCTCTGTTTCTGTGTCACCGTCTCTCTCTCTCTCTCTCTCTCTCTCTCTCTCTCTCTCTCTCTCTCTCTCTCTCTCTCTCTCTCTCTCTCTCTGTCTCTCTCTCTCTCTCTCTCTCTCTCTCTCTCTCTCTCTCTCTCTCTCTCTCTCTCTCTCTCTCTCTCTATCTCTGTCTGTCTGTCTGTCTGTCTCTCTCCCCGTCTCTCTGTTTCTCTTTGTCTCTCTACGTCTCTCTCTCTACGTCTCTCTCTCTCCGTCTCTCTCCGTCTCTCTCTACTGTACACAGTTCAACGTCAGTTCACGTAGACCTACTCTTTCTATGTGCATAGAATTATCTTGGATGCATACATGCACACTGGAATCTTCACATGCATTAATTAAAGAGAGGGGGATGCGGAAAGAGAAATTGAGTGAGAGGACAGATATAGAAAGAGAGAAAGACAAACAGAATAGAGGAAGACAGACAGACAGACAGACAGACAGACAGATATTCAGAAATAGGAGACAGCCAGACAGATTGGGATGCAGACAACTAAATAGATGAATTTATGGCAGATCTATGCGATAGGCTACCATGTCGTTACAAGTCGCTCTTGTAACGACATGACGGCTGTGCTAAGGCGCCATGTAGATTGTAGATTGTCATAATTACTATTACAATTATTATTATTGTGCAAACAAGCAGATAGACATGACATTGTGGAGACATGCATTTAGATATAATTATAGAGGGACGACGACAGACCGTCGTGTAGCAAAAAAAGTGGATTCCAATCCACATCTTTCGAATCCTGGATCTGTAGATCTGTACAATGTACGTTCTGGTGTCTAATTATAAGCAGCGCATAAAACCTTCATAATTACTTCTTTCCCATCGACTGCAGAGAAGTAATTGAGGTTGAGGACGGAACAGCCGGGGTGCAGGACGGAACAGCCGGGTGCAGGACGGAACAGCCGGGGGGTGCAGATTACTGTGCAGCTAGCATGTCCCTATAATCACATGGCCACACTAATAGAGTTTCGCCAAACAATTTCTCACAGAAACAGTCATGGTTCTGCACACGGCGTATTAAACGCTAGCATTCGGATTTACTTTCACGCGGTTGGTAACCTTTTTCTAAATAATTGGCAGCGGCGGCGCCAGGATTTCAGTTTTGGAGAGGGGGTTGAAGCCCATGGTCGGAGACTTGGTCCAGAAGTTGAGGGGGACGAATCGCGGAGGAAAGTTTCCATTTTCATTCGCCACAATTTCTGGCGACCTTTTTTTATTCATTTGGTCTCAGTCTCATGTAAAAGAATCTCATGTAAAAGAATCTCATTTAAAAGAATCTCATGTAAAATATTAAAATATTTCATTTTCCCGGTCAAAAAAGCTGACGACCTTTTTAGTCGTTTGGTCGAAATCTCATGAAGATATTTCATTTTCCCTGTCCGAAAACCATGATGACCTTTTTGGGGACATAGCTCCCCATATCCTCCCCCTGGCGCCGCCACTGTAAATTGGCCTAGATTATCCGTTTTCGTGTCGTCGTGTGTTATTGAAAAGCAGGGCAAATTCGCTTCTAAACCGTAGCACGGTAGCCAGCTACATGCGTGTATGTGGGTCACAGTATGTGTGTGTGCGTGTGCGTGTGTGTGTGTGTGTGTGTGTGCGTGTGTGTGTGTGTGTGGGTGTGTGTGTGTGTGTGTGTAAAGATAATTATGTGTGCTTATCTACGCGTTGCTTTACAGCAGGCCACTCGCTCAATTCCCGCGTATTATCGCAACACTCCAGATGACCACAATTTAACCAAGCAACAGTTGGTACCTTGACCTGCAGATAACCTTGCGATAGTCAGTGGACTCTTAGTGGACTCATCAATCCTGTTTAATGCTCCATTGCATTAACAGCCCTATTTTTATTTACCCAAATGGCGCCTTTAAGTGTCCAGACTAATGCATGAATTTCTTGCTTCCGCATTTCCTCTGCAATGTCAATTAAGCGCCATCTTGGGAAATGTCATCCACTCTGCTGCTTTCAATTCCCTTCGAAGAAAATTTAACTGTCAGCTTCAGACGCTTCATATTGATTTGTCTGGTGTTTGCTGCTCATCCTTTATTTTGAGGACGTACTGTACAAGAGGAAATTAGACTCCACCTAAGCTACCTTATGGAATCCTTCCGGAAGGTATAGGGCTCAACCATGGGGCACATGTAGGAGGTCGGTAGTTGACGCGTACGCAACCCCCAGAAACTCGGGAATCTGAAGGTGTGATCCAGATCATCGTGCATACCTTTCATGTCACATCTTTAGGTCCATTGACTCTCGTTGTACCGATACTTCGCCACTGCTTCGTATGCATTTCTGTCAGTGGGATCTCCTCCTGATTCTCATCTGATATCCTGTTTTGGAAACCATCTAAGCCCGAAATCAGACCAGCTCAAGAAAATGTCTATTTTTCTGCATCTACTGTATTTGTTTTGAATGCTGTGTCTTAGTTGGCGCCGTTGATGGCTGCCATATTTGTCTTGTATTTGTTTTTATGTATCGTGTTTTTATATGCTTGTAAATCAGAGTGCGTTTGCAGCTGATACATTAAAGAATATACTTACTTACTTACTTACTTACTTACTTACTCACACATACTCACTACTAACTTTCCTGTTCGCGACTTATGTGTGATTTCAGAAAAAAACTTAGCTCGTCGGATCATAATTATTACCCCGATCTGATTTCATGCATTTCGTTGTCATCGCTGAATCCATCCAATTGTTGACTTCCTTGTTGACTTCATTGTTGACTTCCTTGTTGACTTCATTGTTGACTTCATTGTTGACTTCACTGTTGACTTCATTGTTGACTTCACTGTTGACTTCACTGTTGACTTCACTGTTGACTTCATTGTTGACTTCATTGTTGACTTCATTGTTGGCTTCACTGTTGACTTCACTGTTGACTTCACTGTTGACTTCATTGTTGGCTTCACTGTTGACTTCACTGTTGACTTCACTGATGACTTCATTGTTGACTTCATTGTTGACTTCATTGTTGACTTCATTGTTGACTTCATTGTTGACTTCACTGTTGACTTCATTGTTGGCTTCATTGTTGGCTTCACTGTTGACTTCACTGTTGACTTCATTGTTGACTTCATTGTTGACTTCATTGTTGACTTCATTGTTGACTTCATCTGCCTTTCTCTCCATTAGAGATCTTTCCACTTCCATCTTAATACAACTTATTAGCGGAAATTGTGACTTCAAAATATAAAGCACCTATCAATCGGTCGAATGTTTTCACGAATCACGAACTTTTGCTACACCTACGAAAGCGTTACATTGATTAGCGCAGTAATGGATCTGACTAGAGTTGACTTGTTCGATTATAATTTTCGGATGTGTATGGACAGTTATGGGAATGTGGAATGAAGATGACCACTGTTTAATCTGGTATGCCTGCTTTGATGGTGGGAGGGGAGAATCCAGGTTAAGGGAGGGGACAAACGGTCGTATACATAGACAGAGGTTTTTAAACTGTTTCTCGTAACCTTTTTTCGCTTAGTATCAATACTGTTGTTATGTGAAAAATAGGCCCACTGGATTCTGACCATGACGAAAGTTCTGCTGCTGCTGAAAATGATGATGATGATGATGATGATGATGATGATGATGATGATGATGATGATGATGATGATGATGATGATGATGATGATGATGAAGATGATGATGATGACGATGATGAAGATGATGATGATTATTATTATTCCGCTGATACCCATGCATCTCGGATGTTGGTTTACAACATGACTGCTACAGTTTGCCTACCCCGTTCTTGTTTCCATCCTGTGTGACCTGAATTCCTGAATTCCTGAGTACGTATACACGCCTATCTATAATCCGTTTTTTGTCTCTGCAGTCTTTTCAATTCAGTGCAGGTCTTGTTTGCCTCCGAGTCGCCTTTTACATAGTCAGTTTCTTCTGACCGGTTCATTGTCCGTGATCTCATTTCCCCCTCCAGCAACGACCAGTCTCCTCCCGCCCCGATCCTCTGCTCCTCCTCCTCCCTCCTCCCTCCTCCTCCTCCTCCTCCTCATTCCCTCCGTCCAATGCAGAGGCGTCTGAACTTGACAGCTCGGTTCTGTGTCCGTCTCTGAAGGTGAACACCGGACACTAATGGCATTTGTCAAACGTCTTATGTCGAACGATAGACGAAGGGAGAATTAGACGGAGGCAAAGATAGAGAAAGGAAGGGAAACGATGCTGGTCTGCTGCAGGCGTCAGAGCGACAGACAGTGGGACGGAAGACTGTGGAAAAAAGAATGAGCTGACGAAGGAATGAAATGCGAAGTGAAGGGTAAAATGGGGTGGAGGTATGTGGGGGGGGGCGGAGGGAAGAAGGAACGACATCGTTGAAAGTGAAGAATCGTCGTTCGACAGACGAGAGTATACACTGCAGTGTTGATATCGCTTCAAAGGGAAGTTGGAAAAGAGAAGAAGGAGAAATGGATGGAGTGAGGGAATTCTCTACATTGACTCCAGCACAATAGGTTATCCAGACGTTATCCGTGGGTTAGCTAACAGACAGACAAATATACGAGAATGGATGTGGGGCGGATGGTGAAAGGAACCTGTGCGCTTCCACGTTTAATTCAAGTTCCCTGTAAAATGTACCAAATCTCAGAGTGGAATCTAGGAACGTCATTCATTTCTCTTTCATCATGGCTCCTTAAACAGAATCTGGCCTCTACGGAGAACCTAATTTTTGGGACAGATTCTCCTCTTGTCCGTTCTGTTTTAGAATAAATTTTACCCTCGCGGACCAGATTTCGAAATAAAGTCTCCGGGGAGAAAATGCTTCATCATCCGATTGAAATAATCTCGTCCAGATGGGGACCTTATTTCTCAAGAAATTCAACCACATTTTGCTTTAAAGCAACCGATAATTGAAATTCCATTAAATGTTCCAACTTCACTGCTCAACTATCCAGTATTTTAAAAATATTGTAATCGCAAGTATAATCTCAAGAGCGTCACTCGAAAACCAAGTGCGGGGCACCAGCTTATTCACGGGCGCTGTGTTGAGTCAAAAATGGTTGTTCATAAGGGTAGTCCAAAGAAAGTTAAAATTACATCATTATATCGTAATGATATGAAATTTGTGATGGGAACCGGAAAAAGGGAAGAATACACTATCATATCAATATAATATCAATCCATGGAAGATCATTGTGTAATTGGTAGTGACTTTATACGTGTATCGTGACAGCGACAGTTCATGAGTAGCAAATTTACAGGTATAGGAAACGGTGTCAATGCCTCGTGGAACTGTCTTTCCCGCTCAATTCCCAGCTTTCGCTGACCCCTAGCCTATATATATGTGTGCTTAATGCCTGGTAGAGGAAACAATCTTTGACCCAAACAGGGCTCAAACCGCAACCACATGGCTATATGGAACTAAAGTGTCACCTCTCTTACTTACCCCGACTCACCAGCTGATCTTCCACATTCCAATTCCGACATAAACGCCACCAACCTCAACAGCTACTCTGCCACCTCGGATTACCGGATCACGACCTTTTCGGACTACTCATATGGACAACCCTCTGACTAGACACAGCGCTCGTGAATAATCGGGTGCCTTGAATTTAGCAACGAATAACGATCTATTATAAATTTGTGACGCAGGGGCTCGAAACCCGTCGTTTGTCGCTTCCTAGATATTGCGCTAGACGCCGAAATAGGCGAGAGGGGTAAAGAATGCAGTTTATTCTTCAATTCAGTATATGACTGTGAATTCGCCCTAATTTGCGAAGTAGTGAACCGATTTTGATGCCGCTTGGGTTATCTGATTCAGAATATAAGCCTCTAATGCCCAAAAAAATTTCAGAATAATAACTTAGTGGATTCAGTAGACTTGGCTGACACGAATATTCAGTAACTTTTTATTTTATTTTTTCACTATAAACTAATGAAAGAATCAAACGAGCACAACTTTTGTTAGAAAAAAGATAATTTCATTGTGTTAAAAGCATTTCAGAGCATGGTCATTGTAGCATATGACTAAATCAAAAGTTCAAAATCAGACATGTGACGGGTTTTGAGCCCCTGTGTCACATTTGGAGATTACGATTACGATTATATAAGCTGAGCCGTCATTGAAGCATGTTCGTCTGACATCTTCTGAAATGAATTCAGAAGTAATTTCACTTCGATTCTTTTCCTTAAATTGACTTTAATTAACGCACAACATATCCAACGGTCGTCATAGAAGTGACATAGATTCGATTTCGCAGAGAGCGACAACCGTCTGATTGGAATTGGCAATGAGACGACTCAGACGACAGGTGTCACTTCTCATTCCGGAGGCATCGCATAGACTGCTGCTGCTGCTGCTGAATGTGATGCGGATGGTGATCACGACGATGTACCGTAGGACAATGACACAACGACGGCGACGATGATGACGATGATGATGATGATGATGATGATGAGGATGATGAAGATGATGATGATGATGATGATGATGATGATGATGATGATGATGATGAAGATGATGATGATGATGATGATGATGATGATGATGATGATGATGATGATGATGATGAAGATGATGATGATGATGATGATGATGATGATGATGATGATGATGATGATGATGATGATGATGAGGATGATGATGATGACGATGACGATGACGATGACGATGACGATGACGATGACGATGACGATGACGATGACGATGACGATGACGATGACGATGATGATGATGATGATGATGATGATGATGATGATGATGATGATGATGATGATGATGAATGACCTGATGATGGTATTATGTGAGCATACTGTTTATGTGTAGGGAGATCTCCACAAGGGCCGATACATGTATATTTGGTTCAAAGTTTCTGCTTCACCAGCGCCCCCCTCCCCACACCCCTTAGCCAACTCAACCATAATGAGATCACTGACCGAACGCTGTCGATGGGAAGATAAGACGGCGAGGGAGCAGATACGTCACCAGAGGCCAAGAAATATGAAGAAGCTGACACCGGCAAGTGCATTCCCAATTACCCATCACTGTCAATCAAGCTGCTTTAAGAAACTGATCTTCGTTGTCGTTCTTCTTCTTCTTCTTCTTCTTCTTCTTCTTCTTCTTCTTCTTCTTCTATTTCTTCTTCTTCTTCTTCTTATTCTTTATTCTTATTCCTTCTTCTTTGTCGTCTTCTTCTTTTTCTGACAAATATTCTAATTTCATCATCATCATCGCAATCTTCTTCTTCCTCTACCTCCTGCTCCTCCTGCTCTTCTATCTCTTCATCGTCATCATCTTCTTCTGCTTCTTCAGCAAAAAATCGTGATAGGCTATATGAAACCTTAGAAGCGTCTCACAAAACTGTTCTTACTAATTGATCTAAACCAGGGGTTCTCAAACTTTATTTTTAATGTACCCCCTAAGTAAAAAATCGAATGATGGCGTAACCCCAGCAAAGTCAGAAACAAAATGCCATTGCGAGGTCCCCGCGTGCAGTGCATCTAAAAGCCCATTTAGGCCTAATCATTGGTGACATCGTTTATTGGAGTCGTAACCTATAATATTATAGGGAGCAAAATTTTGTTTGAATCATAAGCTTATCAGCAAATTTAAATGGGAAAAATGGCCTATATTATAACCGATACAAAAAGATCCAATCTATAATGCTATGGGCTTGTTTAGACTAGCAAAGATATAAAATATCTGGTTTAAGATTTGTCAATTTCAAACAAATTTACCTCATGTTTGTTTCTGATAGCAAGAATAGTTTTAAAACCTGCTTTACCCAAATGTGACGTGCTGAAAGAAATCATAAAATTTAAAATTCGACCAGAAATTAATCCTGAGGCCAATTCCCCTCTCCTATATTGAGATAGGTAGGCCTATAGTCTGAGAATTTCTGGCTTTGGTATTTTCAAAATGATAATAATTGACCTAAGCATAAATATGTTGCAAGCACTGTGTAGTAGCCGTTTTTGAGTTTAATTATTATGTTGTGAAAGAAAGAAATGACAATATGATGTTTCGTTGCAATGTTAAAAGTCATTGCTATAAAAGAAAGATGGACACGAAGACCATATAAACTCAAAGAAAATTATTTATGTTTCTGGAATTTTTCGCGTACCCCTTACCGGCGCCTGGCGTACCCCCAGGGGTACGCGTACCACAGTTTGAGAACCCCTGATCTAAACAAGATGATGAGGACAACTTGACGAGGACGAGGACGATGAAGACAAAAAGTGATAATGATGATGATAATTTATTATTTTATTATTATTATTATTATTATTATTATTATTATTATTTCTTTTTTATCATTGTTATTATTATTATTATTATTATTATTATTATTATTATTATTATTATTATTGTTATTTCTTTTTTATCATTGTTATTATTATTATTATTATTATTATTATTATTATTATTATTATTATTATTGTTGTTGTTGTTGTTGTTGTTGTTGTTTTTGCTAATCATCATAAAATATCATTATGACAAGTATTTTTATTTTGTTATTATTATTATTATTATTATTATTATTATTATTTTTGCTATCATCATAAAATATCATTATGACAAGTATTTTTATTTTGTTATTATTATTATTATTATTATTATTATTATTATTATTGTCATAATTAATATTAATATTATCATAGTTATGACGGAAGCATCGGCGACCATAATGACTACGATGCTAATTTGATTTCGACCGCAGAGTCAAAGATGTGGAAGTAACGATGGATGATTGAGATCGAGTTGCCAATTGGATTATACCATCTACCAATCAAAACATTACGTCACCGATGAATATGCATTCAGCTAATTTTAAGCAGACAATCATTAACTCAGCTACTGGTTGCATTCTGCCAGTGCCAGTCCCAAGCCTAGATGAAGGAGGAGGGCGACACTAATCATATTTGAAGTGGCAGTGTTGTTAAACGACCATACAGTGGCTGAGTGGACCAGCGTGGGTCAGTGCGGTGGCCGATCTGGTTCCAGGGCAAAAACCAGAGGGTGATGAGGGAAGTCAATAGGATGGGTAGAAGGTGTCAAAAGAGAAGGAGGATGAGGAGAGAGAATAGAAGGAAAAACAGAGGAAAGAAAAGGTGGAAGAGCAAGAAGAAGAAGAAAGAAGGGGAAAGTTTGGAATGGCATGGAAAAGTGAGGAAAGAAGGGAGGAAGAGGACGATGAGGATCAGAATGAGGAAGCGGTGGAGAAGAGAAGGAGAAGGATCCGGTATTGGAAAAAGGCGAAACGCTTAGCAGGAAGAGAAGCGGAACAAGGAGAAGGAAGATGAGAAGAGTTATACGATGTGGAGACAAATGATGAAGAATACGAGGAAACTGGAATCGGAAAGGAAAGATAGAGTGGGAAACGAGGAGCGTGGAATTCTTCCTCCTCGGTTTGTATGAGGAGGTAAAGAGGAGAAAGTAAATGTAAAAGTGTTCTGCATGGATACGAACATGATGACCTCTTCGACCCTCTTCGTTTTCTCATCGAATTGATCGGCTGAGAGATATTTGATCCGCTTCATCGGGTTAGCAACATTTAATGCTCCTCTGTATGTATGGACCATGCCATAGATGAGATTAGATTTCTTAAATAAACCCCTCCCCATCGGTTTGCTAATGTGCATCATCAAGCGAAGAGAAGTCTGTGGCATGCGCTCATACCGATGCAGCTGATCCGGAAGGTAAATAGAAGAACAGGAGGAGGAAAAGGACAATGAGGACGACACGGAGGACAAAGGGAGGACAAAAGGTGGACAAAAGGAGGGCAAAAAGAAGGACTAAGACCAGGACTAAGAGCAGTAGAACGAAAGGAAAGAACTGAATAAGAGGAGAAGAAAAAGAGTTCGAAGAGAATGACGAGGAAGAGGAAAAAGAAGAGGAATCGGAGGAAGGAGGAGTGACGGAAGACGGAGGCATTCAAGGATGGACTCTACTCTGATGGTGAGACAAAATAAGAGAGAAGGCATAGGCTAACAATCCGATTTTGTAATGAAATTGGCAGAGACAAGATGTTAAACTGCGCACCCGAGAGAGAGACATCCAGACAGACAGACAGACAGGCAGACAGACAGACAGACACAGACATACACAGACATACAGAGAGAGATAGAGAGAGAGAGACACACACTCACACAAACTGACAGACAAAGAAAGAAACAGAAAGGGAGATTAAAAGAGACTGACTGACGTAGAGATAAAAGATATAACAGGGAAACAGAAACGAATTTATATCGAAAGATAGAATCACCAAATTAAAGCATATAATATAATTTTATTAAAGTATATAATATATATTAAAGTATATAATATATATTAAAGTGTATAATATATATAATTATATATATACATTAAAGCATATAATATATATTCAAGTATATACTATATATTCAAGTATATAATATTGCAGAGCAATTCTGTTGGTGTTTTCAAGTGCTGCGAATGCTTTGAAATAAACAACGATGCAATGAAGTAATTGATTTGATGGCATTGCATTAATTTGAGGTAAACAAGAAAGACATCTCTAGAGGGTATAAAAAGAGAGACGGACAGAGAAATAGAAAGCGATATGCAGACAGACAGACAAACGAACAAACAGACTGACAGATGGACAGATGAACAGATAAACAGATAGATGGATGGATGGATGGATGGATGGATGGATGGATGGATGGATGGATGGATGGATGGATGGATGGATGGATGGATGGATGGATGGATGGATGGATAGAAAGTGAAAGAGAGACAGTGAAGATATGGAGAAGTGATGTTTGTGTTGATTGTGCAATCGACCTCAATTGTCTCTTCAGCGAATATCATCAATAATATTGCATATAATAATAAAAGATTAATAGAATATAATTCTAGCGAACGACATCTATCTCATCTGAGAATCACTTTGCAGTCGTTGCCCAGAACATCTTATTGGATGTTAGCATTGGAAGAACAAGAAGAGGAAACGAGAAAAAATAAAAGACTGTAGGAGAAAGATTGGTATGAGAAAGACTAAGAAAACCAGGTGGCCGACTTTCAGAAAGATAAGAGAGACTAAGAGGAGAAGGTCGAAAAGGAGGTGGAGGAGATGGAGGAGGAGGAGCAACAGGAGGAGGAATAGGAGGAAGAGAAGGAGGAGGAGGAGGAGAAGAAGGAGGAGGAGGAGAAGGAAGAGGAGTGAAACTGTGAAATGCGAACAGTTGGAGAAAAACCAGGAGGAGGAAAAGACTAGATATAAACTTTAAGATTAAGAACGTGAGGAAGAATAGCTGGAGGAGGAGATTCAAAGACAAAGATAATTATGTGGGGGAATATTAGACATTAGAAGCAATCATAGGGGTATGGAGATATGGAGGAAGAGGAGGAAGAGGAGAATGAGGAGCAGGAGGAAGACCAGGAGGAGGAGGAGAAGAATGATGATGACGAGAAGGAGGATGAGGAGAAGAGGACAAGGAGGAGTGAGATGGATCAATTGAATTAGTCTGGAGTCAAATAAATGGTCAGAGGAGGAGGATCTGAAACTGATGGAGTGGGGTATCGAAGAAATAGATTGAAGAATGGAAGAAATAAATTAGCAGGGATCAGAAAAGACAGAGAGAGCTGGGAAAGGACTCGAAAAAGAAGAGAGGTAATGAATGGGATTGAAGGATGACAAGGGATTAAAGAAGGGGAAGAGAGGAGGAAGAACAGGGAGAGGGAGTAGATGTGGGAAGGAATCGCCTGGATACGAGGGGAACGGGGAGGAAGCGTATAATCCGGTGTCATTATCTGGGTTTATTTCCCGGGAGTCAATTGTCACTCGCCTTTGAAAGACAGACGGACGGAAGGACAGACAGACGGACGGAGGGACGAATGGATGGATGGATGGGTGGATTGGTGGATGGATGGATCGATGGATGGATGGATGGATGGATGGATGGGTGCATGGACAGACAGACAGACAGGCAGGCAGGCAGGCAGTCAGGCGGACAAAAGAACGGACGGGAAGATGAATGAGCAGATGTACCACCATGACAAAAAGACAGACTGACGGAAGGACAGACGAAACAGATAGACAGACAGACAGACATACATGCAGACAAACCGACAGACAGACAGACATGCAGACAAACCGACAGACAAACCGACATACATGTAGACAAACCGACAGACAGACAAACAGACATGCAGACAAACAGACAGACATGCAGACAAACAGACGTACGGAGTAAGAGAGCGACATCATCTTGCGCGCTGCCGATAATATTACGACTGACTCGTGTGATTAGCCGTCTGATGTCTCCACCATTACAAAAAGATGGTCGTTGGTAATCAGTGGAACAAAGTGGAAGGGATTGTGGGATTGCGAGGGAAGAAGGAGGAAGGGGATTAGAGGGATGAAGGAGGGAGTGGAGGGGTTGATTGGAAGATGATGACAGGTGACAGTGACTGACCCCACATTCTAGACATACTCAAACGAGCATTGTGTCGCCATAGACTCAATGCATCTATATTATGCTCAATTGCGTCACAGTGCCTATCGCATTACATTAAATTATATCATGAACATTGGACAGTAAAACCTAGACAGGTATCACGGCAGGCGCTATATAAATAGCCGCTTACGATACATTACATAAAGGTACGTAGACGTATAATACAGATACGGGAGTCGCAGTATAGACCTTCAGTATTCCGTTTGTTAGAATGCTGCACAGTACAGATCACGTATGTAAGTGAGTAAGTAAGTACGTTAGTTGTAAAGCAAATAAGTAAGTAAGTTAAGTATTTTGCATGTAAACAACGCAGAAGAACAGGTGCAAGTGAAAGTGAGTCAGTAAGTACGCCAGTTGTAAAGGAAATGAGTAAGTAAGTATTTTGCATGTAAACAACGCAGAAGAACAGGCGCCAAAGTTCTTCAAGAAGAAGCAGGAGATGCCACCGGCAAAGTAAAGAAGAATAAAGCATCAGGTAGGGACGGAATATACTTCAAAGGGGAGCAGAGGCAGATGTAAAAGCTGTGCTTTTGCTCTTCTTACTGCAGATTGGTGAATGATCCCACCAGGTTCGTTGATTACACTGACCTCCTTGCTAAAAGCGGAATAGAACTTCATGGTATTAAGACACAAATTGACTATTGCAATCAGAGCCGGATTAAGGCATGTAAACGCATGTTCAGCATGTTCGACCGAACAGGGGCCCCACACTTTAGTGGGTCCCCACACATGCGGAAAAATAATTTTTCAGGAGAAATTTTTATATTTTGAGCAATTTTCGACCAAACGACTAAAAAAGGTCATCAGAATTTTCGGTCGAAGATCCGCAAAGAGTTCCCGAACAGGACCCCCATATTTCTTAATCCGGCCCTGATTGCAATTCTCTCCTTGTTAGGCCTCCCAAGGCCTGCAGCTGTCTATTGTCAAATGCTGCTGATTCCTCATTGACCTAAATTCTCCCATGATCTCGTTCTTCCTCAATTAATTGCACTGGGGAGCTATTGAAGCACGGGCAGTCTAAGGTTACATGCAGTATCGACAAAATAAATGAGGACATAATTCTAAAGACTTGGACTTGACATTAAGAGAAGCATTAGCCGACCTTATAATTTATAAATGACCGATGACGATGGGGGTAATTTATTTGTACCCATCCAATAAAATTGCCAGTGTCAGGCTCTCTATAGTATAATTGACGAATTATTTCTTTGCACACCATTTCTTCATCGGATATTTAACGACGAATCGTCGTAACCTATAACAAGCGCATCCGAATGATCGATGATCGAATACAGCGCCCTACTTAACAGATGCATGCCACACGCCATTAACTTCTTACTTACTTCATACAATATAACTCTGAACTCAAAGTATATGTTGTAGGCTAACTCTGCCACTGGTTGCACTCTGCCAGTGCCAGTCGCAAACCTGGATAAAGGAGGAGGGCGTCGCTAATGGTCTTTGTTACCACACAATGACGTTAAACTGAAAAGCACACACACGTTGTAGGCCACTGTATTGTTTTGCATTGTTGTGGATTATTGTGCCTTTCGCCGGATGACTATTCGGAGGCGCTCTCAGCACGAAAACTCCGGAAGAAAAGTGATGCCTTTACAGAACGGGAGATTGATGCGTGAAACGGAGTCATTAGTTTATTCAACACTGAATGAGTTGTACGTGTGTACGGGTGATCGTCAGCAGGAAGTTTTCGTTCGGTGACTAACATTGAGTATGCGCCTCTGATACGTTTCCCATCTCCCCTAGCTGCAATGGTGCTTTACAGATTTCTTATATCAATTACAACTGCGATTACAGATGCGGTGTAATGTAATGTAATTTTATGTAATGTAATGTAATGTAATGTACTGTAATGTAATGTAATGACATGTGATGTTATGTGACGTAATGTATAATGTAATGTATAATGTAATGTAACGTAATGTAACGTAATGTAATGCAATGAGATAACCATGGCACTAACCTTGGTCGGGTGGAACGGAGTATGCCTGAATCCTGTCGAGACATTCCCTCTCTGCCTCCCGCAGTTGAAGGTCATGCTGCTCCACGAAAAGCGAATCATTACCACCTGTCATCACTCCAACCACCTGCAGCCTACTCTCTGGGCTGAACACACGTCGTTCACACCACCCTATCTAGCTCCACCTGATGGTAATGCATGAAGGAGGTCCGGTCCATAATTAAATATCGCCAACGTGGAATCGTCAGTCCTACAACAATTTCCACAGCACCGTTGTAGCGTGATGTACCTCAATCTATATGATTACATCCGACGGTGTCTTAACAACATTCTGATTATATTATAGTGCTGAAAAGTGAAAGAGTCTGTTCACGCGTCGGCTGTCTGGCCAGACTCCTCTTCCAATGCCTGGCGAGGTCTGGTGCCGCATCGGTTGAAAGCGGTTGGAAGACTAGACACCTCCTCCGCATTAGCGCAGCATCGCTTCATCAGCCGCCGCTGCAGCATCCGGGCATCATCAGAGAGGCCGCACAAGATTCAGCGCTCCATCACCTGGAATCCTGTCTAAGTGAACAGCAGTCACAGAGAACAGAGACAAATGTCGCAGCAGCACAGTGGAGCATTAACAGACGAGCACTCACGTGTTATAATGCTCGGTGACAATAATTGGTGCACCGACGACAATGGTCTATGATCCCAAGTGACTCGGTTGGATGGACAGTTCGCGGGGACTCTTTCTTATTAAACCAATCAGACATTATTCAGAATGTTTATTAGTGACGTTTCAGTCAATGATTAATTCATTTAATTACTCGTTCATTTTATCAGTCAGAGGTAGACAGGCAACGACCTACAGTCCTACATGTATACTTAGCAATCCGCTACTTTGTTCGCTAGTTCATTAGTTCATTCTTTATGTCTTTTATTCATTCATTCATTCAGTTAATTCGTTCTGTCATTCAAAGTTTGAATGACAGAGCGAATTAATTGAATTTCAAACTCCTTCCTTTTCATTCATTCGTTATTTATTCAGTTGTTCATTCATTCAGTAAATCTATATCGCACCTTTAATCCTGCAGCGTCTGCCTTGACCACAAGCTACATGTTGTTATATTCCAACAGGCCAACGGATTAGCCTATGGTCAAAACACATGACTATCTTTTAGACACAGTGTGGGTTGCAGAGCCTGAGCTGAAAGTCCACATCAGATGCGATGCTGCCTCTGCATGATATGCTGCTGAGTCGAATATTCTTCCATCCAAAGACGGATGGCATTATTGCATCTTCAACCTTCAACGTCTGCTGCAGATGCTGACGCAGAGATGTGGACGAGAGAGATGAAGCACCAGCAACAGCACCAGCAACAGCAACAGCAGCAACAGCAGCAGCAGCAGCAGAGGCCTCTTCAACGGATGATCAGAAGCCAACCAGTTCCAGCACCAACAGAGTCAATTAGAATGTCTTATACATGATACTTGTCAATTCAATATGCAGATAATTATAATTGATGCTTCTCGATGTTTTAAAGTAGGCAGATATCTAGCTGTAATAGGTTTATACATATGAAGATACATACATGTATATACAGTACACTCACTCAGGATTTTATCAATTATATAATAGATATATAGCCTAATGATTGACGCATCTAGATATTTACAGTTGGTTCACTAATCACTATAGATAGAGGCCAGTGCATATTTATTGGTCCATGCCTTAAAAGAGACATATTTGTATGAAACCCCTTTGAATTTTATCAACATGTACATGTATATATAGACATAATAGATGCGTCTAGATATCTGTAGGAGGTAGAAGAATAGGCTATATAAATTATGTAATAACTAGGCCCACTAGGGTCATGCCTTTATTATTGATATGTAAAATATACACGTAAATATTAGGCCTATTTACATGTTGCATTATATATATATGGATATAGATTATGCAAATAGTTTATCCCTCTGTCTCCAAACTCCGCCACTATTCGCACTCTGACGGTGCCAGTCCCAAGCCTCGATAAAGAAGGAGGGCGACACTAAACATCTTTGTTACGACGACAAAGTGACGTAAAACAGCAACGAGCCATATATATATATATATATATATATATATATATATATATATATATATATATATATATATATGTCTCCCGTTGTTTGCAAAACTTACACAACTTGTTCCAAAATCAAATGTATAGACCTATATGCACATAGTCTATATATATATATATATAATGTATGTATGTATGTATGTATGTATGTATGTATGTATGTATATGTATGTATGTATGTATGTATGTATGTATGTATGTATGTATGTATGTATGTATGTATGTATGTATGTATGTATGTATGTATGTATGTATGTATGTATGTATGTATGTATGTATGTATGTATGTATGTATGTATGTATGTATGTATGTATATAAATAAATGCATGTACATTCATATAAAAGTATGTGTACATTGTACAAATAAGTAACCATATATTATATCGAAGTCATGCCGCTGGTACTGCATGGTTTCTGCTCTCTGATTGCATGGATAGTCGCACTGTCCATGCATGCATTGATGCAGCTGTCCATGCATGGATAGTCTCAATTGTCCATGCATGCATTGATGCAGCTGCAGTCCATCTTAGCTGTCTGCAAGACGCTTGACCGCACGTTTAAACAACCTGGTCGTAATAGGAATTCTGGACTATAATGTACCCGGCTTTCTTTTATTGCTTGTGTTTAGCTGTCAAATGAAATTGTCGTCTGTAAATACTTTCTGCTATTTCAGAACATTAATGTCCTCCATAATTATGGAGATTTTTATATAGCTCATTTCGTACCGTATCGTTGAACTCCAATTTCTTTTACTACCGCATTCATTACCGTCTTGATAGCCGTGTAACTTCGCATACATATTTTATCTATAGATGGTAACAGTTTCGAAGCAATGTGATACGAGCATACAATGTGATGCTATAGTGACGTGTGTTGCAATGTGATCGAAGTGACGTCGTGTGATGCAACGTCCCGCAATGCGACGCAATAATTTATGTGATGTGAGGTAATGTATAGTGCAATAATAATGTATGTCATGCGATGCAATGTGATGCAATAATATGTAACGTAATGTAATGTCATGTAATGCAATGAGATTAATGTGATATATTCTGAGGCAATGCAATGTCCTGCGAAGAGACTAATGTATGCGATTTGATACTGCTGTGCGACAAATTGTCACGCAATTTGTCGCTATTACACACAGCTCCTAACATGTAGCGATAGCTCGTCCAGGTGCGAGTCTGTTCCACCAACATCTAAACCTCGACTTAGTCACCCCACCCATGCACTAACTGGTAGTGATAGCTGGTCCAGGTGCCTGTATCTCTCTCTACCATCACTCTACTGCGTCTCGCCTACCTGCGAGACCCCATCAACCTCATATTTGTCTCTACCTCTCACCCGAGCTCCACTCAACCCGAAAGCTGAGGGACGTTAAGGAGAGAAAAGTTGCCCACTCTGTCCACTGTCTTGGGAATATCCGTGGTTCCCACACATGCCTCCGATAGTGATTCAACTCAACCAGAGTCATCCGTGAACTGCTTGGGACAGTCCCACCACAATTAAGCGGTCAGCAAATCAAAGTAAAAGAAGATTGCTAAAGACGAACCGTCAAAAAGTTAGTATCAATTTCCCTCAATCCGTGCATCGAGGCAATAAGAAACACAGGCGTGTTCCAATACTGTCGGAACCCGTAGCAAGGTAATACAATCAACAGGAGACAAAAGTAACGGTTCACCGACCGATTCTAAAACCTACCACTGTGAAGCGGTATCGAGACCCAGTTCAAGTCTCGCGACCCACAAAGAATTCCTTTGTAGCTTTAAGCTTGTCTACGTGCACCACCATGGCTGTAGCTCGAGCACTCCTTTGACCTCGGTGTAGCACCGGACTGACAACTTCCATTTCAGCACACTTCGGCCGAATCTCTTTAACCGCTGCTCGATGTTCAGCTTCCACATCTTCCTTGGTCCTAACTTGCAAATGGGGATGCCCCACGGTAGCTCGCACCTCCATCTCGCATCTGGCAGGTATCACGATGTCCTCACAGGTGACAATCCTTCGACATTTGATCTCTGCCGATGTCGCTTTCAATGGCACTGACAGTTCACCCAAGCGTACACATTGCCCAGCGAAGTCCCAACTTGCTTTGTTGGTTTCGAGCCATGACAGCCCCAAGATGACTTCGGTCACTTGGTCAGTTACCAGACAAGGCAACGGGAAAGATTTCCTGCCAATGTGAATTGTCAGCATGGCTTCACCACTCACGCAGATTTCACTTCCGTTTGCAGCTAACAGTCGTTGGTTCGAAGGTACCACTTTGTTCTTGCTCACGAAGCATTTAGGGACTAGCGACATCTCACTTCCGGAATCGAGCAGACAATGACGTCGTACTCCATTCAAGCGTGTGACAATGTACGCCATCCTGCTCCCTTTCACCAGTCGGCTCTGTGACGGTTCTGATCTCGGTTCTGTGGTAACCGGATCTTCAACAGCTGCTGTCCTCAGCTGCGGACAATTCCAACGGATATGTCCTTTCTTCCTGCACTGGAAGCATACTCGATCTTCTGGCTGCCAACTTCGTTGTTGAAAGTCCTGTCGCTGTGACGTCGTTGCCGGTACACCTGTACTGGAATACCCGTTCGCCCTGTCCGAACGATTCCATCTCTGATAACGTCCATTTGCCACGAAACCAGACTCTGGCTTCCACGTGAGACGACCCAGTTCTTTGGTCAGATCCTCAATTCGGCGTTCCAAAATTTCCATCCGCCGATCCGGTGGATCTTTGTCTACGGAAGTCGTATGATCTTCCCGGGTAGCTTTTACTCGACCGTGTCGTCGATCCATGTCACCACCAGACGTTGCCTGACGTCCATACGCCTCCAATCTGACAGCGTGCTTGTAGGCAATTTCAAGATCAGCGGGTTCCCTCTCACGTACTTTCTGAGCCAAGTCTTGATTTACCAAGGCATCAATGAAGGCATCACAAGCGATCGATTCGACCACATCATTCGTCGGTCCGGGATATGCCAAAACCATCAATCGCCTGATCTCTTGCACGACATTGCTCAGCGACTCACCCTGCCCTTGTCGGTACGTAAGTAGCTTGGTACGGAACAGATTGGTCTGATTCTCCGAACCATACCTTGCCTTTAACTTTTCCACCAGATCTTGCCATGACACATCCTTCTGCGCACCCATGTCCCACAACATTTGTGACGCAGGCCCAGTGAGAGCACACATCAACTGGTCAGCCTTCTCTCGATCACTCCACTTGTTGCATCTGACACATACTTCAAACTTGGCCAGGAAAGCAGCAATCGCTGTTTTCCCGTCGTACTTTTCAAGTTTGATCCTGATTCCACTGGTTACCGGAACTCTGTTTCTCGTCTGACTTGCAGAACGTTGACGTATCCTGTCACCCGCGGAACTCTGTCGCGGCGAATCACTGTCATCACTTGATTCGTCATCATCCCCGATCCCTGATCCGGCTCGTTGCTTCACCCGAGTGGTTCTCTTTTCCCTGACAGCTCGATTTTTCCTTTGTCCTTCCACGTTCGCAGGATACCGATTACTTCCAGACGAGGAATTGCCATCGTCTTCCTTCCTCACGGCCACGCGTCGCTGTCCTTGGTCTTTCTTCTTTAGAATAGACCGACTTGACGACAGATCAGCACGTTGTGTCGGAACCTCCACTGCCTTTTCTCGATCCTCAACGACTTCGTGACGGAATCGAAGTTTGTTTTCAACTTCCGCTCCTGGAGCAGACCTTCGACATTGACGTCGTTCACTTGTTCCGGTTCTCCGCTCATCTCTATCCGTTTCTGTGGATCCATCACCAGATGAGACCACCTTCCGTTGTCCTCGACCATCCGGCTGCACCAGTCTTCTGACTTTCGGAGGCTCACGATGTGCTGATGGCTGCACACGTTTCTCTAACAATTCAGTTGCCTTAGACTTCACCCGAGTCTGCACAGTTTCGGTACGGGGACTCTGTCGTTCCGACTTTCCTTGACGTCTCCCCATCTGCCTTGGAGATGACTCTTTGCTCTGTTCGCTGTCCTCAACTGACATGGTTTCCAACTTCTGGCTAAGCCGAGCCATACACTGTTGTAGATTCAACAACTCAGCTCTTACGTCAACTTCCACATCATTTCCTGAGACGCTGTCAATCGTCTCCAATCGCGGCACTTGTACCCGAGAGGAACCACCAAGGTGTCCACTCGACCGTTCCTTCACCGAGATTACCTCCACCCGTCGTTCCGGAAACCGATTCAAGTCTCGAACAGGACCAGAGGTGATCACACGTTCAGAAAACATGGGTCTGCTGTCCCGAACAGCTGCAGAGACTTTGGGAACCAAGCGCAACCAATTTTCAACACCAGCCACAGAAGAAGAGGTTTTACAACGATTACCAACAACTTCAGCTGCCCGATCAATAAGCCCAGGTGGATCAACGTCAACCGAGTCACGCCAATGAGTCTTTGGACGAGCACCAAAGTATTCACAATCAGGATGATAAACGTCTTTGGAAATACCATCCGCTGTTGAAGGATCAACAGCCGTACGCGAGACAGGAACACTGTGCACTTCGTGAAGTGGCTGCTTTGTCGTAAAACTCTGTACCAGAACCTCACCCTTGGCACTACCCTGCGACGTACCAGGAAATGGAAAATGACTACCACTCTTTTCCGGCAATGGAACAGTGCGTACCTCAGAAGTGTTGACCCCACTTCTGGTACCACTTTGTGGCGTTCGCCGTTCGACCGACGACGCGCGTGATATGCCCTCTCTATCACTGCCGCGCGCCGCCGCCTGGTCGAATTGTCCGCTCTCGGTAGCACCTGCCTCACCGAGAGCCTTTGGCTGCCCAGGATCCGGGAGGAGCTCGCTCTTACCAGGATGCCATGAGCCTCCCGGGTCGCTGTGTGCCACGCGTGCGCCGTCACCGCTGTCCTCCCGGGACGAAGAATTTCCTGACACCGACGCCTGCGACCGAGTGCACCGCTCGGCGGAATCGGACTCGCCCTCTGCCTGGGCCGCGGTCACCGAATAGGCGACGTCCTGAGTCCGAGGATGGCCGACTCTCACGACAGGGTTCTTTGTCCCACCAGCAGAGCGTCCCCGCCTCACGCCACCCGGCGCCGCGGCGGTCTTCGTCTTCTTGCCCGTCTTTCTGCGCACCACGCTGCATCTGGCAGCCCGCGAACCATTGCCACCAGCAGGGACTACGGTACACGTTCCAAAGCCCACCACCGTCCATAGTGCCATGAACCACGGCCATTCCAGCGGCCCCAAGCCGAGAAGGCGCCCTGTCCACTTTCCCATCGTTTCGCCTCCGAGTTCACCAGAGAGATGGCCGGCGCTGCGAACACACTAGCGGGCAGAGTCGATCTGAAGCCCTGGAGTGATTGAGCTCGACAGCGGCCAAGACTCCTGTTTCCGTCCGTCCAAGATATCGCCACGGACCGCGCTCCACCGTCGCCTTGCACAGCTTGTGCGGCGGGCGCCTGGGTGCTCGCCTCACCCGAAAAACTGTCACCAGGAACGATTGCCTGACGCGCGCCGCCGCCTCGCACAGAGTACGCGGCGGGCGCTTGGGTGCTCGCCTCACCCGTCCAACTCTCGGCCACCTTGTCACTGGCCTTCCCCGAGACTTGGTCTTCTCGGTCGCTCGGAAGAGCGGATCGGTGGTTGCTGGTCGTTTTCCCAAACTATTGGAAAAAAATAAAAGACCTTGCGGTCTTGGTAACGGGTAAACCCCGTCTCTCCGAAGAGACTTATTAATTGTCGTATATTCTACCGGCACCGTTCGCCTCTTACCTCAGCAGTTACGGCCCTCAAGGTAAAAGCCCCTGCCGAAACTTGGTCTTTACTCTCAAGTTTTAATCTGCTTCCCTTGTCCAGACACTAAGTCTTCCAAATATCCTCTGTATAACTTTTAACCCGAGTAACTTGGTGCTCCGGATAATGCTACCTAGGAGGTATCTCACCGACGCATCGGTTTCATGCGCACCTCTGGAGTTTCACCGTCTCCAATATATTTCACCACATAGCCCACCGCGCTACGATAAAGAATACACTACGATCGCCTTCACGGCAAGATCGGAAAGACACACAGTAAGTCCCTTGCAGGTAGGAGCCCAAACCAGTCCCGCAGACAAGTACACACAGATTCACGTACCACTGACAGTCAAATTCACCAGGGGATTTCACCCTTTGCTAAACGTTTCACCTTCCGCAGCCCAACGGAGCTGCGGCTTCTCCGACCGGGTTATCACGTACTACCCGAGACGGAAGATTGAACACTGAGAGATCAATGACAAGGAAGAGAACCCTGACAGATCACTTCGAAGAGCCCTCACAACCGTATACGCTCAGGATCGCCAAATCATGTTCGAATGGCCAATGCCAATCCTGTGAAACAGTCGAACACAACGAAACCATGCACGAATTAACGAACACAGTACGTATGGAGTAGTCGGCAACTACTCCACGTTATAAGCAGCGCACCGTGTGGCAGGCTTTATTCCACGGGCAACACTCTATACTTTGGCTTCGAAGGCCACATCGGTCTTCCATACGCACTGTGTCGAAACCTGAATTTCAGCGAAACAGGTTTCAGATTCTTTTCACCCAGCCGAATGGCTACCCAACCCGCGTCAGGGTTACTCCTGCGGTTTATCTTTAACGTGGCCCGCGCTTCGGTGGCCCGTCCACCACACTCTTCACCTAGCCAAATGGTTACCCAACTCGCGTCAGCGTTACTCCCGCGAGTTACTGGAAATTTATATTTTATGTGTAACGTGCCTGTGGCATTTCCGCCACATAACCATTAATATTGCGTGAATAACCATATATATTGCGTGTATAACCATATATATTGCGTGTATACCCATATATATTGCGTGTATAACCAAATATGCTACCAGACAGCGTCGAGCCTACTCGGTTGTTGGCCCGTCCACATGGAATAGGCTACCGCTTGCACTACGCTTACTACCTCTGAATAATTTGCCTGCTTTCTACAAGTTGCTCAAGACTTATCTTTTTAGCTGTGGCTGGACTGGGAGCGCCTCTGAGTACGTTTCTTGAAGGGGCGCTATATAAGTTTTCGGATTGAATGAATGAATATATATTTCGTGTATAACCATATGTATTGCGTGTATAACCATATATATTGCTTGTATAACCATATGTATTGCGTGTATAACCATATATAATGCTTGTATAACCATATATATTGCGTGTACAACCATATATATTGCGTGTAATCATATATATTGCGTGTATAACCATATATATTGCGTGTATAACCATTTAATATATTGAGTGTGTGACCATACATATTGCGTGTATAACAATATATATTGCGTGTATAACCACATATATTGCGTTTGTAACCATACATATTGCGTGTATAACCATATATATTGCGTGTATAACCATATATATTGCGTGTATAACCATATATATTGCGTTTGTAAATATACATATTGCGTGTATAACCATATATATTGCGTGTATAACCATATATATTGCGTGTGTGACCATATATATTGCTCGTATAATCTTATATATTGCGAATATAACCTTATATATTGCGTGTATAACCATATATATTGCGTGTATAACCATATATATTTCGTGTATAACCAAATGTATTGCGTGTATAACCATATATATTGCTTGTATAACCATATATATTGCGTGTGTCACCTTATTTATTGCGTGCATAACCATACATATTGCGTGTATAACCATATATAGTGCGTGTAAAACCATATATATTGCGTGTATAACCAAATATATTGCGTGTGACCATATATATTTTGTGTATAACCTTATATTGCGTGTATGACCATATATATTGCGTGTATAACCATATATATTGCGTGTGTGACCATATATATTGCGTGTATAACCATATGTATTGCGTGTATAACCAGATATAATGCTTGTATAACCATATATATTGCGTGTATAACCATATATATTGCGTGTAATCATATATATTGCGTGTATAACCATATATATTGCGTGTATAACCATATATATTGTGTGTGTGACCATACATATTGCGTGTATAACAATATATATTGCGTGTATAACCACATATATTGCGTGTATAAAGATATATATTGCGTGTATAACCATATATATTGCGTGTATAACCATATATATTGCTCGTTTATTTCCTATATATTGCGTATAAAACCATATATGTTGCGTGTATAACCATATATATTGCGTGTATAACCATATATATTTCGTGTATAACCATATGTATTGCGTGTATAACCATATATATGGCTTGTTTAACTTTAACCATATATATTGCGTGTGTCACCTTATTTATTACGTGCATAACCATATATAGTGCGTGTATAACCATATAAATTGCGTGTATAACCATATATATTGCGTGTATAACCATAAATATTGCGTGTATAACCATATATATTGCGTGTATAACCATATATATTGCGTGTATAACTATATAAATTGCGTGTATAACCATAAATATTGCGTGTATAACCATATATATTGCGTGTATAACCATATATATTGCGTGTATAACCATATATATCGCGTGGGTGACCATACATATTGCGTGTATAACCATATATATTGCGTGTATAAACCATATATTTTGCGTGTATAACCATATATATTTCGTGTATAACAATATATATTGCGTGTATAACCATATATATTGCGTGTATAACCATATATATTGCGTGTATAACCATATATATTGCGTGTGTGACCATACATATTGCGTGTATAACCATATATATTGCGTGTATAACCATATATATTGCGTGTATGACCTTATATATTGCGTGTATAAACATATATATTGCGTGTATGACCTTATATATTGCGTGTATAACCATTTATAAAAAAACGTCTCCTCCACACAGTAACACTACGATCGCCTACACGACAAGATCGGAAAGATACACGGTAACACTACGATCGCCGACCCGGCAGGATCGGAAAGATACCAGGACTTCGACTTAAAGAACCCCGCCCATGCGCTAACTTGTAGCGATAGCTAGAACAGGTGCGACTAGCGTCCTCCAGGAGACCTAGACTTATTTACCCCGCCCATTTAATCCAATGCGAGGAGAGGTGAAATTAGGTTGTTTAAAGTAATGCACTGCTATATACATGTAACATGATGCCATGCAATTTGCTAATTATATATAGGACGCATTCTGGGGATCTCTCACGTTGCTGCTGTGCCTTTGTATTGATAGCTACCTCTGCCACGAGGTGGTTATCAAAATAATTATATGATTCTATTTTTGCGCAAAACGAACGAAAGTTGAGCGATGATGACGATAAAAACAATGAAGGCCTAAGGGGGAGAGAGAAAGAGAGAGAGAGGGATGGAGGGAGGGAGGGAGGGAGGGAGGGAAGGAGGAAGGGAGAGGGAGAGGGAGAGACAGAGAGAGAGCGAGAGAGAGCGAGAGAGAAAGAGAGAGAGAGACAGACAGACAGAGAGAGATATAGGCAGAGACAGAGACAAAGGCAGAGACAGAGAGAGCGCGAGAGAGAGCATAAGAGAGACAGAAACAGAGAGACAGACAGACAGACAGAGACAAAGACAGAAAGAGACAGACAGACAGACAGAGACAGAGAGATACAGACAGACAGGCAGAGGGAAAGGAGGGAGGAGGAGGATGAGAAGGAGACGGAACCCGCAAGAGTTGTTGGAGGCGGGAAGTGATGGAGCAGGTGTCAGAAGCAGCAGGATGAGAGGCCGGACACGAAAAAGGAGGAGGCGGAACAGGATTAGGAAGCGTTAGGGTGGATATAAAAACCTTGACTTACGACGTCGTGGATAGAAAAACAAATGAGATCATGACGTCACTTGGAATAACAGTGAGGAGCAATGAACTTGACAAATGACCGAAAACAATGGGGTTCCTATAATATTATTTTTGTACCTTTGCCGACACATAGCTGCTGCCAGTGACTGTCGATGATGATGATGGTCACGATGACGGCAGTGGTGGTGGTGGTGGTGGTGGTGATGGTGATGATGATGCTGCTGCTGCTGCTGCTGCTGCTGCTGCTGCTGATGATGATGATGATAATGATGATGATGATGATGATGATGATGATGATAATGACAGCGACGACAACTAAATCAACGACGACGACGATGACGACGATGCTGCTGCTGTTGCTGCTGATGACGATGATGACGACGACGATGATGATGATGTTGATGATGATGCTGCTGCTGCTGCTGCTGCTGCTGATAATGATGATGACGAAGGACGATAAGACAGAAGCAGGTGATGAACATGCGTATTAGAGAAGGAGAAAAACGGAAAGGTTGAAGCGATGGTAAAGTATGAGAGTGGGAAGAGGAGTAAAAAGAAAAGGAGGAGGCGGAACGATGAAGAGGAAGAGAATGAAGAAGATCAGTTGACGTTCTAGGAAGAGAAGACGTCACGTGAGGTGCATGAATTGATAATCTAAGTCACGGTCACGTGAGGTGCATGAATTGATAATCTAAGTCACGGTCACGTGAGGTGCATGAATTGATAATCTAAGTCACGGTCACCTGAGGTGCATGAATTTATAATCTAAGTCACGGTCACCTGAGGTGCATGAATTGATAATCTAAGTCACGGTCACCTGAGGTGCATGAATTTATAATCTAAGTCACGGTCACCTGAGGTGCATGAATTGATAATCTAAGTCGCGGTCACCTGAGGTGCATGAATTGATAATCTAAGTCACGGTCACCTGAGGTGCATGAATTGATAATCTAAGTCACGGTCACCTGAGGTGCATGAATTGATAATCTAAGTCACGGTCACCTGAGGTGCATGAATTGATAATCTAAGTCACGGTCACCTGAGGTGCATGAATTGAGAATCTAAGTCACGGTCACCTGAGGTGCATAAATTGAGAATCTAAGTCACGGTCACCTGAGGTGCATAAATTGAGAATCTAAGTCACGGTCACCTGAGGTGCATAAATTGAGAACCTAAGTCACGGTCACCTGAGGTGCATAAATTGAGAATCTAAGTCACGGTCACTTCAGGTGCATAAATTGAGAATCTAAGTCACGGTCACCTGAGGTGCATAAATTGAGAATCTAAGTCACGGTCACCTGAGGTGCACAAATTGAGAATCTAAGTCACGGTCACCTGAGGTGCATAAATTGAGAATCTAAGTCACGGCAAAAAGAGGGTTAAAGCGTTGACTTTGTTGAGTGCAGAGATCAGTTTTTTACTGGGACATCTGACGTTTTTATTAATCGATT
>OX457038.1:65046336-65108836 GCA_949752735.1 Lumbricus terrestris
AGGACAGTACATATTTATATATGTCCATGCCTTTAAAGAGACATAATTATTTGTATGCAACCACTTTGAATTTTATCAACATATATAATAGATGCATCTAGATAGATCTATCTGTAGGAGATAGAGGAATATAATATATATTGCAATTCCACGGGAAATGGACATAAAAGTCAAAAAAATTTTTTGGGAATTTTGTTAATATAAAGGTATCATTTTAAAGCTAAGAGACCCTAGTGTTCAAAATAATAATTAGAATCAATAATATTTGGTGAGATGACCGTCAGCCAGCTTACATTTGATGTCAACATGGTCTGCGCAATTCTGTTACAGAAATATTAAAAGGTTTGTTTTTTAAGTTATGGCAACAATTGGTTGATTTTATCAAACAAGCTACATCAGTTGGATGGAAGGTCCACTTGGTAAGTATTTTCAAGTAAAACTTTGAACAATTAATAACAGTTCACTTTTTTGACTTCAGAAGTTTGGGGTGTACTTTTCAATGTTACGTCAGTGACAAAAAAGTAAGACTTTTTAGAATATAACCAAAAGTAGCAAAGCAAAAATTCTGAAAATTTTTAAACTTCTGATGCAACATATTAGCAATACAACTAAATAGTTGAAATTTTGTTTTAAATTTTAAGTAAATGTGTAACTGTGTCACTGACGTAACATTCATGTTGTCCCTCACGTAACAATATATGTCAGTGATAGCAAGAAACTTGTTTAAATTCGGTATATACTACTAAAAATGCACTTATAAATCCAGTAATTGACATCCTAGCTTCGATTTGAAGTAAGCCCTCATTATAATCATCATCATCATCCTCCCCCCTCCTCCTCCTCATCATCATTATCATCATCATCAATTTTTCATCATCACAGTAAACCAAACTAGTGATTTGCTTTTGCACACAGGGTGAGACACGTCACAAAAAACTGGGGCTGAGCTAACATGAATGAGTCACATGAAGAAGTAGCTAAAGTAAGGTGGCCATCATGCAGAAGAATGCTGAGTAGCAACAATAATGGCAACTAGTGGGACAAAAACAGAAAGAAATCTACCAAATGTACAATGCACAGCCTTTATGGTTAAAATATCGTCACCCCAACTGAATCAGATCATGCAGCAACTTCAAGAGTTTCTTATCTGCTCAGTAATATATAGGAAAAGCAGTTATTCGACAAAATAAAATCTTTTAAAAGTACTCCAAAGAAAGTTGCTCTCATGAACTTCTTAACAACAAACTTTGGCATAGCATTGCAAATAAAAAGTACATAAAGATGTATAGATTAATGGACAGAAAGTGATATTGTTTCACATAAGCTGCTGGGAAAGAAGAACTATGCAATATTTGTAAAGATGAATGGCACATGTGATAGTGTATAAAATAAAACATTGATGATGACACTAATGGAGGCATACGTTCGAGATCAAAATTCTGAAGTCAATGATTGGAACATGAAAATTTGCTTCATTGAGTCCGAAACATGTTGTTTCAGTGAGTGTAAAAGATCATAATGTATGTTGCTTCAAGCGTCGGGTTGATTTGAAAAAGTTGCCTTCTACACTACCAAACAGCAATCGAGCTACCGATTCAGTCAGTCCATGAGCTGCTATCTTGGAGTGCCAACTTATGGAAATGCATAGGCATTTGTGAATCTTAAGTCAATAATGGTAAACAGAAGGGCTTCTTCACTCTCAGTGAACACATTGCAGTAACCAACAACACTGGATAATTTTTAAAGCATTCCTGCATACTTGTGAACCATGACTACTAAATTTAATGCAATTAATGTTTGTCTTTTCAGAAGCGTTACGTCAGTGACATTTCAATGTTACGTCAGTGACATTTAGGCACCATTGAAATAAATACATAAATGACAGCTGGATAAAAAATTTAACTTTCTATGTATGCCACAACCTGTACTAATAATTTTAAAAACATTAATAAAATTTTTGCAGTCATATTTCAGAAGATTGTGATGCGAACATGAGTTACAATAATTTTGATGTCAGAATGTGTTACGTCAGTGACGATGCACAAAAACTGTTTTTAAAAATACCCATAAATATTTCCTGCCAAGTCTTTTTTGGCTTTTAAGAAGGATTATATAGTTAAATAATTTGGCATAAATTTTTGGGCAAAGCAGTGATATCATAGTGTGCTAGAATTAAAAACGTTGCCAAATTTCTCTCTGAATGTTACGTCAGTGACGGTGGAATTGCCCTATATTATGTATAACTATAGTCATGCCTCTATTATTAATATGTATACATATACACGTATATCATTATTATATAATTATGGTTACATTATATATCTAAATATAGATTATGTATATACGTGTAGTTTATTCCTCTGTCTCCAAACTCCGCCACTGGTCGCACTCTGACAGTGCCAGCCCCAAGCCTGGATAAAGAAGGAGGGTGACACTAAATCCTCTTTGTTAGGACGACAAAGTGACGTAAAACAGCAATTATATAATTATATTATATAATCTATGTAGCCTATGTCTCCCATTGTTTGCAAAACTTACACAACTTGTTCCATAAGCAAATGGATAGACCTATAATATGCTCATAGTCTATAGATATATATGCTTATAAGTGTAAATAAATGCATGTACATTCATATAAAGGTGTGTGTACAAACAAGTACCCATATTATTATATGGAAGTCATGCAGCTGGAACTGCAAGGTTGCTGGCCGTGCATGGATAGTCGCAACTGTCCATGCATGGATACAGCAGTCCATCTATCTGCATGACGTTTGACCGCACCGTTAAACAACCTGACCATAACAAGAATTCTAGACTACAATTATTTATGTACCTGACTCTCTTTTATGTATTGTTTGTGTTTATCTGTCAAATGAATGTCGTCTGTAAATACTTTCTGCTATTTCAGAACATTACTGTCCTCCATATGGAGTTTTTTTATAGCTCATTTCGTATCGTGTCGTTGAACTGCAATTTTTGACTATACCACCTTCATTACCGTCTTGATAGCCGTGTAAAGGCGTAAATATGTATTTTATCTAGATGGTACAATGTCAAAGCAATGTGATACGAGCATACATTTATGTGATGCAATAATGACGTGTGTTGCAATGTGATCGAAGTGACGTCGTGTGATGCAACGTCCTGCAATGCGACGCAATAATTTATGTGATGCATGTGAGGTAATGTATAGTGCAATAATAATTTATGTTATGCGATGCAATGTGATGCAATAATAATGTTATGCGATGTAATGTGATGCATTATTATGTAAAATGTGATGTGATGCAGCAATATGTGACGTAATGTAATGTCATGTAACGCAATGAGATTAATGTGATATAATCTGAGGCAATGCAATATCCTGCGATGAAACTAATGCGTGCGATTTGATGCAGTGCGACAAATAATTTTCACGCAATTTGTCGCTATTAGCTTACAGCTCTTAATCTGATGCGACGAGAGGTGAAATTAGGTTGTTTAAAGTAATGCACTGCTATATAACATGATGCCATGTAATTTGCTAATTATATATAATTATGACGCATTCTAGGGACCTCTCACGTTGCTGTGCCTTTGTATTGATAGCCTCTGCCACGAGATGGTTATCAAAATAATTATATGATTCTATTTCTGTGCAAAACGAACGAAAGTTGAGCGATGATGACGATAAAAACAATGAAGGCGAAAGGGGAGATGGAGACAAAGAGAGAGAGAGAGAGAGAGAGAGAGAGAGAGAGAGAGAGATAGATAGATAGATAGATAGATAGATAGATAGATAGATAGATAGATAGATAGATAGATAGATAGATAGATAGATAGATAGATAGATAGATAGATAGATAGATAGATAGATAGATAGATAGATAGATAGATAGATAGATAGATAGATAGATAGATAGATAGATAGATAGATAAGTAGATAGATAGATAGATAGATAGATAGATAGATAGATATATAGATAGATAGATAGATAGATAGATAGATAGATAGATAGATAGATAGATAGATAGATAGATAGATAGATAGATAGATAGATAGATAGATAGATAGATAGATAGATAGATAGATAGATAGATAGATAGATAGATAGATAGATAGATAGATAGATAGATAGATAGAAGAGAGAGAGAGAGAGAGAGAGAGAGAGAGAGAGAGAGAGAGAGAGAGAGAGAGAGAGAGAGAAAGAGAGAGAGACAGAGACAGAGACAGAGACAGAGAGACAGAGACAGAGGCAGAGACAGAGAGAGCGCGAGAGAGAGCATAAGAGAGACAGAAACAGAGAGAGAGAGACAGACAGACAGAGACAAAGACAGAAAGAGACAGACAGAGACAGAGAGATACAGACAGACAGACAGACAGGTAGAGGGAACGGAGGATGAAGAGACGTAGACGGAACCAGCAGCAGGAGTTGTTGGAGGTGGGAAGTGATGGAGCAGGTGTAAGAAGCGGCAGGATGAAAGGCCAGACACGAAGAAGGATGAGGAGGCGGAACAGGATTAGGAAGCGTTAGGGTGGATATAAAAACCTTGACTTACGACGTCGTGGATAGAAAAACAATTGAGATCATGACGTCACTTGGAATAACAGTGAGGGGCAATGAACTTGACAAATGACCGAAGGCAATTGAGTTCATATATTTGTATCCTTTGCCGACAGATAGCTGCTGCCAGTGACTGTCAACGATGAAGATAGTCACGATTACGACAGTGGAGGAGATGATGATGATGATGATGATGATGATGATGATGATGATGATGATGATGATGATGACAGCGACGACAACGACAGCAACGACGACGACGATGACGATGCTGCTGCTGTTGTTGTTGCTGCTGCTGATGCTGTTGATGATGATAATGACAACGACGACGACGACGATGATGTTGAGGCTGATGTTGAAGATACTGCTGCTGCTGATAATGATGATGATGAAAGACGATAAAAAAGAAGCAGATGATGAAACTGCGTATTAGAGAAGGAGAAAAACGGGAAGGTTGAAGCGATGGTAAAGCATGAGAGTGGGAAGAGGAGTAAACAGAGGAGGAGGAGAAGGAAGAGGAGGAGGAGGAAGAGATTGAAGAAGATCAGTAGAAGTTCTAGGAAGGGAACGCCTCGTGAGGTGCATAAATTGAGAATCTAAGTCACGGCAAAAAGTTGGTGAAAGCGTTGGCTATGCTGAGTGCAGAGATAAGTTTTTTACTGAGACATCTAACGTTTTGATTAATCGATTATATAATTATGGGAAGGCAGAGATCAACGAAGCAGCCTTGAACTCCCACGAAGATACAGGTGACAGAGGAGAAAGAGGAGAAGGAGGAGAAAGAGGAGGAGGAGCATGGAGAGGAGGAGCAGGAGGAGGAGGAAGAGGAAGAGGAAGAAAACGTTGAGAAGGAGGAAGCAATGGGGAAGAAGAGGAGATTGCGAGGAAATTGCAAGAAGAGATAGGGAAGAAGAAGAAGAAGAAGAAGAAGAAGAAGAAGAAGAAGAAGAAGAAGAAGATGGAGGATGAGGAGAAGGAGAGGGCATTATAGAAGTTACGAAGGAATAGAAAAAATAGGAGAATGAATATTATTGAGAGAGGGAGGACGAAATTGAGAAGGATGATGGCGATGAGAAGAAAATAAGTTGAAGATTAGGAGAATAACAGGGCGATAAGAAGGAAGAATAGACGGAGAAGGAGGGGGAAGACGATGAAGATAAGAAGGAGATATGAAGGAAAGGGAAAAGGAGCAGCAGAAGTAAAGTGAATGTTAAGAATATTTGACGGCGTACAATGAGGAGAAACAGGAGACAGAGAAGCAGATTAGAAAAAGGAGAATAAGAATGAAATGGAGGAGAGGAATGAAGGTGAGGGCTAGAGAAGATGAGGAGAATAACGAGGACGGATAGGCAAGAGGACAAAATAATGAGTCTTTCAGTTACTGAATTAATTTCTGAAAAGGCTTCACAGAATTGGTCAGTGGACATACTCAATTACTCATCTGATTAGTCTGGATCTTCTTCATAATTTATATATTGCAATTGTAATTGTTTTATTCCCATTCTTCTTGAAGCCCAGCTAAACCAGGACGATACCTCTCTGACAGACACGATCCACTGCGGTAACTCGACGTGCACAGCCATCAAGATTTTAAAACTACTATAGGAGCACATCAGTATACGTTCATTTCAGTGCCCTGGACTTTAGCAAGGCATTTGACACGCCGCAAGATCGACGGACTGAATGGTCATGCAACTCTTGCAATCGAATATGATTTTGCAAGTCATTGAACTGTAGCGTTTTGGAAAAAGCTACAAATCTTACTTACTTTTATCTATATTGCGCATAACGGTTTTAACTAATTCTATGCTGCGCCAGAGCGAGGCTGTAGACAATGCGCCAAATGGTCATGTGACCTTTCGGCTGACGTGGCGAAAGCGCGGGCGCCGCTGATAGGCCAAGAGCGACGCGTGACCAGAAACGGCGGAAAGAAGCCGTTCCTGATTGGCTGTCATGACAGAGAACGCCAGTCGTCGAGAAATTGCTGAACGAGTGAGACCTGCGGAGATCGAGGCAACCATTTTCTAGTCGAAATTGACGTTAAAACTAATAATTTTAAGGGTATAAATTATCGGAAATGCAACTAAATTAATCGCTAAACGACGGCAAAGATTGGGCCTTGCCTCCGGTGAAAGGAGAACTTTGGAGGAAGCAAACTGACCTAAAAACCAGGGAAGTAATAGATTTTAGCGTAGCACGTGCTGAATTTGTGACTTAGCGATTGCAAGGTTGAAATGGTTATTATGTGTTGAAGTGGATAATATTGTTTAATATAGACTGACAAATTAACGTGGCCATTGCATTACAGAACTGAATATATATATAAAAGATAATTACTATAGATAGCGGCGAAACGAAAAGATTATTGTGGCATGGTAATTCAGTCTGAAGTATTGAAGTTAAGTATCTGAAACGTTGCTAATTAAGTAGAGGTTACAGAATGCTATTGTAATAGTTATGGAACAGAAATCTAGTCGATAGACGACTTGCATGTAAGAATTGAACTGTGAGTAGGGTTGATGTAAATCGTGCAGTGGCAGTTTGTGATGTTGTCAGCGCTAGAAATGTCTAAGTGAACTGACCTAACAAATAGAAAAGACTGTATTTGCGTAGGTTACTGCTAGCTAAAGGTTAGTTAAGTATTTGTTACCTGAATAAATAAGGTGTTAAATATATAATCAACGAAGGCGATTGTTTGAGTGCATTGAAACTAGGGCGAAGAAGAGTAGGCCATGTCCCGTGAAAACTCTTTAAGCGGAGACACCCCAAGGGAATCAGACAGTTCCGAAGAAGGGGTTCGGGTAGAGAAAACGAAGCATTTGTTGAGCGACCTGGAAATAAGGCCCAGTACAACCCACTAAGTTCCCAGGAAACCGATGACCTTTCACCCAAATCTGCCGAAAGGGGCATGAACCCAGACGAGCACCGACGAGAGGGTGCTGTTGCCAGTCGACCAACAGCCACGGGGATATGTAGTTCCGGCCCTGGTATCCGTGAATTTACAGAGCGCAGACGTCCCTCCCTGTCACCCAGACCTGAAGTTCCCGAGTACATGTTCCTATCGCCCCGGCAGTACGCCGCAGCGCTAGCAGGGGGAGTTGGAAGTGAGCAAGTAAGTGAGGCCACAATTGCACGAGCTCCTGCCCCTCTAGCGGCTAGGGCGGGCGTCACAAATGGTACCAGAAGTGGGGTCGAAGTGGAACAAGGGGAACAGGTGGAACAGGTGGAACCAAGAAAGATGGAAGGAACAAAATTTCCTGGAGATAGACTGAGGTGGGAAAGTGAAGAAATGACTTATTGTGGCGCTAGACCAAAATGTCTTTCGTACTACCCTGATGCAAATGCAATTGATGCAAGTGTTGATTTTGAATCTGACATGCGAAAACTTGGAGGAAATAATTCTGAAAGTGAAGGTTCGGAGGTAACTGATTTGCGACCCTTGCATAATGTTTTGTTGCACCCTAATATGTTGAATTTGGATGAAAGTTGTGCTGGGATCTTTGCTAACTCTGAGTGTATAGTTTCAGATATGGAGGATGGGGATTCGGCGCTGCCGAGGGAACTGGGACTCCCGACTTCGGATGCACATCCCGGGCACCCAACCCTCGTCCACCCTCGGCTACCACCTTCCCGCCACCGCCTCCCTCGTCGCACCCTTTCGCCGTCCGAGTCCCTCCTGCTCCGACTCTGAACTCCCCTCCACCTGCTTCTGTCAAGGTGGGAAGAAACACAATCGGTGGTGTCTTCGAGTCGAATCCTGGAGTGAGAACAGTCACCCCGGTCACAGCCTCGGTGTGCAAACTGTCCGCATCCCTCGTGTCGTCGACTCAGTTAATCATGTCGACCATGTCCTCGTCGTTGAAACCACAGGTTACACAAAGTTCTGCATACCTGCCTCCGAATTCTGGTCCTTCCGCTCACCTGCCATGTTGTCGACCAACAACCGCTCTGTGGCATCCAGCTTCCGCCTACGATGAACGATTCTGGGTAGCTACACGAGCAGCTCAGAACAACCCGGAAACGAAATTCCATGTTGTGTCTACATCCGGGAGCGAAAACAATCAGTTCCATTTCGAACAGCATGCTGAACCGTCTACAGCTGAACCTCAACCAACGATCCAAGGTCGTCTTCAGCCGAGTACGACTCCAACCTCGTCGGTCACGGTACAGTCCCAACCACGCGTGAGCAGAACTGTTAATTCGAAATCTAGACAGTATATGAAACTGGACAGGTACAATGGAAAGACATCTGTCGAAGCTGTCCTAAAGAAATGCGAGACCTGCGCGAACGGTAATGACTGGTCGGATGGACAAAAATTCGCTCAGCTGACCTGTGCCCTGACCGAATCATCAGATCCACTTCTCTACGAGTTCAACTCCGAAGCCGTAGCGACCTGGTCCGACCCGGTCGATCGACAGAGACTGAGAGACTTAACGCTGAAAATCCGTGAGAAACAGTCGAACACTCTAGACAATGCCTACAAGACTGTCATGTGTCTAGACGGTTACCGCCTGGCTGATGATGACAGCCGTGATCGTGAAGAGTGTCGGCCCAGCGGTGTAAAAACTGTAACAGAAACGAATTCCACCTCGGATGGACATCAGAGACAGTTTCGTGAAAATGTACTGTGGCATTTGGGACTTAACTGGATTCTGGTGGGAAGTCGTCAGTTCCATGTCCACCAGAAGCGTCGCCCTGCGCAGTGTCGTCGAGTCATCGTTTCAACCGCTGCCTTGGTGTCTTCGAACCGCCAAGTAGATGAAAAGATTTCAGTGAAGCGTCCGAATCCAAATGTCGCTGGAAAAGCCTGTGTTACCCCGCGAGCATCAGTCAAAGCAGAAACACTACACCCAGAGGGAGTTCCTGTTCCAGCCAGTCCTGGGGGGAAGACCGACCAGCCTAAGGTGGTGGCCCGAGTCCCGCCTCGTCGGGGTGTGCATCTGCCCTCCCACTTCGCCAGCCCTAGTCGCGGTGGAATGTGGCCTCTACCGACTTCCGTCGGGCCTCGTGGTGCGAACATGCATCCTTCCTCTGGTCTCGCCGCCTATCGAGACAAGGAGAGGAAACGCACCAGAGTCCCTCAGAATCGTCACTTTCTGTCGAGAGGCACCATTCCTCACCATCGCTGGCGAGATCACAAGGAAATCTTCGTTCAGCCTTGGGGGTATAGATGGTAATGTAGTGTAATGTGATGGTAACGTCGCGTAATGGCGACGAGTAGAGATTGTGGCGAAGAGCCTAGGTTTTAGTTCCTTTGGATGAATAAAATGTTTAGTTTTTAACTTTGATCTAGGTTAGATCATTGGGGGTAGATAAGAATTGTTTACTGTGTGTTTTATTGCATTGTTGTCTTCATTGCCACAGAAGAAAGGCAAAATGTTGTGCTTGCATGTTAGTTTAAAGTTTGATGTGCATAACCTTGATTGCAGATTAAATTTTGAATCTAAAATGTGCTAGATTAGGAGTAAATTGCATTTGTGCATTGATTGAAAAGCAGTCTGCTAGAATTTGGTGAATTATCCTGATGTATGCATTGGCCTGAGTAGTCGGTAAGTGAGTAAGTTGTAGACTAGTAGGCAGACTGATGTTGTTGCAGGCATTAAGAATTGCATGCGAAGGTGAGACTAAGGACCTGTTATTTGGTAAGAGCGGTAATCCGTCCAATCGTCGCTATTGGTTGCTCAAGTGTACTCTTTCCTGTGTGGAAATGGAGGTGTAGAGGTCATGGTGCATTAGGTACGCTTCGCTAAGCGGTAAGGCCTGGTGTAGGTAGCTTCAGCCTTCATGTAATGTGTCTTGCCTGTAATAATGATTGGTGCCAAATATCTATGATTTTTATCCTACTGAGAGAGTGCTGCTGTGGAAATGGTTTGACATAGGATAATAGAAATCTTAAAGAGCACTGCATATATTCAGGATTGCTGTTGATACTTAGCTATTTGTCATGTTGAATAATAGTCTAAATTCTTATATAAAAGTTATTGTAAAGATTAAGCTTTTAATTAAGCAGTGACTGGGAAACAGTAGTAATAATTGACTAGGAGTCTAAGGTGTGTATTGCCCTGAGGAAGTTAAGTAAGCAAATCAGTGGTAAACTTGTGGGTAGACTGAAGCTGTTGCAGGCATTGAGGGTTACATAGAAGAGGAGGCTGATGGTCTGTTAGTAGATGAGCGGTAATCCGTCCAATCGTCGCTATTGGTTGCTCAAGTGGATTCTTTCCTGTGTGGAAATGGAGGTGAACTTTTTCCTGTGTGGGAATGAATGAGATGTAATAAGCGGTAATCCGTCCAATCGTCGTTATTGGTTGCTCGAGAGTTTTCCTTTGTGGGAATGAATGAGATGTACTCTTTCCGTTGGTGGAAATGTGTGTACTTTGTCCTGTGTGGACTTCCTGTGTGGAAAGGTGACGTAGAGGTAACAGCGTAGGTCAGGGATTCAATCCGTCCTAGTGGTCATAGGTACGCTTCGCTAAGCGGTAAGGCCTTATGCAGCTGGTTTAAGTCTTGATGTAACGTGTGGTGCCTGTAATAATGTGTCAGCTACTGATGTTGATGATTTGTGCTTGCTGAGAGTTAACTTTGGGCTGGATACATAATAATAGAAGATGATTCATCTTTGGTTTAGTTGGGTTTTGGGATGGAAAACTGCTTTAAACCAAATTGCCTTAGGTTTCGTCCTAGTCTAAGTTTGTCGTTAATATTTGTAGTTAGTAACATGTTAATTGTGTTAAGATTATCTGTAGGATGTGGGGCCGGAGCATGATTGTAAGTGTTAGAGGACATTCTCTTGGTTCGTGGCTTCGAGCTGTTGATGAAATGGAATGTAGTACATGGTTTACTGTAACTGTTCGTTGTGCATTACCTGAAACCTGGGTGGGAGGATAACCCGACAGCACCTGATAATGTGTAAGAGTATGGATAATATTTCTATTGGGATTCCCAACTTTGCTTTAGTTCAGAGACTTCGGGTCTGGTAGTTAGTGGTCCCGGGGTTCGTGGAAACAGAGACTGGTGATTAAACACCAATGGCCTGTATTCCGACGAGGATTGGGTAACCAATGGACGTAGATAAGTTAACCCTAGTGAGGTAAGGGCTGGTCTCGTGGTATGCTTTCTTTGAATAGCCTGATACCTTGACCTAATATGCCTTTGCTGATTTGTGGTCTGCGTGGAGACGGGAGCGAGAGTGAGTTGGGGACCTTCAATTTAAATAGACGTCCCTCCTTCTTTTGCTGGTGATTCCGAACAGATGGTTTCAGGGAGATTGCAAAGTAAGGATGTTACATGAACGTAAACATTGTCCTACAGTCGCGTTGAGAGTTTAAGCAGCTGTGTTATTAGTGTTTAGCTATTATGAGTAAAGCTGTGCTAAGATGCTATACTTCGTATGCCTGAACTTTTACAGCAAGTGTTGCTATGAATTTAATTAATTGATTTCTCATTTCGCGAATTAGGAACCCTGTTGGTTCGTAGAGTTTAAACGAGACTTCATGTATCCGCAATATGCCGAGCGCAGTTTCTTATGCAGAATTACCTGCTTTCTGTTCAGACTGTTCTTAGCCAGTATTGCCTTTAGTATCGTTATTGATAACCTTGACCTAGCAACTCATGTGAAATGGATTCAGTACGCGACCTCTGCTGAATTTTCCAGTAGTATGGAAAATTCGAGCTAAGTAGGGGGGAGTGTAGCGTTTTGGAAAAAGCTACAAATCTTACTTACTTTTATCTATATTGCGCATAACGGTTTTAACTAATTCTATGCTGCGCCAGAGCGAGGCTGTAGACAATGCGCCAAATGGTCATGTGACCTTTCGGCTGACGTGGCGAAAGCGCGGGCGCCGCTGATAGGCCAAGAGCGGCGCGTGACCAGAAACGGCGGAAAGAAGCCGTTCCTGATTGGCTGTCATGACAGAGAACGCCAGTCGTCGAGAAATTGCTGAACGAGTGAGACCTGCGGAGATCGAGGCAACCATTTTCTAGTCGAAATTGACGTTAAAACTAATAATTTTAAGGGTATAAATTATCGGAAATGCAACTAAATTAATCGCTAAACGACGGCAAAGATTGGGCCTTGCCTCCGGTGAAAGGAGAACTTTGGAGGAAGCAAACTGACCTAAAAACCAGGGAAGTAATAGATTTTAGCGTAGCACGTGCTGAATTTGTGACTTAGCGATTGCAAGGTTGAAATGGTTATTATGTGTTGAAGTGGATAATATTGTTTAATATAGACTGACAAATTAACGTGGCCATTGCATTACAGAACTGAATATATATATAAAAGATAATTACTATAGATAGCGGCGAAACGAAAAGATTATTGTGGCATGGTAATTCAGTCTGAAGTATTGAAGTTAAGTATCTGAAACGTTGCTAATTAAGTAGAGGTTACAGAATGCTATTGTAATAGTTATGGAACAGAAATCTAGTCGATAGACGACTTGCATGTAAGAATTGAACTGTGAGTAGGGTTGATGTAAATCGTGCAGTGGCAGTTTGTGATGTTGTCAGCGCTAGAAATGTCTAAGTGAACTGACCTAACAAATAGAAAAGACTGTATTTGCGTAGGTTACTGCTAGCTAAAGGTTAGTTAAGTAATTGTTACCTGAATAAATAAGGTGTTAAATATATAATCAACGAAGGCGATTGTTTGAGTGCATTGAAACTAGGGCGAAGAAGAGTAGGCCATGTCCCGTGAAAACTCTTTAAGCGGAGACACCCCAAGGGAATCAGACAGTTCCGAAGAAGGGGGTTCGGGTAGAGAAAACGAAGCATTTGTTGAGCGACCTGGAAATAAGGCCCAGTACAACCCACTAAGTTCCCAGGAAACCGATGACCTTTCACCCAAATCTGCCGAAAGGGGCATGAACCCAGACGAGCACCGACGAGAGGGTGCTGTTGCCAGTCGACCAACAGCCACGGGGATATGTAGTTCCGGCCCTGGTATCCGTGAATTTACAGAGCGCAGACGTCCCTCCCTGTCACCCAGACCTGAAGTTCCCGAGTACATGTTCCTATCGCCCCGGCAGTACGCCGCAGCGCTAGCAGGGGGAGTTGGAAGTGAGCAAGTAAGTGAGGCCACAATTGCACGAGCTCCTGCCACTCTAGCGGCTAGGGCGGGCGTCACAGAACTACGTGAGGATATTATAAACGATTTTGGTGCAGCTAAATGCCGAAAAGTTGCATTTTTATTACCACAAATTTGAAATTTTAATTCTTAATATTAAGAAATGATTAAAATCATAAATATATACATGTACATTATCATACATTCGCAACTACACTTTTGCTATTTCTATTTGCCTTTATTTAAATTTGCCCAGAAAGCCTATAGGATAGTTAGGGCCCGTGACTGCCCAGGAGCCCGGAATATCTGTCTGCGGGTCATGGGTGTAGCATTGTCATACCTGTCAACGCAGCTGGTATGGATGATACCCGATTGCAACAACATTTTAAAGTACAAGACTTAGTATTATGCACGGTCTAACGCAATTGTTCACAGAGCACCTGTTAAGAAACCTCAACATGCCTCGTGCGAAAGCAAGGCTATGTGGCAGAGGTGAATTTTGTAATCGTGAACTCCTATGGCTTCTAAAACCCACTCGAAAGCCGATCGCAGGACACTCCAGCCTATATTTGCCGGCAAACGCCTCAGAAATTATGTTTCCTTGCCTCCCCCACTATTTATGTTCAAACATTTAACTTCACTTAGGCTATATTAAATCATTATATATTTTATTTCTAACGTACTTTTTCGGTCGCAGTTTAAAATAAATTCGTTGTTCAATTTTTAGTCCTGATGTTTGAACTTTTACGTTTGCCTCCATCTTGAATATGGCGCCCAAGACAACACAGTCTCGTTTGCTCATCCCACAACAAATCATCAAGGCCGTAGCCAGGATTTGATTTCGGGGTTGTTTCTCTCACAAGTTTCCCTTCTTAAAAAACAGAATGATGACCTTTTTAGTCATCTGGCATATTTCGGGGGGGGGGGTGTTTTAATGGTTCTATTTCGTGGTTCCTATATTATTTGCTCGTAAATGCATTATATTATTTTTCACATTTTCCATTTCGGGGGTGTTCAAACACCCAAAACACCCCCTAGCTACGGCCTTGCAAATCATCCATGCACTGCAATTTAGCAGCTCTTGAAATTAAGCGTAGCAATTCAATAATATTACGGTTTAAAAAATAATGTCGTTTGGGCTATAAAAATTCCTTTCGGAAGAGTAGGTCCACCTACTCCAGACGAAGATCGATCGAGCACACAAGAGAGAAAGAGGATACGATACAAATGATACAAATGATACAAATGATACATGCGTGTATCGTCGCTGCTCGAGTTGATGGGAGTCAAGACAATTCCCTCACGGGTCGTTGAACTCAACGATCGTACGGTCGACTGGCTATAGAAGAAGGAGAAGCGCATAGCTCCCTCCAACCATGCAACCAAGCACGTAATACGAGATCGGAATCTTAAATGTCGTCCGGTCATCTTCACAGGGAACTAGGATGACGTGTTTGCATTCATGCAGCGCCTCAATATAATCACGTTGGAGACGCTTCATGAGGCGCTATTTGTACTTTGGCAGTGCCCGTCTCAAGTATGTTGAAAGGAGGAGGGCGACACTAATCGTACTCGATGTTTTACAGCGTCGTTAAGTACATGTATAGCAGCGATGAATTCTCGCAAGATGTAATTCAAAAGAGAGTTTATGCGCTGAGCTGTTTAAAATAAATAGCTGGAAAGATTAAGCAAGTCGTGAAGCGCTGTTTATCAATCAATTAGTCAATAAAAAAAATTATATTGCCCTCCTTCAAGATTATACTAAGAGGCGCTCTCGACCGAGATCAAGCTGAAACATGGGCGGAGTTTATCAGGAGCTAAAGAGGGTTAAGCCCCCCCCCAGAAGACCAAGATTCAGTTTTTTTATCGTGTAAACGTCATCTTTTCCCGGGCTTAGCCCCCCAAGAAGGCGCAGGCTCATAAGTTAGCCCCTCCAAGAGCGGAAACCAAACTCCGCCCATGAGCAAAAAACAGTCTTTAAGCAGTTTGTGAGTGGACTGTGATGGTCGTCGTATTCGAAACTTTTACAGAGTTGCACGGATAGCATTACAGCAATCCAGGCGTGCCATACAATGAAGGTATATGGACGAAAGTGATTGCGGCGTGTGGCTCTTTGACTCTGACCTGAAGCGCATGGTAAATGGCGGGCGTGCAGAGTGGCATTGAGACAAGGATGTGTATAGAGTGAGATTAAGTGTCTCACTAAGTCTGTTTACCATCTTAGACTCTTAGAAGCACTCGCAGGTCAACGGGATGACGTTATAAAGACCCATACATAACCGCCGTTGCATACGCTCTGATAGCCTATGTATTACACGTACTATAAATACTTTGTATAAAATTTTTGTCTATATATAATTATATATGTATATGTATATATATATATATATGTGCATTGTGTGTATGTGTGCGTATGTGCGTATGTGTGTGCGCGTAACTTTATGTGCGTGTGTTGATTGATGTTGTGTTACCAATGGGGAAAGTGCGGGTGTGTGCGTGTGTGTGTGTGTGTGTGTTTGTGTGCGTGTGTGCGTGTGTGTGTGTGTGTGTGTGTGTGCGTGCGTGTGTGTACGTGTGTGTGTGTGTGTGTGCGTGTGTGTGTGTGTGCGATGCGCTTAGATCTTTGTCAGCGGACGGATGCAACAGGTCGGAAAGCGGATGTAATCCACGAACGACGGTATAGTCTAAATATAGGACACACAGCAGGAGAAAGAGGAAGAGGAAATGGGGGAAGTGTAAATGGAGGAAGTGGAAGAAGAGGGAAAGAGTGGAGTGCAGCTGAGAAGGAAATGTAGTGATGGAGGCGTGGGTGAAGAAATGGAGGAAGGAGATGGAGATGCAAAGCGGAAGATGAAGAAGAAGAAGAAGAAGAAGAAGAAGAAGAAGAAGAAGAAGAAGAAGAAGAAGAAGAAGAAGAAGAATAAGAAGAAGAATAAGAAGAAGAAGAAGAAGAAGAAGAAGAAGAAGAAGAAGAAGAAGAAGAAGAAGAAGAAGAAGAAGAAGAAGAGATGAAGAGGTCGCAGAGAAGAAAGATGCTGATGGTAAACAGTCGAACGAAAAGCAGTAGACGCAAAAGGAGCAGAAGAGAGCAGTTGAATGCGAAGCAGAAGACCGGGGAGAGGGCGAGAGCGAGCAGAAGAAGAGATGATAACTGAGCTAAGAGGAGGTAGAGGAGGGGGAGGAAAAGAATGAGGAGGAGGACGAGGAGGAGGAGGAGGAGAAGAAGGAGAAGGAGGTGGACGAGGTAGAGTAGGAGTAAGTGGAGAAGGGAGGAGGAGGAGGAGGCGAGGAGGAGGAGAGAATTAGAACGACGAGAAGGAGGTCAGGAGAAGAAGAAGAAGGAGGAAGCCAGGAGGAGAAGGAGGCAAGGAGGAGGGGGAGGAGGAGGACGAGGAGGAAGGGAGGAGGGGAGGTAAAGGCTAAGAAATAGCGCAGCAAGAGATCTGGAGGAGATAAGAAAGAAGAGCAGGAAGTGAAGGATGGGGGAACGAATGGAGACAGAGGAGAGGAAGGCATCAATTTCAGTTTCGATGCACGATCTCAGCATCGCATTACCATTGACAACGACGCTTCATGATAATAGATGGCAGCACCAGTTGCAGCGACAGATTGACGTGGAACGAGAGAAAAAAGGGAATGTACGATGGAACGAACGAACGAACGAAAACATAATTAATGAACGAACGAACGAAAACATAATTAATGAATGAACGAACGAAAGAAAACATAATTAATGAACGAACGAACGAACGAAGAACATAATCAATGAACGAACGAAAACATAATTAATGAACGAACGAACGAACGAAGAACATAATTAATGAACGAACGAACGAACGAAGAACATAATCAATGAACGAACGAAAACATAATTAATGAACGAACGAACGAACGAAGAACATAATTAATGAACGAACGAACGAAAACATAATTAATGAACGAACGAGCGAACGAAGAACCGAGTGAATTGATGAGTGAAATAAAAAGAATGAACGAATGAGTGAATGAGTGATTTAATGAATGAAAACAGAATGAACGATTAAAAACTGTAGATGAATTGATGATTGAATTATTGTAAAAACAATGAATGGATGAGTGAAAAAGAACGGATGAATGAATGAATTAATTAATTAATGGATGAAAAAATGAAGGAATACTGAATGAATGAATAAAAAAGCATGAATGAATGAATGAATGAATGAATGAATGAATGAACGAACGGAGTCTAAGAGAGCGAGCGAAGGAATAAACATATATGAACTCTTAGATGGATGTGAGATAATTGTGCTTCTGGTTATACAGGTGGTCCAGCATAGACTAAATGAACCGATTTTACATGAATATATAACTCCACCAATTTGTTTCACTTCCGCCAATTTTTTCACTTATTTATACTTGGTGCGTCAAATTAAAGATAGTCCTCTCTAGTATTAGGATTCAAACACATTATTTTTTTATTGTATCGTCAGATTGGGCTACATGATGTAGATCGTGACATTAAAAATCATCGTTGTTCAGTAACTAGCTATAGCCTATAGGCCTATGCATGTATAAATTGTATATATATATATATATATATATATATATATATATATATTATCGTTTAATGGCAAACCAAGTGACACACCGCACGTGGGTACATGAAGGGATATAGAAAATTATATAGAAAAGTATTGAAAATACTTTAGTAACGGTCATTCAGTGTTAGCTAGGCATGTGAAAATCAGAGGGATGATTTGTCTTCACGTCGGTATAAAATGCGTGGGAGGAAATTGCGGTTGTCCTTTACAGGCAGCGAGAAGTCGTGTGGTCGTTGACGAAGATTAGCCTATAGCAGAGCCGAGTTAACAAACAAATTCATGACAATTTTAACAGTAACTGCACACACACGAAAACATAAATCATATGGCCAGAAATTTGCATTGCACAGCCAATTAAATTAATTATTGATCAGAGGATTTCCTTGTGCCCGTGATATCGTCCTGACTACAAATTAACTCGGGCACACGAGCAATGTTAGCGGGTGTGCGCGCCGTGGGTACCGATTCGCGTGGCTTAGGTCTACGATTGGACGTGCCAGTCTGAGGTTTCATAACATAATTATTAGTGTAAGACAATTCGTGTGCTTTTTAAATTACATCGTCTTTCATGAAACTTTTTAATCATTTGAAACGAATTAAATCCCTTTAAAGTTTACAAAATTCAGATCAAAATTATCGTCTGGTAATGGCGCCATAATTATTGCGTCGATAATTGTATTGTTTATTGAATCTGTAAATTTGTATAGCGACCCTAGCAGAATGACTATTCAGAGGCACTTATAGCACGTTAAACTCTTGTCTTGTCTTGTTTTGCTCTACGCAGTGACTTTATTCCTTTCTTAGGAGTTAGGAGTCATTCAAAGTTGATGAGACTGTGGCGCCATCTAGAGAATTGCTTGAAAAGGTACAGCTGGTGCAATTTATCTTAATAATTATAGTTATAATATTAACAATAATGATAATAATGATAATAATAATGATTAACTGTCAATCTAAAGCTTATTTGACACCATTTATTTGAGATGTGATTTAATAAATCACTTCTTGTTATTTAAAATAAATAATAATAGCGATGATGATGATGATGATGATGATGATGACGACGACGACGACGATGATGATGATTGTAATAATAGTAATAGGAATAACAATAAATAATAATGATAATAATAATATTATTATTGTAATTATTTCGGAAGTTCTATACATGTAGATATACTCATCAAAGTGGGTTACTATATATGTTTTATATATTATAGCATATAACGGACTACATAATTTAAGTACCGTATATCGACATACGTATGCACACTTCGGTGTGACCTTGCGCGCGTTACAAAATTTACTTTATTTTTTAATAATAAATATAGGCCTATAAATTGTATAGACCTCAATGTAAACGTTTCTGTCTGACTCATGTCTGTCCTTGTGATTTCTTCTGTCTCTTTTTTCCAACGTCTCAATGTTACTTCTAACCGAGACAACAACATCGATTTAGTTGACTTGATATGATAATTATAAGATGGCCATTCTACAAAGGTGTATTGTAGTATGGGGCTCCTAAGACGCCCAGCTTGAAGGTTTCTCCTTTTTAAATATACACAATTAAATGATTTTTTAAATAACGTCTATAGTTGACGTATTTGCTTTATTAATGATCATTCTTTGCATTAGGATCAAACATGCAGCCTGCTTCTCTTGGGATCCACACAGAAGAAAAGTACAATTTTCGTTACTTGGGCCTCTCGGAGCACTCTCCCCTAGCACCGATATTTACGCTTGCCCTGACGTGGGAGTTCTACTCGGCGCTGCGAAATTTCAAAGATTTGTTTATGTTTATCGTAAACGTAATTATGAATTTATTTGACGCCACTTGAAGAGAAACTTCTGAGAAACGCCACTGACCTGACAACACTAAACCACAAGGAGAAATGGATTTGAAGCGTTTGAGGAAGAGAGGCAAAGAAAGACCAAGAAGTTCATTACAGAGTCTGCTATAGATAGCCTAAAGGCCTTTTCCAGAAAGATGGACCTTGAATAGCAAGTAGCGGACAACCTTGAGTTCAGTGGCGGTGCCGGATTTCAGTTTGGGGGCTGAAGTCTCGCCGAGGAAATTTAAGGTTTTTATTCACATTGCCATGTATAGGCCAATTTAAAGTTTGCTTAATTGAATCAAAATTGTAGAAAGTTTCACCCAAAATATAGAGTTAATGCAAGATTTGTGGTCTGTTTGTCAATTCTACCATCAATTTTCTTATTTTCATTAAAATAGCTTGTTTCATAGTATGTTTCAACATAGAAGATCAAGGGTCCCTAAAAGGGATCAAGGGTGCCAATATAGAGGATCAAGGGTGCCAACCTGTGGGCACCCTTGATCTCTTTTGGGTACCTCGACTAAATCTGTAATATCTGTTGTAAATGAAATTTGTTCAGATAATGAAATATTTTGGATGATGCCCAACATAATTCTCTATAAAATGATACCTTAACATATTTACTAAAGCTTATATATTCACTGAAATTCAGAAAAATCTAAAAAGAGGAACAAGGGTGCCTGTTCTCCCCTACATCCGCCAAAATTTCTGACGACCTTTTTTTAGTCATCGGCCGATATTCGTGAAATTTCAATATAAAAAACCGCGGATGGTCTTTTTTAGGGGGGCTTAGCCTTTGATAGAGGGGGCTTAGCCCCCCCTAGCCTCCCTTAGCACCGCCACTGCTTGCGTTAGGTCTACGTTACATTACACTACGAAAACAATTCACACAATAGATTATGCTAAGAAAAACGTTGAAGAGTAGAATTCAATAGAAGACACGAATTACGGCGAATTCTGTTGACTTTTCTGAAGAAAAGAAACAAACCAAAAGAATGTAATAGAAATTTTAATAACTTTAGGCGATTTTTCTGGTTTCATTGCAGATGGTTCAAAGACGTTAGCATAGAGGCGAGAATGTACATCCACGTGACCATAGAGTTCTGCGACTTCGAAGCGGTTGGCTTTCGGCCACTTAGGGACTTTTTCCTAAATCCCTGCGCCCGATTGGTCGTCTCGTTGCGTGACGTCGTTCGACTGCTGACGTCATGGCTGACGGAGGCATCGGCAAGAGGTTCCTTCGGTTCTTTGCGAAATTCTACAAATGGAGAGGTCAAATAATAATAATAATAATAATAATAATAATAATAATAATAATAATAATAATAATAATAATAATAATAATAATAATACCGCTAAAAGGTCAAAGTCACGTTATAAGAATGATCAAGGAACAGCACAGAACAATAGAATGGAAGTTATTGAATCATCAGAGGTTAGAGCTTGCGTAAAAAGGCGCTAAGCCTATATATTAAGTGTAACAATACTTTGTAGTCTACGTATATGCGTCCCTATGATCCTCAGGCAACTGGACTCGGACTTCCTTTGGCCTACTCTTATATGGACATTCCATTTGAGACAACGCAGCGCTCGTGAATAGGCTGGTGCCATTTTCCTTTCTTCGAGTGGCTGTAAAAGTTTGGAGATTACGATTAGGTTTACATTACATTACACTACGAAAACAATTCACACAATAGGGTATGCAAAATGCGCTACATATATGCAATTGTACATCTGTGAGTGCGTGAGTGCGTGCGTGTGTGCATATTTTACATTTATAGGTCTATAGGCCCACATTATTATGTCAAGGCCAGTGCAGAGATGATGTTAGGCTGATCGATGTGTTTTTGACTTCTATTCTTCTGCATTGGTCTATGACTGTTTAGCGATGTATCATTGAAACCGACCGACGCCTTTTGCATTCCTATAGCGGCGATATAGAAGTTATCAGATTGGAATCATTGGATTCGATATATCAATCATTCGAGAAAGATGTGTCTTTCCACAGCAGTCATCACTGTGACAATAAAATATTGATTATGCTATGGCTGAATGCGTTCAGTATTCTTTGGACACGTCAAATAGAAACTGCACAGTACACAATGAATATGATGGATGTAAAAATGTAGCTAAAAGGAATCTCTTTGAGTAGAAATTTTTGGTCGATAATGTCCACCTTTGTAACAGCAGTTGTTGTGGTTATGGTGGTTGGCTCGTAGTAGCAGTAATAGTAATTATGGTAGCAATAGCGGTAGTATTAGTAACAATAGCAGTACTAGTAGTAGCAGCAGTAGTAGTTGTAGTAGTAGCAGCAGTAGTAGCAGTAGTAGTAGTAGCAGTAGTAGTAGTAGTAGCAGTAGCAGCAGTAGTAGTAGTAATAGCAGTAGCAGTAGCAGTGGTAGTAGTAGCAGTAGTAGTAGTAGTAGTAGTAGTAGTAGTAGTAGTAGTAGTAGTAGCAGCAGCAGCAGCAGCAGTAGTAGTAGTAGTAGTAGTAGTAGTAGTAGTAGTAGTAGTAGTAGTAGTAGTAGTAGTAGTAGTAGTAGTAGTAGTAGTAGTAGTAGTAGTAGTAGTAGTAGTAGAAGTAGTAGTAGTAGTAGAAGAAGTAGTAGTAGTAGTAGTAGTAGTAGTAGTAGTAGTAGTAGTAGTGGTAGTAGTAGTAGTAGTAGTAGTAGTAGTAGTAGTAGTAGTAGTAGTAGTAGTAGTAGTAGTAGTAGTAGCAGCAGTGGCAGTAGCAGTAGCAGTAGTAGTAGTAGTAGTAGTAGTAGCAGCAGCAGCAGCAGCAGCAGTAGCAGTAGCAGTAGCAGTAGCAGTAGCAGTAGCAGTAGCAGTAGTAGCAGTAGTACAGCATGCAACAGGTGTATCAATAATATTACAGCAGTAGTATTGGTGGTAGCAGTAGTAGTAGGCAGCAATAGTAGTAGTGGAAGTATTGTATTGTACTGTGGGTTCTTGTGCACTTCCTACTTTGAGTGAGTTCGACGTCTTCTGTTGTGATTCCAACAACGTTTTCAGCGACGATCGAGAATCGACGGAAAACGATCGGTGTGACGTGTGTGAAGTAGAGTTGCGACTCTGACACTCCGTCCGTCCGATCCTATAAGACAAGAGAACAAACATTTTTCCACGCACGTCAAGCATTTGCTCATCGACTAACGGATCGTGTCTTCCATCAATCATTTCTTTGATCGATCAGTGATCGATCTATCCATCAATCAATCAATCAATGCATCCATGCGTCAAACCAGTTCACTCAGTTCATCGATCTATAAATCGTCATAAACCGATCTATTCACCAATCTATCAATGAAGTCGACGGACAGGTATAGATGAACCCATTTATTCTGCTCATATCCATCCACATAACGATCCGCACAATCACCCATCCATCCATCAGTCCATTCCACCTATCTATGCATCCACCTATCCATCATTCCATCCATTCATTCATTCATCCTTTCATTCATCTATCCATCAAGCCATTCATCCATTCATCAATTTATCCATCGGTCCATCCATCCATCCACCCATTTATTCACCCATTTTTGCATTCATCCATCCATATCACCTACCTATACATCCATCCAATCATCCATCCATCTATCCATCCATCCATCCACCAATTTATCCACCCATTTGTACATTCATCCATCCAATCATCTACCCATCCATCCATGCAATCATCAATCTACCCATCTATCCATTCATCTATCCATCCATCCATTCATCTATCCATCCATCCAATCATCCATCCATCCATCCATCCAACGATCAATTCCTATTTCCGCTGCTGATGCTGCTCTTCCCGTGTCCATGGATACCAATTCGGACGAGTGATTACTGATTATGCACGGACATCCGGGCACTTAAGACACAGAGCATTAAATGCAGTGGCGCTATATGAAATCTCAGGATTCGTCGGTTGCTTATTTAGCAAGGAAGGTCAGAGCGGTCGACTGGACTGCAGTGGGATTATCATGGAGTCGAATCCTGGTACAGACCCATAAAATGAGGACTCCCACATTGCATGCAGTCGATCCATGCAAGCACCATGTCCACATTAACTAATGGCTATCCTCTCATCCGAGAGGTCGACGGTTCAGCGTCTCTAACACAATGGAGATTGATTCTGAACCACTGGCGCCACCTAGCAATGAAATGGTCATCAAATTATTGAGCAGATGGGGTCACACCTAAGAACTGTTCCTGGGCCGGTATGTACATGACATGGCATAAGGTTATCTATGTTTAGTGCCTAAACGCGACTTAGTAATTCCCGATATAGCCATTGGAATGTATCCGTATGCACGAAGCAAAATAGCAAAGAGAATAACTAATCTACACATTCCTTGCACCCGACGATGCATGACGCTTGCTCTTCCCCCAATTCAATAGGTTATAGCTGAGCGCGCATGCGTGAAAGATATTTATATGCGGTTGTTGCCAGCGTGGGGTAAACAGAATCAGACCTAAAGCGGCCCGTAGGGAAATATCGGACGGCTGCCTATTGTTCGCGCTGTCCAGCTAGAGCCGGCCGTCTATTGTTCACAATGGGAGTAGCCGGCCAACTCCTACCTCGGATTTGGAATAACGTTATACCTAGCACAGCTCGCTAAGCTCGAGCCATGCATACCGAATTAACACACTACTCCCGCAAAGACGATATTTAAGCCATATATAAGAGTTAAGCCCTTATGTGCATACGGGCCCTTGTGAAGAAACACTTCCGGTTGCTTGACCTACATTTTGAGACATTAAGATCTGCACGGTCACTTCAATCTCTCTTTCTCTGTCTGTCTGTCTCTCTCTTTCTCTTTCTCTGTCTGTCTGTCTCTCTCTCTTTCTCTGTCTGTCTGTCTCTCTCTCTTTCTCTTTCTCTGTCTGTCTGTCTCTCTCTCTCTTTCTCTGTCTGTCTGTCTCTCTCTTTCTCTGTCTGTCTGTCTGTCTCTCTCTCCACGAATTGATTATGCACCATTGGTCGTTTCTCTTTAGATGATCATCTCATCATCCGCCATATGATTGGCCGCATCTCTTTGGATGTTGACCTCATTATCCGCCATATGATTGGCCGCATCTCTTTGGATGTTGACCTCATTATCCGCCATATGATTGGCCGCATCTCTTTGGATGTTGACCTCATTATCCGCCATATGATTGGCCGCATCTCTTTGGATGTTGACCTCATTATCCGCCATATGATTGGCCGCATCTCTTTGGATGTTGACCTCATTATCCGTCATATGATTGGCTGCATTTCTTTGGATGCTGACCTCATTATCCGCCATATGATTGGCTGCATCTCTTTGGATGTTGACCTCATTATCCGCCATATGATTGGCTGCATCTATTTGGATGTTGACCTCATTATCTGCCATATGATTGGCTGCATCTCTTTGGATGTTGACCTCATTATCCGCCATATGATTGGCTGCCTCTCAGCGTATACGGACTGATGATCATCTGGACACATTGACCTCATTTTGGAGCGCCATGGATTGACGCCTTTATGTTCTATACGCTGGCGCTATAGAAGGTTACTTAATTCGATTACAGTGTGATAGCTATAAATGGAACAGACACCGACCCTGGATGCAAAGGATCAAGTTAATGAAGTCGATAAATTATCGTTCAAGTAATCACAGTTTAACTTCGGAACAATTTTAGGACCATGTAAAAATATAGTGACGTTATTAAATGTATAAATCTGTCTGCAGTATCCGCAGCGGCTTGCAGAGCTGGACTAACGTTAGACGGCAGTTCTTGCTAGTTCTTCGGAAGCCCAGTGGCGTAGCCAGGAATTTTTCATGGGGGGGGGTTTATGGCCGGAAACCCTGGTTTTTGCTATTTTTCCTTACTTAAATGGAAAAATAGCCTTAAAACATCTTTTTTTCGGAGCCAATGGGGGGGGTTTTAACCCCCGAAACCCCCCCCTTGCCTACGCCACTGCGGAAGCCAGTCCCGGTTAGTTCTTGATAGTTCTTCAGTGAGCAGTTCTTGGTAGTTCTTCAGATTGCAGTTCTTGCCAGTTCTTCACGGTACAATTCCGGTTAGTTCCTCAGTGAGTTAGTTCTTGATAGCTCTTGAGAGGGCAGTTCTTGAGAGTACTTCCTATGGCTATTCTTGCTAGTTCTTCATAAGGCAGTTTTTCTAGTTCTTCAGACGATAGTTCTTTCTAATATTTTAGAGGATATATCCTTGCATATATCAAGAGCAAGTGTTTCTGATCAATAGCTCTTTCTATACCTAGTTATTTTCAGCATCAACACATGCATGCAATCATAACTCTACGCATGTGAAAACAGCCCGGTCGTATTTCAGTTACGCAATTTTAACTACAGTTTCAACTTTAGTCGAACAACCACGTGATCGAAATAATAACTTTATGCATAAGATAAATGGACTGATTTAATTTGATTGGATCTTCGGATGTTCCTATCGCAATGCGACTAGGTCTATACTGTATATTGCTCGCTAATAATTATATCATGGAGATTCATTTAAGACTTAATAATTTTGTCAAACTGTATGCATGTGACTGTATGTGATGTGCATAATATATGTATATATATATACATAACTGCAATCATGTGTACAGGCATATATATATATATATATAATATTGTTGGTGGGGCGTGCACCATTTGTTTCGACGATTTAATTGTCATCTTTTCGGCATTTGCGTTAATAAGCGAAGAGGACCAGAAATAACCGATAGAGAGAGAGAGTTATAGAGAAATAATGTGCGTGTGTGGGTATGTGTGAGAGAGAGACAGATAGACATATAGAAAGAAAGACATAAAGAAAGACATAAAGAAACAGAGAAACAAAGCGAGAGAGATTGAATTCGACGCCTAAGGATGATTGATGATGAAGATCAGTCTTTGACAGAATAAGCGCATTCCATCTCAATACTTTATCCTCTCCTTCTCCACTTCCTCCTCCTCCTCCTCCTCCTCCTCCTCCTCCTCCTCCACATCCTTCTGGTCCTCCTCTTCCATCCTCCATCACCGCCCCGTCTCCACCTTCTATTCTTATTTTTTCCTTTTCCTCCTCATCCATCCTCGTTCTCCTCTTTATTTCTCGCCCTTTATTCGAAGCAAATTTGCTTCTTTTACATTCCGCTTCCTCTTTCACTTCCCTTCATCTACCTCGATTTTCCTTTCTTTTCCTATTTCTAATTCATCTAAACTCCACTTACATTCGTTCCTCCCTCCTCTATGCCTCCTTCCTTGTATATCTCTGTTCCCTTCCTCCTGCTCCTCCTTTTTGTCGTCTTCCTTCTCTTCCTCCTTCTCCTCCTTCTCTTCCTTCTCCTTCTACTCTTCCTCCTCCTCCTCCTCCTCCTCCTACTCTTCCTGCTTCTCCTTTTCATTTCCTTCCTCCCTCTGCATAATCTCTGTATGCATCTACACGCCTCCAATACGTCTTAACACATTGACCGCGAGGTACGAGTTAACTCGTACTCCAGTTGGTAGTCTGGGACGCGAGGTACGAGTTAACTCGTACTCCAGAATATACAGGGACTTCAGGCGTCGTGCTGGCAATCGATGGTACCTCTGCATTAATGGGAGATCAGATTCTCAGCCTGGCGTGGCTTGTCGATGCTTTTCAACAGGGCTGACGCGTGTCATAAAGCGTAGGGGTTTCCTCCGGTCTAATTTACGATCTCGAGAGCACGGTACCTCGTTCAGACCTCGAGTTTTATTAGGCCCTATAGGGCGGGCGGAGACGTCTGTTGTAATTGTAGTCGCGGTCATTAGTTTATTAGTGATGCCATTTTATTGCAGTCCTAACTGCGACCATACGACTCATGCAGTAGGCCTACATTATTTTTCTGAACTAAGCATTTTAGTAGCCAGGCCTGATGGCGTCGCGAGAAAGATACACAGTCAACTATCGATAACATTGAACCTCTTATAATAGTTAGGCTATGCCGAGAGTGAGATAATTTAGGCCTGCAAGGCCTAAATTGCATATGCATGTTGACTCCGAGTCACATTCCAGGCCGAGCCTTGCTGATGCTGCGATGATATCGCACGACACTTGTATTTACAACTCGTGCTTGGGAAGCTGCTGACACGAATAATTCACACCAAAGGTGCTTTTGAATAGGGTTATAAGGCTGGTCTTAGCAGCTCTATCAACATAACCTAACTGCCGAGTTACGTCTGATAGATTTCTTCGATTTATTATTTACGAATGATATAAAGAGCTTGATGGCAGAAGAGTTCAACAAATTCGTGGACCAATTTCTACAAAAGTTCACATTCAGGCCAAAAACTAGGTTCACTAATTATTGGAGATGAGAAAATTCCTGGATTTGTCTTTCCGATGATAAAGAAGCCGACAATATGGATTGATGGGGATCCGACTATTGCCACTCCCCTTTTCAATCAGACCATGACACGCGACAGATTTGAACTCATAGGCCTACTGAAATTCTGGCACAAATTCAATGTGGAGGTTTGTCTGAAAATGACAGGCTTTTCAAGCTGCGTGACATTTGCAATGCCAAGGTCCTATGCTAATTTCACGATTTCAAGACGTATGTAGACTACAGCCTACTCTAGAAAGCGGCATTCATAGGCCTACACGTAACTGATGAGTGCTGTGGCATGGGTGGCTGAAATGCAGAGTATCCTTAGACAGGTTATTGTAGGCCTAGAATATATTAGACTAATAATTTGACAGTTTCTTTGCATTTTCTTTTTCCGCTTTACATTTCAAGAGTCACTGTCAATGACAATTGACAATGACCACTCTGTGCATGATTTTGGTAGGGCTGCTGCGTAGGGCGACAGATACTCCCTAATAAATGGTCCCTGGGATCGAATTTTATGATCGAGCTGCCCTGTGTCAAATTTACGATCGGACTGCCGGGGTTCAAATTTTCTATGGTGCCGCCGCGTACTGCAAAGAAATGGTCCCGCGGTCAATGTGTTGAATTTTTCATGGGGGGGGGGTTTATGGCCGGAAACCCTGGTTTTTGCTATTTTTCCTTACTTAAATGGAAAAATAGCCTTAAAACATCTTTTTTTCGGAGCCAATGGGGGGGGTTTTAACCCCCGAAACCCCCCCCTTGCCTACGCCACTGCGGAAGCCAGTCCCGGTTAGTTCTTGATAGTTCTTCAGTGAGCAGTTCTTGGTAGTTCTTCAGATTGCAGTTCTTGCCAGTTCTTCACGGTACAATTCCGGTTAGTTCCTCAGTGAGTTAGTTCTTGATAGCTCTTGAGAGGGCAGTTCTTGAGAGTACTTCCTATGGCTATTCTTGCTAGTTCTTCATAAGGCAGTTTTTCTAGTTCTTCAGACGATAGTTCTTTCTAATATTTTAGAGGATATATCCTTGCATATATCAAGAGCAAGTGTTTCTGATCAATAGCTCTTTCTATACCTAGTTATTTTCAGCATCAACACATGCATGCAATCATAACTCTACGCATGTGAAAACAGCCCGGTCGTATTTCAGTTACGCAATTTTAACTACAGTTTCAACTTTAGTCGAACAACCACGTGATCGAAATAATAACTTTATGCATAAGATAAATGGACTGATTTAATTTGATTGGATCTTCGGATGTTCCTATCGCAATGCGACTAGGTCTATACTGTATATTGCTCGCTAATAATTATATCATGGAGATTCATTTAAGACTTAATAATTTTGTCAAACTGTATGCATGTGACTGTATGTGATGTGCATAATATATGTATATATATATACATAACTGCAATCATGTGTACAGGCATATATATATATATATATAATATTGTTGGTGGGGCGTGCACCATTTGTTTCGACGATTTAATTGTCATCTTTTCGGCATTTGCGTTAATAAGCGAAGAGGACCAGAAATAACCGATAGAGAGAGAGAGTTATAGAGAAATAATGTGCGTGTGTGGGTATGTGTGAGAGAGAGACAGATAGACATATAGAAAGAAAGACATAAAGAAAGACATAAAGAAACAGAGAAACAAAGCGAGAGAGATTGAATTCGACGCCTAAGGATGATTGATGATGAAGATCAGTCTTTGACAGAATAAGCGCATTCCATCTCAATACTTTATCCTCTCCTTCTCCACTTCCTCCTCCTCCTCCTCCTCCTCCTCCTCCTCCTCCTCCTCCTCCACATCCTTCTGGTCCTCCTCTTCCATCCTCCATCACCGCCCCGTCTCCACCTTCTATTCTTATTTTTTCCTTTTCCTCCTCATCCATCCTCGTTCTCCTCTTTATTTCTCGCCCTTTATTCGAAGCAAATTTGCTTCTTTTACATTCCGCTTCCTCTTTCACTTCCCTTCATCTACCTCGATTTTCCTTTCTTTTCCTATTTCTAATTCATCTAAACTCCACTTACATTCGTTCCTCCCTCCTCTATGCCTCCTTCCTTGTATATCTCTGTTCCCTTCCTCCTGCTCCTCCTTTTTGTCGTCTTCCTTCTCTTCCTCCTTCTCCTCCTTCTCTTCCTTCTCCTTCTACTCTTCCTCCTCCTCCTCCTCCTCCTCCTACTCTTCCTGCTTCTCCTTTTCATTTCCTTCCTCCCTCTGCATAATCTCTGTATGCATCTACACGCCTCCAATACGTCTTAACCGACTGATGCTTAATTCCTCACTCTATCGTGGCAGCACGTCTCTTATATATATATATCATGTATATACATATATATCATGTATATACATCGAATTCATATATATATATATGTGCGTGTGTGTGCGTGCGTGTGCGTGCATTCATATATATATATATATATATATATATATATATATATATATATAGGGCCTATATAAATAACTTATACAATTATACGTAGGCCTATATATATTCACATATTGTCGGTGCCATGGGTTTAATAATTCAGCCTTGTGCACTGATCTCTGGGTCGCAGCGGCGCTTATATAACGAGATGCAAGTGAATCCCCGGATGTGGCCTTCTTACTTACTTACTTTGTCCGTTACGTCATAATCTGGCGGCTGAATGCATCCACACGCCGTTCAGTCGTTACGTGGCAAAGACGAAGATTGGAGCTTTACTCGACTGTAACAGTTGTTGTTGTTGTTCCGTAATGAATGGTCCATGGTTGGTGGAAGGCAGGTGGTGAGGGACGTCGTTCGCGTTCAATGAGCAACAGAGCCGCGTCTGAATCGGATTCAGGCATGGGAAGGTTTTTGTGAATTGATGAATGAATGAATGAATGGATGGATGGATGGATGGATGGATGGATAAATTAATGGATGGATAGGTGGATGAATGGATGGATGGATAGATGGAGATGAATGAATGGATGAATGGATGGATGGATGGGCGGATAGATAAATGACTGGATGGATGGATGGATGGATAAATGACTGGATAGATGGATGGATGGATAAATGACTGGATGGATGGATGGATGGGCGGATAGATAAATGACTGGATGGATGGATGAATGGATAGATGGATGGATGGATGGATGGATGGATGGATAAATGAATGGAGATGAATGAATGGATGGATGGGTGGATAGATGGATAGGTGAATGAATGGATGGATAGATGGAGATGTATGGATGGATGGATGGATAAATTAATGGATGGATAGGTGAATGAATGGATGGATAGATGGAGATGTATGGATGGGTGGATGGATGGATAGATGAATGGATGAATGGATGGATGGGTGAATAGATGGATGGATGGATGGATGGATGTTTACCGTAAGGACGGTCCAGAAGGTCTGTGTGTCGTGGCCGTCGGTCAAGGTCGTTCCGTTCTCGTCGATCAGCCAGAAGACCTTCGACGTCTGAGGTTTGGCCGAAATCTCGCATCGAATGTCAACATTTCTGTCCCCAACGGAGGCAGAAGATGGTTGACATCGGATCTTTGGAGAATCTATAAAACGAGAAGAAAATCAGCCGAAAACCGATTAACAACAGGATACAAAATGATCCAAATGATCCGAATGATCCGAATGATCCAAATGATCTCAAATGATCCAAAATGATTCAGGTGATCCAAATGATCCAAATGATCCAAATGATTCAGGTGATCCAAATGATCCAAATGATCCAAATGATTCAGGTGATCCAAATCATTTGGATCAAATGATCCAAACGATTCAGGTGATCCGAGTGATCCAAATGATCCGAATGATCCAAATGATTCAGGTGATCCAAGTTATCTGTTGTGATGAAAGCGATTGATTTGTGCTCGAATCAAAAATTTTTAGCTTTTCAAACTCATCGAGAATAATTGTCTTTGATCATAAAAATTATAGGAATCTTTGAACCCACAAAAATTTGACGAATTTTAAGTTTTGATCCGATTATACAACTCGAACTGAAAAAATCGAATGCTTCAAAGTTATGGGACCCTCTAAGCTTATAGAAAGCGAACCTTTTGAACATAATAATATTATTGGACCATTGAACTCACAGAAGCTGAACCTTTTGATTTGATCGTGCCTTTTGACTAACCAGATGTTGAACCTTTTTGGACATAATTGGATCAGCTGAACTCATAAAAATTGAACCTTTTGATCCTGATGGTACTTTTTGAACTGATAGAAATTGAAACTTTTTTGGTTCTGATGATACCTTTTGTCCTTTGAAGTTTGAACTCATCATAAATTTAAACTTTTGGCTCTTACCAGTTGAACTCATCGTAAAGTGAGCCTTTTGGTTCTGATCGTATCCTTGGACCTCCCAGGAATTGAATCTTTCGATTCTGATGGTATCCTTTGAACTCATCAAAAATTGAACGTTTTGATTCTGATGGTATCCTTTGAACTCATCAAAATTTGAAACTTTTGATTCTATGGTACCCTTTGAACACGTCCAAAATTGAGCCTTTTGGTTCTGATGGTACCCCTTGAACTCATCAAAAATTGAACCTTTTGATCTGAGCTGACCTTTGAACCGATCACACTCATTCGTTCTCCGTTCATTGGAAATTTGTCGCCTCGTTCTTCTCGTTCTTCTCGTTCTTCTCGTTCTTCTCCTCATCCAATTACATCCATCGCAGGCAATCATGCGACGCCCCTCGGCTGATTACTTCACTCTATGTCTCGCTTACTGTCTCTGTGACTGCCTATGTCATTCTGTGTGTCCGTCCAATTGCATGTTTCTCTGTATCTCTGTGTTTCTGTCATCTATTTGTCTTATGATGTCTGTCCATTTATCTCTGTAAATCTAGAACTGGATATATTGGTCTGTCTGTCTATTTGTTGATCTCTATGACATAGCCTACTACTTCAGTGGTTCATAGAAATCTTGTACTGATTACACCATTAATGATCAATCAAATCAAATTAAATTTGTTGGAATCGATTCAATACACAACATTCCACAGTTCAAAATGTACACTTAGAGCAAAGAATTCAGTGAAAATTTTATTAGATACATTTAAATATGCATGAGAGTGTAGGATAATCAAGGGATAAGTTGAATCGACTCGTGAGGAAAAGAAGCCACAGCATATCTAGACATGAAAACATGGTAAGACAGGATGAGAAAGCAAAGGTAAAAGCAAGAATCGATACCGTGGCTGGAGTTTAGTTACCAGTAGGCTATAGCTTACATAATGTCAGCTGTTTTGTGTAAATGTTTTTTATAGACCAACTTAAAGGGATTCAGAGAATTTATAAAGCGGATGCTTAATGATGGACTGAGTTGAGTCTTAGGATGTGATGCGATCCGTCGTTTCTTAAGGTTCTTTGAGCTGATCAACACTAACGATACTTGACAAATGAAGGCAGTTGAACGAACATTCTTAAAGGTAGCACAAAGCTTTTCAGATAAATTAGCAGAATATTGTCATGGAAATAAGGTAAGGTAAGCTCGAACAAGGCAAACCAACGCTCTCTGTCTATTAATGATAACAATAATAATAATAATAATAATAATAATAATAATAATAATAACAACAACAACAATAACAATAACAATAATAATATTAATACGATGATAATAAATAATAAATATAATGTAATAATATAATGCTTGTATAATTTCTAATTTCCTAAGGGAATGAATTAGATTATACATCAGGCAGAAACAAAATTAATTGTAATGAATGATCTCAACGGTGAATAGTCGCCGTTCCAGGTATTTTAGTCTTTTCTTAATTAACCTGCAAGTTCCTGAGGGATCATAACTTCATAAGTGATAAGCAAGCTTACCTAATTAACGTGTAATTTGCTGAGGAGTCATAAGTACCTAATTAACGTGTAAGTTCCTAAGGGATCATAGGTGCCTAGGGGCATAAGAAAATAATAATCAAAGAAATAATAACAACTATAACAATAATAATTTTATAGGATGATTTGCAAAGAGGCGCCGTAACGCAGCCGAGGTCAATGGAAAAGGTCAACACAGGTCATCATCAGTTGCGTTGACCTTTGTGGCATGGCCTATAAACTGAAGGATCTGACGATCCAACACTGAGAAGGTTCGTATAACGTTTCCTTATGGATATCACTAACTAAACAGCACGAAAAAATAGAAGCCGCACAATGGGATCGAATCCCGGATTGAGAGGAAAAGGACCAAAGCACTCATCCATCTGATCAGAAGAAATCCACTTGATCGCATTCCACCAATCCACAGTCAAAGGTCATTGATCGACGTCCTTGAATAGAAGAACTCTGTGGCAGAGTTATGTATAGGACGAAGGACGTGAGTTCTTTGGTGGGTGATCGAGGGCCTATTGTAGGGCGCATGCGCAGAGAGTGGCTCCCTCTGTGATCCTGTGATGACACCACGCATGCTTTTATCGACGCCTCAAACCGTTCTATGTCGGTAATTAGTGCCTTGGTCTCAGATATACTTAAGTTATATTGTACTATAAGGCGCCTTCTTATGAATAATATGTGACCGTGCATGAGAAAACCCTCCCAAAGTCGGAAATTTCATAAGATGAGTTTAATTTTGTTTTAAATACTACAGATAAATATTATGTTGACTGACTGAGAAAATAAGCGAATGAATGAATGAACAAATGAATGAATGACGACTTGCTGAATGAATAAGTGAGCAAATGAATGACCGAGCAACAACTGACTGGCTGGTTGGCTGACTGACTGACTGACTGACTGAAAGGATATGTGAATGAATGAATGACAAATGGATGACTGACTGACTGACTGACTGACTATTGAATTAAATCAGCAGATGAGCAGATGGCTAAATTATGGAACGAACGAACGGATGAATGACTGAATTTGTGAATGGTCGATTGAATTCGTAAATAGATGGACGAATGAACGAATGAATGAATGAATGAATGAATGAATGAATGAATGAATGAATGAATGAATGAATGAATGAATGAATGAATGAAAGAAAGAAAGAAAGAAAGAATGAATGAATATAATGAATGAAAGAATTAATGAAGGAATGAATGAATGAATGAATGAACGAACGAATGAATGAACGAATGAATGAATGAACGAATGAACGAATGAACGAATGAATGAACGAACGAATGAACGAATGAATGAATGAATGAACGAACGAATGAGTGAATGAATGAACGAACGAACGAATGAATGAATGAATGAATGATTGATTGAATGAATGAATGAATGAATGAATGAATGAATGAACGAACGAACGAACGAATGAATGAATGAATGATTGATTGAATGAATGAATGAATGAATGAATGAATGAATGAATGAATGAATGAACGAACTAACGAATGAATGCATGGCAACTAACAGGCAACGTCGAGCATGGCGTAGTCAATCAACGGTTCGAGTCCTTGCACTGAAGCGATGCACTTGAGCGTGTCCTCGTCATCCTCGGCCACAGGTAGATAGGCGACGGTTGACCGGCGTGTCCAGTGTCTGATGGTCCGCAGACCTCTCTCCCCCACCAAACTGACCACACTCGTCAAGGCAAATAGGGCGGTCACATCGCGTTGACCGATGTAGAGCTCGATCGACGGCGGAGGGAAGCCACCGGTGACGGAACAGCCGAGGCGACCAGGGCGGCCCTCCACCAGGCGGAAGGTCTTGTGAGAAAGACCAAGGTCCTCAGAGGAGGATGAGGATGGAGAGGATGGGTCGCCCCCTGCGTCATTCTCGTAGACGAATAATCGGTCGATCTGGGCTGCAGTCGCAAGAACATACAACAAGAAGACACATCGTTACTATGACGGTCTACAACGCCATCTAAAATGTTATTTAGCGCATTTTACATATTATTGTTTAATAACTAGTCCGTTATTTTGTGTTCATGTATACTTGTTTGTCAAAGAACGCAATGTATGGACTATGGAAGAATCAAGGCCGTAGCCAGGATTTTATTTCGGGGGGTGTTTTCCAGAAAAACTTCTGACGATCTTTGTTTCAGTCGACCTTTTTTAGTCATCGGATGCTCTTTTATGATTTTTCGCCCGAAAAACCATCAGCATGGCGTAAAACGATCTAATTTAAGGATTTTTTTCTTCATAAATCACGATTTTCCCTTGTTTTTTGCGTAAATGCATTATTTAATTTTTACATTTTTTTTATTTCGGGGGGTGTTCAAACACCCAAAACACCCCCCTAGCTACGGCCTTGGGAAGAATGAATGTATTCATGCATATCTCATACATATGTTGTAGCCATTAGATGTCTACGGCCCGTCTTCTCTTCCGTACTCTCTCTTACTTGGTGCGTGGGAGGGCCTTGCCTATTTAAGGGCCTGCGGTCGTGCATAGGGTCCCTTCCGTTGTGGTGTGTGGTGAGCGTGGTTCCTGTCTCTTGTTGAGCGGTTTGGCGGTGGTTCTTCCTCGTGGTCATGCGAGTTAACCTGCGGGTTCCTTCTTCTACGTCGCCGTCTCGCCCTGTTGGCGGTCTGGCCGTTCATCCGTCTTCCTTGGCTCCGTTAGCCTTGTCTGCCGTGCTGTCGTTCGTACTGAGTTCTATGGTCTGTTCGACTTCGTATCTACTAGACGGTAACGTTTTGTTTATTACGCTGTATATTTTGCTCGCTTCTGAATAAATCGATGTTTATTTCATCCAAATTGGGACCTTATTCTATTAATCATACCCCGTAGACGGCCATTGAACCCAACATATGGGGGCCCTCCGTTCTTTTGACCGGTTTTTTGCGTAATTCCGTTGGAAAATTTCGGAAATTTTGGTCCGTTTGGTTCGCAGGAATTTTGGTGAATTTTGCCGTTTTTTCGTAAATTTTGCGAAGTCGCATTTCGTTTTGTGGGGGCCTGGGCTATTGTTTTGAGTTGGAGGCCGAAATTTTGTGCGTTTCGCACGTGTGACGGTCTTGCAGTGGACTGTCGTTCGCCTTTCTTTTTGTGGAATTTTGGGAAAATTTTGGTCCGTTGGTCTGCGCAGTTAGACTATTATGGCGTCGACGGCGGAAGGTAATCTTCTTGAATGGGACGAGATAGTGGATTTGCCGGTTGACGAATTGAGACAATATTGTGTGACGTTGGGTGAGGACGTTAAGGGTTTATCGAAACCTCAATTACAGAAGTTGGCTAGAAGAGCGTTGTCGCCTAAACACGGAAGTGAGGAGTGGATGGAAACTTCGGGCACAAGCGAAGCGAGAGGCCGTCGAAATGGAGCGCCTGAAATTTAAAGAGGACAGAGACTTTGAGTGGCAAGTCGAGAAAGAGAAAATGAGAATGGCGGCTGAGGCGGAGGAGAAGAAAATGGCAGCCGAGAAAATGAGAATAGCAGCTGAGACCGAGAAAATGAGAATAGCAACTGAAATCGAGAAAGAGAAAATGAGAATGGCAGCTGAGGCGGAGGAGAAGAAAATGGAGGCCGAGGAGAAGAAAATGAAGATGGAAGCTGAGGCTGAGGAGACGAAAAGGAGATTTGACATGGAGGAGAAAAGGATGAATTTGGATGTCGAAAGACAGAAATTGGATATGGAAATGAGGAGAGTAGAATTAGGAGGTGTGGCAGAACGACCTGTACAGACCAAGGAGGATTTTCGTTTTGGGGCGGCAATGAAGTTTGTTCCAAAATTTGACCCCTCAGATATTGAACATTATTTTGCGGCATTCGAACAGGCGATGGCATTGCATAAGATTCCGATGGAAAAATGGTCATCCCTTTTACAGCCACAACTGTCGGGAAAGGCGGCAAAAGTATTTGCGTCTTTGTCTATGGATGATTGTGTTGATTATGCTATTGTTAAAACTGCGCTCCTCACTGCTTATGAACGGATACCTGAATTCTATCGGAAGAAATTTCGGGAGATGAGAAAAGAACCACGGGAGACTTTTGCAAATTATGCCTATCGTATGCAGATCCCTTTTCAGCGTTGGATAGAGGGTACAAATTCGTGGGATGATTTGGCTAAATTTAAAGAGGTTGTACAGATGGAGCAATTTGTACAGGCGTTACCGCTAGAGGTCCACAGGTGGCTTTTGGACAAAAGTCCTGAGAGTGTAGCGAGTGCTGCACGAATGGCAGATGAATACGCTGTTTTGTATAAACAGGGGCCGAGTAATTATGCTGGGGGATTCCAAAGGAATTTTTCTGAGCGTACAAACCGATTCTCATCTGAAGATAGTGAGAAGAAGGATGTGTGGGAGCGTCGGGGCTCTGGGCACAAGGAAGGTGTGCGCCATGAGTCGAAATGGGGTAAGCGTTCGCCTCAAAGAGGGACGTATGGGTTTAAACAGCCTAGTCGTCAAAATGATGACGTTGAGGGGTTTGGGGAGCAGGTCACGTGTTCGTACTGCAAAATTTCTGGGCACGTTCGGTCCCAATGCCGGAAATTACAACGAAAGGAGGGGCCTGACATTGAAAACTGGAGGGGTCCGAAACCAGTGGGTTTAGTACAAACTTTGTCGGCACCTGTTCAGGAACAGAGTTTTCAGAAGCCTATTGAAAATGTCGATAAAATGTATGCTCCTTTCTGTGTGAATGGGTGTGTCATTAATGATTTGAATGAACGCAAGGATGGTATTTTTCTTCGGTACTCCGGAGCTCTGCAATCTTTAGTCTCTGCTGAATGGTTGGATGAACATGATTTTGTGCAGTTGAATGAAACTAGACTTCTGCGCGGTATATCTGGTCAAGTTATGGAGCGCCCGCTTGTGAAATTGAATGTTGACTGTGCATTTGTGAAAGGCGAAATTCTTTGCTGTATGATGAATTCTCTTCCTATGAACGGTGTACAAGTTGTTGTTGGGAATGATATTGCGCTTGCTGGTGATGTTGTTGATGTGGCTATTACGACAAGGGCTATGGCACGACAATATGCAGCAGAACGAAGTGAGACAATAAGCGCTGTGTGCAGTGAACCGACGCGCGTGGAGGCGACGAGTCTGGGTCATAGTGCAGAGTCGGTCGATCGGGCACTAATGACAGGTGATTTATTGGGTGTGTCAAATGACCCAGCGCTTTTAGAGCCCGGTGATTTAGCAGCCTTATTTGCACAGACTGAAAGTATTGACGACGACTGGACAGAGATCTGTGTTCCGAGATCTGAATTTATAATGAGGCAAAGAAATTGTCCAGATTTGGTTCCATTGTTTGCGCTGGCGGAAAATAAATCGACAGGCGATGACAGTGTACAATCGTATGCATTGGTTGAAGGTGTGTTGGTGCGTCGGTGGGACGATAAATTAACTCCATTCGGTATGGGTGTGTTACAAATTGTGGTTCCACGCCAATTGAGAAGGAAGATGTTGCATGTTGCACATGTTATACCAGCTTCGGGTCATCTGGGAACACAGAAGACATTGGACAGACTGTTAAAACATTTCTGGTGGCCACTTGTGAATAAGGATGTACGTGAGTACTGTCGTTCATGTGATGTTTGTCAGAGGTTGGGTAAAGGTTCAAGGAATTATAGAGCGCCTATGGTCAGTGTGCCTGTTATGCAAGAAGTGTTTGAACGTCTCGCCATGGATATCGTTGGTCCCCTAAGTGTTTGTGCCTTAACGGGTAACAGATTTATACTTACGGTGATTGATTTGGCATCGCATTTCCCATTTGCTTCTCCTTTGAAGACCCATACGGCACAGGATGTTGCGAAATGTTTGTGTGAAGTGTTTACGATGTTCGGTTTTCCGAAAGAAATTCTTTCTGATTGTGGAAGTGAATTCATGTCTGATTTGATGCAAGTGTTTGTGCATGAATGTGGTATTCTACAATTGAAGACTAGTCCTTATAGACCACAGACGAATGCTTCGTGTGAACGCTTCCATCGTACTATGAAAGATATGTTGAAGGCGTTGGCTGAAACATATCCGGGTTCGTGGGATACCATGCTCCCTTGGGTGTTGTTTGCATATAGAGAAGTTCCTGTACAGAGTACTGGATTTTCTGCTTTTGACTTGATGTATGGTAGGGATGTTCGAGGTATGCTTCAGTTGATGAAAGAGGCATGGTTGTCAAAAGATATTGTGAACGAAGTGTCTGGAAAGAATGTGATTGAATATGTCTTACAATTGCGTGAGCGTATGCGTGTTGGGTTGCACATGGCTGGTGAAAATGCTGTTGTTGCTAAGGCTAAATCAAAGCAACTGTATGATAAGCATTCGAGGGCTGTCACTTTTGAAGAAGGCGAGAAAGTCCTTTTGTTGATTCCGTTGGTGGGTAAACCTTTACAGGCCAAATATTGTGGACCTTATGTGGTGTTGCGTCGGCTGGGTCCGGTTGACTATTTGGTATGTACACCGGATAGAAGGAAAACAGAACGAGTGGTACATGTGAATCTTATGAAGCGGTATGTGGATCGTGCGGATGTGTTGCATGATGTACCGAAAGATGATGTGGTGGCTTCTGTGTTGTTGGTGAATACGGATGTGATGGTGACTGAGTTGACTTTGGAGGATAAAGTCTTACAATGTGATGTGTCTGCTGAATGTCGTGATGAATTACGTGATGTTTTGCATGACTTTGCACATGTGTTTAGTACGTTACCGGGTAAAACTGATATGGTGTCACATCGAATTGAATTGGTCGAAGGTGCTCGTCCTGTTCGACAAACCCCTTATCGATTGAATCCTGAGCGGATGGCTAAGGTGGAGAAAGAGGTGGAACAGTTGTTGAAGGCTGGGATCATAGAGGAATCTGAGAGTCCTTGGGCGGCTCCGATTGTCATGGTTCCTAAGCCAGACGGTACGGATCGCTTGTGTTCGGATTTCAGGAAACTGAACGGTCTGTCCGTAGCGGATCCATTTCCGATGCCCCGGGTGGAGGTCTTAATTGATCGACTGGGAAAATCCCGCTTTTTGACAAAATTGGATATGACCAAAGGATATTGGCAGATTCCAATGCATCCTGATTCAGTCCCGTTGACTGCTTTTGTAACCCCGAAGGGTCATTACCAGTGGAAATTCATGAGCTTCGGATTGAAAAATGCGCCTGCATCATTTTCAAGGTTGATTACGAAAGTTTTGAATGGATTGGATGATTTTTGTGATGCGTATCTGGACGATATAATCATTTTCAGTTTGGAATGGTCTGATCATTTGATACACTTGCGTAAGGTGTTGAGTAGGATTGCGGATGCATATTTGACTTTGAACTTGGCTAAATGTGTCTTTGCAAATGCGGAAGTGGATTTTTTGGGTCACCACATAGGAGTGGATGGTGTACAGCCACGGGTAAAGAAGGTGGAGGCTGTCTTACGTTTTCCCAGACCTGGTAATAAGAAACAGGTGCAATCGTTTCTTGGTCTTGCGGGTTACTATAAGCGATATTTGCCTCACTACTCTGACATTGCTTTGCCGCTTACGGCGTTAACGAAGAAAGGAATTCCTTTTAGATGGAATGAGGAAGCAGAGAATGCCTTTGTTGATTTGAAATCTCGTCTTGCTTCTCGACCTATTCTTAGACCTCCTGACTTTTCTAAACAGTTTTGTGTTGGTGTTGACGCATCTCAATTCTGTGTGGGAGCCTGCTTGTTTCAGATGCACGACGGCTTGGAACATCCGATCTGCTACATCAGCCGGAAGCTTCTGACGCATGAAGTCCGATACTCGACGATCGAAAAGGAGGCGTTGGCTCTGATGGTCGCGCTGCGGGCCTTCAGTGTGTACTTCGGGTCGGCACTCGTCCTGGTATACACGGACCATAAGCCTCTGCAATTCATCCATCAGATGGCCAATAAAAATATGAAACTTCTGCGATGGAGTCTGGAACTGGAACAATACAATCTCGACATTCGACATCGGCCTGGCCAGTTAAATGTTCTGCCAGACATTCTCAGCCGTCCGTCGCAGTAACGTGGTTGGAATCCTGTTGAGGCCTTGTCATTGGGGTCTCGGCAGGGATTCTGTCGTCAACGTCCTCGAGCGTGACAGAGACACTCTCTGTTACGTTCTGTGTCAGTCATGTGTCATCGTCAGTAAAAATGGAAATTCTGGTATTGAACACTTCAGTGGGTGTCATTGTCAGTAAACATGGGAATTCTTGTATGAACACTTCAGTGGGTGTCATGCGAGCGGCTGTCAGTCACTTTCCAGAAAAAGTGTGAAAATCTTCAAAGTCTTGTTCCGGAACTGTTCAAGAGTTGGGGGTTCTTGTTTGTTGACTCGGTTCTGTGATGAGCTGAGGGGGTTAACTCTGTTAGCTTTAGTCTTATTTGGCTTTGGCCAACGATACTTTTTGGTTCATTTTTGATACACAGCGTGTGTCCAAATTTTTTCTTGCTTTTCAGGTTTATATAATTCGAACTCTGTATTTAGCTTTGCATTGTATGAACTCTTAGTTGATTGTTTATAATGATGCAGTAGTTTAGTGTTGTGCTGCGTTAGTTGTTGCGATGCATTGTGCGATGAATTGCTTAGTACGTTAACTTGTAATGATATAGTACTTGGCGACTCTTTCGGTTGTGGACTGGTAGGCGTAGCGTTTGCTGTTCTATTTCGTCGTCCCCTCAGGACTCCTCAAGCTTTTGGGAGGGGGATATGTAGCCATTAGATGTCTACGGCCCGTCTTCTCTTCCGTACTCTCTCTTACTTGGTGCGTGGGAGGGCCTTGCCTATTTAAGGGCCTGCGGTCGTGCATAGGGTCCCTTCCGTTGTGGTGTGTGGTGAGCGTGGTTCCTGTCTCTTGTTGAGCGGTTTGGCGGTGGTTCTTCCTCGTGGTCATGCGAGTTAACCTGCGGGTTCCTTCTTCTACGTCGCCGTCTCGCCCTGTTGGCGGTCTGGCCGTTCATCCGTCTTCCTTGGCTCCGTTAGCCTTGTCTGCCGTGCTGTCGTTCGTACTGAGTTCTATGGTCTGTTCGACTTCGTATCTACTAGACGGTAACGTTTTGTTTATTACGCTGTATATTTTGCTCTCTTCTGAATAAATCGATGTTTATTTCATCCAAATTGGGACCTTATTCTATTAATCATACCCCGTAGACGGCCATTGAACCCAACAATGTGCATAGATGTCCGTGTCAATATGCATGTGTGTGGGGTGTGTAGGCTATCTATATACATGCAGCTGCATGTACAACAGTCGATCGGACAGAGCATATATGTGATTGTATTCATACAGCAGTTTTTAACGACCTGAACCTCGCCGCACTGCAGCTGCTCCCTCAGTTCTATCGCTTCATTGTTCCATCGCTTCATTGTTTCATTGTTCCATCGCTTCATTAGCCAAGATTATAGGCTATATAATCTAAGCTGACCCCTTTCTTCAAATTGGTTTGTCCACCGCTGGCTTAGCCGACAGAACTCTGGAATTGACTGGATTAGGTTCTGGATTCTGAAGCACCCATCGATTGTAAGATTATTGCAAGGCGCTATATAAATGTCTATATATATTATATAAATTTTATATATAAGCATGAAAAACATCGGCGTCACTTGAGCACAGCTTCAACCGTTCTTTACGTCTTTAATTATCTCAACCTTGCATGCATGTTAATTTCTGGCTCAGTAATAATGAACATTATAATATTATTATTATTATTATTATTATTATTATTATTATTATTATTATTATTATTATTCTTATTGTTATTATTATGTCGCAGGCGGCAGTGGCTTTAAAACACCTACTATTAGACTGAATTTGGCCGAGACCACTAGCTCTTGAGGAAACTGAACTTAAACTACATCTTTTAAGGGTGAAACTGCGTAATAATGAGGGAAATTTACAATTGTTGACTTAAAAGAAGAGAATGTGAAGAGAAGGAGAGAAGAAGGATATAGGAGCGAAGACAGACGGAGAAGCTGTACGTATGTAGGATGATGAAGGAAATAGACAGTAGGGGGGAAATGAAGAAGAAAAAGAGGAGGAGAGGAGGAGGCGAAATAGGAGGAAAAAGAAGAGGAGAAGGAGGAAGAGGAGGAGAAGGATGATGACGAAGAAGAGAAATGGAAGGTGACGAGGAAGAAGGGGAGAATATGGAGAAGAAAGAAAGAACAAAGAAAACGAGAAGGGAATTCAATAGATGAGGAGAAAGTGGAGGAGGAGGACCACGGGGAGGAGGAGGAAGAATAAGATGATGATGAGGAGGAGGAGGTCAGTAATAGGAGAGGAAGATGCTTTCAAGATGGAGAGTGAGAGAGAGAGAGAGTGGTAGGAAGCTGGTTTTAGTCGGTGCGTTACGGTTGACTAATCACCCGTCACCGTTGACTGATCACGTCGTATACGCTTTACCTCTGACGTAGAGAGCGTTGGTCAGCTGTCCGAGGATGACCGAATGCTGACCACGCACCTGACACGTGTAGTTGCCGCTGTCCACTGGCGATACATCTGCAACGACAAACGATTATGACGACTACGATTGATATTATTATCATTATTATTATTATTCAGAATGTAAACATAGATCCAGGGAAAGCGACTGCAATATGATTATTCAGATGATGACGATGATGAGAATGTTGAAGCGGATGATGATGGTGACGACGACGACGACGACGACGATGATGATAATGATGATGATGGTGACGACGATGAGAATGTTGAAGCTGATGATGATGGTGACGACGACGACGACGACGATGATGATAATGATGATGATGGTGACGACGACGACGACGATGATGATGATGATTATGGTGATGGTGACGACGACGACGACGACGACGATGATTATGACCATGCGACGACGCCGGCGATGCGTTGTAAGTTACGTTTTGTATGTTTTGTATCTGACCGTTCATAGAAAGGCAGGCAGAGAGAGGGAGAGAGATGGATGGATGGATTAATGGATGGATGGATGGATGGAAGGGTGGATAGATGGATGGACGGATGGATTGACGGACGGACGGACGGACTGACAGACAGACAGACACAGACAGACAGACAGACAGTCAGATAGATAGATAGATAGACATATAGATAGATAGATAGATAGATAGATAGATAGATAGATAGATAGATAGATAGATAGATAGATAGATAGATAGATAGATAGATAGATAGATAGATAGATAGATAGATAGATAGAGATAGAGAGACAGACAGACAGACAGACAGACAGAAAGACAGACAGACAGAGTGAGACAGATACAGAGAGAGGGACAGAAAAGAGGAGTTTCTTGGTCGTCGTATTCGCCAGGGGGCGTGGCATCTCTCGACCGAAATTCCGCTTCCGGTCTTAATTGGGATTTATTCAGCGTAATCCATTCCATTCTCCAAGCAACACGACTACCCGCCCCCATCTCCATCCACACCCACCCACCCCCACCAGCCACAACCAACCCCCACCCCATCACGCCATTATAGCCACACACTCAGTAGCCGCAAAAACAGGATGCGAACAACAGAGGGACGCTGGAAAGTATGGAAGGAATAAAAAGAGGGAAGGAATGAATGGAAGCGTAGAAGGAATGGGAGAAAGGAATGATGGCGATGAATGGAAGGAGAGAGGGAGTGAGAAGGAGAGGAGGATTGGAGGAGGAGGAGGAAGAAAACATGGAGTTATTGTCCGAGACAGGATGCATGGAGATGCATGGAGGAGATGGAATAAAAAGATGGAAGGACAGATTGAAGGAAGAAAGAATGGCAAGAACTAGGGGATGGGGGGAGAGTTGGTCGGCCAGCTGCATTCGTAACAGGAACAAAGGGAGATTTATGGGCAGCGAAAAACGGTCGATGGTGGTTTGGTGGAACAGTGGAAAACCCACACGGAACCGGGTGAAGGAGCGGAACAATTGGAAGCACAATCAGACAGACAGATGGACTGATCGTGTGGAAGGTACATGGAATGACAACAATGGAAGAAGACGCAAAGACACCAATACTATTAAACATACACACGGAAGCACCGAGCAACAAAGATTTCGGCAGCACTATGGGATGGATAGATGGATGGACAGACGGATGGATAGATGGATGGATAGATGGATGAATGTATAGATAGATGAATGTATGCATGGATAGATGGATGGATAGATGGATGGATGTATAGATAGATGGATGTCTGCATGGATAGATGGACGGACGGATGGATGGATGGAAAGATGGATGGATGAATGGATGGATGGATGGATGGATGTATAGATAGATAGATGGACTGACGGATGGACGGACGGACGTATGGATGGATATATAGATGGATGGATGGATGAATGGATGGATAGATGGATGGACGGGCGGATGGATGGATAGATGGATGGATGGATGGATGGACGGATGGATGGATAGATGGATGAATGGATATAAGGGTAGACCTGGAAATGGATGAATGGACGAATGGAAGACATCCTTTCGTCTGCTTGCAATGTCAGACATTGTCCATGATGTATTCTCGGAGTGAGTCGCATGGGACCTGCTTCTGCTTCCGGTGCTAAATCGGACCTCACCCCGGATGACTGCAGCGGGGGGGCAAGACATATCATAAAGCCACGGGGGAAAAACAACCCATACAGTAGTCCCTCAAAAGGATCATGAACGGGTGGGTGGGTGCTGGGTGGGTGGTGCTTCCCTTCTCCTCCTCCTTCTCCATTCATTCAATGTCATCATAATACTTCTTCCTCCTTCAATCATCTTCGTCATCTCTTCTTCCTCTTCCTCCTCCTCTACTTATTTTTTCCATTTTTTCTCTCATTCTTCTTCCGCCTTCCATGATCCCGCCTCCTCCTTCTTCTTCCTCCTCCGTCGTTTTTCTTATTATCGTTAATCTTCTTCGTTCTCCTCCTCCACTTCCTCCTCCTCCTCTTTCTCTTCCTCCTCCTCTTCCTCCTCCTCTTCCTCCTCTTCCTCCTCCACCTCCTCCTCTTTCTCCTCCTTCTCCTCTTCTTTCTCCTCCTCCTGCTCCTCGTCTTTCAACCTTCCTCCTCTTCTTCCTCCTCCTCTTCTTTTTCCTCTCCTCTTCATCATCACTATCGTCGTCATCATTCATCGTGTCAGAGTCATGCAAATTATCTTTTATTCACATCAAAGGACACAAGATGGCTGATTGCTTGGAGCATTGGTCGGTACTGTAAGAGAGGGAGATGACCAGTTTGAACCTGAAGCGATGGTTACTTCTTACATGTAGATCCATTGAGAAGATCAGCATCAGCGTCATAACTGCAGCGTGATACTTCGTCATTGAATAAAGGTGCATGATGAACTCAGCAACAGCAGCAGCAACAATTGAATTGATTGGGTGGTGATGATGATGGCTGCAGTATTAGTAGTAGTAGCTATAGTAGAAGTAGTAGTAGAGGAGGAGGTTGTAGTAGTAGTAATAATAGTAACAATAAGAGTAATAGTAGAAGTAGCAGTGTCAGGTTCCACAATCACTGACGATTTCTCCAGTCTCTTCTTACTGTTCTGTAGCGCAGCCTAGCCCTAACCTATTCCCTGTATGACGGTATCTAAGGCTAGTGTATAAGTTTCTAAAGTTCTTAACTTGTTCACTTACAACCAAGATCTGTTTCTTGTATTTTCTTCTTCGTTTTAATATTCGCAAATAACACAACAATGCATCAACGACGACAAGCGATTCAATTCTTTGACAGCAACGCAACCTTAATATCTTACTGCTCTCTAAAGTTTTCAACACACACTCCACTGTTCTCTAAAACGTCTTACACTACTAGCACTCCTTCAACAACTTATATCACTGTCTGGGCGTACACTCTTCCCCTGCCGCTCTGTCCTTCTCTCTGCCTCTCTCCGTCTGTCTGTCTGTCTGTCTGTCTGTCTGTCTGTTTCTCTCTCTCGCGCTCTCCGGCGACGGTCGGCCGAGCCGCGCCAACTTTCCCGCCAGTCTGCCACCTGCAAGTCTGTCTGTCCGTACGCTTAACAATTAGCTGACCTTGAGCTGGTCTATTCGTACGCTCACCCCTTAGCTGACCACATACACTATACAAAAGTAGCTCACATTACCTCCCTCCTTTCTTTTAAAGAGAGCTAATTATCTATAAAAATTAGCGAACGTATCTTAACTAAACAATGCAAATAGTCCATAACATAATACATCATAAAATATCTTACACTACAATCTAGACAGACAATCGGCTACTACATTCAATTTACCTTTCTTATAGTTCAATAGAATGTCAAAATTTTGCAATGATAAAGACCATCTGACTAATTTAGCAGATTTCGACATTGATTCAGTCAAATAAACTAAAGGATTATGGTCTGTAAACACATTGATTTTAGAACCAATAAGAATTTCTTTCAACTTGTTTAAAGCCCATATGATTGCATAGGCTTCCTTCTCAATCGTCGCCCATCTCCTCTGGGTATCTGTCAGCTTCTGACTGATAAATGAAACGGGACGTTCTATCCCTTCCTCGTCCACCTGAGACAGAACAGCTCCCACAGCAAAATCACTGCTATCACAGTACAAATTAAATGGTTTCCCAACCTCAAACATATATAGAATCACATTTGACAAGACAATCTGTTTAAGGGAATCAAAGGCTTTCTGATGTGCATCAATCCAAACAATGTTCTCAGGTACTTTCTTGCTGGTTAAGTCTGTCAATGGTTTAGCAATTTCAGCAAAATTACAAATAAACTGTCTGTAAAACCCAAAAAATCCTAAGACTTGCTTCACTTCCTTCCTGGTTTCAGGTTTCTTCAAATTAATTAAACTGTCAATCCTGTCTGGATTCATCATCTTCTTCCCTGATCCTATAAGGTGACCGATGAACTTCACCTCACTCTTACCAAACACACATTTCTTCAAATTCAATGTTACATTATGCAGTCTTATTTGTTTCAAAAATAACTCCAAATGTCTCAAATGAATGTCCCAATCATTAGAATGCACTGCAATGTCATCAACATAAGGTTCAGTAAAATCATGAATCGGTTGCAAAATCATATTTATCGCTTTTACAAAAGTCCGTCCAGAGTTAATCATTCCAAAAGGAACACGCGTAAATTCATACAGTCCATTATGTGTAACAAACGCAGTCTTCCATTGGTCACTCTTTTTCACAGGACAAGTCCAATATGCGCTGCGACAGTCCATAACAGAAATGAACTTGGATTTTCCGACTTTGCTCAAGACATCGTTGACGATTGGCATAGGATATCTGCAGTTCTCAGTAAAAGAGTTAATGTATCTGTAGTCACAAGCCAATCTCAAGGATCCATCCTTCTTTTTGACAATGACAAGTGGACTTGCCATTCTGCTTGACGATGGTTGGATGATGTTTTCTTTCAGCATCTCTTGTATTTGTTTTTCCACTTCTGCTCGGTATATTAGTGGTATTCGATATGCCATGAATTCCTTTTCTCGAAAGTCTGGTCTCAGCACCACTTCGTGTTCTACTAATGTACATAGTCCAGGTTTATCTGAAAATCTGTCTGCATATCGATTCAGTACATCAAGTAATTGTTTCTGCTGTTCGCTCGTCAGATGTCCAATTTGTTCGTAATCCAATTGGAGTGACTTCTGTTTTGTCTCTGAATAGTCTTCCTTCAGCGGTATTTCTACCACTGATCCAAATTCGTCATCCTCTTCCACGATCAGACCACAAGACAATGTTCTCGTAATGAACTTCCTCATCTTGTTAGCATGAATAATCCGTCGACCGTTTTCGTTCATGTCCACCAGATACGAATATTTGGATCTTCTTTGCAAGACCGTGCATGGACCATGCCATCGCGAGATCAATTTATTGGTTGACGTTGGATACAGCACGATGACGTTTTCTCCTGGTTCGAATTCTTTATCTTTTGCTCTTTTGTTATATTGACTGGCGTATTGTTTTTGCTTTTCTTCAGCACAGCTCTCAGCGAATGTCAAGGCCTTTTCCATGTCTGCTCTTAAATTCTTCAGGTACTTTGCCGGTTGCACACCAATGTTCGGTGGTAGATTTATCTCTTTGGTCCAGCTTTCTTTAAGAATGGTTAGTGGCCCTCTCGGCAACTTTCCATAGACCAGCAGATACGGTGCCACTCCTGTAGTTGCATTAGGCACTTCTCTCAATGCCCAGACTGTAAATGGAATAATTTTATGCCACTGTCTCGGATTTTCCACAACGACATGATGAATCATTTTCTTGAACGTTTGATTCCATCTCTCCACCAATCCTGCCGCTTCTGGATGCCCTGGCGAATCGAATCGAGGACAACATCCCATCAGCTTCAGAAATTCTCTTGTTAGACTGGCCGTAAAATTCGTTCCTCGATCACTCGTTATCACTGACGGAACTCCCACATCCATGAACAGCTTCATCAAAGCTTCGCATACAGCCTTAGCGGTCAATGACTTCATCAAGAATATTGTCGGCCATCTTGTACATGAGTCCACGATGCACAAGCAATACTTATGCCCTGCTGCTGACGTCGGTTCGATTGGTCCTACGACGTCCATGGTCATTCTTCTGAACGGCACATCCTCTCTTGGTATTGGTGTAATCGGCACTCGATCCATCACCAAACTTCGTGCTTTCAACTGACACTTCTCACAGGACTTGCAGAATTTCACCACATCTCTACGCATTCTTGGCCACACAAAGGACAACTTGATACGTTCCCTTGTCTTCTCTTCTCCCAAGTGTCCGCCAAATACTGACTCGTGCGCCAATTCCATCACCTGAATTCTTCTTGTTCTATCTTTTGCTGCAACAATTCTAACTGCTTTATGCGTTCCTCCTTTTCTATAGCCATTTCTCGGAGCTGAGCTTCCTTCAAAGCGAGTTTCTTTTGTTCCAATTGTACTTGTTCTTCCCTTTCTCTTTCCGCTTTTTCCAAACTTTCTTTCTCCATTTTCAATTCTTCCTGTCGAATCTCTTCGGCTCTTTCCAATTCTACCAAACGCATGGCTTCTTTGTCTTCCTCGCGAGCCTTTTGCTCTTCAACCTGTTGTTTTCGTATTTCTTCATCACTTTTCCTTGCTCTCTCGTATTCTATCATTAGTTCCATCCTTCTTCGTTCAGCTTCGTCACGATCTCTTTTCAATTGTTCTAACTGAAGCTGGAACTGCTGCTTCTGTATCTCTATCTCTTCTTGCCTCAACCTTTCTGCCTTTTCCACTCTTTCTTTCTCTTCTTGCCTCCGTTCTTTCTCTTCTTGCCGCCGTTGTTCCTCTTTCTCCTGTTTAGTCTTTTCTGTTTGTTCTGCTCGTTCTTTCTCTTCTTGTCTGCGTTCTTTATCCTCTCGTCTCCGTTGCTCCTCTTTCTCTTTCTCTTCTTGTTTCCGTTCTTTCTCCTCTTGTCTCCGCTGCTCCTCTTTCTCTTTATCCTCTCGTCTCCGTTGCTCCTCTTTCTCTTTCTCTTCTTGTTTCCGTTCTTTCTCCTCTCGTCTCCGTTGCTCCTCTTTCTCTTTCTCTTCTTGTCTCCGTTGCTCCTCTTCTTGTCTCCGTTGCTCCTCCCTCATCATCATAAATTGCATCAACGCCTCCATAGACATAGCCTGTGGTTTCTCTTCAACACCACCTACAGCGCCTTTCTCTTCAGCTTCCTTTTTTAGCCACACCTCTGCTAGAGCTCCCATCAAATTTTCCCTTGACATCTCTTCGACTTCTTCCACGTCTAGATCAGCTTCGATTAATAATTTTATTATTCGATCAGAAGACATCTTCTTTATATTAGCTTGCTTTTGTTCTGTAAGTTTCTCCATCTTACTTCCTTACTTCAATGATTTGCGTGAAGAAATATCGAGGGAGTGGCTATGCTTTCTGTGATTGGTTGACTGTAATTTCTATTGCTTATTTATTCAAGGAGCGAGTTTTGTATACCTCTCTCTGGCGTTGCGTTGTCGTAATGTCGTTCGTATGCCCGTTGTATCTTCTCACCAGTTGTTCGGATGCTCGGAATGCTTCTCCAATTGCTCAGATGCTCACTGTCCTTCTCCCGTGTGGTCGGCGTCTCGTAAGGCTTCAAAATCCACTGTCCGTAGCTTGGATACGACTATCCCAACGTTCGTTGCTTGACTTCGCAATTCACCGTTCGTAAACCTGGATACAATATCCCGACGTCCGTTGCTTGACTTCGTATTCCACCGTCCGTTGCCTGAACTCGATATCCCAACGTACGTTGCCTGAACTCGATATCCCACCGTCCGTTGCCTGAACTCGATATCCCACCGTCCGTTGCCTGAACTCGATATCCCACCGCTGTCACCAAATGTCAGGTTCCACAATCACTGACGATTTCTCCAGTCTCTTCTTACTGTTCTGTAGCGCAGCCTATCCCTAACCTATTCCCTGTATGACGGTATCTAAGGCTAGTGTATAAGTTTCTAAAGTTCTTAACTTGTTCACTTACAACCAAGATCTGTTTCTTGTATTTTCTTCTTCGTTTTAATATTCGCAAATAACACAACAATGCATCAACGACGACAAGCGATTCAATTCTTTGACAGCAACGCAACCTTAATATCTTACTGCTCTCTAAAGTTTTCAACACACACTCCACTGTTCTCTAAAACGTCTTACACTACTAGCACTCCTTCAACAACTTATATCACTGTCTGGGCGTACACTCTTCCCCTGCCGCTCTGTCCTTCTCTCTGCCTCTCTCCGTCTGTCTGTCTGTCTGTCTGTCTGTCTGTCTGTCTGTCTGTTTCTCTCTCTCGCGCTCTCCGGCGACGGTCGGCCGAGCCGCGCCAACTTTCCCGCCAGTCTGCCACCTGCAAGTCTGTCTGTCCGTACGCTTAACAATTAGCTGACCTTGAGCTGGTCTATTCGTACGCTCACCCCTTAGCTGACCACATACACTATACAAAAGTAGCTCACAAGCAGTATTAGCAATAGCAGTAGCAGTAGTAGTAGTAGCAGCAGCAGCAGTAGTAGTAGTAGTAGTAGTAGTAGTAGTAGTAGTAGTAGTAGTAGTAGTAGTAGTGGTAGTGGTAGTGGTAGTGGTAGTGGTAGTGGTAGTGGTAGTGGTAGTGGTAGTGGTAGTGGTAGTGGTAGTGGTAGTGGTAGTGGTAGTGGTAGTGGTAGTGGTAGTGGTAGTGGTAGTAGTAGTAGTAGGAGGAGGAGGAGGTGGAGGAGGAGGAGGAGGAGGAGGAGGAGAAGGAGGAGGAGGAGGAGGAATAGCAATAGTAGTAGCATAAGAGTTGGTAGTAGTAGCAGGCAATAATAAAAATAAATAAAATAATAATAATAATAATAATAATATTGTCGCTGACGGAATATTTTGTCTTTAATTATAATTTGTCTTTAATTATAATTATAAATTGTCGCTGACGGAATATTTTCCTTCCGGTGTACAAGCCAAATGGGACAACCCGATTCTTGGAAAAGAGCTCTCGGAACTGCTCCTCTCCACCACAGAGCAGAGCGAACAGGCTCGACTGAAAGCCGTGTCTTTCCAGCACGCCAGCGACTGGCTACATTGCCTACCGATTACTTCCTGTGGCCTTAGACTCAGCGACGAGGCCATCAGAGTGGCAGTTGGACTTCGTCTAGGAGCCAATATCTGTCAACCTCACGTCTGCGCTTGTGGCACGCTGGTCACCGCTAGTGGGACACACGGCCTCTCCTGTGCTCTGGGTTTTGGTCGCGTCGCCAGGCACGCTGCCATCAACGACGTAATCCACCGGAGCCTCATCAGAGCCGGTGTCACGAAATAAAGTCTCCCCCCGAAACAGAGTCTCCCCCTAGCTGATACAGAGTCTCCGGGGGGAGACTCTGTATCGGAACAAAATCTCCCCCATTGAAATAGAATCTCCCCCTCTACGATACAAAGTCTCCCCCTACTGAAAATCGCCCCCTATACAGGGTGGGCCAGCATAAATGTCCCGACTTTGCACGCGTATAACTTCGCCAATTTTTAACATTTATTTATACTTGATGCATCAAATTAAAGGTATTTCACTCTAGTATTAACTCTAAAAAAGTCGAACTGGATACTAGTTTAGGTTTTAATTATATACTTGGATCAGCGCTAGCTACCGTTTTTTGTCATTACTGACGCATTATGACGCCGTTTCCCGGGAAAATTCTATCGTGTTTTGCTAAAACGCGCGTAGACACAATCATTTTGAGTGTTTGTAGGGTCCCTACCATGAATATATTCTAATCGCAAAACCGCGTCCTTTCAATTTTGCCAACAGCCGTGCACTGCCATGCGCTACTTCAGACGCTTGCACGCTGCCAGTCGTTTCTTTGCGTAAGAGCTGGAGAGTTCGTGGGACTTCTCGTCGACAAATTACTTTAACTTTAGGTCTATAATCTTTTCCAATACGCTATTCAGTGCTTCTAAGACGGCCTGTTTTGCGCTGAATTTGCATGCAGGGCCTGCCCTGGTCATTGTCTTGACTGCAAATGTACGCGGACACACGAGCAATGTTAGCGGATGTGAGCGCCGTGCGCTCCGATTCCCATGGTTTGCAAGTAGAAAGTCCTGTTTTATTAATTTTCCGTAGCAGATAATACAAGGTATTGTTTATTCCATCCTCTGTTAGAATATTCGTTAATCATTTCAAACGAATTAAATCCCTTACCAGTTCGTAAAATTAAGATCGAAACGCGATCATCGTCTGTCAACGGCGCCAGGCTGCGTCACAAATGACAGCAAAATAGGGTAGCTAGCGCTGTTCCGGGCATATAATTAAAACCGAGACTAGTATCAGTTCGACTTTTTTAGAGTTAATACTAGAGTGAAATACCTTTAATTTGATGCATCAAGTATAAATAAATGTTAAAAATTGGCGAAGTTATACGCGTGCAAAGTCGGGACATTTATGCTGGCCCACCCTGTATATCCGGACTAAAAGTGTATATTTTCTTAAATAAATGACTTTTTACCCTTTAGTGGAATTGGACATTAATAAATTTGAAGTAATAATGGGAATTTGATGAAGTAGGCTAAGTTTAAATGTTTTATGCTAATGGGCGTAATTGTAGCATAGGCTAGTTATAGGCCTAGCATCACGGGATGTCAGGCCTCTTATGTCATTAAAGCGCAGCGGAGAGCCTATATGCTCAAATAGACTATACACAATACACATGAATCTGATCAATGGTTAGGCGTATGCCTTTTTGTTAATTAGATTTTTTGTTAGCTTACATAAGTGGTCAGGTATCCCAGCGGTGCGATAATTATGCTACAATTACGCCCATTGGTAGGCATATAATACATTTAAGCTTACTCTGTAAGTTAGTAGGCCTGGGATATTAAATTTTCTCGTCATGGAGCTTCAATTTAAGAAAGGACTATTTTCATCAATCCAACCTCAATTTAAGCAAGAATTACCTCAATTAATCCATTCTATTTGAGCAAGATTCTTGGTAATATATCACTTTAGCGTTCTAAATTATTCACCATTGCATGGATTGACGAAAATAACTCCTGCCAAATAGAAGTCGGATTGGTGAAAGAATTTCCACTTAAATAGGAGAGGGATCGATGAATAGATTCTTGCATCAATTGGAGCTGGAATCATGAAAAATAATTGTTTCTTAAATAGAAGCTAGATCGATCGAAAACATGCAATTAGGCCTATTTCTCAAATAGAAGCTGGGTTGAGGAAGCGTATTCATGCCAAGGTAGAAATGGGATTCATGAAAATAGGCTAATGTCAGTTCCTCTAATAATGTTGCACCAAGAGAATAATTTAGAACGCTAAAGCGATAGATTATCAAGTTATTTTTATTACTCAAATTCTATTTTACCTCAAATAATTTCCAGAAGCCAAGGCTCAGCTTAAGCGATATATTATAATAGGTTACACAGGATATAAAGAATAATAAAGGATGAATCATGCTTTTATATATTTTCGGAGACTTTCACAGATTCACTACTAGCAATTTACGGCACATTGTTGAAATAATTCCATGCTTTCAATACCTTTTAGTTTAGGACTTTAGGCCTAAGTGACTACGTCGCTATATTAAATTATGAATAGACCCAGGTCTACTATACGGTTTCAATCAGTTAGGCCTACTTTAGTTGACGTTTGTTAAGATATTTAAAGTCTATGGTAAATATGTAGGCTACTGTGTTCATGAAAAGAGCGCTTAGTCAGATATAGGCCTAAATGGATGAGTGAAAAAAATTCTTCATTAAATCAAGCCCCGATTGATTATTTGAAGCATTTCGTAATTAAATCGTGAAAATAATTCTTGATTAAATAGAAGCTGGATTGACGAAAACAATTATTCTTGATGAAATAGAAATTAGATTTATGGAAAGAATTTTGACTAACCAATAACATTAATAATAATAATAATAATAATAATAATAATAATAATAATAATAATAATAATAATAATAATAATAATAATAATAATAATAACAACAACAATAATAATAATAATAACAACAATAATAATAATAATAATAATAATAATAATAATAATAATAATAATAATAATAATTAATAATAACAACAACAACAATAACAATATAATAATAATAACAATAAAAAATTTAATAATAATAATAATAATAATAATAATAACAATAATACTATTATGACTATACATCCTGCTTTGAATGACCTCCACTCCTCAACGGTAAAAGTTATTGTTTGGGTCTGCTCTCTGTCTACTCTCTGCGTCAAATAGTTTCTCTTAAAATCTTTTCCCCGGTGTTTATGCATCGAGATCGCCTCTGTATAATAATTCATACTGAGATGATCGCTCTATAGATGTCCAGATACGAGACGATATTTATTAATCAGGGTTATTGTCATTATTTTTTCTTATTTTTTCTTATTTTCCCGGCCATATCATTATTTATTATTATTATTATTGTGATTCTGCTTAAACCCATGCTTAGCCATAGGCGTACGGGACATTTCAGCAGTGGGGGGGGCAAAATTTTTACTTTTGCCCGAAAAATTAAACCCGGAATAATTGACGTCGTGCACACATAGCCATCTCTGTTCTTGCACCCACACCCGGGGACAAGGGGCAAATACACCGGGTCCCGGCCATATTATAGGGACCAGGCTGGGTAATTTTAGGCATACTTATATGCAAATTTATGATGCAGCCTATGTATATATTCCTGACGCTTAACCAGTTCAAACTTCAAACGAGCAACTTATTAAATTCATAATTGTAGATTATTTTGTATTGTATCTGATCATCTACAAAGCGCCTAGGTAGGGTAGGGTGAACCGTTCAGATGCGCTAATAGTGCGCAAAAACCGCACTCAAAGAGGCAGGTTTTAAGGTGAGAGAATGAAGAAGAGAGATTGCCACAGAAAGTGTAAGCTTATAGAGCGAACGCAAGGTGAAAGCTCATTACAAAGAGAAGGATCAATTGTGGCAAATGATCGAGACTGAGCCATAGCAGTTCTACGAGGAGGAAGCAAGGGCCAAGTCTGTTTGATGAACGAAGTGAACGGTTGGAGGAAGCTGAGTGAGGCCTTAGTATACCGTCTGTCAGATATTTGGGGCAAAACCCCGCTGAGCCTTGAAGATCAGAGTGAGGAATTTAGATTGTATGTGAGCACGGAGAGGAAGCCAATGGGTGGAGACAGAACAGCGAAGGATCCTGAGACACCTTAATAGTGTGCTTTTGGAAATTTGCTCAGTTAAGGTATTATCCTTCCCGTAATATAAGTGAGTTATCAAGTGCAACACCCTGATCCCGCACACTTGACAAGTAGGAAAAGATTGTAAATTTTCAGAGAGCAGACCAAGATCTGCAAGTTCAATGTTGATGATCGCAGGATTATCGTCTCTATTTTGCCTCATGACCAGTAGAAATTTCGATGTCATTCAGGCAGTGAATTCCGTGTTCTGTTGCACCTAGCTTGCATGCTGTGAATTTCCCCAAATGCCACGAATAGTCGCAATTTTCGGTCAAATTCCGGTTCTTGAATTTGTTGCGACTCTAGCCATTATTTACCGTGAATCCAGAACTTTTCGGGAATTTCTGCCATCCATAGTTGTTGCGAGCTAATATCTAACTCGATTCGGGCAAGATTTTCGGGCAAATTTCGGCTCATGAATTTGTTTCGATTCTCGCCATTGTTTACAAAATGCTACCGTGAATTCAGAATTTTTCGGGAATTTCTGCTATCAATGGTTGTTGTAAGTTAATATCTAACTCGATTCGGGCAAGATTTTCGAGCAAATTTCGGTTCTTGAATTTGCTGCGATTCTCGCCATTAAGCTATTTTATAAAATTATACTGTGAATTCAGAACTTTTTCGGGAATTTCTGCTGACCATGGTTGTTGTGAGCTAATATCTAACTCGATTCGGGCAAGATGGAACTGGGAGATAATGTTGTGTACTAATGAACGTTGAACTTCAAAAAGTTTGGTTAATATTTTCCCAGGTCTGCTTGCCCGAAAAAACAGACTTGCCCGAAATTTGGGGGGGCATTTGCTCCCCCTGGACCCCCGTCTCGTACGCCTATGTGCTTAGCCCAACCCCGTTTAGCGAGATGACGTCAACAGCAATGGCACCGTGATATAACGATGAAAGAGCGTCTTAAGTTTGCGGTAATAATTATCACATCGAATTTTAAAATATCCGTATCTCGGATATTAAAGTGAATTGTGAGTTGAAAACAGTCGCGTTGACTTACAAAATCGCAAAAGAACGTTTTGCAAATTGTTTCAAAATAATATTCAAACAGACGGACAAACTTTCAGACATATTTTGGTATAGATAAATATGAAGCGACTCTATCAAATCGCGCGTTGAAATAAAGTCTCCCCGGGGGAGACTTTGTTTCGGCAGGGGAGGAAATATTCTCTCCCCCCGGAGACTTTATTTCAGAATAGAGTCTCCGGGGGGCGAATTTATTCTGAAACAGATCCTCCGGGGGGGAGAATCTGTTTCGAAATAAAGTCTCCGGGGGGAGACTTTTAGGGGGGAGACTCTGTCACGCGACACCGGCTTTCCAGCGGTCAAAGAACCACGGGGCATGCTACGTTCGGACGGTAGGAGACCGGACGGCACCACTCTTATCCCTTGGAAAGCGGGCCGAAGTCTCGTCTGGGATGCCACTGTGGTCGACACCCTTGCGCCCTCCTACCTGCAAGCAACGGCTGTTACTGCAGGAGCAGCAGCAGAACTAGCAGATAGTAGAAAGGAACAAAAATAGTTGTCGTTCACAGCTACACATGCCTTCATTCCGCTGGCCCTGGAGACGCTAGGTCCCATCAATTCTAGAGGAATTGAATTGTTCACTGATTTAGGTCGTCACCTGTCGCAGGCGTCAGACGATCTGAGGGAGACGTCCTTCCTCTTCCAAAGACTCTCAATTACTATTCAGCGCTTTAACGCTGTGGCCTTCACGGGCTATTTCGTTAACCTGATCCTGATGCCCGCTTTGGAAAAGGGGTAGTCACTCATAACAATAACATGTCAATAATAATAATAATAATAATAATAATAATAATAATAATAATAATAATAATAATAATAATAATAATGATAATAATAATAATAATAATAATAAAAATAAAAATAAAATAAAATAAAATAAAAAAATAAATAAAATTCAAAAAAAATTATAATGATAATAATGAAATAATAATAATAATAAAAATAAAAATAAAATAAAATAAAATAAAAGAAAAAATATAAAATAAAATAAAATTCAAAAAAAATTATAATGATAATAATGAAATAATAATAATAATAATGATAATAATAATAATTATAATAATAATAATAATAATGATAATAATAATAATAATAATAATAATAATAATAATAATAATAATAATAATAATAATAAAAAAAAAATAAAAAAATAAATAAAATTCAAAAAAATTATAATGATAATAATGAAATAATAATAATAATAATAAAAATAAAATAAAATAAAATAAAATAAAAAAAAAAATAAAATTCAAAAAAATTATAATGATAATAATGAAATAATAATAATAATAATGATAATAATAATAATTATAATAATAATAATAATGATAATAATAATAATAATAATAATAATAATAATAATAATAATAATAGTAATAATAATAATAATAATAATTATTATTATTATTATAATAATAATAATAATAATATCATCGTCGTCATCGTTGTCGTCGTCATCATCACTAAATGCAAGCCCTATTCTTTGCAAATTGCTACGTGTTTCTGTTTGTCATTTTTATATAATAGAATGTGGTGCGGGTGTAAGGATGGAGGGGAAGACAGCAGAGGATGGGTCTGCATTAGAAGGACGACAAAGCGCAGATGCATTGAACGAAAGCTTAACTGGATTCATCGGAGAAAAGATCTGAGAGAAGAGAAATGGACGAGCGATGACCTGGATTAAGGACGTGTCTTATGATCGGACACATTATACAGAAATAGTCCGGCACGACACCGAGCATAATAAGACAAACCTCTTGACGAAAAACAGAGAAACAGTCTAATCAACTCAACACGAGATGAAATCAGTTCGCAATGACAGCATCAAATACACAACATAATAATAATAATAATAATAATAATAATAATAATAATAATAATAATAATAATAATAATAATAATAATAATAATAATAATAATGATAATAATAATAATAATAATAATAATAATAATAATAATAATAATGATAATAATAATAAATAATAATGCACTCAACTCAGTAATAACAAATTAATAACTGAGCAATCGAAGAATTATTACTCTCCTTATATCCGACATCTCAACACCGAAAACAAGACTCTCAAGACACAACCTGAGATATCAACAGAAACACGACAATTATAAAAACTTGCTTGTACCGAACAGTAAGTAAACATAACAGAGACCCCGCAATGTGATCTCCACATCCTAGCGTAAAGGGACTTGAATAGAAATAAAGAATCTGTTAAACTACGTTTATTTCTGTTTTGGCTTGTTGCTCGTAAATTAGCGTTGCCGACAAACGCTCTCTTACATGTATGCTATAGTATAGGCGGTCACAGATGTTATCGAGGAATGTAATTGAGGACAGCTAGAGTTTATACATCTGTAATTATCATGAGCAAGCAGAAAAATAAAGGGTAGTGCCACTGAAAAAGGAAGTGGGGATTGGAGAAGTTATTTTGGATGAAGTGGAAGGTATATACTGAAGTTCTGATTAATAATTATTATTATGTATTTCAGGTCAATGTTTATATTGGAATTATTGTGAAGCATCCATGAGCCAACTGTGGTAAAGGAAGAAGAGCGCAGATGGAATGTTTACTGAGTAAAATGTGGTGGAACAGCTGAAAATGTTCGTGAGGGACAAGAGTCCATGCAGGAAACGATTACTATTCTAAATTCCTACATGGAGTGATGGAATAAATGGGAGAGCCATTGGCACAGATCTTCAAGAAATCGATACAGTGCAGACTGGAGATGTTACACGAGAATGGAGATAATTGTGTCCTATATATAGTAGTCAGTGTTTAAAAATAAAAAAAAACAGGAGTGAACCGTGTAACCATACCAGTCAGTTTAACCAGCGTGGTGTTGTGTAAGGTCATGGAGAATTATTAAGGATATACCATATTATAGTTTGAAACGGAGTAAACCATGTAACCATACCAGTCAGTTTAACCAGCGTGGTGCTGTGTAAGGTCATGGAGAATTATTAAGGATATAGGCCTACCATATTATAGTTTGAAACGGTGTTGGCTAACGACACTGGATGGAGAGAAGGAGGAGCAGATGAGATCTAATTGATGCTTTTAACATCATCACTGGAAAGGAAAGTCATGCATTGGGCAGTGCTTAAAGTGTGAAAAAATAAGTGCCTGGACGCCATTATCGTTCCAAAAGAAGTGCCTGGACGCCCCTTACATTTCCAGTCATTACTGGCCAATAAGTGGCTGGACGGCGTTCAGATTTTAAAATAAGTGCATGGACGCCGTCCATGACCGTCCAGCCACACTTTAAGCCCTGGCATTGGGAGAGATTGTTTGAATTAGCACCAAATAAAGCAACTAGGAGTCGCATGCAGGTTCAAATTAAAGGGACATTACGACAGAAATTCTTCAGTGCTAGAGCTGCATACTTGTGGAACAGTTTGGATGACAGCTCTGTCTAATTGGACGCAGTCAGTCAATCAATCAATCAATCAATCAATCAATCACAGCGTTTAAGAGAAAGCCGGAAAAATTGTGCTGTAAACCGTTCCATGTTAATTTCCAATGGTTATCTTATAAGCCACTGACAGCGTCTTCTATAATAGGCCTATCACTTAAAAATAATCCTTGTTCTGCTATGCTAAATTGCTAATTGCCAATCACCACAACTTACGCGATGGAAAATTCCACCAACACT
>OX457038.1:65111336-65146336 GCA_949752735.1 Lumbricus terrestris
GCATCAACCGATTTCCCATGATCCGATGGATCTTCCATGAATATTCGTCTGCCTCCAAATGACTGTGCGGTGGGAAGGAACGTCTCCTTCCACGTCATTCGAATCGGTTTTCATCGCACATCTTTCACACCATCCTCTGATTCGAATCGATCTCGTACAAGAGCCAATATTATTTCCTCCACAACTGCAGCACACCGATCGAGACTGTGTTTTCAAGCAAGTACAGTGTATGCATCTGTAGATGGAGGCTTCTCGCATGTTTGTGCACGCATTTTATGAAAGCAATAGCCATCAGGCATATGATCAGAAAAGAAGTTTTTTTACGATATGGTGTGACATAATTATGATAATTATTTTATTAATTGTAGGCTTTTAGCCTATACATGAAACTTGTCCATGCATGCGCAAGTTCGGCGTACATATTGTTTCTTCTATATGGAAATTCAGAAGAGGGAAAATGCTCGGATCAAGAACCGAAACATTGGGATTCTTGCTGCGCACGTTGATTATTTCTTTCATAGTTCTCAGATAAGAGATGAATTTCCATATAGAAGAAACAATAATATTATGTACGCCGAACTTGCGCATGGGACAAGTTTCATGTATAATACGATTAATAAAATATCATATATCACACCATATCATAATTATTACTATTATGCTAAGACCAGACAAAAATAGAACATAGGTTCGGAGACTAAGTTACCGAGTATGGTAAGTTCGAACTTGAATCGCGGTGGTGTGTCGGTGAAGGTGACTTCGTATCGGTTCGTGTGTAGGAAAGGATCGTTGATGTTGCTCATGATGTTCACCTGCGTCTCTTCGCTGGCTCCCTGCACCTTCTGCCAGAGGACAGGGTAATCGAAGAGGTTGTAGTGGTCGGCGTGGAACTGGCACTCTAGGATGGCCGTCTCTCCTTCGTTGACGACGTACACTTGACCGTCGGAGATCATTGCCAGGAAATAACCTATGCATAGCAAATGAACTGTGCATCCCGTCGCCGAAAGTCAAACAGCGTCATCAGAGCTACACGGACAAACAGACGAAACGACAGACAGACAGACAGGCAGACAGACAGACAGAGAAGCAGACAGACAGAAGCAGACAGCTGGACAGAGGGACAAACAGAAGACATGCAGATTATATGGAAAGTGACAGACTCAGGCGAAAGTTATACGATCATCAGATGAACTGACTGGTTTATAGACTGCATGATCTGACTTGCATATTGACTGACTTACTGACTAAGTTTATGCATAGAAAGAAGACGAAATGGTCGACGGGTCGGTGACTGAATTACAATTGAACGAAGGATTTTATAGTTATGGATGAACAGGTGAGTGTGATTGACTGATCGCCAAAGGCAGATTAATAATCTTGTATACGATGTAGATAGGCCGACATAAAGATATAGACAGCGACAGACAGCTAGCCTGATAGAGACAGACAGAAAGACAGACAGACTGCGACAGACAGACAGCTAGCCAGCCAGATAGAGACCGATGGAGGCAAACAGACAGAGACAGACAGATAGAGACAGACAGACAGAGACAGACAGACAGACAGAGACAGACAGAGGCAGAAAGACAGAGACAGACAGACAGAGACAGAGAGCAGGTCAGATCAATAGTTCGCAGTCGATGTCACGTTATACGACTATTTATTTATGTATTGCATTTTCTCTAGCGGCGCCACATCATTAGCCATTCCGTGTTTATTGGGCGGTGCGTTCGCCGGCGCCGTGTCCTTTATATAGGAGCTTCATCGTTTAATCATTAGTTCTATAGTAAACAGACAGGAAGCGCATTTTGTCCGCACCGGACTCCAGCCACATGTATAAGCCTACCGCCTCCATCGCTCACTTATACTCCGACACATCATATGCAAATTGCGATCTAAATGCAGATTTTATACAGAATACATGACGCGCTAGAAACATCCGGATATATGAAGAACGTAGCAAATATTCTCTGACTTGTTCTAACGCAGTTTTTAACCGCACATTTTTATAGCGCCATTCTCTTGAGACTGATCGCGAAGTATGACGGAGAGCGCGTCACGTGTGACTGGTTAAGCGCTGATCGTGAAGGTCTATTGTTGAGCCGCGATTGCCTCGAGCTGTTTGACAAAGCGTTGCACGAACACTTAAGTTATAATGGGGCCTACACTCGCCCTACAGCCATTGTTTGCTGCTTATTGTCATTAGTGCTCTTGTTTTGTTGCTGCTACTATTGTTGTTGCGGCTGATGATGAAAGCTAAGTTATTGATTGTCCATAAAGTTTTATTAAGTAGCAGGTTATGACGATGTGTAGATCATTCTGCCATGTCACCGTAAGTCCTTACGTGCCCCTCTGACCCGCTGGATACTTGGTCTACTTCGGACTAGTACTAGCCTAGTAGTGGGCATTGGACAACCCCCCTGCTTGACTATACATTACCCTTTATACTACTCTACCGTTTCCGTCCCTGCCTTACCCTAACGCACCCAACCCCACCCATTTACTACATTTAGCGCATCTATGAACCGGGTGAATTCTATAAAAAAAAGATGCCTCACAAGTAATAGGGTTGATCGGAGGGTCAGATGTCAGAGGTTGGTGAGGCTGACAGAGGTTGGGGTGGGACAAGGGGTGAACGGTGCGAGGTAGTTTCGTTGGTAGTCATTGGTAAAAGACGGAGCTGCGGAAAGATCGAATCAAGTCTCGCGTAAATCTCGCGCTCGAAGAAAGCAAGCGTCGGGTGATTGAAGACGTTGCGGACGGACACGGCAGGGCGCTACTCCGTCTAGATTGTTGCCATGGTAACGTGGCACGATATGATCTCGGGTTCGGTCAGGGTCGTAAATCGTGCGGAGGGAGGGAGGGTGGGTGGGCAGGGAGGGTGTTAGGGGAGGGGAGGGTGCGGAGGGCAGGGAGGGCAGAGAGGGCGAAAGGCGTCTGTTCGATTGGTCATAAATTGACAACGTCGATGCATTCGGGGGTCTTTATCTAGATCACACTTCACTCCCGACGAACCAATCGAAATCTTACTGCATCTGTGTTCCTCACCTCGACAACGTCTCCCTACGTCTACCTCAGTCTCTCCACGTCTACCTCAGTCTGTCTACGTCTACCTCAGTCTCTCTACGTCTGCCTCAGTCTCTCTACGTCTGCTTCGGTCTCCCTACGTCTGCCACAGTCTCTCTACGTCTGCCACAATCTCTATACATCTGCCTCAGTCTCCCTACGTCTACCTCAGTCTCCCTACGTCTGCCTCAGTCCCTCTACGTGTGCCTCAGTCTCTCTATAAACGTCTACCTCAGTCTCTCTACGTCTGTCTGTTGAGTAACTGAGCAAAAGACAGAGTGAAACAAAAGAGAGGGCAAACAACATATCGGGAAAGACGGCTGGAGAGGATAGGATGGATGGATGGATGGAGGGACGGATGGAGGGAAGGAGGGAGAAAGGGAGGGAGGGAGGGACGGACGGACGGATGGACGGAGGGAGGGAGGGATGGAATGATTTAACTGAGAAGTTCATCTAAAAGTCCAGCGCTGTCCATAAACTGATTCCTGGTAATTATATGTCTCTAACCTTCAACCGTGTATTTGCGAGTCTTCGCTGTTGTTGACCACTGAAATTGTGATCCAGAGAAAAAGAGAGACAGAGACAGAAACAGAAACAGAGCTAAACAAAGGGAATGAGAGAGAGAGAGAGAGAGAGAGAGAGAGAGAGAGAGAGAGAGAGAGAGAGAGAGAGAGAGAGAGAGAGAGGGCGGGAGAGAGAAATGGAGAGAGAAAAAGAGAGAGTGAGAGTGAGAGATAGGGGAAAGAGTGAACGAGGGAGAGAGTGAGAGTGAGAGAGTGAGTGAGAGTGAGAGTGATAGAGAGTGAGAGTGATAGAGAGACGGAGAGACACAACGAGAGAGAGTGGGGTGAAAGTGAGAGTGGAGAGAGAGGGGGAGAGTGAGAGAGCGACGAGGAGAGAGGGGAGAAAGAGTGAGACATTCTGAGAGAAAGATGGAGAAAAGAGAGAATTGTAAGATCAAATCTAAATCCAGTGAAGTTACTTTTGACTGTAGGAAGCAGGATTCGGTGGCTGTTGTTGCGTTAGTGTTACAGAAATAGAGCGAATCTCTGTCCATACAACCCCTGCACGACATGCAACCCTTTCTGTATTCGCTCGTGTTCATGTTTTGTGTACTGGAGATAAAGAAGAACGTGTCTTTCCATAATTAATATGTATCTTTAAACGGCATTCTTTGTCTGTCTCTCTGTCTGTCTCTCACTGTGTCTTTCTGTCTCTCCGTGTCTCTCAGTGTCTGTCTTTGTCTTTGTTCGTCCGACCATCCGTCTGTCCGTCTTTTTTTCTTTTTTGCGCTATGGTCTGTCTGTTTTTATCTGTCTGTCTGGCAGTGTCTGTCCATCCGTCTGTCTTTCCAGTCCTCGATGTTCGTCCATCCGTCTCTTTGCGAGATCTTCATCTTATTTGCCAACCATAATGGTTTGTAAATCCTATGTTAAATCCTCGTCTATATATTCTCCTCCTTCTGTCGTATAATCGCCGATAAAACAATAAAGATGGCGGCTGCGACGCCACCGTGGCCCTCCAGCGACGACCGTTGACATCGAAGACTGCTCCAGTGCGCATGCGCAAACTCTTGACCAGATGTCCGACGAAAGGCGAAACGACTGACCATCGAGTGGACTCTTCGAGGTCAACCTCCGATGGTCAACAGTCCCCGATGGAAGTCCTGGACATCGAGTACTTGTTAGGAGAGGAGACGTCTTCGAAGGAGGAGAGGGCGAGACAAAGAGAGAGGGGGCTCTACCAGCCGTACCTCCTCCTCCTCCTTCTCCTCCTCCTCATCCTCCTCCTCCTCCTCATCCTCCTCCTCCTCCTCCTCCTCATCCTCCTCCTCCTCCTCCTCCTCCTCCTCCTCTCAAGGTTGTCTTCGCTGGCGTCCAGATCGATTTCAGCTGTTGAGTGGTCTCTACGAATAAGTCCCCAAAGCAAGGCACACACATGCAGACAGACAGACGGAGAGGCAGGCAGTCAAACGAATAGACAAACAGACAGATAGACAGACAGGCAGACAGTCAGTCAAACGAATAGACAGACAGACAGATAGACAAACGGATAGAGAGATGGCAACGACGATGACGATGACGATGACGATGATGACGACGATGATGACGACGATGACGATGGCGATGTCAATGACGATGACGATGACAATGACGATGACGACGATGACGACGACGACGACGATGACGATGATGATGGTGATGGTGATGATTCTTTAGCGGTTGCATATCTGATCGACCTCTGTTTTCTCCGTTAGTCCGTCCGTCCGTCCGTCGTCCGCTTCTTCGTCCTTAGTCCTTTTAGTTCGTTGTCCTTATTAGTTGGCCAGTCGCCAGGTAGCGTGATGTTACTCAGCCGCTGCTTCCCATAAAATCTGATGAATATTTTTGCGTCGGAAGCCAAGTGAATAAAATATTACGAAGTGAATAGAAAGATTGGATGGAGGCTCACGGAACAGAATGGACGCTCACAAAGACAGATACACATGTCTGTCTGGCTGTTTGTCTGTCTGTATATCTTTCTATCTATCCATCTGTCTGTTTGTCTGTCTGTTTGTGTGTCTGTATGTCTGTCTGTCTGTCTGTCTGATTGTCTGTCTGTCTTTCTATCTATCCATCCGTCTGTCTGTCTGTCTGTCTGTCTGTCTGCCTGTGCGAGTTATGATCATATCTGTATGCACCATTATGTGCTGCGTGTCTCTTTGTATATGTTTGCGAAGGTGTCTCTGTCTCTGTCTTTGCCTGTTTGTGTTCGTCTAAGCGTCTGTGTCCATCTGTCTGTTGTCTGTTTGTATGAGTCTTTGTCTGTCTTACTCAGAATGAAGAACTATACTTACTGTCGAATTATAGCTAATTATTATTAACTGATCAATAGAATGCTCTGATAAAGACGAATTATCTTGTTGTTATGGCTGCTACAGCGACTGGGTCGGGTTGACTGGTGGAGGTTTACCAATCTTTGAGGTGGGTGTGTCCGGCTGTTTTTGTGCTGGTTTGGTGAAACTGATTGTGTCAGTGAAAATTATTATCATATGTCCGATTTTGGCGTAATTAATGCTGGTGATATATTAGCAAGATTAAAGTATTTTCATAGTGGTGATAACTTGATAAGGTGCTATTTGTGTTTGTCTCTGGTTTTGTTACCGTTACTGTTGGCGTTGGAGCTTGTGGCGCTGGTGGAGGTGGTGGCATAGTGGTGGTGATGGAAGTGGTGAATGCAGTGTTTTCATATACTGGCAATGGTGGTGGTTGGTGATGGTAATGGTAGGGGTGGTGGTGGTTGGTGGTGGCAGTGGTGTTGGTGGAGGTAGTTGTGTTGGTAGTGGTGGTGGAGGTGGTGGTGGAGGCAGTGGTGGTGGAGTATATCAGTAGTGTTGGTGGAGGCAGTTGTGTTGGGGTGGTGGTAGTGGTGATGGTGATGATGATGATGATGATGATGATGATGATGATGATGATGATGATGATGATGATGATGATGATGATGATGATGATGGTGGTGGTGATGCTAATTCATTCTAGGTGTAATGTTTCCTGTGTGCCATAAATTCGAAGCAATCGACATTTCGCATGCAGCGTCATTGATAGTAAGTACGGACGTTGATGATCTGTTCAACGTTATCGGTATAATACTACAGGTTTCATTTCCCCAGCAAAGCATCCATCTCTTAATCACATCATCTTCTTCATCTCTGCCTTCGAGATTCAGCAGCTGGTACCCGGAAGGCACGATTGGTATCAGTCCATTATCCACAGCAGGACCGAGACCAGCTCAATGGCATCGTCACAGATCAGCATCATCATTATCATTAACAGCAGCTGCAGGACCAGGAAGTTGAAGATGTACTACCATGCCGCATGAAAGGGTGTTACTGTTTCCGTCGTAGAAGGAATTTCTGACACGAATGGTAAGCAATAATTTAGTCTTCTTGACCTATACACGTTGAATGATGGTGTCTGGATTAGGACTCCCTCGTCTGCCGTTGAAGCTGCAGAGAATGGAAGGCAGTAGAATGTCCTCTGTTTATCTGTCTGTTTGGCTGTCTGTTTGTGTTTCTGTGTGTGTGTGTGTGTCTGTGTATGACTGTCTGTTCTTTTGTCTGACTGACCGTTTGTTTGTGCGTTTGTGTGTCTGTTTCACTGTGTTTCTCTGCGGGTGTATGTCTGTGTGTGTCTGTCTGTCTGTGTGTCTGTCTGTGTCTGCATGTCTGTATACTCTGTCTCTGCCGCTGGCCCATAAAACCACGCTCCACTGAGCTGTGCGCAAGGTGGAAGAAGAGGTCGAAGACTGGGAGGATGAGAAAGAGCAGAGAATTAAGGAAGTGAGGATCGAAGGGGAAAAGATACGAGGAAAAGAAAAGGAAGGGAAGGAGAAGAAGAAGGAGAAGGAGGAGAAGGAGGAGGAGTTGGGACTGCAGCAGGAGGATGGGAATAAGAATCCAAGGAATGGGGAAGAGGTGCATGGGAGGAAGAGGAGAGGAAGCTGTGAGGAGCGAGAGAGGGAAAAGTGTAAATAAAGAAATGAAATGTTCATCCCGACGCAATGTCTGCATGCACACAATGTTCTCTATATGTAAGATATATGAAAGCATATAGCAACATGGCCGTCAGTTGCAGCGCACATTGCACAATGCCATCGCACAACCATTTATTATACATATAACCGTGCACATGTCCTTGTATATACATATATATATATATATATATACTATAATCCACTATGGCTTATGAGTATATATACATAGATCAGTATGAATACAACTATTGACTTGGCTACAGTTGGCCAGATTTCGAGAAGAGCCAATTATGTCGTTTCTCGCACAAGTCTCAATGGGTTCAGCAACACAGCACGCATGCCATACAAAGGCATACATGTATATATATATATATATACTGGCAGGAGATATTTATATATCTATACATATAGACGTACATATATTCATGCATGTAAATATATATTCTGAAATAAATATACCCACATTACATGATTACATAGAATCTACATGAATTACGTATTCGGCAAATATATAGAACATAACTCTTGAACCATAAAAGTGATAAAACTCAAAATGACAACAGAAGAGAATTACAGAACAGAAAGAGTTTAAAGATGACTTGTGTAGACCATATACCTCCAGATCACTTTGCCGTAAAATACTCTTCACTCTATCACTGCAAATAGTTGTCTTGCTTTGGTTTCATGGCCTTTCATAGCTGGACAACTAACGGGTCGAACGTTTATTATTTCGTGGTAAACATTAGTCATTCTTTGCAGTGCTTTTCGAACAAATACAATCAGTTTCAACTATCATTTAAGTTCTTTGAATTCTGCTCACGTGTCTTCAACTAATTACATGTATCTTAATAAGTTTCTTGATTTTCAGTTATTGTATTTTTATACCAAATCAAATTGTCCCTAATTTGATACCTGAAAGCAATTACCTATAAAGAAGATTAAATTGCCTGTTTTGTCAACGGTTTATTTCTTTTAAAAATAAGATTAATCTCGTATATTTTCGGTATATGACCAATCATCCTATGACCGATCAGGCAGCATATGACCAATAGTCCTAGATCCATTATGTGAATGCTTAAACGGTCATTGCACGTTTAGACAAAGAATGTATACGCAATGTATGCGCAATGTGCGTGCGTGCCATGTGGGCGTGCATGACGTGTGAATCCGTGGAGGTCAGTGACTTCTTCGGCGCATGCGCACTGAGTAAAATCGTCGAATGTTTAATTCTGAAGGCAAATGAATAATGAAAGCACTGCTATGACAGACAAATCAGCTAATGTATATATGTATATAATATATATAATTAGGTATATATATATTGCTCTCATCATTCATAATTTATCACAGACCACTCGCAAGTCGCAAGCACAATGTACCGTAATATATATATATATAATATATATATATATATATATATATATTCGTGTGAACATTATATTGAATACTGAATAGTAGGCTATATATATAACATCATAAACTTGTACGTATACATATATATACGTTGTAGGAATACATAATTTCTTTATTATATTTAATGATTTCTCTTTGCAACATTTTTTGTCGCATATATATTATTATTAATATATTATATATATATATATATATATATATCATATACACATACATTTTCTATGGAAAGACGGATATGTGTCTATATATGTGGCATCGCATATATATATATATATAATCATATATACACAATGAGCTATTACCATAAGCAGCAGCTGTTTTGGTTTAATTTGCTTGCTCCAGTGTCTTAGTTTCATTTCGTTTGATATACGACCAGAACGGCAAGCTTATTATTTAACCCTTATTTATTCGAAGAAGCCCAAGTATATATATATATATTATTTCAGTATGCATAATCACGGTATATATCTATGTATATATACATATAGGCATGCATATAAATGGCGGAAACTGCGATTAGAAAGAGGTTATAATCTTGAGCCGAGGCGATCAATTGAAAGCATGATTTAGTGTTGCAGTGTGTTGCGTAGCGTCCGCGTGTTATATATGTCGACGAGATCCAGTTCATTGATTAATACCGTTGCTGCTGCTGCAGCTGCTGCTGCTGCTGCTACAGATGATCATCCTGATTACGAAGATTACGAAGACGATTACGAGAATGATTATGGCGATGACGCATGCAGACGAATGAAGAACGATGACGATGATTATGGTGATTATGAGCTCAAGCATGGGATGATTAGATTGTTGATCATTGTTTACGATAAATTACAATGGGACGACGACGACGACAATGACAGTGATGGCTGAGATGACGATAAGGATAAAGGTGATGAAGACGATAACAAAGCATGATGATGAAACTACGACGACGACAACGACTACGACTACGACCAGAAATTATTATGCCATGATGATAGTGGTGATGATGATAACGCCAATGTAAGTTAACAATCGCCTCACTATGCTTCTCCTCTTTTCTCTTAATTTCTTGCAGGCAATTTCTGTGCCGTTATGGAAGGAATGTTTTGCCAACGAGATCCTTTCCATGATATATATGTATATATGTATATATATGTATATACGGTATATTCACACATATATGCTTGCCTGTATATGTATACATGTAGTGACCTATTATATACTAATGAACGCGGTTGTATATACTTGAATAGCGTGCTCGAGTATCCATGGTAACCAGATACAGAGGAGAAGTCCGGCGTCTTACAGCCAGCATGCAGCAGCAGAAACCTAACATGCCGTGCGAGGCCATAGATGCGTGTCTTCTGTATCGGTGCAGTCGGCGAAGCGTGACGCCTCGCCGGCCTCTGCTCGCCCAAGCACGTCGATCTCAAGACAAAGCAAGCGAGACAAGGGAGTCTCGATGCGTCGCCTATTACTCTATCGAAGAAAACAGACGCTACATAAACTAGGCATAAATATCTTACCCTCCATTCACAGACCCAGTGGCCGCCACAGACAAGTCGAGCGTGCATTCAATGTGCACGCACGCACAACTGTATAAATGCTATGGAATACATTATAGGGCACATTGAACAAACACTCGCTTGTCTCCAAACGTTATAAGAACCGCGAGTCTCTAGATTATTTGTCCATCGATTTATTCCAAAGCTCTTGAAATTTTCATTCTTTCATCTCGTGTTGTTATAATGACTGCTAACAATAATATTCCACTGTTTCCACCACCACCACGTGTGCGGTCATAAATTTTCCACTGCAGCTCTTAGCTTAGCACAATGCTGACATGTTGGCCCGCGCCTTGCAGAGTACGCAAGCACAGACTTTGGGCACTTGACTTGATGTAGCAAGTTGACGCAATTCATGATGTTAAACTTCAAGGAATTCATCGGTTTGTTAACGTAACGTAATCGTAATAATTACTTTGAATTCCAAATTTCTAAATCGCCACTCGAAAGCCGAGCGAATTGCAATTGGAGAATGTAAGATGGAGAATTGGAAATGTACGATGGAGAATTAGAGAGTGTACGATGGAGAATTGGAAAGCGAATACGCTGGAGAATTGAGAGTGTAAAATATATGGAGAATTAGAAAATGTACAATGAAAAATTGAAGAGTGTACGATGGATAATTGGAAAATGTATACGATGGAGAATTGAAGAGTGAATACGATGGCGAATTGGAGAGTGCACGTAAGACAGACTATTAGAAAATGTACGATGGAGAATTGGAAAATGTACGATGGCGAATTGGAAAATGTACGATGGCGAATTGGAGAGTGAATACGATGGTGGAACTGTCTGGATAATAATATTTCTTATTGTTGAATGGTTTCGTTTCGATCGTTCAACGATGCGTGCGATTGATGCGCAATCAGACATCGAATGGAAAGAGGTTGGTGGAAGGAATGGATGAATGGATGGATTTATGATGGAAAAGAGGGAGGAAGGTCAAGAGGGCGGGAAGAAGGGAGAGAGGAATGAAGGAGGAGACAGAGATGGGTAGAGGGGTGGAGGAATGGGGGGAGGCATTATCAAGGCCGTAGCTAGGGGGTGTTTTGGGTGTTTGAACACCCCCCGAAATGGAAAATGTGAAAAATAATATAATGCATTTACGAGCATATGACGTAAAAACAATGAAATAAAACCATGAAAACACCCCTGAAATGGAAAATGTAGTTTTTCGGGAAGGGAAATTGGCGAAACACCCCCCGAAATAAAATCCTGGCTACGGCTTTGGAGGCATAGTAATATGGATGGATGGACACATTGGACAGTAGATGCACGGTGTGTTCAAGAGTAGGAACGACGGTTTGTGGAAGGTATGGAAAGATTAGTGGGAGACAGGAGAGGTATATGGGATGTTTCCCTTAATTGTCTGATGGCGCAATGTATGCTGCAGATGGAGAGAGACTGCAGGGATGGATGGACGGAAGCAAAGAGTGACTGAGAGATAAAGAGATGGTTGGAAGCAAAGCTCGAGGGTACGTACCATACGTATTCTATTTTGTCAAAGATACGTACGTTTTTTAACGTACCCTATTTTATGGTACGTAAACAATAATAAAATACGTTGGCCTCGTCATTGTTCATTAGTCTATAAGAATGTTCAATTTAATTTAAGCAAACAGTCTCAGCCAAGTATACAGCGCAGTGAATTGCTGCAATGCTATATTGTAGGTCTATGTTTATCCAGCATACATTGCACGTAATGCACTAATTAATGTCAGTTAGTCGGCTCAGTTCTATTGCAGCACTTAAAAGTCCGAACTCCGCCACTGGTCGCACTCTGCCAGTGCCAGTCCCAAGCCTGGGTAAAGAAGGAGGGCGTCGCTAATGGTCTTTGTTACCACACAGTGACGTTAAACTGCAAATACACACACACACACACACACACACACACACACACACACACACACACACACACACACACACACACACACACACACACACACACACACACACTTAAAAGTCCAACTCCAAGGAAAAGGTTGAACAGTTGCATTCAATTAATTAACAGAAGAATTTATCGAATTAAATTTAGGCCTACTGCTACGCTACCGGAAATACCGATTTCAATGACGCATGCTGTTGACTGCATGTAGGGCACGGTGGTGTAGTGGTGGCGTCGTTGCCTTGAAGCCGGAAGGTTAGAGGTCCGAATCCACCTCAAGTCGCCGCGTAGGAACTTTGGGCAAGTCCTTCACTCACAATTGCTCAGCGCTTCGGCGTGAAACTCCGATGCAATGTCCGCTCTGCAGTCGGGAGCGCCTCTGAGTAGTGTGCTTGAAGGGGCGCTATAACAAGTGCACATACAAATGCAAACATACAAGCATGTGTACTATGGGTCGCCGAGTAAGCCATAAACAAAATTTTCGTGCACATGTATGGTACGTAGGCCTACGTACCATACATGTAGGCCTACGTACCATGCATACGCGTATTGTATTTTTTGAAAGGTACGTACGTATTTTAACGTATTCTATTTTAAGGTACGCGTACCCTCGAGCTTTGGTTGGAAGAAAGGTGGGACTAAGCAAGGAGGGAGGGAGGATGGAGAGGGAAAGGGAGCAGACTGCAGGAAGTGTCGGCCGACGATGACGAGCGAGCGAAGGTGACGTAATTGTAGCCATGGCAACTGCATGGCGCCAACACACAGGTGCCCCCAGAATTGTATAGTACCCGAATGACAGGGATGAAGAAGATGACTTCGAGAAGGACAACGGCTGATATATATATATATATATATGTATACACGATGCAATTATGGCTCTTTCATTCATTCATTCATTCATTCATTCATTCATTCATTCAGAGCATATAGCGCCCCTTCAAGAAACTACTGAGAGGTGCTCAATATATATATATATATATATATATATATATATATATATATATATATATACCTGGAGCAGTCTCTTGCGATCATAATATAACATTTCCTCTGAATATATATATATATAGCATTAAAGTGGCGTAGCCAGGTGTATATGATTATCATATATATAAATCTCTTTCTTGCATCACACCATTTCATAATTTACGTTTTTTGCTTCAATGTGCATATATTTTTATGTACGTGTACATTGTGCATGTATATATATATCGTCAGTATACGTCTTGCAGATAGTTTATTATATATATTGTAGCACAATTATGTATTGGAGCGCATATATTACAGACAAGAGATGCAATATTTATGTGGAATAAGCGCATCCATCAAGGGCATTGTCGGATGTTCTGGTTGCCTGGAGCGCACCTGCAGAAGACAACAACAACAGCAAGACAGCCTTCAATTGAAGACTTATGCATGCACGCTGCGGCTTGCTGCCTCACCCACCGCCATCATCATCATCATCGTCAACACTATATACATCGTCATCATACATCATCTTCAACGCTATATCGTCATCATCAGCAGCAGCAGCAGCAGCAGCTGCAGCAGCCGCTAAGCTATTGAGAGCATAATTACCCGAAAGCGTCACCATCTTCATTATCTTTCAATCGTGTCATGCATCCTCATCTGAGTCATCTTCTTCTTCTCCTCTTCTTCCTTCTTCTTCTTGTATTCCTCATCGTGGCAGATCACACATGTTACTGATGACGAATATGATGATGGTGATGGTGATGTTGTTGTTGTCGTTGTTGATGATGGTTAAGATGATGATGATGATGATGATGATGATGATGATGATGATGATGATGATGATGGTCATCAACAGCGACGACGACGACGACGACGACGACGATGACGATGACGATGACGATGACGATGACGATGATGATGATGATGATGATGATGATGATGATGATGATGATGCTGTTGTTGTTGATGTTTAAGATGATGATGATGATGATGATGATGATGATGATGATGATGATGATGCTGTTGTTGTTGATGTTTAAGATGATGATGATGATGATGATGATGATGATGATGATGATGATGATGATTATGGTGGTGGTGGTGGTGATGATGATGATGATGATGATTTTCAATTCATTTATTTATTGTAACCATCAACCATAAAACAATTAGTCAAAGTGTAGCGTGTATCACATACGGTAATAGGATGGCAACAAGGAAGGCCCTATAAGGGATGAATATCCCGCTAACAGGGACACCTATTCACTTGTACTATTTTAACTGGTGGCTAGACGGTTAACGGCATGAATTGAACAGTAGGCTACAAACAACACGAAAAGACAAATCGTACAGTGCTCATGACCTTAGATAAACACAAAACAAGCAAAACAAATCAGTGCATATAAGATTAGATAGCTTCATATGGTGCTAGGACAACATGTCCCCGGACAAAATGTCCCGGACAAAAAGTTCCCGGACAAAAAAGTCCCCGGACAAAAACCTTTTCTTCATCCTTTACCTCTTCATTATCCTCTTTCCTCTTCCTCCTGCAGGGCTTTCTAAAATAAATTTGTAGAACTGCACAACCAGGAAGTTTTTCTACTGCGGATCTTTTGGCGAAACTTTCTGGTCGCCGACGAAAAACTCTGATTTTTTTAGTCATTTGGTTGAAACTTTTAAGTTTCCTCCCACAAATATCCCAAGTCGGCGACGGAAAAAATGATGACTTTTCAGTCATTTACTTAGAAATTGCCTTTTCCCCGCCTTCCTGCTTATTTGTCGCTGCACAGCTCCTTCGTTCTTCCATCGTGAACCGTCTGCAATTACCTTTTTCTAATGATTTTCACTGCACATAACTGCTTTTACAACTGCACAAATGCATTTACAATTGCACATTTTGTGCAGAACTGCACGTTAGAAAAGCCCTGTTCTCCTGTTCTTCTCTCCTTTCTTCTCCTCTTCTTCCTCTTTTCCAGTTCTTCTTCTTCCTCCTTTCCTTCTTCTAGTTATCTGTTTTTAAACAGGTTCGTAGCCTACATGCATAGTCCATACCCTATGTCGCAATTCATCTCGTTGTCTAGAATGCAGACCAGACGTCTCTCTCTCTCTCTCTCTCTCTCTCTCTCTCTCTGTGTGTGTGTGTGTCTCTGTCTCTCTCTGTCTCTGTCTGTCTGTCTCTCTCTCTCTCTGCTTCAGCCTGCAGCAGTTATGTAACCGCTCTTAATCATCCAATTAAATAGCATCGTAGTTCCATTGGTCTTCCTTAGGTTTTTTCCTCCATTCTTCCCTCTATAATAATAGACCTTATATGGAAGAGAATCTACATTCATTATGCGGTCCATCTATTTTCCCGCCGACTTCTGGTTGTCCCTATCAGGGATCTTCTTTCCACTATACCATTCCCAGTACCCCTTCATATGCCTTACGTCCATCCAGGCTGATCCAGTTGACTCTCCCCATTATGCTCCATATATCCACATCTCAAATGCTTCCAATCTTCTTATATTCTCTTCCTTATTGTCAACGTCTCCGAGCCGTACAGTATACGCTACCGTGCACACTCCACATAATCGATTTGACAACACACAATCACACAATCATATGCGCACAAACACACAACATATATATGCTTTATATATATATTATATATTGCTTTATATATATGCAAATATATATTGGACATAAAACCTGTATTTCCGCCAAGACTGGACTGGAAGTGCATGACTATATCTCCGTCGGAAGGCGCTATATAAAGGCTCTTAGTAAATGAATGATTGGATGTTTATATAAATATATGATTGCACAGGCAAACACACGCACACACACACACACACACATAAATATGTATGTGTATAGCCTATATATGACTGAATGCATGCGTGATCCTATAGTCCTATAATAAGAGCGTTTATAAGACGGCTTCTGAAGTGGGTATACGAAGCAATATGAGCTCTATTAATAATAGAGCTCGGCATGGAAAGAGAGTCGATCACGTGGTTTTATTACAATGGTGCTCTACAATTAAGTGACTTTATTACTGTTTCTCCTTCTTTATTTATCCTTAAAAGCTTGATTGATTGATTGATTGATCCCTCTCTCAGAGCTCCGAAAACGTCTGTTATTTTTCAGTGCATTTTTTCTAGTATTTTGTTGTGATTGTATACACGCATTTGTTCTTATTCGCGTTGTTCCGCAACGCTTTTGCAGGCTGCTTAATAAAGTATATGCTTACCTGCTTACTTTGTCAGTCTTTGTGTAGGTGGTGTTTCATTTCGTTAACAATTTCGTACGACTTTTAGTCATTAGCTTTGACGAAATTTTCGTCAAATTTTGATGACCCTCCGTAGGCAGCAGTGGCGGCGCTAGGGGGGCTGAGGGGGCTAAGCCCCCCCCTACAAGAGGCTCAGCCCCCCCTAAAAAAAGGCCATCCGAAATTTTTTAGAGTGAAATATCCACGATTTTGGGCTGACGACTAAAAAAAAAAAGGTCGTCAGAAATTTTGGCGGCGAAATTGGAAAATTTTCACGAGATTTCGGTCGAGGCTTCAGCCCCCCAAAACTGAAATCCTGGCGCCGCCACTGTTAGGCAGCAGTGCTACCATGCCCAGGAGCAATGACCCTCTTTAGGCAGCAGTGCTACCATGCCCAGGACCAATGACCCTCTTAGGCAACCGTGCCACCATGCCCAGGGGCAATGACCCTCTTAGGCAACAGTGCTATCCTGCCCAGGAGCAATGACCCTCTTAGGCAACAGTGCCACCATGCCCAGGGGCAATGACCCTCCTTAGGCAACAGTGCCACCATGCCCAGGAGCAATGACCCTCCTTAGGCAGCAGTGCTACCATGCCCAATTGGGTAAGGGACACAATAGCAAGGAATAACAATTGGGTAGGAGACACAATAACAAGGAATAACAATTGGATGATGATGGTGCTCTGCCCAAAGGCAGGTTCATTGGCTTTACGCCCCTGGGGATGAGATGAGTGAGGTGGTTTCCCCGTTGCCTTCCCCACAGACAATGATGGGTAAGCAACTTGCCCAAGGTCGCTCCGCACGAGCTTGCGCCCCTGCGTCCCACACGTGCTAGCCCGAGATATCTAAATCTCTGAATGTCAACTCCCAGCCCGGGGCTTGAACCGCAGTCCGTTGCAACCAACAGACGAATGCAGCGCGCGCTTACCGGTGTAGCTAACTAGGTAAGGGACACAATATAAGCCAACAATGTGGACTATGACGGCGGTGGAATTCAGTCTTTTACTCACCCGTGGAATCCATGAGAACTGCCTGAAAGTAGACAAGAAGAATCCGGTTCCTGAGCCGAAATATTTCTCCAGCTCCTCCTCCTCCTCCTCCGCTGCTTCCTCTCATTCCACTTCCAATGCTTCCCAACGCAGAACGCGATGACCTCGTCCTATAATCCATGACCTCTGTGTTGGTCCGCGAGGTCACTCCTAACGACGCAAATCAGTCGAATCCGTCGAAAATCCAGACGAGAATCAACAAACCGAGACGAATTTCTATCCATGAAGACGAAAAATCAGAAGACCGTGACCGACTTTCAATCTGCCTACTATTCCGTGACGATGCTGCCAATCCGTATCCAATGCGAAGGAGACGGAGAAGGTGGAAGAGGAGAAGGAGGAGGAAGAAATGGAGCAGCAATCGGTGAACCGTGAACTTTTGACCGCTGTGCCACCGATACAGCCGTCATCTTTTATTAATCGGTTTACATCGACTGCGTCCATGTGACCTGAGAATGGAGAACACGACAGGAAAAAATAACAAATGGTTCCTTCAGTGACCGCAACGGTGGCTGCGGTTGTGGCTGCGGTTGCTGGTCGCCTCGGCAGTAGTCGGTGGCTGCTGGTCAGGCTGCAGTGGCGGCGCCAGGAAGCACGCTCTACGCTGAGAGACGATCGCATTCAAAGACGGATTGGTGGAGTCGGTGATTGGTGTAGATGATGGTGGTAGAGACAATTCGTTGAATGGGAGTATGGAGAGGAGGAATGAGCGAAGAGATTAAGAATGGGAGAGGGACGGGGAGAGTGAATGGAACGAGAAAGGGAAAAGATAGGGGATGAAGTGGAAGAAGGGGAAGCAAATGGAGAAAAGGGGAATGGGAGAGAAGAGAAGATATGGAATAGGAATAAGATGGAGTGAAGGAAGACAGGGAGATGGAGGGATGATAGATGGGAAGGGGAAGAGGATGGAGTGAATGAAAGAGGAGGAAGAGAGAGCAGGAGGAAGAAAATGGGAATGGGGTATACGGGCGAGAGGAAGGAAACTTAAGTGATGAGGTGAAAAGAAATGACAGATTAAAGGATACGACAGAGGAACGGGAGGAGGTGGTGTTAGAGGAACAACAGTGTATGGAAACAGGAGAAGAGGAGGAGGAAGAGGAGGAGGAAAAGAAGAAGAGTAAAGAGAAAGATGAGAAAGAGGGAAAAGGAGTTCAGTCGTGTTGACAGCTCTGTCCACTCAGCCGAGCAGAGAAGGAGTAATAGGCCGATGGATGGTCACTGCTGAGAGGAGTATTTATCAGTCTTCGAAAGGCGAGTATAACTAAGCGTTTCGTTGAGATGTGGATTGACAAAGTGCCACTGAAGTGAGGACTGCTGTGTAGAGTTGCGCTTAGATTGAGAACACGATCGATGCGAAAGGCGAGATTGACAGAGTGCGGTCGAGAGCATATAATATATAATTATATGGGTGCAGAACAAGTGCCACTGAAGAGATGAATGAAGGAACTGGATGGATTAGACCAAAATATTGAAGTGCAGCTAAATGGAACATTGTCGATATGATTAAGTCGTTCTCCTTTGTATTACGTTGTAGGCCTATAATTGTATGGTGGTAGGACGCAACAGCTATACTCCGGTTGACGTGGAGAGTACATGGTGTAAACCTTCCTGCAGCAACCTTATACTGTGCAACCTTTGTAGGCGTCATCGATCTATGCTTTGGTCTTTATAGGGAGTCGTGAAGCTTAATAAATACGTTGTAGTAATACATAAGAACGGTTGTTTGTACGTTGAGCTGTGTGTGCATTCATGCGGGTGTGGAGGTGGGGTGGGGTGTCAGGTGGGGGAGAAGTGCCAGCAATATTACAAAGCGACGCTATTTTTCCTGCTTCCTTTATTCTTCTCAGGTCACCTCAGTGCAGTCGCTTTCAGCCGACTAATAAAAGAGAATAGCTGTCTGCATGACAGAACAATCTGAGTTTTTAGTACATCGCACACTACTCATTTTGATGCTCATGCTCCTCCTCATGTTTCTCATTCTTGTCCGCCTCTCTCTTCTCGTGCTACTCCTGTTCCTCCTCTCGTGCTTCTCCTTCTTCTCCACCTCCTGCTCCTCCTGCTCCTCCTGCTCCTCCTCATGTTTCTCATTCTGCTCCGCTGGTGTTGTGCTTCCTGCTCATTCTGCCTTCCTCCTGCTCATCATTCTGCTCCTCGTCCTCCTACTCCCTCCTCTTCTTCCTTCTCCTCCTTCTCCTCTTCCTCCCCCTCTTCGTTCTCTTCTCCCAATCGGAAATTTTATACCACTTCGGCTATATAAGGCAGTCAGCGCATTGTAAGACATTAAAAGGGCTATAATTAAGTTACTGTGATAACAGCTATCAGGTGTACCCTAACCAATGACAGTCACGACTTCCGTTCACGAACATGCACCGTCTTTTCTCCGGCTCCAAAAACACTCGAAGCACGTTTTCTTCTGCAGAAGTCAATCGCCTGTTTGTTAAGGACTGGTTAGATATCCATGGCTACTATAATAATAGGACGATGATTGGATTTCGGGAGGGATGTATATAACCGAGCGAGTGGAGTGTCTGGAATGAATGGATAAGTCGGGAATTAATCGTGCGAACATCCAAAAGAAGCGCGACGATTGGAAAGAGAAAGTGTGGATTAAAAGTGTCGGGGACGTGACGACAGACACGATGGTCAGATTGGCATTCTGTGGCGACGCCTTTGCAAAGGACGTATACGGGAGAGAGAGAGGAGTCGAAACGAGGACCTTCTAATGAACAGCAGTCGGGTGGTGGTCGGGTGGTGGACTGGTGGTCGGGTGCGTGGCGATGTCGTCGTCGTCGTTTGGTATTCGCTGGGGCAACGACGGGTTTAACAAAGACAATCAGTCACAGCAATCGCGTCGGCGACCGACGCCACACCTAAATCGAATCTGAGAACGTTAATTAGTTTACAGTGCAGCCCTCTGTGCGTCTAAATGATCTCCCGTGTGTCTCTCGCTCTCCTTGTCTCTCTCGCTCTTTCTTCCCCTATCTCTCCTTGTCTTTCTTTCTTTCTCCTCCCTCTCTTTCGCACCACAGTTTCCTCTCGCCCGCTGTTGCTCTCTTCGTCTTACCAGACCGTCTACCCGCCACCACTCTGCTGCTCCCTACGGCACTTCTCCCTCCGCCTCAATCTATTCCTCTCCATATTCCTTTATCCGTCTCTCTCTACCCCTCCCTCTTCCTTCTTACCCCGTTGTCTCTTTCTTCTTCTTGCTCTTCTTTTCACACTCTCTTTTCTCATCCCGTTCTGCTGTCTTTCCATAGATTTCGGTTTCTTCCTCTATCTCTATCCCCCGTTCGCTCCTTTTCTTCCTGCTCCCATTCCTCTCTCTCCCCTCCCTCCCTCTATATCTCACTCCTTCTTTCCACCCCAGTTTCTCCACTCACCCATCTTCCATCAACACATCCTCCTCTTCCAACCCCGTTCCTCCCACTCTCAGTCACTCTCTCCCTCCATCCATCCCTTCCTTCTCCAATCCATCCCTCTTCCAGCCTTCGATCCTCCCATATACAGCTGCATCCACCGTGACAATGATCTCAGCTCGTGGCTAATTTCACTGATAGCATTCTGTTTAAGTTTCGCATTAGCCGACGCTTTCAACGCATCAACGGTTTGTCGCCCACTGGACCCAGACGCCATTGGTCGGCAGTTACGTCTTAGCCTCGCGCACCAACATCTTTCCTAATCGTGAAATATAGCGCTATAAAACCGACGGGCTGGCCACAACCCGCGCGCTCTACGTCTGCTAATGCAGGAACTTCTCGTTCGCTGGCGTCCCCTAGCGAACTCATCTATTAATGAGTGCATCTATTTGTGGTCAGCAAACAAGGTATCCGGGGTCCACCATCGCATGCTTTGGCTGAGTAAAAGAATTCGCTAATCTTGTCTAATCTAACATTATCCGGTACAATCCGAGATTTACTGCCCAGTCCTCTTCGTTCGGAGATGTCTTTTATGTCAGAAAAATTCAGACATGAGTTTCGTCTGCAGGGACATGGTTGCCGATAGAATCCTTTGCTCGCCTTGTAGCGTGGTTGCTAGGGGGTTCGAGCGTCTCCCTAGACATATATAATCTTCGTTTATTTAAAAAAAATGAGACGAGTGGGGGGGTTACACATGTCGAAGCAACATTATATGTAAACAAGAAAATTAATGCGAACATATAGCAATATGTCATTGATGGTTGGCAGAGAGGACATCGGTTTAAAGTTTGGACTTCACAGTTACTACTGAAAGTAAGGAACGACATAATTTTTTATTTGACTATCGCATCATTTTCTATTTTCTGTGGTCATGGAATCCGTGCTAACGCATTAGCTATCCAAATAAATCTGATGGACAAAGCCGTTCAACTAAAGAACTCTGATGTTTGTTCATACTTGAAAATGTGTAATAATAATAATAATTGTTTTGTGTAAGCGTACAGAATGCCAGTTGATTGAAATGCACACATGCAAATCTCAATTGATAAAAAACAAAGACAGAGCAAAAGATAGTAGGCTACGCTGGATAGATGATAGGTGTGAAGATAGCCTACAACAAGATTTGTACCAAAAAGAATTGGCCTTGACAAATGACGGAGGATAATCTAAGGCAAATGGATAACTGAAGATGTGTTTGAGTCTGTAGCCGCATTGGGTGCTTTTATAGGCAGGATGGCCAAGAAAGTGAATCAGGGAAACACACAGCAATAGCCTATACTTAAAGGGAAGAGAGATGGGAGAGTGAAAGAGCGAAACTCTGTGAGATTTGCAGTGAAAGAAAAGCTAAAGGAGACTGAGAAATATATGCAAACGAACTAGAACCATATACTTACAAAGGATAACTGAAAGAGAGATAGAGACAGAAGGACAGAGACAGATGCAGAGAGAGTCAGAGGGGCAGCGAGAAAGAGATAGACAGTTTGAGACAGACAGACACACATAGAGAGAGAGACAAACAAAGACGAAGGCAGAGACAGAGAGACAGACGCAGAAAGCTCCAGACATGGAATAAGTTGGAACAATGTAAATCCAGATAAATTCTTAGAGAGATCCAATAAAGGACGAGAAACACAACAACAACAACAACTACAACAACAACAACAACAACAACAACAACAACAACATCTGTTTCGTTATTGAACACAAACGCAACAATCAAAAGGTTAAGCAATTGCAATTTTCTACGTCACCCAACGCAATTTGTTCTCGGCTAATTTCTGTTCCTTTTACTCATCTGCTGCGATCTGCATTTTCTCTTTTTTCTTCATCTTCGTTTCTTTATTCTTTCCATCTTGCTACTTACTTACTACTTCCTCATCGTCTTCTCGTTATTATTCTTGCTCGATTTTTGAATCGCCGCATTTACTCTTTATAATTATTCTTTTTTTATCTCTTCTTTCGTTTTTTGATCTCACACTCTTCTTTTTCTCCCCTCCTTCCTCCTTCTCCTCCTTCTCCTCATATATCTTGACTCTGTTAATTGCGTTTCTATTCCTCCATTATTTTCTGCATGCTTCTCATATTCTTCCTCCTCTCTTCCCCATCCCCATCTTCTTACTTTGCTTTATTCTCCCCTTTCCACGGTTCCTCCTACTCATCTCATCCCTCCTCCTCCGCCTCCACTCCTTACGCTACTTCCTGCCTTCTCCTAGTTCTTCCCTCACTCTGCCTTCTTCGTCTCCTTGGTCCTAAACCTCTTCTTCCATCTCCTCCACATCAGTTCTGTCTCCTAATCTTCACTTTCTTTCTGCTCTGCAACACATATAATCGATCCACGAATGCGAATCTCAGGAAGTCCTAGAGGACAGTGAAGACTAAGAAGAGACGCAAACAGATACAAATACAGAGGCACAGAGAGAGGAAGAGACATAGATAGATGTAGAGATAGGGAGAGTGTCAACCGATCCAGCAAACGATGTCCAACTCTGGGTCACGTGCCACACATCAACGAAGAGTCGCATCGAAACTTCAACACAGGACAGAAGAGGACAGAAGAGGACAGAAGAGAACGGATTGATTGACGGAGGAAGGACGATCGGACGCACAAAAGAACAGATTATTAGCAGAGGAGCGAATGAATCATTTTCACAGCTATTCTCATCTCATTCTCCCCCTCCGTCTTCTCTGTCACATACTCCGCCTCATCTTCTCCTCCTCCATTTCCATCTCCTTCTCAGTCTTTGTGAGCTAATTTTGTATAACGTATAGTGATCAGCTAATTGTTGAGCGTACGGATAGGCCAGCTCAAGGTCAGCTAATTGTTGAGTGTACAGACAGACAGGCCAGCTGACTGAGTGGCGGGAAATTGCCGCGGCGCGTCGTCGCCGGAGAGAGAGAGAGAGAGAGAGACCGACAGACAGACAGACAGACAGACAGAGAGAAGGACAGTGCAACCGAAGAGAGAGTGTACGCTGAGAGTGAGATAAGTTGTAGAAGGAGTGCTAGTCGTGTGTAGAAGACGTTAGAGTAATAATATAATAAGATGGCGTTTCTGTCGTGCAATTGAATTGTTTATCGTCGTTGATGCATTGTTGTGTTGTTTGTGAATATTGGAAATCGAAGAAGAAAATACAAGAAACTGATCTTTGTTGTAAGAGAACAAGTTTAAGAACTTTAGACACTTATAACCTAGCCATAGCTACCGCAGTACAGTGAATAGGTTAGGCCTATAGGTTGCGCTACAGAACAAAGAAGAGACTGGAAAAATCGTGGGTGATTGTGGAAGATCACATTTGGTGACACAACGGTGGGATATCGTATCCAAGTTACGGACGGTGGGATATCGTATCCAAGTTACGGACGGTGGGATAGTCAATCCAAGTTACGGACGTTGGGATATTGTCAATCCAAGTTACGGACGGTGGGATTTTGTATCCAAGTTACGGACGGAGGGATATTTACGAACGGTGGATTTTTAGTCCAAGCTACGGACAGTGGATTTCAGATCATTACGAGAAGCCGACCTCACGGGAGAAGGAGACTGAGCATTTGATCAACCGGAGAAGCATTCCGAGCATCCGACCAACTGGTGAGAAGATACAACGGGCATACGAACGACATTACGACAACGCAACGCCAGAGAGAGGTATACAAAACTCGCTCCTTGAATAAACAAGCAATAAGAATTAAAGTCAACCAATCACAGCAATCATAGCCACTCCCTCGATTTCTTCACGGAAATCATTTGAAGTAAAGAAGTAAGATGGAGAAACTTACAGAACAAAAACAAGCTAGTATAAAAAAGATGTCTTCTGATCGAATAATAAAATTATTAATCGAAGCTGGTCTAGACGTCGAAGAAGTCGAAGGGATGTCAAGGGAAAATTTGATGAGAGCTTTAGCAGAGGATTGTCTAAAAAAGGAAGCTGAAGAGAAAGGCGCTGTGGGTGGGGCTGAGGAGAAACCACAGGCCATGTCTATGGAGGCGTTGATGCAATTTATGATGATGAGGGAGGAGCAACGGAGACAAGAAGAGAAAGAGAAAGAGGAGAAACGTAGACAAGAGGAGAAAGAGAAAGAAGAGCAACGGAGACAAGAAGAGAAAGAACGGAAACAAGAAGAGAAAGAGAAAGAGGAGAAACGGAGACAGGAGGAGAAAGAGAAAGAGGAGCAGCGGAGACAAGAAGAGAAAGAGCGGAGACAAGAAGAGAAAGAGCGGAGACAAGAAGAGAAAGAACGGAGACAAGAAGAGAACGAAAGAGCGGCAAAAGCAGAAAAGATGAGACAAGAAGGGATTGAACGAGCAGAAAAGATTCGACTAGAGGAAAAAGTAAGAGCAGAACAAGCAGAAAGGATGAGACAAGAAGAGATAGAGATGCAGAAGCAGCAGTTCCAGCTTCTGTTAGAACAACTGAAAAGAGATCGTGACGAAGCTGAACGAAGAAGAATGGAATTGATGATAGAATACGAGAGGGCAAGGAAAAGTGATGAAGAAATACGGAAACAACAGATTGAAGAGCAAAAGGCTCGCGAGGAAGTCAAAGAAACCATGCGTTTGGCAGAATTACAAAGAGCCGAAGAGATTCGACAGGAAGAATTGAATATGGAGAAAGAAAATTTGGAAAAAGCGGAACGAGAAAGGGAAGAACAAGTACATTTAGAACAAAAGAAACTCGCTCTTAAGGAAGCTCAGCTCCGAGAAATGGCTATTGAAAAGGAGGAACGCAGAAAGCAGTTAGAATTGTTGCAGCAGAAGATAGAACAAGAAGAACTGCGTAGGGAAGAAGATCAAAATAGACTGAGGGAACGAAATGAAGACGAAAGAAGAAGCCGAGAGGAGTTAGAACGAAACAGGATCCGGGAAAGTGAGACAATGGTGTCCAAGATTAAGAAGATAGGTGATGCAATGAAACACGTGTTACCTAAGATGCCATATGATATGATGGAGGTGCCATTATATTTTGAGACAGTTGAGAATGCATTCAACAGTTTTACGGTGGAAAAGCAGTTTTGGGTCAAATTGCTGTTTCCACTAATGACGCCAAGAGCGAGAACGGTGTTAAAACGATTGTCTTTTGATGATCTAGACAATTACGATATAGTGAAAGAACATTTACTGAAAGAATTCAAATTGACAGCGAGAGAATATCGATCACGATTTGTAGATGCGAAGAAAACGGCAGAAGAGACATACACTATGTTTACAGCAAGATTGAAGAATCTGTTGAACTATTATGTCAGAAGTAGGCGAGTGGGCAAAGACTATGAGAAGTTATTTGATCTGTTGGTGGCGGATAAGTTGAAAGAATGTCTACCACCGGGTCCACTACAGTTTGTACTAGCAAAGGAGGGTACTGAATGCTTGGAAGCTAGTAATGTTGCAGATCTCGCAGACATACATGTGAACAATCGAATTGGTCTAATGTTTCAAGACAAACCGAAATATGAAGCACGGGGTAATAGTTCGAAGCAAACCAGGTGGAATAGTAGTAACAAAGAAACAGGAAGCCAAGCCAGAAGTAATGAAGTAAGGAAAGATAGTGTTCCTGGAAGACAGTTTGGTCAAGATAGAAGAGAAGCAACGGGTGACAGACAAATATACAGTCGAATTCCAGTGATGGGACGCCAAAGAGAAAGCAATGCAACAATTCCGTACAATTACAGGCGGGAGAGCACTGAACAGAGAGGTATTGTGAGGAAACGTTGCCATAATTGTCAGTCAGACAGACATTTGATAAAGGATTGTCAAGCACCACCAAGAAGGACAAATCTGAGAAATAGATTTACTCGAAGTGCAGAAAATTTCAGAGTAAATCAGATCCAAGTAATGAATGCACCTAATCAGCTGGAAGGACAAGACAACCGCGAAACGGAAGTGAAGTCAGTAATGAAGTGTACGCCTCAGTTTACTATACAGAGAGAAGTAGTAAAATCTGCTCCCGTTACGGATACTTGTCGAGAAACAGAAAGTAAAGATCAGTGTCAACGTACGAAGAAGTCCTTACTACGGCATGTAGATGTAGAGATACGTGGAAATGATGACAGTTGTCATCCCGTGCCAGTCAAAGCGCTGATTGACTCTGGTACTGAGATTCCAGTAATCAATGAGGAATTATTGAAAGGAGCGACAGTAGAAGAAATTGGCAGAGTACATTTGCAATGTGTGGCTGGAGAACCCATTCCAGCTAAGTTGGTGAAAATAGAAGTGCGGATGAGTGGTCATAACGTACACGAAGGAGGAGATTTGAAGGACAAGGGAGTAAATATCGCGCCATATTTAACCTTGGTATGTGCCAGCATTCCAGCAGTCTTGTGCAAAGATAACAAAGAAAAGTTCTTGCTGCATCCAGAAATAATTGCAGAACTGAAAGAGGTTCCACCAGTGAGTGTATTGCAAGGAGAATTGCAAGCGAATGTGACTACGAGAGCACAAAGTCGGAGAAGAGAAGTGGAAGAAGGAGAAGAGGAACAGCTAAATGAAAGTTTGCTAGATGAGGACACAGAAAGCGATGATGAACAAAGCGTTCAAGAAGAAGAAGAAGGAGTAGCATCCGGGAGCAATGAAATTGAAGAAGAGATGGTTGCATGTGAACGTGATGATTATGATGATTCTGGAAGTGATAGTGAAATGGACACGAGTATGAGAGATTTGTTTGCCGAGAATACGAGTGATGAAAGACAATTGGCAGACGCAAAGAAATTTGAAGAGCAGCAGAGAAATGACGAGTCACTGAAGTCGTGGTGGAAGATAGCTGAAGACAAAGGATCAGAGTTTAGTGTAGTGAATGGGTTGATGTATAAGAAGCATCAAATGTTGGACCAGTTGGTGTATCAGTTGGTGTTGCCGAAGGAAAGAAGAATTCAGGTGATGGAATTGGCGCACGAGTCAGTATTTGGCGGACACTTGGGAGAAGAGAAGACAAGAGAACGTATCAAATTGTCCTTTGTGTGGCCAAGGATGCGTAGAGATGTGGTGAAATTCTGCAAGTCCTGTGAGAAGTGTCAGTTGAAAGCACGAAGTTTGGTGATGGATCGAGTACCGATTACACCAATACCAAGGGAGGATGTGCCGTTCAGAAGAATGACAATGGACGTCGTAGGACCAATCGAACCGACGTCAGCAGCAGGGCATAAGTATTGCTTGTGCATCGTAGACTCATGTACAAGATGGCCGACAATCTTTTTGATGAAGTCATTGACTGCTAAGGCTGTATGCGAAGCTCTGATGAAGTTGTTCATGGATGTGGGAGTTCCGTCAGTGATAACGAGTGATAGAGGAACGAATTTTACAGCCAGTCTAACGAGAGAATTTCTGAAATTGATGGGGTGTTGTCCTCGATTCGATTCGCCAGGACATCCAGAAGCGGCCGGATTAGTGGAGAGATGGAATCAAACGTTCAAGAAGATGGTTCATCATGTCATTGTGGAAAATCCGAGACAGTGGCATAAAATCATTCCATTTACTGTCTGGGCATTGAGAGAAGTGCCTAATGCAACTACAGGAGTGGCACCGTATCTGCTGGTCTATGGAAAGTTGCCGAGAGGGCCACTAACCATTCTTAAAGAAAGCTGGACCAAAGAGATAAATTTACCACCGAACATTGGAGTTCAACCGGCAAAGTATTTGAAGAATTTAAGAGCAGACATGGAAAAGGCCTTGACATTCGCCGAGAGCTGTGCTGAAGAAAAGCAAAAACAATACGCCAGTCAATATAACAAAAGAGCAAAAGATAAAGAATTCGAACCAGGAGAAAACGTCATCGTGCTGTATCCAACGTCAACCAATAAATTAATCTCACGATGGCATGGTCCATGCACTGTCTTGCAAAGAAGATCCAAATATTCGTATCTCGTGGACATGAATGAAAACGGTCGACGGATTATTCATGCCAACAAGATGAGGAAGTTCATTACGAGAACATTGTCTTGTGGTCTGATCGTGGAAAAGGATGACGAATTTGGATCAGTGGTAGAAATACCGCTGAAGGAAGACTATTCAGAGACAAAACAGAAATCACTCCAATTGGATTATGAACAAATTGGACATCTTACGAGCGAACAGCAGAAACAATTACTTGATGTACTGAATCGTTATGCAGACAGATTTTCGGACAAACCGGGACTATGTACATTAGTAGAACATGAAGTGGTGTTGAAACCAGACTTTCGAGAAAAAGAATTCATGGCATATCGAATACCACTAATATACCGGGCAGAAGTGGAAAGACAAATACAAGAGATGCTGAAAGAAAACATCATTCAACCATCGTCAAGCAGAATGGCAAGTCCACTTGTCATTGTCAAAAAGAAGGATGGATCCTTGAGATTGGCTTGTGACTACAGATACATTAACTCTTTTACTGAGAACTGCAGATATCCTATGCCAATCGTCAGTGATGTCTTGAGCAAAGTCGGAAAATCCAAGTTTATTTCCGTTATGGACTGTCGCAGTGCCCATTGGACTTGTCCTGTGAAAAAGAGTGATCAATGGAAGACTGCGTTTGTTACACATAATGGACTGTACGAATTTACGCGTGTTCCTTTTGGAATGATTAACTCTGGACGGACTTTTGTAAAAGCGATAAATATGATTTTGCAACCGATACATGATTTCACTGAACCTTATGTTGATGACATTGCAGTGCATTCTAATGATTGGGACATTCATTTAACACATTTGGAATTATTTTTGAAACAAATTAGACTGCATAATGTAACGTTGAACTTGAAGAAATGTGTGTTTGGTAAGAGTGAGGTGAAATTCATCGGTCACCTTATAGGATCAGGGAAGAAGATGATGAATCCGGATAGGATTGACAGTTTGATTAATTTGAAGAAACCTGAAACGAAGAAGCAAGTGAAACAGGTCTTAGGATTTTTTGGGTTTTACAGACAATTTATTTGTAATTTTGCTGAAATTGCTAAACCATTGACAGACTTAACCAGTAAGAAAGTACCTGAAAACATTGTTTGGACTGAGACACATCAGAAATCCTTTGATTCACTTAAACAGATTGTCTTGTCAAATGTGGTTTTATATATGTTTGAGGTTGGTAAACCTTTTAATTTGTACTGTGATAGCAGTGATTTTGCTGTGGGAGCTGTCCTATCACAGGTGGACAATGAAGGGATAGAACGTCCCGTTTCCTTTATAAGTCAGAAACTGACAGATACCCAGAGGAGATGGGCGACGATTGAGAAGGAAGCCTATGCAATCATATGGGCTTTAAATAAGTTGAAAGAAATTCTTATTGGTTCTAAGATTAATGTGTTTACAGACCATAATCCTTTAGTTTACTTGACTGAATCAATGTCGAAATCTGCTAAGTTAGTCAGATGGTCATTATCATTACAAAATTTTGACATTCTGTTGAACTATAAGAAAGGTAAATTGAATGTAGTAGCTGATTGTTTATCTAGATTGTAGCGTAAGATATTTTATGATGTTATATATATTGGACTGTTTGCATTGTTTAGTTAAGGTACGTTCGCTAATTTTTATAGATAATTAGCTCTCTTTAAAAGAAAGGAAAGAGGTAATGTGAGCTAATTTTGTATAACGTATAGTGATCAGCTAATTGTTGAGCGTACGGATAGGCCAGCTCAAGGTCAGCTAATTGTTGAGTGTACAGACAGACAGGCCAGCTGACTGAGTGGCGGGAAATTGCCGCGGCGCGTCGTCGCCGGAGAGAGAGAGAGAGAGAGAGAGAGAGACCGACAGACAGACAGACAGACAGACAGAGAGAAGGACAGTGCAACCGAAGAGAGAGTGTACGCTGAGAGTGAGATAAGTTGTAGAAGGAGTGCTAGTCGTGTGTAGAAGACGTTAGAGTAATAATATAATAAGATGGCGTTTCTGTCGTGCAATTGAATTGTTTATCGTCGTTGATGCATTGTTGTGTTGTTTGTGAATATTGGAAATCGAAGAAGAAAATACAAGAAACTGATCTTTGTTGTAAGAGAACAAGTTTAAGAACTTTAGGCACTTATAACCTAGCCATAGCTACCGCAGTACAGTGAATAGGTTAGGCCTATAGGTTGCGCTACAGAACAAAGAAGAGACTGGAAAAATCGTGGGTGATTGTGGAAGATCACAGTCTTATTCTTTTCTTCTGTCTTATTCTCCTTCGTTTTTCCACCTCCTTTTTCTTCTCTTCCGTCTCCTTCTCCACATCATTCTTCTCCTTCACTTTCTCCTCCTCGTCATCCTTCTTCTCCTTCTTATTCTTCTCCTGCTCCTTCTCTTTATCTTTATTTTCCTCCTCCCTCTTCTTCTTCTTTCCTCTGGATAGACATAGACGGCGCTCATAATCTTCTGCGGGTGATGGGGTCGTAACGAGACATTTATCACTATAGGCATTGGCTGCAGCGGCAAAGGAGACAGAGGAGACAGAGGAGGCAGAGGAGGCAGAGGCAGAGGAGTCGTAGGGGTCGATGGGAAGGATCAGCGCAGACCATCATCCGAGTCTTTCACATCAACGACGACGCAGAAATATTTGTCAGTGGAAAATGTTTGGCACGGAATCACATCGAAGAAGTAGATGACGATGACGATGACGATGACGATGACGATGACGATGACGATGACGATGACGACTGCATCAGTTGATGCCTGTGACGGCAGATTTATCTGGACATATATACACTTATACAGACTGATAGGCACATAGGCAGACAGACAGGCAGATATACAGACAGACTGATAAATAGATTAGCAGATGAACTGACATACAGACTGTGACACAGGCGGACTGACAGCCATACGGATAGACAGACTTCACACAGACAGGGAGACTGACTGACTGACTGACTGACTGACTGGCTGGCTGGCTAACTGACTGACTGACTGACTGACTGACTGACTGACTGACTGACTGACTGACTGACTGACTGACTGACTGACTGACTGACTGACTGACTGACTGACTGAAGAACAGTCAGATAGGTAGGCAGACTGACAGACAGACAGACATGCTGTATGACTGGCAGGCAAACACAATGATTAACAGACAGAGAATCACTGACAGATTGAGGACAGACAGACAACCATGACATTGACATACAGACAAAATATACAGACATAATTATATAGTATTACAGATAGACTTGACTACAGACTACAGACAAGCATGACATTGACATACAGACAAAATGGACAGACATAGTTTTACAGATAGACTTGCCTACAGACTACAGACAAGCATGACATTGAAATGCAGACAAAATAGACAGACATACAGACAGACTTGACTGCAGACAGACAAACAGACATATTATGCTTTCTCCAATCTTTGACTTCTCTGTCTTTCCATACATATACTTTGAATTGCAAAAATGACTTCAAGACTACATTGCACGTTGATCTAATTAATGTTAGTGTTACTCTATTACTGGTAGTAGTGTTAATTCTGGCAATAGTGATAAATTAGACCAATTTCAAGCGTAGTCTGGTTAATTAAGTTTTTCGAATAATGGTCCACAAGCGTTTCTTCCTCTTTATATCTCTGTGCATCAATTGTGGATTCTTCATTTGATTTATAGTTCGATGGTGTCGGCAATCACTGCAATCACAGATCTAATTAGGAATCTTTGATCGCTGGACATCGTTGTTGTTGCTTTTGGACGCTTTACCCATTGACATCAATGGATGAGACCGACTGGAACTCTATTATGTTTTATTGGTGATCAATATAAGATCCGAATCTGGAGTGAGAGAGAGAGACAGACTTCGAGAGACGGGGAGAGAGACGGTGTGAGAGAGAGAGGTGGAGAAAGAGATAGACGGAGAGAGAGAGAGAGAGAGAGAGGGAGAGGGAGAGGGAGAGGGAGAGGGAGAGGGAGAGGGAGAGGGAGAGGGAGAGGGAGAAAGACGAAAGCGGCGTATATAGGGAGTGATATAGAAAGAGGCAGACACAGACAGAGAGACATAGATAAAGAGAGAAACAGAGAAACAGATAAACAGATATAGACGCTGTTTAACACAGACATAGATGGATAGACGGATGAGCGAACGCGCTGATAGCACCGGAGAGACGGGCAGACATGTATGCACAATAAAAGGAACGCAGAGAGAGAGAGAGAGAGAGAGAGAGAGAGAGAGAGAGAGAGAGAGAGAGAGAGAGAGAGAGAGAGATGGGGGATGGACAGAATATAGAAAAATAGGCACACACACAGACAGGCAGCGAGAGCGTGGCAGAAGAAAGGAGACTGAGAATTGCAGCAAAAAGAAAAAGTGAAACATTCAGACGCACCAAGAAAGATACATAGAGACACATACAAAGAGACAAAGAGAGACTGAAGAAAGAAGACTCAAAGACATGGCGCCAGAAACTGACAGAAATTAAGAGACCAGCAAACGTATGGGATTTGTTGACCAAAAGTTATGGCGACAAAGCACGCACACATACCTGTTGTAGCCCACCTGCGTGTCGTGCGAAGCTGGCCGTATTTCGTATAACCTTGTACCTGTAATCGTTCTGCGGTGTGTCAGATTGAATTTGAATAAACGAATATTAAAAAAATGGAAAATAAATAATTATTTACCGGTATGTGTCCTCTCCTGTCCAAATTGTAAACTTTTTCATATATTTTTGTGAATTCTTTTAAAGAGATGAGGGACAATTTTTAAGACGTGGCGGGCCACCTTTGACCCGCGGGCCACGGGTTGGTAACCGCTGCCATATTGCTATTACGTGATCTCGAGGTGCTTTTGTTTTTTGGGCCGCCGCGGGGTTCCTTTTTGCGCGGTCCCTAGGCGTGTGCCTCCCGTGTCTGTTGTTTAAAACGGTAGCCTACTGGTAGTTGGAACGTGGACTCTGCATGTGCGGCGCTTTAGAAGTTAACTGCTTAAAGAACCAACGCGACACCCAGAAACACAAAAAGAAATTGTATTTTATGCCAATCGAATAACAATGTTATTATGTTAGGCTGATTGATTGATTGATTGATTGGTTAATTGGTTGTATGCAAGAAAGAGTAGACCTAAGACTATAGAACGCACATAGAAAATATGCCCACTATGATCTTAGGCATATGTTCTGCTTATTCATCGTTTAATATACACGCTAATTATAGCTCGTACAATGCTAATCGTTAGCTGCACTGCCTCTGTTGTATGATCTCTTTTGCAACCGGACTCCACTGAATATTATATCGATCTCTGGGCAACCTGTGTGATACGACACAGCGCTCGAGATTAAGTTGCTGCCCTGAGCGTAGTCCTTCGAGTATAGGCAGCGCTTCAGAATCAGAAATCTGCATGCATAAGTTAACGACAGGCTAAAATAGCGAACTGATTGCGTACCGTAGGGCCTACATGGTCAAGGAGACCAGTTTGCATCATATTATGTCATTTAGATCTCCAACGTGGACAATTTATCTGCAAATCTATTTATAAGCTCGTGTCTTCTTTGCACTTTGCTTCTGCGTAGCGCTATAGAAATCAAGTTTACGATTACGATTCTTGCTCAACGAATCTTAGGATCATGCAGAATCGCGATGTCCATAACAGGGCTGTTTTAAAGGAATATTTAGAACTGCACAACTCCTTCTTTCCTTTGTAATCATCCATGGTAAATTACTTGCAATCGGAGGACAGTGACCTTTTGTCTAGTTTTAACTGTAAGCTTACATAAGTGCTTCTACAACTGCACATTTTGTGTATAGCTATAGGCTACAACTGCACGTTAAAAAACCCTGATCCATAATGCTAATGCGAACTATCCGTCTGAGTTGGCAGCCTACTCGTCTATTCTGTAAGAAAACCTGATTTATCAAATTATCCGATCCTCCGAAACTTTAAAAGCAATATTTTATGTGCAACCTGTAGGCTACTTCTATAAAAATGGTTTCAATCGGACTTAATAGTCTATGTTGAAATGTTGTAAGCT
>OX457038.1:65151336-65159981 GCA_949752735.1 Lumbricus terrestris
TATGTATGTATGTGTGTGTGTGTGTATGTATGTATGTATGTATGTATGTATGTATGTATGTATGTATGTATGTACGTATGTATGTATGTATGTATGTATGTACGTATGTATGGATGTATGTATGTATGTTTACGTATATATGTATGTATGTATGTATGTATGTATGTATGTGTGTATGTATGTATGTATGTATGTATGTGTGTATGTATGTATGTATGTATGTATGTATGTATGTATGTATGTATCTGTGTATGTATGTGTGTGTATGTATGTATGTATGTATGTATGTATGTGTGTGTATGTGTGTATGTATGTATGTATGTATGTATGTGTGTGTGTGTATGTTTATATGTATGTATGTATGTATGTATGTATGTATGTATGTATGTATGTATGTATGTGTGTGTATGTATGTATGTATGTATGTATGTGTATGTATGTATGTATGTATGTGTATGTATGTATGTATGTATGTATGTATGTATGTATGTATGTTATGTATGTATGTATGTATGTATGTATGTATGTATGTATGTATGTATGTATGCATGTATGTATGCATGTATGTATGTGTGTGTGCATGTACATGTATGTATGCATGTGTGTATATGTGTGTGTGCATGCATGCATGCATTATGTATGTATGTATGTATGTATGTATGTATGTATGTATGTATGTATGCATGTATGTATGTATGTATGTATGTATGTATGTATGTATGTATGTATGTATGTATGTATGTATGTATGTGTGTGTGCATGTATGTATGTATGTGTGTGTGCATGTATGCATGCATACAATGTATACTTATATGTGTGTGGATGTGCATATGCACGCATGTAGGCTACGCACAATGCATGCGCTTAATTCACAGGGGTCACTCCGCTCTGTTCCTTAAGAACCTAAAAACTGCTTTATTTAGCCGGAAGTGCTTCTGAGTAGCCTACCTTGAGGAGGCGCTAAATAAATTTCTGAAATAAATCAACACAATCGTGATCGTGTGTATAAGTATATAGGCCAGTGCATTGAACGCAGATTTGCGTGTGTCTAATTTTAGACCTATACACCGCGTTCCGTTCTAAGAGTCTCTTTTACTGTGGTAATATAAAAACCATGAAGTGGCGCAGCACGCGGTACCTGGGCAAATAACATGGTATCTTGCTGTGTCGAGGTTAACGGTCCATTAGTCTTTGAATTCTTGTACTAACAACCGATTGCGCATGTCTTGCATCACTCGCTAATCGATGCGCTACATAATTACTTCTGAATTGCTTCAGGACTTTCAAGTGAAGGCAGATCTTGACTTCCTCTCGACAGGGCAAGAAGCGTTCAAGGTCTTCTGTGTATACAGATACGTTTTCAAAAGGAATCCATGTGGCTCTCGTCGACCTCCCTTGAGGCATCGTCCTCTTAAATAAGACTCCGTTGAGCGATAAATCATGTTTGGTTGTATTGGCGCCATAGAAGTTGCTTGAGACGATGAGGTTGAATGGCTGAGCTTGTGTGGCCTTTCGTCTTCGTCTTTCAGTGTAGAAATAATTATTGGATATATGGAGGAAATCCTGGTCTCATGAAGAAGTCGAGGAAGGGTTTGGTCGTCTGAAGGCCCTTGACAACTTATCTAAAGAAGGACTGGCTCATATCTTGAATGGGTTATAGATAGCAACAGTTTCACTTGATGCTTAGCTAACCCAGTCGCACGCAGAGAGAGAGAGAGAGAGAGAGAGAGAGAGAGAGAGAGAGAGAGAGAGAGAGAGAGACAGACAGACAGACAGACAGACAGACAGACAGACAGACAGAGACGGAGACCGAGACAGAGACAGACAGACAGTCGCACGCAGAGAGACAGAGAGGTAGGCAGAGACAGACAGACAAACAGAGACAGACAGATAGGGACGAGTATGCGAAGACAGATCGACAAACAGAGAAAGATACAAAAGCAGACACAGACATACACCAGCAAGGACACATTCAATTCATAAATTATGGCAGAGAGGTGACACGTGGATGCAGAGATTGGTTTGGTATGTAGCCACTTGGAATGATGAATTGACGGAATATGATTGCATTGAACTACGAATACACGAGGGAAATTTAGATTAGACACGCACACACACACAGACAGACAGACAGACAGACAGACAGACACACAGAGACAGGCAGACACACACGCATGACAGAAGCTTAAAAAAAGAGACAGACCCGCACACAGTGACGAAAACAGCTATAGAAAGTAAAACCAAGTCTGTGAAGTTTTCTACACAGTTGGTTCTGTTGCAATAAATCTGTCAGTCTTTCCATCCGTCTTTGTAGTTACTCTCCTGTATCTTTATCTGCTTGTCTGTCTATCTGCCCGTCTGTCTACCTGTGTCTGCGTCTGTGTCTGTCCACTCTTCCTCTTTATGTCTCTGTCTGTCTGTTTGTCTGTGTGTTTGTCTGTGTGGTTGTCTGCATGTCTTGATGTCCAGATGCATGACGCCATCAATGAGATGGCTATTTGATTTGATTTGGCGGAAGTCATAAAGGACGTAGACTAAACCACTTAAAAATACTTTGACCATTTAATCGACTTTCATTTCCTGTGGCTCTTGCTGGAACAGCTGCTGCTCTGGCCACAGCTGCTGCCACTGCTGCTGCTGCTGCTGCTGCCATTGCTGCTGCTGCTGCTGCTGCCACTACTGCTGCTGCTGCTGCTGCTGCTGCTGAATAGTTGCTGTTGCTTCTTATCGCTAGAGGTCGTTTTAACACAAATTCCAAATCCGGCCACTGAAAATCATTCACTTTTGGATACACGCATCTTCACGAATCCTGCTCTGCCTGCTTATTCGTGTGTTTGCCTTTGCGTCTGTCCGTTTGTCCGTCCGGCCGTCCGTCCTTATCTCTGTCCTACTGTATGTCTTCTGCTTGTCTGTCAATCTCTCTGTCTGTCTGTCTAACTGTGTGTCCGTCAGACTTTCTTTTATTTCTTCCGTTCTGACTTCTGTGTGTGTGTGTGTGTGTGTGCGTGTGTGTGCGCGCGCGCGTGTGTGTGTGTGTGTGTGTAAATAACTTCCGGTCTACGCACAAAGTTATGAGCATGCTTCCCATGCCTGTGTGGTGGATCGTCCAGGTTGTAACGCTGGGAACCTTGACATGACAGGGTTATCAGCGGCAAAAGAAACGATCGAGGTCAAGAATCGGGAGAATAGGAAGAGAGGAGAGAGAGAGAGAGAGAGAGAGAGAGAGAGAGAGAGAGAGAGAGAGAGAGAGAGAGAGAGAGAGAGAGAGAGAGAGAGAGAGAGAGAGAGAGAGAGAGAGAGAGAGAGAGCGGTTGACTAACGACGCTCCCACTTGCTCGTCCTCGGTTACTCTCCCACAATAACCACCGTCATGTATTATATATATATATCTGCCGCCACAATCAACAGCTGCCAAGTGGCCGATCACGTGATGCTCAATCTTATACTCAGAAAGTCCGATGCCGTAAAGTGTGTGTGCGTGTGTGTGTGCCTCGCTCTGTCTCTCGCTGTCTGTGCTTTGTTTGTCTGTCTGTCTCTCTCTCCCTCTCTCACTCCTCTCACTAATCTCTATCTCGTCTCGTTTTTCTCTCTCCTTCTCTCCTCTCTCCATTCTCTCTCCCTCCTCTCATCCTCCTCTATGTCTGTCTGTCTGTCTCACCCTCGTCCCGTCCCTCACATTCTGTTTCAGTCTCTGCTCTCGTTACCCCACCATTCATCTCCTGAAAACAGTCGTCACATCTGCACATAAGGTGTCTGAATTCTAACTCTATCCACCCATCCATCCATCTATCCACCCACCCGCAGCCCACCCACCTACCCGTTCGTCCATCAATCTGTTGTCTTCCTCTTTCCTATAGAAACTGTTCCTATAGAAACTGTTCCTATAGAAACTGTTACTATCGTTGTTCCGTTGTCTTTCCAGCTGCATTCCACGTGATTCTTTGTTGATGAAGACACCGTATGCTCACATTGCGTGCGAATTCCAATGAACGGACGGACGGAAGGACGGACAGACGGACGGACGGGCGGACGGACGGACGGACGGACGGACGGACGAAAGGACGGACGGACGGGCGGACGGACGGGCGGGCTGGATGGATGGCTGGATGGATGGATGGATGGACGGATGGATGAACGGATGGACGGATGTATAGACGGACGGACGGACGGGCGGGCTGGTTGGATGGCTGGCTGGATGGATGGATGGACGGATGACGGCTTTATCACCACGTCGATTTCTCATTATCTCCTCGAGGCTTGAATATCTTCAATTATTCCTTCCTCACAGAGAGGCACACAGAATCGGACATTGACAGAGGAACACGAAGACAGACAAAGAGACGGACAGAGAAACGCGTAGACATCGGGGCAAGCACATCAGCACACAGTTGGTGAGACAAAGAGACGCAGTAACATACAAACATCGAAACATAAATACAGACAGACACGGAGAGAGAGACTGAGAGAGACAGACAGACTGTCACAGACAGACAGACAGCCAGACAGACAGACAGACAGACAGAAACTGACTGAAGGCCATTTGCAGCCGATAGCTAAACATCTGTGGAACTGATCAGCTCTCTGTCGTTCTTTCAGACTCTTTGTCTGTCTGTGTCAGTCTGTGTGTTTGTGTCTGTCTGTCCGTCTGCTGGTCTCCTTGCAATGTGTCGTTAATTGCTGTTCACTAGAAGGTCGGATGCTTTAGATTTTCAACTCTTGATATCGATATCGATGTTACTGGATATCTGGTGCGGAAATGGTTAAACATTGGTTTCACTGCCAGTATCCACATGAGCATCACGTATAGACCTATGACTGCATCCGTTCCAATACAGACTATAATTCTGCAGACACCTAAATCAATTTCAACCTTCAATTTCAACCTTATAGCTATGTTATTGTTTATTTTCTGCTGCTTCACTTTGTCTTGTGTTGTGACAAAGAGAAAGAGCAGATAGGAAGTTAAGGAGGAGGAGAAGGAGGAGGAGGTGGAGGAGGAAGACGAGAAAGAGGAGGAGAAGGAGGAGGAGGAGGAGGAAGAGAAGGAGGAGGCGGGAGAAGGAGGAGGAGGAGGAGAAGGAGGAGAAGGAGGAGAAGGAGGAATAATAGAAAGAAGAAAAGGAGGAAAAGGAGGAGGAGGAGAAAGAAGAAGAGAATGAGGAAGAGAAGGAGGAGGAGGAGGAGAAAGAAGAGGAGGAGGAGGAGGAGGAGAAAGAAGAAGAGAAGGAGGAAGAAAACGAGGAGGAAGAGCAGGAGGAGAACGAGGAGGAGGAGGGTCAGCTTCCATCAAAACGGAGTCACGTGGCTAAATCTCCGACGTATTATTCAATACTATGTTTCGTATCCTGACATCTTTTCTCCAGCTGCCAATAAAATGCGAATAATTTTCAAGTGTATACACACAAGACTCCGCATAAGACTTCAGCCATCCTCACCATCTCCGCTCCATCCATGCCAAATTCCCATGACTTCCTCTCTCTCTCGAGCAAAGTCCTCTGAGTATTTCGATCCGATTAAAAAGTGTAGAGGTAGAGGCTATTAGGCCTATAATACAGCTCTCTGTGGTACGCGTATACATTTCCTCTCTCGCCTCATACACCGCAACCGTCTTTCCGAAGAATACGCCATGGCTCTATATATCTAGAGAGTCTCGGTTGGCTATTTTGGTCTAACTGAAAATGGTTCATCTTGAACACATTTTGCTCCATCGGCTCTCGTCTTTTTTTGCATTTTTTTTTATCGGATTGCTCTTTTCACTTTCGACCGCCTCACCATAGGCTTGGCTTGCACACCGATGTTGCTAAGCAACCGTCAGACTGATGATGATGCCTAAAGCATTAGTGTAGTGGTCATACAGTGCTCAGATGTGAGTAAAGTATGCATGAATACTGCATAATTTGTGTATGTATGTATGTATGTATGTATGTATGTATGTATGTATGTATGTATGTATGTATGTATGTATGTATGTATGTATGTATGTATGTATGTATGTATGTAATGTATTTATGTATTTATGTATGTATGTATGTATGTATGTATGTATGTATATGTGTGTGTATGTATGTATGTATGTATGTATGTACGCATGTAGGTATGTATGTATGTATGTATGTATGTATGTATGTATGTATGTATGTATGTAAGTATGTATGTATGTATGTATGCATGCATGCATGCATGTATGTATGTATGTATGTATATATGCATGATTGCGTGTATGTATGTATGTATGTATGTTTGTATGCATGTGTATGCGCATGTGTGAATGTAGGCCTATGCATGCATGCATGCGCAATTGTGTATGAGCATGTATGCAAATGAATACATAATTTCATGTACGTATAATGTATCTGTGCAAGCATGTACGTAGCTGTGCGTGCCTGTGCGTACGTACACGCATGTATGCATTTATGCAGGTATGCAGACTGGCATGTATGCAATACTCATAAACATTAATGTCCCACGTCCCTCTTCTATGTAATTTATACGGCCGACTTTGGCCCTCTTCTTGCATTAAATGCTGTCATATAAGCTAATGCCATGCTGGCAATGTCCATGCCTACCTATACATGAATACGTGCCCTCCCGGCACAATGTCATGCTGTCTGATGTTGCGACCACTGTGACAGACCGGGCCATTAGCCAAGCGTTCGATGTCGTCGACCGCCTGCGGCTCAACCCATCGCACACTGAGGTCATCAGGCAGGACACGCGCCAACAGCTGCTTGCTACTAATTTTGATCTAGCAACCGTTGCATCTGATGAGATGATCACACAGTTCGCTTGTGCTCTGCCTCTGTTCATCGAGATGATTAATTTCTAGAACATATTCACTGCAGTTCTGTCGCGATTGCTGTTATTAGTTGCGTCAAATCAGAGTAACTGTCTCTGTCTCTCTCACTACTAACGCCACCACTACTATACTACTACTTTTACTCATTCGTTTGTTGCCACTCGCCTTAACTTTTGCTGCTCTATAGGCATATCTATGATGGTATCCCGGCGGCTGGGCGGTTGGGTTGCTTCGAGCGAGTCCTGCGCACGACCGCAGGCCTTACTGGTCGTAACCAAAAATTTGATCATGTCACCGATTATAAGCGAGATGTCCTGCACTGGCTCCCTATCCCGAAGCGGATTGCTTACAGAGTCTACATTTTGGTGTGGCAGTATCTTTTCATTCATTCATTCTCTTATGACATCTCTTATGTATGTCTCGGTATCGAAATCGTACACTCCGAACTTCTATAGTATACATAGACAACAATAGAAAAGTCGCCGGAACCGGCTTATTCAAGGCGTCAATAAAAACAAAGTCGATAGGCAGGGGTCAAAATCCGGAGAATCATACATGCAGACAGACAGACAGACGGATAGGTAGGAAGATATATAGAGTTGAAATGTATGTTTGGATCTATCTATTTAACCATTTTGAATATTCGTATGGTGCCATCAATTATTATCTGGTTCCTGTATACGACTCTTACCGTTGACGAGTTGCTGATGAGAGTTGAGATGATTGTGTGGAGCATCTCCCTGGATTCTCTGCTGCTGCAGCATGTTCTCCTGCATCACCTTCTCCACGAGCTGTATCTTTCGCTGGACATTTGCGTTGATCTCTCTCTGCTTCCGCGTCAGTTCCCGCGTCAGCTCCATCTCCCTCTCGCATCGAAGTATCATCAGCTCTTCCCTCCTCTGTCTCTGTCTCTCTGTCTCAACGTCTGCCTCTCTCTGCCTCTGTCGCTCCAACTCCGCCTCTCTCTGCCTCTCCCTCTCATTCTCCAACTCCTTCTCCCTTTCCTTCTGCCGCTCCCTCTCCTTCTCTAGCTCCTTCTCCCTCTCTCTCAGTCTCTCCCTCTCCCTCTCCAGCTCTGTCGTCTTCTCCTCCAGACCAGGACCTGACGCCGTCTGTTTCAACGGTCGCTGCCCCTCGGGGTGACCGCCTGTCAACGGCGCCGTCGAGCCGTGCCTCATTCGTCGAAGTCGCTTATCCAGCTGGACAAGACGGTGACCTTGTCGGTCGACGATGAAGGTCAGGTTGTCCAGACGAACGGTCAAGGACGGAGGGGAAAGAGCAAAGGCAAGTGGCACTCCGACGCCAGAGTCAGCTGGATATGACGCCCCATCAGGAACCGAACCCTGGACCGCGGCAGATGAGTCATCGTCCGTGGACGTCCTACCAGCGAATGACCTCCACGATACTTCATGGGACACTGAGTCGATCTTCTTCCTAAAAAACTCCGATAAAAACAGACAATCGGTCATATAACATAATAATTATAGGTCATATTTGCACATCATTGCATCCCAACCTCACTCTACATATACATCATTGAACCATTATATCATTCCATCGTTATACAATTAGTTAATTACAATTACATCAAAGCATCGTTAGGCCTACATCCTTATTGTATCACTTGATCTGGGCGTTGTGCTGGAGTCTGACTTGTCAATGAAGCGCCATGTGGCTTGGATGGTCGACAGCTGTTTTTGCCAGCTCCGTCTCATCAGGAGCTGGATCAAGTCCTTGCCTTTTGGTGGCCGCTAGAGCAGACCGTCGCTGCTTTCGTCATCTCTCAAGTGGACCGCTGTAACAGTCTTCTGGCCGGAGCGCCTGCGTGTCTCTTGGACAGACTTCAGTC
>OX457038.1:65160181-65252681 GCA_949752735.1 Lumbricus terrestris
ATATATATATATATATATATAGGGGCAGGAGGGCACTTGCAATGAACTCGTTGAAAATTGACACCGATTTTTGCACTACTATACTTTCACACTAATGATACCAGTGATGCAAAAAGTAACACTGAGAAGTTTACACATTAATTTTCATAGCATTTACGAAAGTCCCCATGCTATTAGCTTCCTGCTTTGCATTTTCAAGCTCTTGTTAAACATATAATCCTGGTAATTGTGTTTTCCATTCCCCCCCCCCCCCCCCACCCCCACACACCTGCAAAAATGCCTGCGAGCGCCTATGGCTCCAAATGCAGTAGTTACGGTTCAATTTAAAATTAATACAAGCGACTGATAGTATTATTATCGTCATCATCACCATTTTCATGGCAATCGTCGTCATCATAATCATCATCATTGTCATCATCATCATCATCACTTGCTGGCGCCAAGAGCTTGCCGATGATGGGTACGAACAGTTTCTGTGTTTTGAAAACTGTGACATTCATGCAATAATAATTCATAGTCAGCTTATTTGCCGCCTAATGAATTTATATTTTACGGCTTTATTCATTCTTCAACATTATATGTTCATTGTGCAAGAATGGGTCGTGTATATCATCATGTCATAAATATAGGCTAGTTCTGCGGCCTTGCCTTTGTTTTCTTTCCCATTTTCCTGCTTCTCGATATCTTGGTCATTATTTCAGATGATTGTGATATTATGCTTTAATTCTCCTGCGTTTTGCCTCTTTATATCGCTGTTTACCATCTGGTCCTTTTAGACCTTCAAGAGAGATAAACTGATTATTTTAAGGCTGCTTGCGTAGTAGATTTGCCCTTAAAACCCATGTGTTTGGTGACTGTTTACTTCCCAATAGCCGCCGCTCTATAGTCTCCTCTGCGACAACCAGGACCCAGGACTCAAAGTGTGACTGAACGCCCATGGACGTCGTCCACGCACTTATTTTCAAAACTGAACGCCTTCTTGCCACGTTTTATACTGCATCACAGCTTGGAAATGTAAGGGATGTCGAACCCGGCACTTCTTTTACTACACTTTCACTTTAAGCACTGCCAGTAGGCCATATAAGCGTACAGCTAATCTGAATTTTCTACTGCATGTTTATGTCGAGCCATTGTAATTACCGCAGTTGTAATTTAAATTGCCGTAATTGTAATTGTAGTTGCCGTAGTTGTAATTGTAATTGGTGTAGTTGTAATTGGTGTAATTGTAATTGGTGTGATTGTAATTGGTGTAATTGTAATTGGCGTGATTGTAGTTGGTGTAATTGTAATTGGTGTGATTGTAATTGGTGTAATTGTAATTGGTGCAATTGTAATTGTAATCGATGTAATTGTAATTGGTGTAATTGTAATTGGTGCAATTGTAGTTATAATTGACGTAATTGTAATTATTATTGCCGTAATTGTAATTGCCGTAATAGTAGTTGTAATTGGTGTAAGTGTCCTTATTTTTGTGCAGCTCTGTTCCGTTTCCAATGTGTGTGGTGCTTTACACCATAGCTCGTTCACAACTCGTCCATTACACTTCTTCTTAACGTCTCTTATTTTGTTTAGGTTGAGTGGCAAAATTGCCTCCAATAAATTAAATTAAAAAAATATCGCATACATACAAAATACGACGCATCCTTCCATGAGCCCCATATGTATTAGCAGGAGTGGCTAACCCCATTGGTCGAAATGAGATATGTTTAGCAGGAGCTTGAAAAATACAGAGAGGAAAATTAATTAAGAACGTTTGTCTTTTCATAGAGATTTTTAAATGTAGATTTCTCGATTTCAATTTGCTTATCATTAGCATCATTAGTATCATTAGTATCATTGGTATCATTGCTATCATTAGTGATTTAGTACGAAGAAATTATTTTGTCAAAGTCCAAAAAGGAGTAAGCCTAAACAAAAAAGGAGTAAATTTTCCGAAGGGGCAAGTGCCTCTGATTTCGTCTAAAATTATCCAACCGTATAAACTGGCAGATTTCCAGTAGGTCTAGACATCTGGGCGGGTTGCATGAATGGTCGTATATCAAGTCCGTACTAGAAGACAAGTCGGGCCTACGAAGTCCAGGGCCTAGAAGCCGTCAAAAAATGGATTGCATGGACATGGCCTTGGCAACGGCCTATCTAGGCCGAGACCAGAGTGGGCGTGGTCAAACTAAACTTGGCGTGGTAAAACACAGTGTCACTAGCTTAGACGATTAAGGCTGATCGCGCATGCGCCAAATTATTTATAGCTGTAGACGATCGTCGGCGTTGTAAATAAGTTATGTTATTGACGAACGAATAACAAAAGCACAAATTAGACATTTCCACACGCTTTTTAATATAATACCGAGCACCAAATTTTTCTGATGAAGAGATTCGATGCATGCTTGAAAGCGTAGGTCAAGGGAAGGAACCGGTACAGTGCAAGCTGCAACGGGCACTGACCGCTGGGCTGAAGGCTTGGCCCAGGGTGGTTCTTAGGCTCTTAGCAAAGGAATAGTAAGAAGACGCGACGAGATCTGAAAGAAGTGGAAGGATTTGAAATCGACCGTCATGAACAGGCCTAACTCTCCGGACTTGTCCCGCTGCCTATCGATTTTGTTTTGATTAAGCGCCTGTGAATAAGTTAGTTCCCGCGATTTCGCTTTTGGTGGCGCTGTAGAAGTCTCGAGATTACGATTCCAGAGACTGATGGGGTAGTGGTCCAATGAAAGAGAAAAACCCTTCTTGAAATTTAGAATTTGGAGTCATATTCTGGAAATAACATAGCTTAAGCTATGAACATAACAGCTGTTATCATTAATCTCCTGTCAGTAAAAAATAACAGCTCCTAAATAATGTGCTTAATTCTTTCGATAGGTTTAAGAAAGTACTGCTTATATAGCCTAGATTTCTTTGTACAGGATTTAATAAATGTTAGAGCCAATAGTCATGACAGCACCATTTTGTACCCTCCATAACACGTGCATGAGAGTTTATTTATTTAGTTATGTACTGAGAGTTTGATATAGCACTCCTTCAAGGTTAACTACTCAGGAGCGCTCCCAGTCCAACCCCGGTCGAATAAGACAGTCTTAAGAAGAGAAAGAAATGAAGCAGAAAGGCCAATAGGTATAGAGTTGTTCCAATATTCTGAAGTAGCTATTCAGTCTTTGCTTGCATACCGTACCCATGTTTACCATGAGAACTCTATCAATTTGCTTGAACTCAAAGCAACGCACAAAAGAGAGACCATCAATCAACTAAAGTATTAGTGTTATCTGTTTACAACTTTACATATACTCGTATTATATAATTATTCATTCACCTAGTCTATAATATTTAATGATTTTGGCAGCAAGAGTTGTTCCAGTAGTAGTGAAATAGGTGTAGTGGAGATTGCCACTGAAACAAAACAATCTGTTTAATAATGTGAATTACTCATTTCTAATGGATTTAAATTTGTCATTGTATTGAGTAAATGATTGCTTATTTGACAATGATGGCGTTATAGAAGTCATAGTCACCATTACAACCCCAGACAACGGCAAACTGAGTTTTAAGTAAATAGTATTCTCCATTGATCCACATTCAGACACTTATAATGGCATGTCAGATCCAATGGTCATGACAGGACCATTTCCCCCCTCCATACCACATGCTTTAGACCAGTGGTTCCCAACCTTTTTTTTTATTTCAGGGCCACTTTTTCTAAGTTTGAGGATACAAGGACCACTTTTGGCTTGCTGGCCGCATGTTGGGACCACTGCTCTAGACCATAGCATTTTAAATAATAATGTGTGTTACATACTGAACACTTCATTTTATCAGAAGATCCATTAACAGCACAATTGCAACGAGAACATTATTGTTAACAATAATATGACTACTTAAGAATTTCCATGCCTCAGATTCACATTTCGGTGGGATCTTGTGTGTGTGTTACAAATTTATTTAATAATAATAATATTGGCAATTTACTGACCCACCATAAGCACCTAGTGCAAAGCAGTTCACTGTTTACATTGAAGTAGATTATTAATCACATCACAATAACAAGGAACACAAGAAATATTTTAACTAAACAACGTATAATAGAGCTGCCAGAGCCTCATTACACACATGTACGAACTTCCTATCAACTCGATTGAACTCAAAGCCACACACAAAAGAGACCATCAAACAGTAAACACTGTGCAGACAACCTAAATCATTACTATCAAAAGTGCGCATACCATTCAATACTAGAAGCCCTGAATATAAAGATAATTATGCATAATTTCCCCATAATACGCAACCAGTCAAGAAACACAATTTCCAAATTGGCAAACAGTTAATTTATACCAAACTGTCTGGGGAAGGAGACACCGTGATGAGAAAGAACTAGCCACATTGCAATTCTAACTTCCGCGTCACTTAAAATGTGAAATTTAATTTCGAAAACATTTAACTGTATTAGTAGATTAGCAATTTCTCAGGTGCCCTGTTTAATAATTAAGAAAAGACTTTATTCAGCTGCAGATAGGCTGTAAATAGTTTACAAAGTCATTCATCAGCTTCAATCAGTTTTCATGCTAAGAAATCTGATCTTAAAAAAGGTTATTAATCAGTCTGTTTGTGGCTTTCCCCGAGGTCAATCGTGCCTGCTTTGTTCTGGTCTGGAATGATCCCTGCCACTTTGCAACGCAGTTGATAATGCACATGTCTGCATGGCAAATCACCTGTTGAAACACAAATGCAAGTTTCATCACAACATTGCCTGTAAAAAACATGAAAAGATGCATTGTACTTCACAAAACACATTTAATTGCTCACTCAACTTGCGGCTGAGAAAATTTGATTCCAAATAGCAATCATAAACTTGAGCATGCCAAAGCCCTTAATTAAATAAACAAAGTAATGTCATTGTGCAAAATGCCTTCTTAACAAGGGAAAAATGCAAGTGCAAGCACATTGTGTCTATTGAAGAGCTAAGATGCAAGAACATCACAGAATAACAATTTATGTCTCATATACACAAGCCATTGTTATCTGCACATTTATGGAATGGAAATTCTTCCTATTCACATACTCGTGGTCATTAAGTTTGGGAAGCCAGCCTTAGCATAGAACTTTTCCATCATTGCATCAGCTTCCTGTTGCTTCGGAAGATTTCGACAGCTGTCGCACAAGTGCCTCAGGAACGCGGTGCTTGATAGCACGACTTGCCATTGAGTGATCAACTCCAAACTGCGCACCAATGAGTTCTGGATGTTCCAATCGAATAGAAGTGCAAGCATAATCTGCAATGGTACATAACAGTTAATTATAAATTATTTGATGCTCGCCAAACAATGACAAGCTACTTGAACAATTATATATGCACAAACTGTGTTCAGTATCAACTGCTAAATTAAAATTAATCAACATCATCGTACAATTTCTCTCATAGAATACAATGGAATGAAATTCATTCATTATCCCAGCACCGTGGTTCTCTCCGCTCTTCTAAACAGGCTGAACTTCTTGCCCCGGTCACGCACTTCTATTACCCAGCGCCATGCCTTCTCTGTCGTTGGTCCTGCAACATGGAATGGGCTCCCTGTGGAACTACGTCTAATGCCTAAAGCCTTTGAGAATACGTTCTACTCTGCTCTTAAGACTGTTACTGTTCTCTGTAGCCATGGTTGGGTCGGGAGCGCTTCTGAGTAGATACTCTGAAGAGGTGCTATATAAATGTCTAAAATGAATGAATACAAGTGGAAAATACATCGGACAATAATAGTAATATTTTTTAAATTAAACGTTTGCAAACCCACTGCGTAGAACATGCAACATCAATCTTAACTGCTGACATTTAGGCAAGAATTCATTTAATCAATCCAGCTTCTAGTCATAGGCGCAACCACCCTATGGGACCCACGGGACGCGTCCCCCCAACTTTTGAGTGGTCCCATAACTTTATTATTATGGTCTACCCAACTTTTAGGACGTGATTCATTATGATCCCCCCAACTTTTAGGACGTGATTGCACCTATGCTTCTAGTTCAACAGTAACTTTTTGTTATCAATCCAACTTCTATTTAAACTGACAATTATATTTCATCAATCCAACACCAATCTCAGCAATCATTTTTTCATAAATCCCACTTATATTTAAATAGAAATTATTTTCATCAATCCGGCTTCTATTTAGCAGCAAGAGTTCTTTTCGTCAATCCAATTTGTATGCCATCAACGCTAAATAGGCCTACCATGCGATGGCTAATAATTTATTCCGCTAAAACGATAGATAAATTGGCGATTATTTGATGTTTCCTATAAAATTCTACATACACGCATAACATAGGTTAATTTACACATAGCTTAAGACAATCACCGTTGCTGTAAGAAATATTAATACGTGACACTTCGTGGAATAAATCTTACCTGCATTACCGAAGGGATTGACCCCTTAACGTGGCGCGTCCGAATTCCACGTATTTAGCTAATTCATCGCAAATTAACAGCAAATTGGTGGTGGTGAAAAGGAAAAATATCGTAAGTTCATCGTCCGAGAATGAGTTGAGCGGATGTCGTTGATTTCTAAAGTTATCTTGCGTTTTAAACTCCTTCGAATCGACGAACAACAACAGCGCCATTTTCCTTCGTGTGTTTCGAAGGCTTCTAGTCCGGACTTGGCCAATTTAGGCCTGGTTGCTGGGTGGCCTAGCCCTAGTCTCGACCAACGGTAGAAAAAACTGCTCGTGCAACCGGTGTAATTTTTTAGTCAGGCCTACAGCCAAATCTAGGCCTGACTACGATTTACGACCTATTTTACGACCATTCATGCAACCCGCCCCTGAGCCTGAGGATATTAGGCCTATAAGCTTAATGTCATTATCAATGGGCTATTCGAATGATTATTAGCCTGTAGCAAGAACAATACCTAGAGTTTATTAAGAGCAGCAAAGTAATCTCAGAGGAAACAATGCTGCATGGAAAAGATACCATAGGCTTGCGCTACGCATGACTTCCTACCGTTGTTGTAGGACCTGTACTTGATGAGGAATTCCTCTTCATCGTCGTTGTCAATGGAGACGAGGTGAGCGTCATGGTTCAGTGCCTGGCACCTCTTCTCGGCATCGACCCAGTTGGCAGTGACGTTCTCGAACAGGTAACACGAAGACAGGTATCGCATGAATCCATTTGGACAAGCACCTGCGTAATAACAACAATAATTATTATTATATGATGAGATAAAGTCAGGCAACGAAATTATGAGGCGCCCGGTTTATCGAAAGCAGCCGTTTTAGACGGTTAGACGATGCGTGTTTGAATCCTTCTATGCACGCGTGCTTGAATTATGCATACGTAAGCTTACCGGACCGAAGTGCTGTGTAAGCATGTCTAGGAGCTCATCGGTAGAGAAGGTTGAAGTCTCGAGCGGACAGTGTGACCGACCATTTATGCATGTGTGATTTGATATATTGTATGTATGTGTGTATGTATACGTATGATTTGATGTATGTATGTATGATTTGATGTATTGTATGCATGTGTGTATGTATGTATGTATGTATGTATGTATGTATGTATGTATGTATGTATGTATGTATGTATGTATGTATGTATGTATGTATGTATGTATGTATGTATGTATGTATGTATGTATGCATACATGTATGATATTATGTAATGTATATATGCTTGTATGTATGTATGTATGTATGTATGTATGTATGTATGTATGTATGTATGTATGTATGTATGTATGTATGTATGTATGTATGTATGTATGTATGTATGTATGTATGTATGTATGTATGTACATATGTATGTATGTATGTATGTTTGTATGTATGTATGTGTGTGTGCATGTATGCATGAATACAATGTATACTTATACGTGTGTGGATGTGCATATGCATGCATGTAGGCTACGCACATTGCATGCGCTTAATTCCCAGGTGTCACTCCGCTCTGTTCCTTAAGAACCTAAAAACTGCTTTATTTAGCCGGAAGCGCTTCTGAGTAGCCAACCTTGAAGAGGCGCTATATAAATTTCTGAAATAAATCAACACAATCGTGATCGTGTGTATATAGGCCAATGCATTGAACGCAGATTTGTATGTGTCTAATTTTAGACCTACACCGCGTTCCTTTCTAAGAGTCTTTTACTGTGGCAATATAAAAACCATGAAGTAGCGCAGCACACGGCACCTGGGCATATAACATGGTATCTTGCTGTGTCGAGGTTAACGGTCCATTAGTCTTTGAATTCTTGTACTAACAACCGATTCCGCATGTCTTGCATCACTCGCTAATCGATGCGCTACATAATTATTTCTGAATTGCTTCAGGACTTTCAAGTGAAGGCAGATCTTGACTTCCTCTCGACCGGGCAAGAAGCGTTCAAGGTCTTCTGTATACAGATACGTTTTCAAAAGGAATCTCTATGTAGCTCTCGTCGACCTCCCTTGACGCACCGTCCTCTAAAATAAGACTCAGCTGAACGATATAATTTTTATGCAAGTCATGCCTGGCTGCATTGGCGCCATAGAAGTTATTTGAGATGCTGAGGTTGAATGGCTGAGCTTGTGTGGCCTTTCGTCTTCGTCTTTCAGTGTAAAAATAATTGTTGGATATATGGAGGAAATCCTGGTCTCATGAAGAAGTCGAGGAAGGGTTTGGTCGTCTGAAGGCCCTTGACAACTTATCTAAAGAAGGACTGGCTCATATCTTGAATGGTTTAGCCTATAGATAGCAACAGTTTCACATGATGCTTAGCTAACCCAGTCGCACGCAGAGAGAGAGACAGACAGACAGACAGAGACGGAGACAGAGACAGACAGACAGTCGCACGCAGAGAGACAGAGAGGCAGGCAGAGACCGACAGACAAACAGAGACAGACAGATAGGGACGAGTATGCGAAGACAGATCGACAAACAGAGAAAGATACAAAAGCAGACACAGACATACACCAGCAAGGACACATTCAATTCATAAATTATGGCAGAGAGGTGACACGTGGATGCAAAGATTGGTTTGGTATGTAGCCACTTGGAATGATGAATTGACGGAATATGATTGCATTGAACTACGAATACACGAGGGAAATTTAGATTAGACACACACACACACACACACACACACACACACACACACACACACACACACACACACACACACACACACACACACACACACACACACATATGCATGACAGAAACTTACAAAAAGAGACAGACCCGCACAAGGCGCACATGCACAGTGACGAAAACAGCTAAAGAAAGTAAAACCAAGTCTGTGAAGCTTTCTACACAGTTGGTTCTGTTGCAATAAATCTGTCAGTCTTTCCATCCGTCTTTGTAACTCTGTTTCTTTATCTGCTTGTCTGTCTATCTGCCCGTCTGTCTATCTGAGTCCGCGTCTGTGTCTGTCCACTCTTTCCTCTTTATGTCTCTGTCTGTCTGTTTGTCTGTGTGTTTGCCCGCATGTCTTGATGTCCAGATGCATGATGCCATCATCAATGAGATGGCTATTTGATTTGATTTGGCGGAAGTCATAAAGGACGTAGACTAAACCACTTAAAAATACTTTGACCATTTAATCGACTTTCATTTCCTGTGGCTCTTGCTGGAGCAGCTGCTGCCCTGGCCACAGCTGCCACTGCTGCTGCCACTGCTGCTGCCATTGCTGCTGCCACAGCTGCTGCTGCTGCTGCTGCTGCTTAGTTGCTGTTGCTTCTTATCGCTAGAGGTCGTTTTAACACAAATTCCAAATCCTGAGAATGAAAATCATTCGCTTTTGGATACACGCATCTTCACGAATCCAACTCTGCCTGCTTATTCGTGTGTTTGCCTTTGCGTCTGTCCGTTTGTCCGTCCGTCCGTCCTATATTGTATGTCTTCTGCTTGTCTGTCTGACTGTCAATCCATCTGTCTGTCTGTCTGTCTGCCTGTCTGTCTGTCCGTCTGTCTGTCTGTCTAACTGTCTGTCCGTCAGTCTTCTTTTTCTTTCTTTCGTCCTTACTTTTGTCTGTCTGTCTGTCTGTGTGCGTGCGTGTGTGTAAATAGCTTCTCATCTACGCATAAAGTTATGAGCATGCTTCCCATGCCTGTGTGGTGGATCGTGGCCCATGTTGTAACGCTGCTGCGAGCCTTGACATGACAGGGTTATCAGCGCCAAAATCGTCCTTACTTTTGTCTGTCTGTCTGTGTGCGTGCTCGAGTGTGTGATCGATGTCAAGAATCGAAGAATCAGTAGAATAGGAAGAGAGAGAGAGAGAGAGAGAGAGAGAGAGAGAGAGAGAGAGAGAGAGAGAGAGAGAGAGAGAGAGAGAGAGACAGAGAGCGGCTGACTGACGACGCCCTCAATTGCTCGTCCCCGGTCACTCTCCCACAATAACCATCGTCTTGTATAACTATCTGCCGCCTCAATCAACTGTTGCCAAGTGGCCGATCACGTGATGCTCAATCTTACACTCTGAAAGTCCGATGCCGTAAAGTGTGTGTGTGTGTGTGTGTGTGTGTGTGTGTGACAGTGTGTGTATGTGTGACAGTGTGTATGTGTGTGTGTGCCTCGCTCTGTCTCTCGCTGTCTGTGCTCTGTCTGTTTGTCTGTCTGTCTGTCTCTCTCTCACTCCTCTCACTAATCTCTTTCTCGTCTCTTTTTCTCTTTCTCTCCTCTCTCCCTTCCCTCCTCTCATCCTCCTCTATGTCTGCCTGTCTGTCTCCCTCGTCCCTCACACTCTGTTTCAGTCTCTGCTCTCGTTACCCCACCATTCATCTCCTGAAAACAGTCGTCACATCTGCACATAAGGGGCGGGTTGCATGAATGGTCGTATATCAAGTCCGTACTAGAAGACAAGTCGGGCCTACGAAGTCCAGGGCCTAGAAGCCGTCAAAAAATGGATTGCATGGACATGGCCTTGGCAACGGCCTATCTAGGCCGAGACCAGAGTGGGCGTGGTCAAACTAAACTTGGCGTGGTAAAACCCAGTGTCACTAGCTTAGACGATTAAGGCTGATCGCGCATGCGCCAAATTATTTATAGCTGTAGACGATCGTCGGCGTTGTAAATAAGTTATGTTATTGACGAACGAATAACAAAAGCACAAATTAGACATTTCCACACGCTTTTTAATATAATACCGAGCACCAAATTTTTCTGATGAAGAGATTCGATGCATGCTTGAAAGCGTAGGTCAAGGGAAGGAACCGGTACAGTGCAAGCTGCAACGGGCACTGACCGCTGGGCTGAAGGCTTGGCCCAGGGTGGTTCTTAGGCTCTTAGCAAAGGAATAGTAAGAAGACGCGACGAGATCTGAAAGAAGTGGAAGGATTTGAAATCGACCGTCATGAACAGGCCTAACTCTCCGGACTTGTCCCGCTGCCTATCGATTTTGTTTTGATTAAGCGCCTGTGAATAAGTTAGTTCCCGCGATTTCGCTTTTGGTGGCGCTGTAGAAGTCTCGAGATTACGATTCCAGAGACTGATGGGGTAGTGGTCCAATGAAAGAGAAAAACCCTTCTTGAAATTTAGAATTTGGAGTCATATTCTGGAAATAACATAGCTTAAGCTATGAACATAACAGCTGTTATCATTAATCTCCTGTCAGTAAAAAATAACAGCTCCTAAATAATGTGCTTAATTCTTTCGATAGGTTTAAGAAAGTACTGCTTATATAGCCTAGATTTCTTTGTACAGGATTTAATAAATGTTAGAGCCAATAGTCATGACAGCACCATTTTGTACCCTCCATAACACGTGCATGAGAGTTTATTTATTTAGTTATGTACTGAGAGTTTGATATAGCACTCCTTCAAGGTTAACTACTCAGGAGCGCTCCCAGTCCAACCCCGGTCGAATAAGACAGTCTTAAGAAGAGAAAGAAATGAAGCAGAAAGGCCAATAGGTATAGAGTTGTTCCAATATTCTGAAGTAGCTATTCAGTCTTTGCTTGCATACCGTACCCATGTTTACCATGAGAACTCTATCAATTTGCTTGAACTCAAAGCAACGCACAAAAGAGAGACCATCAATCAACTAAAGTATTAGTGTTATCTGTTTACAACTTTACATATACTCGTATTATATAATTATTCATTCACCTAGTCTATAATATTTAATGATTTTGGCAGCAAGAGTTGTTCCAGTAGTAGTGAAATAGGTGTAGTGGAGATTGCCACTGAAACAAAACAATCTGTTTAATAATGTGAATTACTCATTTCTAATGGATTTAAATTTGTCATTGTATTGAGTAAATGATTGCTTATTTGACAATGATGGCGTTATAGAAGTCATAGTCACCATTACAACCCCAGACAACGGCAAACTGAGTTTTAAGTAAATAGTATTCTCCATTGATCCACATTCAGACACTTATAATGGCATGTCAGATCCAATGGTCATGACAGGACCATTTCCCCCCTCCATACCACATGCTTTAGACCAGTGGTTCCCAACCTTTTTTTTTATTTCAGGGCCACTTTTTCTAAGTTTGAGGATACAAGGACCACTTTTGGCTTGCTGGCCGCATGTTGGGACCACTGCTCTAGACCATAGCATTTTAAATAATAATGTGTGTTACATACTGAACACTTCATTTTATCAGAAGATCCATTAACAGCACAATTGCAACGAGAACATTATTGTTAACAATAATATGACTACTTAAGAATTTCCATGCCTCAGATTCACATTTCGGTGGGATCTTGTGTGTGTGTTACAAATTTATTTAATAATAATAATATTGGCAATTTACTGACCCACCATAAGCACCTAGTGCAAAGCAGTTCACTGTTTACATTGAAGTAGATTATTAATCACATCACAATAACAAGGAACACAAGAAATATTTTAACTAAACAACGTATAATAGAGCTGCCAGAGCCTCATTACACACATGTACGAACTTCCTATCAACTCGATTGAACTCAAAGCCACACACAAAAGAGACCATCAAACAGTAAACACTGTGCAGACAACCTAAATCATTACTATCAAAAGTGCGCATACCATTCAATACTAGAAGCCCTGAATATAAAGATAATTATGCATAATTTCCCCATAATACGCAACCAGTCAAGAAACACAATTTCCAAATTGGCAAACAGTTAATTTATACCAAACTGTCTGGGGAAGGAGACACCGTGATGAGAAAGAACTAGCCACATTGCAATTCTAACTTCCGCGTCACTTAAAATGTGAAATTTAATTTCGAAAACATTTAACTGTATTAGTAGATTAGCAATTTCTCAGGTGCCCTGTTTAATAATTAAGAAAAGACTTTATTCAGCTGCAGATAGGCTGTAAATAGTTTACAAAGTCATTCATCAGCTTCAATCAGTTTTCATGCTAAGAAATCTGATCTTAAAAAAGGTTATTAATCAGTCTGTTTGTGGCTTTCCCCGAGGTCAATCGTGCCTGCTTTGTTCTGGTCTGGAATGATCCCTGCCACTTTGCAACGCAGTTGATAATGCACATGTCTGCATGGCAAATCACCTGTTGAAACACAAATGCAAGTTTCATCACAACATTGCCTGTAAAAAACATGAAAAGATGCATTGTACTTCACAAAACACATTTAATTGCTCACTCAACTTGCGGCTGAGAAAATTTGATTCCAAATAGCAATCATAAACTTGAGCATGCCAAAGCCCTTAATTAAATAAACAAAGTAATGTCATTGTGCAAAATGCCTTCTTAACAAGGGAAAAATGCAAGTGCAAGCACATTGTGTCTATTGAAGAGCTAAGATGCAAGAACATCACAGAATAACAATTTATGTCTCATATACACAAGCCATTGTTATCTGCACATTTATGGAATGGAAATTCTTCCTATTCACATACTCGTGGTCATTAAGTTTGGGAAGCCAGCCTTAGCATAGAACTTTTCCATCATTGCATCAGCTTCCTGTTGCTTCGGAAGATTTCGACAGCTGTCGCACAAGTGCCTCAGGAACGCGGTGCTTGATAGCACGACTTGCCATTGAGTGATCAACTCCAAACTGCGCACCAATGAGTTCTGGATGTTCCAATCGAATAGAAGTGCAAGCATAATCTGCAATGGTACATAACAGTTAATTATAAATTATTTGATGCTCGCCAAACAATGACAAGCTACTTGAACAATTATATATGCACAAACTGTGTTCAGTATCAACTGCTAAATTAAAATTAATCAACATCATCGTACAATTTCTCTCATAGAATACAATGGAATGAAATTCATTCATTATCCCAGCACCGTGGTTCTCTCCGCTCTTCTAAACAGGCTGAACTTCTTGCCCCGGTCACGCACTTCTATTACCCAGCGCCATGCCTTCTCTGTCGTTGGTCCTGCAACATGGAATGGGCTCCCTGTGGAACTACGTCTAATGCCTAAAGCCTTTGAGAATACGTTCTACTCTGCTCTTAAGACTGTTACTGTTCTCTGTAGCCATGGTTGGGTCGGGAGCGCTTCTGAGTAGATACTCTGAAGAGGTGCTATATAAATGTCTAAAATGAATGAATACAAGTGGAAAATACATCGGACAATAATAGTAATATTTTTTAAATTAAACGTTTGCAAACCCACTGCGTAGAACATGCAACATCAATCTTAACTGCTGACATTTAGGCAAGAATTCATTTAATCAATCCAGCTTCTAGTCATAGGCGCAACCACCCTATGGGACCCACGGGACGCGTCCCCCCAACTTTTGAGTGGTCCCATAACTTTATTATTATGGTCTACCCAACTTTTAGGACGTGATTCATTATGATCCCCCCAACTTTTAGGACGTGATTGCACCTATGCTTCTAGTTCAACAGTAACTTTTTGTTATCAATCCAACTTCTATTTAAACTGACAATTATATTTCATCAATCCAACACCAATCTCAGCAATCATTTTTTCATAAATCCCACTTATATTTAAATAGAAATTATTTTCATCAATCCGGCTTCTATTTAGCAGCAAGAGTTCTTTTCGTCAATCCAATTTGTATGCCATCAACGCTAAATAGGCCTACCATGCGATGGCTAATAATTTATTCCGCTAAAACGATAGATAAATTGGCGATTATTTGATGTTTCCTATAAAATTCTACATACACGCATAACATAGGTTAATTTACACATAGCTTAAGACAATCACCGTTGCTGTAAGAAATATTAATACGTGACACTTCGTGGAATAAATCTTACCTGCATTACCGAAGGGATTGACCCCTTAACGTGGCGCGTCCGAATTCCACGTATTTAGCTAATTCATCGCAAATTAACAGCAAATTGGTGGTGGTGAAAAGGAAAAATATCGTAAGTTCATCGTCCGAGAATGAGTTGAGCGGATGTCGTTGATTTCTAAAGTTATCTTGCGTTTTAAACTCCTTCGAATCGACGAACAACAACAGCGCCATTTTCCTTCGTGTGTTTCGAAGGCTTCTAGTCCGGACTTGGCCAATTTAGGCCTGGTTGCTGGGTGGCCTAGCCCTAGTCTCGACCAACGGTAGAAAAAACTGCTCGTGCAACCGGTGTAATTTTTTAGTCAGGCCTACAGCCAAATCTAGGCCTGACTACGATTTACGACCTATTTTACGACCATTCATGCAACCCGCCCAAGGTGTTTGAATTCTAACTCTTTCCATTCCGTCCGTCCATCCATCCATTCATCCATCCATCCATCCATCCATTCATCCATCCATCTATCCACCCACCCGCAGCCCACCCACGCACCCGTTCGTCCATCAATCTGTTGTCTTCCTCTTTCCTATAGAAACTGTTACTATCGTTGTTCCGCTGTCTTTCCAGCTGCATTCCAGTGATGATTCCACGTGATCCTTTGTTGATGAAGACACCGTAGGCTCACATTGTGTGCGAATTCCAATGAACGGACGGACGGCGGACGGACGGGCGGACGGAAGGACGGGCGGACGGGCGGACGGACGGGCGGACGGAAGGACGGGCGGACGGACGGAAGGACGGGCGGACGGAAGGACGGGCGGGCGGACGGACGGGCGGACGGAAGGACGGGCGGACGGAAGGACGGGCGGACGGAAGGACGGGCGGACGGAAGGACGGGCGGGCGGACGGACGGGCGGACGGAAGGACGGGCGGACGGAAGGACGGGCGGGCGGACGGAAGGACGGGCGGACGGAAGGACGGGCGGACGGAAGGACGGGCGGACGGAAGGACGGGCGGGCGGGCGGACGGGCGGACGGAAGGACGGGCGGGCGGGCGGGCGGACGGAAGGACGGGCGGACGGAAGGACGGGCGGACGGAAGGACGGGTGGGCGGGCGGGCGGGCGGGCGGACGGAAGGACGGAAGGACGGGCGGACGGAAGGACGGGCGGACGGAAGGACGGGCGGACGGAAGAACGGGCGGGCGGACGGACGGGCGGACGGAAGGACGGGCGAACGGAAGGACGGGCGGACGGAAGAACGGGCGGACGGAAGGACGGGCGGACGGAAGGACGGGCGGACGGACGGAAGGACGGGCGGGCGGACGGACGGGCGGACGGAAGGACGGGCGGGCAGGCGGGCGGACGGAAGGACGGAAGGACGGGCGGACGGAAGGACGGGCGGGCGGGCGGGCGGACGGGCGGACGGGCGGACGGAAGGACGGGCGGACGGAAGGACGGGCGGACGGAAGGACGGGCGGACGGAAGGACGGGTGGGCGGGCGGGCGGGCGGGCGGACGGGCGGACGGAAGGACGGGCGGACGGAAGGACGGGCGGACGGAAGGACGGGCGGACGGAAGGACGGGCGGACGGAAGGACGGGCGGGCGGACGGACGGGCGGACGGAAGGACGGGCGGACGGAAGGACGGGCGGACGGAAGGACTGGCGGACGGAAGGACGGGCGGACGGAAGGACGGGCGGACGGACGGAAGGGCGGGCGGGCGGACGGACGGGCGGACGGAAGGACGGGCGGACGGAAGGACGGGCGGACGGAAGGACGGGCGGACGGAAGGACGGGCGGACGGAAGGACGGGCGGACGGAAGGACGGGCGGACGGAAGGACGGGCGGACGGAAGGACGGGCGGGCAGGCGGGCGGACGGAAGGACGGAAGGACGGAAGGACGGGCGGACGGAAGAACGGGCGGACGGAAGGACGGGCGGGCGGACGGACGGGCGGACGGAAGGACGGGTGGGCGGGCGGGCGGACGGGCGGACGGAAGGACGGAAGGACGGAAGGACGGGCGGACGGAAGGACGGAAGGACGGGCGGACGGAAGGACGGGCGGACGGAAGGACGGGTGGGCGGGCGGGCGGACGGGCGGACGGGCGGACGGAAGGACGGAAGGACGGGCGGACGGAATGACGGGCGGACGGAAGGACGGGCGGACGGAAGGACGGGCGGACGGAAGGACGGGCGGGCGGACGGGCGGACGGAAGGACGGGCGGACGGAAGGACGGGCGGGCGGGCGGGCGGGCGGGCGGGCGGACGGACGGGCGGATGGAAGGACGGGCTGGCTGGATGGATGGATGGATGGACGGATGGATGGATGGACGGATGACGGCTTTATCACCACGTCGACTTCTCATTATCTCCTCGAGGCTTGAATATCTTCAATTATTCCTTCCTCACAGTGAGGTAAACAGAATCGGACACTGACAGAGAAACACAAAGACGGACAAAGAGACGGACAGAGAAGCGTGTAGACATCGGGGCAAGCACATCAGCACACAGTTGTCGAGACAAAGAGACGCAGTAACATACAAACAGCGAAACATAAATACAGACAGACACGGAGAGAGAGACAGACAGACTGTCACAGACAGACAGACAGACAGACAGAAACTGACTGAAGGCCATTTGCAGCCGATAGCTAAACATCTGTGGAACTGATCAGCTCTCTGTCGTTTTTTCAGTCTCTTTGTCTGTCTGTGTCTGTCTGTGTGTTTGTGTCTGTCTGCCCGTCTGCTGGTTTCCTTGCAATGTGTCATTAATTGCTGTTCACTAGAAGGACAGATTCTTTAGATTTTCAACTCTTGATATTGATATCGATGTTACTGGATATCTGGTGCGGAAATGGTTAAACATTGGTTTCACTGCCAGTATCCACATGGGGTATAGACCTATGACTGCATCCGTTCCAATACAGACTATTATATTCTACAGACACCTAAATCAATTTCCACCTTATAGCTATGTTGTTGTTTATTTTCTGCTGCTTCACTTTGTCTTGTGTTGTGACAAGGAGAAAGAGCAGAGAGGAAGTTAAGGAGGACGAGGAGAAGGAGGAGAAGGAGGAGGAGGAGGAGAAAGAAGAGAAGGACGAGGAAGAAGAAAAGGAGGAGAAATAATAGAAGGAAGAAAAGGAGGAAGAGGAGGAGGAGGAGAAAGAAGAAGAGAAGGAGGAAGAGAAGGAGGAAGAGCAGGAGGAGGAGGATAGTCAGCATCCATCAAACACAGAGCCACGTGGCTAAATCTCCGACGTATTATTCAATACTTTGTTTCGTATCCTGACATCTTTTCTCCAGCTGCCAATAAAATGCGAATAATTTTCAAGTGTATACACACAAGACTCCTCGGCATAAGACTTCAGCCATCCTCACCATCTCCGCTCCATCCACGCCAAACTCCCAGGACTTCCTCTCTCTCTCTCTCTCTCTTGAGCAAAGTCCTCTGAGTATTTCGATCCGATTAAAAAGTGTAGAGGTAGAGGCTATTATAATACATCTCTCTGTGGTACGCGTATACATTTCCTCCCTAGCCTCATACACCACAACCGTCTTTCCGAAGAATCCGCCATGGCTCTAAATATCTACGGAGTCTCGGTTGGCTATTTTGGTCTCAACTGAAAATGGTCTCATCTTGAACACATTTTGCTCCATCGGCTCTCGTCTTTTTTTGCATTTTTTTTATCAGATTGCTCTTTTCACTTTCGACCGACTTCACCACAGGCTTGGCTTGCACACCGATGTTGCTAGGCAACCGTCAGACTCATGATGCCTGAAGCATTAGTGTAGTGGTCATACAGTTCGCAGATGTGAGTAAAGTATGCATGAATACTGCATAACTTGTGTATGTATGTATGTATGTATGTACGTACGTACGTACGTACGTACGCACGCATGCATGCATGCATGCATGCAGGCACGTACGTACGTACGTATGTATTGTATTGTATTGTATGTATGTATATATGTATGTATGTATGTATGTATGTATGTATGTATGTATGTATTGTATTGTATTGTATGTATGTATATATGTATGTATGTATGTATGTATGTATGTATGTATGTATGTATGTATGTATGTATGTATGTATGTATGTATGTATGTATGTATGTATGTATGTATGTATGTAATATGTATGTATGTATGTATTGTATTGTATGTATGTATGTATGTATGTATATATGTATGTATGTATGTATGTATGTATGTATGTATGATTGTGTGTATGTATGTTTGTATGCATGTGTATGCGCATGTGTGAATGTAGGTTTATGCATGTGTAATTGTGTATAAGCATATATGCGCATGCATACATAATTTCATGTACGTATAATGTATCTGTGCAAGCATGCCTATACGTAGCTGTGCATGCCTGTGCGTACGTACACGCATGTATGCATTTATGCAGGTATGTATGCGATATTCATAAACATTAATGTCCCACGTCCCTCTTCTATGTAATTTATACGGCCGACTTTGGCCCTCTTCTTGCATTAAATGCTGTCATATAAGCTAATGCCATGCTGGCAATGTCCAGGCCTACGTACACCTATACGTGCCCTGCCTGCACATGGTGTCTGATGTTGCGACCACTGTGACAGTCCGGGCCATTAGCCAACCGTTCGATGTCGTCGAATCGCCTGCGGCTCAACCCATCCCGCACTGAGGTCATCAGGCAGGACACGCGCCAACAGCTGCGTGCTAATTCTGATCTAACAACCGTTGCATCTGATGAGATGATCACACAGTTCGCTTGTGTTCTGCCTCTGTTAATCGAGATGATTAATGTTTAGAACAGAAGTTCACCTTTCCACGGCATATTCACTGCAGTTCTGTCGCGATTGCTATTATTAGTTGCGTCAAATCAGAGTAACTGTCTCTGTCTCTGTCTCTCTCTCTCTCGCTACTAACGCCACCAATACTTTTACTCATTCGTTTGTTGCCACTCGCCTCAACTATTGCTGCATGCTCTACATCTATGATGGTCTCCCGACCGGCTGCATGGGCGGTTGGGGTGTTTCGAGCGGGTCCTGCGCACGACCGCACGCCTTACTGGTCGTATCCAAAAATTTGATCATGTCACCGATTATAAGCGGAATGTCCTGCGCTGGCTCACTATCCCGCAGCGGATTGCTTACAGAGTCTCCATTTTGGTGTGGCAGTATCTTTTCATTCATTCATTCTCTTATGACATCTTTTATGTATGTCTCGGTATCGAAATCGTACACTCCGAACTTCTATAGTATATACATAGACAACAATAGAAAAGTCGCCGGAACCGGCTTATTCAAGGCGGTCAATAAAAACAAAGTCGATAGGCAGGGTTCAAGATCCGGAGAATCATACATGCAGACAGACAGACAGACGGATAGGGAGGAAGATATATAGAGTTGAAATGTATGTTTGGATCTATCTATTTAACCATTTTGAATATGCATAAGATAATATCAATTAAGACCCTCTTACCGTTGACGAGTTGCTGAGGAGAGTTGAGGTGGTTGTGTGGAGCATCTCCCTGAATTCTCTGCTGCTGCTGCATATTCTCCTGCATCACCTTCTCCACCAGTTGTATCTTTCGCTGGACATTTGCGTTGATCTCTCTCTGCTTCCGCGTCAGTTCCCGCGTCAGCTCCATCTCCCTCTCGCATCGCAGTATCATCAGCTCTTCCCTCCTCTGCCTCTGTCTCTCCGTCTCAACGTCTGCCTCTCTCTGCCTCTGTCTCTCCAGCTCCGCCTCCCTCTGCCTCTCCCTCTCATTCTCCAACTCCTTCTCCCTTTCCTTCTGCCGCTCCCTCTCCTTCTCCAGCTCCTTCTCCCTCTCCCTCAGTCTCTCCCTCTCCCTGTCCAGCTCTGTCGTCTTCTCCTCCAGGCCAGGACCTGACGCCGTTTGCTTCAACGGTCTCTGTCCCTCAGGGTGACCGCCTGTCAACGGCGCCGTCGAGCCGTGCCTCATTCGTCGAAGTCGCTTATCCAGCTGGACAAGACGGTGACCTTGTCGGTCGACGATGAAGGTCAGGTTGTCCAGACGAACGGTCAAGGACGGAGGGGAAAGAGCAAAGGCGAGTGGGACTCCGACGCCAGAGTCAGCTGGATATGACGCCCCCTCAGGAACCGAACCCTGGACCGTGGCAGATGAGCCATCGTCCGTGGACGTCCTACCAGCGAATGATTTCCACGATACTTCATGGGAGACTGAGTCGATCTTCTTCCTAAAAACTCCGATAAAAACAGACAATCGGTCGTATAATACATGTATAATTATAGGTCATATTTACACATCATGCATCACAACCTCACTCTACATGTACATCATTGAACCATTGGAGCGCGGTGGTGTAGTGGTGGCGTCGTTGCCGGAAGGTTCAAGGTTCGAATCCACCTCAAGTCGCCACGTAGGGACCTTGAGCAAGTCCTTCATTATTGCTTGGGCGCTTCGGCGTGAAACTCCGATGCAGTGTCCGCGCTGTAGTCGGGAGTGCCTCTGAGTAGAGAGCTTGAAGGGGCGCTTTAGAAATGGAGAAATAAATAAATAAATAAATTATATCGTTACATTGGCCGAATTGAGTTTAAGCTCAGTTTGCTGGTTTACAAATCGCTTCATGGGACAGCGCCTGAATACATCCGCGACTACTGTTCTGAGATCCATTCCTCCGCTTCCGGGTTGCGACTCAGGTCGCTTGGGAAGACCGACCTTCGTGTACGGAGGATGAGGACACGTTTCGCGCATTCTCGGTTGCTGGCCTCAGATGCTGGAACAGTCTTCCACCGGACATTAGCTTCAGTGGATTCTTTCAAATCAAAGCTTAACATTTATCTGTTTGCAATAGGCTTATCTCGCAGTTAGCTGTTTGTGAGGCGCCCTTGTAGCGGTATGGCCGCGTTACGGCGCCATATAAATTGTTATTATTATTATTATCATCATCATCATCATCATCATCATCATCATCATCATCATCATCATCATCATCATCATCATCATCATCATCATCATCATCATCATCATCATCATCATCATCATCATTATTACAATTATTACAGACAGTGCTTAAAATGTACTAAAAAGTGGCTGGACGCACCTAACCTTGCAGAATGTGATAGGTCTATCCTAATAGGAGGCAGGACGGGTTGAAAAGAAGCGCCTAGACGTCGTCCACATTTTTATCGAGCAAATAAGATAAGTATTTTTAATTTACACACATACTCTAGCCTACATCAGCTATTCCAATTTTCTAATCGGTAAAATGTAGATTTTACACATAGTAATTATTTGCTAATAATCCATTAGATACTCGGCATTGAAAACAAAAGAAATGACTAAAACAAAGGAATCTATAGATCAATGTTCGCTCGTGTATAATAGCCTACCTGAGTTGTGAAATGTCTTTTCGGATCGTTTCAATCGAATCATGCATCACAAGAATTGCTTGGTCGTATTCGTAATGTGCGTTTAGAATCCGAATTACAGCGCTCTGCAGATCCATCACGTTCTCACAGTTTCCACCCCATTCCTTTTCCACTCCTCCCTCTCCTCCCCCTCCTCCTCCTCCTCCTCCCGCATCCTTTGTCATCAATCTAGCATCATTCGTCCTCTGCTGCTGATGCTGCTGCTGCTGCTGCTGCTGCTGCTGATGCTGGTGGTGGCGTGGTTCCTTCTCCTGACTCTTTCGAGCACCGATGTATTTGTTGACAATCGTCGATGTGTCGTAATCGTATCTGGCGCCAGAAGCGACGGGCGGAAACGAGCACAGCATCAGCATCAGCATCATCAGCAGCAGCGGCAGTGGCTGCAGAATCGGTGCCAGACGCTTCCAGTTCATCTGCAATGAGAAGGCACTTCTTCTTCCATCCGACGAAACCATCTTCTTCTTTTTCTTCCGTGCCAAACACCGACGTCCTTCCGCAGCCACTTCAATAGGAGTGGCGGCGGCAGCAGCAACACGAACACCTTGCGCCCATTCAAGTATCCGATGCCAGACCAACATCTGGACCACTATTCCGTGCGATTGATGTCCGGTGCCAGCAGACATCAGTGAGTATTGAACGCCTTTCGTTGGCAAATTGTCTCGTTGCAGCCAGATACGTACCCAGAGTGGTCAGACAGCAGACAATTTGTGCAGAAGGAATGACACCACAGTTTAATCGCATCAAATGATCATATCAAACTGCAAAAGACATATAAGTCTATTGTCGCCTTAGATGAAAGTGTAGCATAGTCATAGTCTCGTGGAAATGCAAAAGCTCTCGTCCAATCAAATCGCCAACTCCTGTAGCGCCTTAAACATGATCGACAGGCCACAATAATAGCTTCACGAGAGACCGCCGTAGGCCCTACAAAAAACCTGAATCGAATTGCAATATTATGTCTGATTGCAAACCACACCTCGATTTCTTTATCAACTTGTTTAATTTGTCGACCAACTATTCACACACGACTCCCTCACACTTGACTCTGGCCTCGAGATGATGGACCCAGCCGTGCACCTGTCTCTCTCTCTCTCTCTCCCTCAGCAGCGGACATCAAAAGACCCATTCGGTGGGGCCAATTTCACCGCGGTGGTCGGCATTTCCGCCTCAGACAAGCAGCGCAGGATTTAAACCCCGGAGGACAGACTGCCCGCCAAACGCCAGGATTTATCGTAGCAGCAAGCGTTGCAGACAGACCAGACAAAGGGTATTGTCAACCTTTTCAATCGCTACGGTGGTGGCATTCTAGGGGAGGAGGGGGCGACCCCGACAGCACGACTGGTCCGATACCTCCTCCGGCTTACTCGTCTGTCCGTTCGAAAACATTTATCTTCCCGACTCACGATTCAACTGTAGATCACAGTCGGACTGTTTGTAAAAGTTTCACAAACAGCCTCCTCTGCCCGTCTGTCTGTACGTCTGTCTGTACGTCTGTCTGTCTGCCTATATTTTTATGCTATACAGACCTGGTCTGCAGACGGTCTCCCGTGCACTAAACCACAATGACTATAATACCATGTTTTGTACGGTGCATAATTAAGTCTGCGCGTACAAGTTTTTTGTTCTGTACGTACAGACGGTTTTTGCAGACTGCAATGAGTGTGGCAGACGCACAGCAGGTTGAGCGATGTTTTATATGCAATCTTTCTGGGTCATTATTTCATGTACTCTGTGTGTGCTTAACTAGTCCTATAACTCATATCGTGAGAATATAATCTGCACCACTTGGAGCGCGCTCGTTTATGGTGCGTGTGTGGGTGTGTGTGCGAGAGAGAGAGAGAGAGAGAGAGAGAGAGAGAGAGAGAGAGAGAGAGAGAGAGAGAGAGAGAGAGACAGACAGACAGACAGACAGACAGACAGACAGATACAGAGACAGAGCGACAGACAGATAGACAGAGGCAGACAGACAGATACAGAGCGACAGACAGACAGAGGCAGACAGACAGATAGACAGAGACAGACGGAGACAGACAGACAGAGACAGACAGACACAGACAGAAGACAGGTAGGAAGGCAGACAGAGTAGCGGGCCTTAAATTTAGACTGAAATCTAGGGTTCGAAGTCATTATTTATGTCACACACACTATAATAAGCATTCTTTAAACTTAACTTTTCTCAACATAGATAATAGCGTAGGCCTACTCTATTATAGTCAGACATTAATAACTCCGGCCACTGCCATTATAAGACATACTATGTAGTGTAGTACACAGGTGACAGAGCGCATGAGCTCCAACCTCATGAGTTCATGAATGAATGAGGCCACACTACGGAGTCTGCTGTTGGCAGCCAATGCTCCTAATCATCCGTCAATGTAATGAGCTCTGAATACAGCAGTAGGTCTAGTAGGCTGATAGAGGCTGACGGGCTACAAGCTCTCGAGTGCTTGCTCTTTAGGCCGTAGCCGCTGAGGCCTGCGCATAGCATAGGCCTACGATATAGCCGCTACAACATCAAAAGGTCTACCACCATGAGGAGGGGGTAGCTACGCACCCACTCATCTACACATATCGCACGAAAACTTGTGCAGGTCCATGTAATGATTCTCTGCGTATTTTTAACTAAAATCGATCACAAGTCATCCATGCAACTCGAGCAGCCTATATATACTGGAGTACAGTAACTGTGCTCTGATTATACAAGATATAATATATACACATATTATAATATATATATATATAAATGCTCTAGTCCTAAATCTTGCTTTATGTATTGTATATACATATAATGTTATATGAATATAAGTATATATAAAATGCAAGAGTGTATAATGTGTATGCATATATATATACATTATACATACTGATATACGATTATACAGTCATATATACACACAAATATATATATATACACATATATATACACATACATACATATAATTATAATGGAAGATAAGAGACAAAAGTTGCAAGATCAAAAAGCATGAAAGCATTCATGTTTCAAATGCAATTATAGAATTATAGAATACAATTAGAGGAAGAAAGGCACGCACATACAACTACTGTACAATGTACAATGTGTAGATAGAGCCTCGTATAAAAATATAAGCAGATATAAAAATACGTGCGATCATTCATGCATACTTATTTATTTATCACTGTGCTATATACACATAGTAAATTAAGGCTATGCACAGGAACTGAGGCTGCCAGAATTATCTATTATACATAATATATATAAAATATATACATGTAGACCCACCCACACACACGTTATAATATCTATGTGGTGTGTGTGTGTGTGTGTGTTCATAGGTCTTGTGTGAAATGAAAAAATTCCGTCATTCAGGCAATTTGGATAGACTTCCCCATAAAAAGAGCTTTATTTCACTCTGAACATAAAACCAACTCCAATAGCATACTCCGATTGTATGCAGAAAAGCAACGATAAATCCGATGGTATGATATGCATTACAATTCCCTTGAGGCCTGATTCGTCATCGAAGAAAAATTCTCTTCGAAACGAATCTAAAAAGTCAATGTTTAATGTAACGCAGTTCAGTTGCATTACGTAACATTATAGGATGCTCTGATGGATTGCGTGTCGAAATGTGATCTCGTCATAACAACTTTGCAACAATGACGTAGCCTACGTAACATGACTCTTGAAGTTGACAGCTCTTGGAGAGGTCCAGTAAGGCTAAATATCATGAATATATCAACTATACAATAAATCTATTTATTATACATATATTCATAATATTATGTATATATATTATATTCGTTTTATTGACAAAATAACCGATCGACATAACGCGACAGTTAACAAGCACAAAGGAGCAGCGAATAAAGCCTAGTAAATGTTTTTATACAGCATCCGTGTTATGAAGTTTTTATTGTTTTTATTGGTTAGTTCGAATGGATGTAGCCTAGGGCGTAGATTGTATTTTCCAGGGAGTCTATCGTCCATTTTGTACAGCGTTATATTCTAAAATTGATGTGTACACAAATGCGAATCACCAATGCGTTATATTATAAAATTGATGTGTACACAAACACATACATACACACAAACATATATATATATATCTACCTGATCTAAAAGCAGTTATGGGTCGACATGTCGAGAATGGCCTCCGCATTCTCCATTATGCTAATACCCAAGCAAGCCAGCTTAAAATGTCTGCAATTCAGGTCCAGAATTTAAGCACTTTAGACAAAAGTATGTCAAATATCATATGGCAGGAAATCTCTTGGCAAAAATGAAACTGTCCCCCACCCTGATGCATGAATGATAGAATTTGCCTTAACACATCATGTGTCATAATTATAATTGGAAACACAGTGATGCTTTAATTAGACACAAAATATGATATTCATGGAAACCTCTTGACTGACCTAGAAATCTCAACAAGTGGCTACCCTTCCCTTTCAGCAGAGATCACATCCACCCACACACCCACCCACGCACCCAAACACACTGAAAACTGGTCATCATATGGGAGCCACAACAAGTAGGCCAATATATTTTAATGAGGTTGTTATACAGGAGATCCTGGAGATATGTTTTATGCACGTACTAATTAGAAGCATAATATACCTACAACACACATTTAACTACTGCATAATGCTCTATAGAATTATGTACTCTTTATAATTGTAACCTTCATTGTATAAACGCATTCTGTCTTTCTCTGTCTGTCTGCCTGTCTGTCTGTCTCTCTATCTCCCCCCTGTGTGTCTGTCTCTCTCTGTATGTCTGTCTGTCTGTTTGCCACAAATGTTGGAAAACTTTGATCCAATTAAAAGAATAGGAGTCAGCTGGAAAATAAACTTTTGAAGGTGTTTGCTAAAACCAGGTTTTATTCGTCAGGCAAATGATTGGTCCTTATCAACCGATTAACGATCCTAGATAACAACTAATTAATTAATTAATCAACTAACGAAGGAAGAAATTAACAAGAAATGCAAAAACAATTACGTGGTATCAAGAAGTTGAAAGAACTGGTAGACTGTTTTATTTGAAAAACACATTAACCCATTCAGTCAGTCCTCCATTGACCTTCATCCGCACCTGTTTAGAACATTTGGAAGTGATTCTGACAGGTCCCACACGCCTTCACTCACACACCAAAGCCAGCATCCGGAAATTAAATCATGGTACAAAAAATACAACTGTACTTAGGAAAATACACGCTCTACAAAGTTCAGAAGAGCATATTGAAGTTGGGCAAACATTAAGAGCTCTGTTTAGTAGATTGGAAGCATGGGCACCCACACATGGGGGTGGAAAGGGCACTTGGTTTCTCCCCCCCACTGGAAATTTCAGACTGGTTTTTAACTCTATCAAAATCAAATTCGAAATTATTTATTGTTCTCACAATAAACAAAATAAACAGAACAGTATAACACAGATGGTATTTAACATCTATTAAGCCATTCAACAAGGACTATGGAAATAGATTAGGGAGCAATAGGCACTCCAGAAGGACAAGTCCCGCTTAGTAGGGGCCTATATACTGGGATGAAATTACAAGGTGGTGAGGAGGTGGAAAGGATAAGGGAATAGACGTTAAACTCTACTTTTGGTTTTAAAAAATTGCACTAAAGCACTGCAGTGATAATAATTATACAAAAAGTGAAACTGAGAAAATGACATTTCGAAACCGTTATGAAAACATCCATAAACAATGAACATTCTGAATTGCCTGCTTTGCATTATTCAAGTTCTTGTCAAAAGATGCAACTGTGACAATTGGTTTTTTTGGTCCCCTCCTGCAGAACTGTCTGTGGTGGGTGTCCGTGATTGGAATACTTTTCAGTTTAGCAGGAAAGAGTCTCAGTAGGAGAGCTGTGAACATGAGGTAGTAAGATTTCCAGACAGAGCGACAGAAGACAGCTGTGAATGAATGCCGGTGACACGAAACGGAGTATCCCCCTGAAAGCTATCCGGGGGATGAATCAATCTATCCCCCCGGATGGAATTAACCGGTCTATACTATCCGGGGAGATAAACCATTCTATCCCCTTTTTTTAAAAATGCGCATAATAAAAATTTTTATGCTGTAATAAAAATTTAAAGTGACTCTAACTGTTTTAAGTGTTCTAAGCAATGCTCAGATAAAGGCAACTCGAATTTATTTAGTGACTCTGAGTGTTCTTAAGTGTTTTAAATGTTTTAAGTGCTCTAAAACATGGCAAAACAAATTATCTAGTAGGAATAAACATACCTGTTAGTGTCATTGTTCAAAACAAAGCAGATGAAAATTAATTTGTCCCAAAAAATACACGCGGAAGCGGTTTTTTCGACTTTTTTTAATTTGGGGATACAATTAATACGGGGGATACTCTATTTCGTGACATGCCGGCAAAAGACAATACGTGTACCTGGAACAATAAAGGAGAGCCTATCAAGTGCAATTCAACAATCGAACAATATTTCCTTGTCGCTTGCTTGACATGACAATGCACTTTCCACTCGTCTGGACTCGAATCGCAGACACAACAAAAGACGACTGGGGAACCAGTGCAGCTGATCATTAAACTGTTAAAGCATAATTTACTCATTAGGAATCATTTCTAGCTCAGGTAAAATCATTCCTGCCTTCGTTGAAACGTGAAAACATAAATTGGGAAACTGAAATCAGTTGTTGAAAACTTAAATAAAATGCTATGAACTTGTTAATGATCATTAAAAAAGAGTTGTAAGTTGTAAGTTCGCTGCAAGTTAAATTCCGATATTCTGCATTCTGTAACTTTTCTTTCCGTGTGCTACAAGTCTCAAAGTGTGCGATCAAGAAGTCGAAGTGCGATCAAGAAGTCGGAGCAGCAACACGCGAGTGAAGTCTTTGGTGAAGTAGAGTCCAAGCTTTCTCAACCTAAAACAGAATCATCATTTTGAATGTATATGGCACAAACACCAACATAAGTATGTCACAGCTATCAAAATAAGTGACTTAGCTCAGGACATATTTTCTTTAATACAAGTCACTGATGTTTTAAACGGGTCTAACCATGTACACAATGTTATTTAAAGATTCCTAAAGGTGCTACATAAATGCTCTAACACACAAAGAGATATATACTTCATTATTTTCTGGACGATGAATTCAGAATAATTCAAGATTTAAGATACACTCTCAACTGCCAGTACGCATGTCCATCAATCTACACCATTGATTGACAGATCACAGGTAAAGAAAAGGGCAACGTATAGCTTTTCTCATATGGATAACCTTTCATATACATGTAAAACAAAAGCTGAGCAAGTCATCTGTCTCCTTTGTTCCACAAGCACCTCAAGGTTACTGCACTTGAATGAGGGTTCTCCTTGCTAAGTCGGGAGCAAGCACAACTTCAAGGAGAAACACATCAGTTGTGCTCCAGACAAGTTTCTCCTTGACGTTGTGCTTTACAAATTCACATCTATGTTAAGTTACGTGGAGGATAAAAGGAATACAAAGTAATTAGAATGTGACAACCATGTCTACCTTATCTCTCAGGTGTCAGCAAAAGACACTTTTGTCTGGTCTTATCTTTCTCACTAAGTGCCCACGGTCATTGACTGTTCAGAAGGTAGCACAATATGTTCTATTGTAACAATTTGACCTATCAACTTATCAACTTATGCAGCTCCTTTTCACCTGTTTCTGAGTGACCTCTGGTGCCCAGAAAGTGCAGAGAACGACGTTCGCGCGTGACACCCGGTTCTCATTCGACATCTGCGAGTTGAGTCTCTGTTGCGCTTGTTCATCCGTCAAGTGATTTCTGTCAACCAATCGCTTCACGGCCTTCAAAAGAAGAACGTTAGACAATATCATCAGACATTTTTATCAGGCATCTTAATCTCATATCAATAATTAATTCGTTAATCAATTCATTCATTAATTTATTCATTTATTCATTCATTCAACGTTTTTTAAACACCACTTTAAATGCACATGGATGTAGAGTCAATGGAAGCAGCTGAACTCAACAGTAAATTGTTTCAGATTAACAAAGACTGATTTCTGTTGCAGTGATGATGAAGACAATGAAGATTTCACAATGATGACGATGATGAGTAGGAGCGCCGCTTGTGGCTGCTAGCGGGTGCCGAGTTCTGTCTTAGGCGCCCTTGTAGCGGTATGGCCGCGTTACGGCGCCATATAAATTGTCGCTATTATTATTATTATTATTATTATTATTATTATGATGACAAGGATGAGGCGACTACGATGACAATAATTATTACGATGATGACACTGATGACAAAATCAATCGTGACATTGATGATGCTGATAATTGTTAGAAGAATGACAGTTGGAGATGCTGAACGAGTTGAGAAGCGGAATATGCTACTGACTTCGTTCGGTGGAATGACGGTTGTCCAGACTTCATCGACCATCGCATCCCATCCCGCTTCCAAGAGAACGGCCGCATCCAGAACAACAACCTCCGTACCTTAAACAAATGAAGCCACATTAACACTTAGCAAGGAAAACCATTTAACAAAATAATAACTAAGAAAACCAGATACGCTTGAATCACACAATAAATGGACTAAGGTCGAACAGGTTACAAACTGACTCCTCTGTACCATACAAATGTATCACTGAAATATGAATTCTGACAAATAATGATAATTATAATGAATAATATGGATTAAATATATAATTCCACAACATTACAAAACCCTCACAATGATAGAAAAAAACAGAAAATTTTATCAGTGCTTTTAATCACATGCCACAGTACAACATCCATCACCCACACATTAATTGCAAAATGCCATCAAAACAAATGCTATCATTAAATCAGTATTTGAAACGCAAAACAAGATAATCACCAACCTCTGTTGTAGTTTCAAAGCCCTGTGGATGGCAACTTACCTTTTTTTAAGGACTACAGTGCAAATGTGCTGTTTATCTTTAGTTGTACGGATTGCTCTCTATTGCTTTTGTGCAAAAAGTGCACTCAAAGCACATCTCCTGAGAGCACGTTCCTGCTTATATAGCAAACCAAAATTTCATGTGCAATATAAAATCAAGCAAGCGTGGATTTCAAAACCTATGAATTTTAACGTCTGAAATGAATTGCAACCTTTATCGGCCAACGCCTTCACTTCTTCGGCCGCCAGTTGAGCAATCGCCGGCCAAACGATTTCATTCAGTCGGGTCATCTGGTCCTGACAACAGTCAAACAGTTCACATCTCAACCATTTACCAACCAAAGTGTAGCAAATGGTATGGGAAATCCTATATACACAGACGGCAAAAGGTTAACAAGTTCCATGCATTGTAGGACAATTACGGTAAATGAAAAAACAGGTAACACTTCCACAATTTCAACAACTATAAACAACAAGGAATAAATGAGACAGGAAATAATGATAAACGACGTGACACAGCACCAAAAGCATGTATACACGGAAGGTGGAAATATAGCTCAATGGCAAAGTACTTACTGAAGGCAAAGACAAATCTCAAGTACCTATAAGATATCATATGGCGCATAATTCAGTGACTGCACAAGATGTTCTGAGAAGCTTAATCAAGATGCCACACGTACATCAAAAAAGAGCAACAGGGTGACATGACCAGAACCTAAGGCTTCAGAAATTAGTCCGTAATAAGACTGTTTCTGTGGAATGTCCCTCTCCTCAAGGTTTTTTAAAGGAATTTGTAGAACTGCACAATCCCGTAACCCCGATGGCAGCCTTTCCCCAGTCGAATTTTTGTTATGACCAGTTTTTTTAGTCTTTCGGCCAAAATTTTAGGAAAGTATACTATTTTCACTACTTTAAAAACTGATTACCTTTTCCCTTTTTTAAAGTCCTTCTTTCACATTAATTTCCAAAAAATGTGTTTTTTTACACTGCATGCCCCTTTTTTCCCATACCATCCTCCGTGGTAAATTACTTCAATATCGTAACAATGGCCCTTTTTTTACTAATTTTCACTGCACGTAAGTACTTCTGAAAATTGACAAATCCATTTACAATCGCACATTTTGTCCACAACTGCATGCTAAAAAAAGTTGACTACTGCATATACATAGGTTTTTTTTCCAATCAAATCAAATCAAATTTATTGGATTTATTGGGTTGTTAATCATCAATAAAAATAAAGGCAAAGCATCTGTAATATACCTATACCTAATAATATATATCTATCTGATAGGCTAAGTACCTATAAGGTGGATATTTATGGTAAAATACACATAAGGCAAGATGATATAGCACTCATCAAAGATAATAAAGTGGTAAAATATCTGCCTAGGGTAAATCCAAATATACTTGAGGGGGAAAATAATAAAAATCAAGTGACAGATATGGCAGTGAAACCCCTTGAAACAGCAAACTCTTGATGACCTACTTTACTGGCAAAGACCTTCGAACCAAGGATCTTTCGGTCAATGGATCCTTTTGAATCGACGATGTCTTTACCAAATGCTTCAACGACTCTTTCAAAAGTTGGACTCCCCGGCAGGTAGGATCGATGACCTTGTGAAGAAATAAATACCAGCAACATACACGATGAATTGAGAATGCATCCTCTAACCATTTGCTACTATCTTTATACAGCATTGTTCAATTCAAAACTTAAGACTCATAGATCTGCTTCGACTTGCTTAGATAGCTTAACTTCAACCTTGCAAAACTAAGAATCAGTCGTTCGACTGTTGCGACTGCATCTTTCACGAAATAAACAAATATTGATTCATTCTCCTTTGCATAACCTATCTGATTAAGACTGGACTTCTCCAGTGTAATAATACTTTTTAAACCACAGTTTCATCTAAAGTTGCATTGATTGTTTAATGCCCTCTGCATTCTGACGAAAGTCGTTTAATTAGAGTCATAGAATTTACAAGAGCTTTCTAATTTACTTCCTAATTTACTTCCTATCGACAACAAATTTCTTTGCAGAAAGTAGAAACCCCCATTAGAAATTTTGCAAATCGTAAAGGCGCAATTTGCTCTTTCTATATTAACCTGCAAGCATGAATACTGCTAAAATTTATCCAAATCAAGTACGAAAAATGACAGCATCATCATTAGCCTAGTATATAAAAATAAAATAGACCTTCTTAAATTATTCTTTATGTAATTTATGTAATGTTCTACACTCATCCTAAGACAAATTCAATAGACATGGACAAAGACAATTTTAGACATATTTTACTCAATTTGATGAATTGCTTAATTTGTACCTGATAAAAACGGATGACAACTTTACGAGAAAGGCAAAAAGAACTGGATTGGACACATACTAAGAGGAGACTCCCTTGTGAGAGATATCATAGGAGGGAGATTGGAGGGAACAAGAAAGAGAGGAAGACCGAGGCAGATGATTCTGGGATGCATGATGTCTGAAGGATACAGCGCACTGAAGAGCGAAGAGAAGAATGGCGTCATTGGAAGTTAGAACTTGCCGAGGGGCAGAGAACTTAAAGAAGAAAAACAGTGTGTCTATCAGTTTTCTCACAAATAAACGAATATATTAACTGCATTCCAAACAGTACAATCCTCATGTTGGCTAATGAAAAGAGCGCCATCATCAAGCAACAGTGAGTCTGCTTATGAATGAGCGATCAACAACTGATCCCGTATCAGAATTGTCTTACCCAAAGCATCACAGTCAATGATTCCTGCTCCCAACTTCTCCAGTCTCTTTCCAATCGAAGACTTTCCGCTGGCCGTTCCACCCGTCAATCCAATCACAAATGGCTTTCTCTCATATGACCCCTGAACCTGTCACCATTAGCAAGAGAAACTCCTCATTAATGCATTCAGTCATTCTCTCATTCCAGCTTATAATGTTTCTTATCATTTAGATTTCTCAATCTCTACATCTATATATATGTATATACATAACACAGCAGAGAAATAATTTTTTTAAACCACTACTTAACAAAACAATTACCACCATTGAGCTCTCAAAAGTTCTGAAGACTTGGTTAGTGGTTACCCCATTACTTAATTAGCCAAAAATCGTCTGCCTCCCTCCCTGCTTGCCTCCAACCATTTAACTTGTATGGAAAATCCAGCACTGGCTAGAAGACATGTTTTCTTCTGTACCAATACAATTTGTTTTAAATGCAGTTTTCTCCATCAAAGTTCATACAATGAAGTGTTTTCTGCATATTTTTCAAATATGTTATATTAATGTGTTTGTCAGACAGTATGAACACGTTGTCTAGTTAAGTTACATTGTGTAAAGGTTGTGTATGATATGCTCCAAGGAATAAAATGTTTTGTCATCATTGTCATCATCCAGATATCAAAAACAAACCACAAGTATAATTTTTGACCTTGGGACTTCTTAGCGATGTGCCCAGGAGTCGGATCCGTGTAGTAGAGGAGCTGACTTTCTCCTCCTCTTCAGACGAATGTCCCAAATCCTCAACAAGTTCAATAACGTCGAGCTCCAACTCTAGCATCTTCTGTAATTCAACCAGTGTTTAATGCCGTTTTTGTTAAAAACATCAATAGAGTCCAAATCTCTATATGATTTAGTTTGCCAAAGAAGTAAATGTGATCTGTTTCACATAGCCGATAGGAGTACCACAATGTGATCCAACTTACATAGCATGGTCAGTATGCTACATTTAATTGCCAAGAGGAATAACAAACTGTGACATTTTGAATGTCACAACAAGGAGAAACCTGACCATGCTTCACCTAGCTACCAGTCAATGGCAGTCACTGACTTACTTTATGAAGTACCTGTTACTAGGGAATAGGCAGGTAGACATTTTCCATCGAATACTCAATCTGAGTATTTGGGGTACTATTTTCTGGATTTTGAACGAATCAAGTACCTTTGATTCCATATGCAAAGCTTCAAATTGTTGTGTAATAAGAAACAATCAAGATAAATTTTGGTAGTGTAATGACTATCTAATACAATTCTCATTTTAAAAATTAAACATTCAATGAAACTGCCTTATATCGTGATTTTCTGGCGAATTATAAACACAACCGCATAGTCTTTTCATTTTCTGACAAATCACAAATGAAACAGGATAGCCTTCTCTAAGAGCAACATAAAAATCAAAAAAATCAAATTAAATGCTTCGGCTCGAAAAGAATAACCGACTGCTGGCGGGTTGCGGTGATGTAGTGGGTATGTTCGTCGCCTTGCGGCCAGAGGGTTGCAGGTTCGAATCCATCTCAAATCGCCTTGTAGGGACCTTGGGCAAGTCCTTCACTCGCAATGGCTCAGCGCTTTGGCGTGAAACTCCTATTTAGTGTCCGTGCTGTAGTCGGGAGTGCTTCTGAGTAGAGACCTTGAAGGGACGCTATGACAAGTGCACATACATGCATACATAGGAAAATGACGATGAAGGAACCTGAGCCTTTCGTTTGGCATTGATGAGTTCCCAGCCACGGATTGTCTCCCGACTAACGACAAGGCACTGCAGACTACAATCAGTCGTTGACGGACCGTAAATGTCGGTGATTGGAACGACTCGATAGTTGATGCTCGGCTTAACGTCCAAGACAAAGTCAGAGACGACACCAATGCGATCGGATGTTGACTGCATCAACTCTGACAATATCTTACCTAATAAAAGCAATGCAATTTCAAATCATAGGCGACTGCAGTTATCTTTGCAGGAGAGGGCAAAACACGATGGTCACGGTCAATTCTTTTAATGAGCTTCACAAATGCAAAGCAGACGATCAACGACATTTATTTATTTTATCATAAAGTTTCATAAATGCAAATTTCTCAGTATCACTTTTTGTTTAGCGCTCTCTTGCAAAGAAATTTGCTAAAAAACAAAAAGTTGCAGTTCACAAAACAAGTGTCAGCTTTCCAAGTGACCCTCTTTCTCCTATGTGCGGGTGCCATGTTTTAAAACTTTACCGACCGGATACTTGCAGTAAATGGTAAAATAGCCATTGGAAATAGTATTGGAAATTTTATACCTTCGGTCGGTTAAGGGTTAAGTGGGAATTCTACAACATTTGAAAGATTTTTCTAGATTTATCCATTTATTATTGTAATTACATCTAAGGGTTAAGTGGGAATTCTACAACATTTGAAAGACTTTTATAGATTTATCTATTTATTATTGTAATTACATCTATTTATTATTTTAATTACAAGTGCCAATCGAGTGCCTGAAGAGAAATATCCAGGAAAACTTCAGAAGTGCTTCTGAGTTCTGACCTGACAATGAAAGGCCACGATTACAGACAATGGTCTGAAACTGCTGTGAAAATATAAGCCAGAAATAAAATGTTTCTATTAATATTATTATATAACAGGCCTTTCATACGTATTCAGCATCAAATAAAAAGGGTATTTCCATAAATATATAAAGTTACATCATTGTGGTTTCTCAGTTAATAATGAAAAAGTTGAGAGAAAACTAACGCTTGTTCATATTGCCATCAGTCACTCCAACCGTCAATGTCTTATCGCACAAAAGACATCCTTCGCTCAGCAGTATCTTGTGTCCCACGTGCAGACGATCAAATGTTCCCCCAAGAACAACAGCATCGTACGTTTCAACCTCCTCACGTGCTGCCTTCACCGCTTGCAACTCGCTCACAACTAAATCCCCTAAACCCTGCAAGACCTTAGTCTCACCGGCCGTGCTAGGAAACATGGCTGCTGCATAAGATCGCAATTTCTGATGTCGATCAGGGCTGAAATCAGTGAGGATAACATCATATCCATGATGCAGCTGATGCGGCTTCAAGCTGGAAATTGGATGATTCGATATGTTCGAGAGGAAAAATCGAACGTCTAAAGACTTCACGGAATGACTGGCACTAGTGTAGAAGTCGATGATGTAGCTACGAACTCCTTGGATCAGGGGAACACTTGATGCGATGTTCTGCATGTCGGTGAAATCGACATCGTCATTTACCAGATGAACGTAGAGGGTCTTCTGAATCACTTGGCTGCACCGCTGTATAATGGATGACGGGCTGATTCGGTGCAGAGCGTTTGAGGCACGCAGCACAAGCAAACCGTTTTGAAACATGGCTTCAACAGAAATACAAATCCAACCGTCACAGAACAACACAACCAGACACCGAACTGATGAAATTTAATCGCTGCTAGAATTCCATTTTTCAATAATTTTTCAATCAGATTAAAAATATGGCGCACCTATGTTCAGGTTAATTTCAAGTTAGTCAGACAAATTTTAGACAGCTGGCCTAATAAAGATAAGACAATGAAAAACGTAAACAGTTGGTGCTCAATAATATGAATCTGTTGTAGCAGAGAAACCTAAATCCTTCCCTGGCATCAGGATCAAAAGTTTATGGCAATCGCATGAAAAAGATTCCTGAAAGTGTGGCATATTGATTCAATAAAGTTCTGCATTACTGGATTTCGACTTCAAGTGCAATCATAATAATAATAATAATAATCTAATTTAAAACTGACACAGCACAGTACTACTTACGATTACACATCATAACATATACTAATGTATTAAGCAGAACACGTGTTTTAAAAGAATGAGGATCACTGTGTACATAATCTACATGGATAAAGACTTAGACAGAATCCCATTACATAGTTTCCACAGCAGCTGGTTGGTCGAGCGATTACACATGTGCATATAGCACAACAATAAACATTAACATTCTCATCTCGTCAGCTCCTTCCATCAGTCGTCTTTGCACCTTTACTACGGAATCACCGTCTATCACACCCTGAATTCTCTCACCTTTTCTGTCACTGCTTTTCAAAAATTCCACATGCACCAGTTATACATTTTATTATCTTGCTCTTTGGACGGCCTTTCGACCTTCGATCATACTGTGATCATACGCTGGCTTGATCCATTAATTCATTCAGCCTTCTGTGATTTGCGTTGTCTTCGACTAAACATGCTCCTGTCCATGATCTAATTAGCCATGACTTGCTGCTTTCTGTATTACATCACGTTATGCCAAGACACTGTTAAAATAAACGATGATGAATTACACCGCAGCATGTGTATTATAGGCTACTTTCGTGCTGTTATTAATCTAATAGAGTGCACCAAAAACAACCAAGGCACCAACAGCAGTTTTATGCAAACTAGAAATGCCTACGTGTTGGGCAAGTCTTCCTTTAACGAAAATGCATGCATTCGGTAATAACGGAATAATTCCGTACGACCAAAAGTATTGTTAAATCTGGTTAAATCAATGCTTTTCAGTTTGGTTAGTGTTTAGGTTTTTCTTCGTTTACAATTTAACATAGATAAAAGTACCAAGGGAGTAAAGGTCATAGCTCTAAAAATAGCTTATGCTAGCGCAGGGATTTATGGGAGTTTAGTGGACTCGTAGTCCAGGAAGAGAATATCGAACAGAAAATTTTATAAAACCGCTAAAGGCCTATAATGCCTAGGCGGCTAGGCCTAATAGTTCAGCAACTTTATTCGACAGAAATCGAACTTCCTCAAATATAGAATAACTTTCATTCAACGATGTTGACATCATCAGCATCATCGTCACATCATCAGCATCATCGTCATATCGTCATCGTCATCATCATCATCATCGTCATCGTCATCGCCGTCGTCGTCGTCGTCACCACTGTCCAGGGCCGGATTAAGGCATGTTCGACATGTTCGGCCGAACAGGGGCCCCCACACTTTAGGGGGCCCCCACACATGCAATAGGAATTTTCATCATTGCTAATTATAATAGTAAACTGAGTTCACAATATATGAAAAATTGTGAAATTATTCAAAAACTAGTGACTTTAGCATCATGCAACTTTTGAACATGTGGGGGCCCTTATTGCAGTTTTCATTGCCAGGCAGATTGATCTTAAAATCAGTCAGAATTGCTAGTAACAGTTATACGTTTTTTGCTTATTTAAACACTTAATACATCATCTGATCGGAACTCTAGTGCTCTGCTACGCATTATGAGATAGCGTGATAAGAACATTGAGTAGGCCTACTTGCAGTACGCACTCTATTTTTACGAATTCAACCAATCTCATAAATTTATATAGAGCTTCAGATTTTTACTCGAAGGCGCTCCCAACGCAGGCGTTGTCAAAAAGAAAAGTTGAGAAGACGAAAGAAAGAGCCAGCAGAGTCACAGGATGCGAGACAGCCACGGGAAGGCTCGTCGTTGCATGATCACAATAGGCTACTCGACAAAAGAACAAGGAATTCTCCACGAGCAGCTGAGCGCAATAACGGCTGTCTAGAGAGACATGCACCAGGGTGAAAACTCACATAGATCTATGCAGGATGGAGCTTGAGCCATGGTCTACTACTGGCATAACCGCGAGAATATATGTTAGTTTGTAAACAGTGTGGGTGCCATGCGCAGCAGGGCAAATCAGGCAAAAAAATTAATGCCCTGTTAAGAACCATTTGCCCTAGCCGTTATTCTGCCGCAGGTCTACCCGAAATTTTCATAGCCAAGAATTTATTTGGGCATAAAATCGCTTCTGCACTGTGTCTGTTTGCTTGTACGAGTGCTGTGCGCTGGTCAGGAGAATGACTGACCATGAATCACTTTAATATTCTTAAACCGTAAAAGATATACCGGTTGTTTAACACCATTAAAATACCTGTTGATAACGTTAAAAATAATATAAGTAATGAATTAATAATAGACGAATGTTGATTAGTTGAATATAACACGTTTTGTGAGTCATTTTTTCGTGCTTCTGTAAGGTTTGGGTCCCCACAGTTTTACCGAACAGGGCCCCCACATTTGTTAATCCGGCCCTGCCACTGTCGTCAACTCGTCATCATCATCTTGAAGTTGACGGCTTATAGAGTTATAGTACAGGGTTGATTCTGTTTTCTATCGTAGGCCTGCGTTCAAGGGCGGATACAGGAATTTTCGAAGGGGGGGGGCAAAATTTTTGGTCTTGTGAGACAGGAGAAAATTTTGTTAGTCATCGACCAATTTTCCGGGAAAAAATACCATTTCATCCGCCGAAAAAACTGATGACCTTTTTTTTTTTTAGTAGTCATCGACCAATTTTTCGGGAAACATCCGCCGCTGAATCGACGGGGGGGGCCAAGTCCCGTGTGATTTTGTAATGGGGGGGCCTGATGTCCTGTTTTTCTCTCCTGCTACATTTATTTAATGGCTTGTTGAAACCAAATGAGGGGGGGCCACGTCCCATGCAATTTTTAAATGGGGGGGGGCCATGGCCGGATTGGCCCCCTGGATCCGCCCCTGCCTGCGTTAGGCCTAATTAATTAGGCCAATTACAAGTTGGGCCTACTATAATATCCTCATCAGTCATTTGTCAACTCAAAAATATTGTCCTCGTTATCATCGTTATGTTATATTATTGTCTAGGCCTATGCACTGTATGCAGCTCGCATTTTGCCTGCCTTTGTTTCTCGATCGGTCTTTGAATCTTGCATATAATATTATGTAGCCTACCATAATATTTTAGGTCTATCCAGTAATAGAAGGCTCTGGCCTATCATGTGGAACTCGGTCAACTGGCAGTTTCTTCAGTCTTCACATGTGTGAGTGTTGGCTAAAACCTGTAAGGCCTAATATCGGAGTCTTTTCTGATCGAGTAAATTCTAGTACAGTAGTATCCTAGGCCCAAAACGGCTTTCATACCTAAAGACGTAGGCCTATAGGGCCTACGTATACGCCATAGCTTTGCTACGCAATTAAGTGCATGATGGCGCAAGAAATTAATCCCATTTCTCCGGCCATTAGGCCTAATCTTTGCTGATTGGACTTGCTTAAGGCCTATACCAAAATAACGTGGTTAGGCCTATATCGCAACAGCAGTATTTCAGCTCAGCCGCACATGCTAAAAAGTGACTGTTATTGTGCATTACTTTTTAAAGTGTGGTGATGGCGGCCACAGGCCACCGGCCATCATCGCGCGATATATCTTCTACAAGCTTACAATTTAAATTGTAAGTTATGCCGTCGTCTCTTTTTCGAGACAATACACATCAGAGTTGGACTCTTTCAACCCGACAGCTGCAAAAAAATAACGTACGTCTACGAACCCAGTTCCAGGAACCCGTAAACTGGTTCATCAGCTGCAAATCCGTATATAGGCCTACATAGCTGCAGCCTTGCCACATATGCTTTATAAATTATCTTGCATCCCTGAATAAGATTCTAGTTACCCAGCACCACTCTGCACCTTTAACTTTCTGGAAACCGGACTCGGACCTCCTTCGGGCCGCCTTTCGACAAACCCCTTTAACTTGAAACAGCGCTCGTGAATAAGCTGGTGCCCTGCGCTTGGCTTTGGGTGCCAGAACGAAGCGCTGTGTTGACGTAAGCTTGCTTACTTATTATCGTGGAGCGAAAAAACTCGAAGCAGTTTGATTGGCAGATGAGATGAAGTGAAAAGCCGCCATGATGGTCGATTTTACTTGTGGATTTTGAATCAAGAACCTCACTCGTTTTTACACGAAGAGGAAAACAGATTTGTTTGACGTCTGAAAAAGGATATCAGTGTTAGTAACGCGAAGCTAAACCGCTGTAAAATTTGTGAACGTCTAGTTTCCTATAACGCACTGGGTTTGTTGTATGTGGGTGGGGAGTTACCGAAGGAAAGGCCGCCCAGCAAGGCGGTGCTTGTGAGTCAGAACTAAGGAGCGTATGAGGCTATGGGTAGTTTTTTTCAGTTTGACTTTAGGCGGAATTCCAACCGTTGCGCATTCTAGCGGACTTTCTTTGGAGTTTGAAGAACAAAATACGAATCTGTATCTTTGCTTTGGCGACGTCATCCGTGGATTAATAAGACTGTAATGTAGACTTCATTCAGCACTAGATTAAAACTGAGCAGATAATGATTTCTTTATGCACAGACATAATGTTTAATCTCATTATTTGATGTTTTTAATTTGCACTGTTCAAAGCAATGTTGCTCGGTAAACGTGCAGTTAAATAAAACAGTATAAAAGCACAAGTAAAGATGCATCAAAAAGTGAGCATTAAATTAAGTTATGAATTAAAAATGTGAGTTAATACTTAAGGTTCTTTTGATGTCGTCAGTAATCACTAATTGATGCCTTTTGAAATATGCAGAAAGCGTTATAGAGTAGACCATGTAATCGAAGTATAGTTTTGAAAGCATGGACATGCTGGTCAAGCACGGCATGGCTTAATTACAGAATTCGGGCTTTTCAACTTAACTGTGACTCGCGTGCTTAGCTCTGGCTTGCATGTAGATTGATAAAAGGCTGATTTGTGCAGATAATGATTATATATATATATATATATATATATATATGTATATGTGTGCTTTTTTACTGCATCGAGGTAGGTTCTTTTAATGTGCTATCGATATAAATATTCAGATATTTGCAAATATGTGTTCATGTGGTGTGTAATGAGCCTCCACGAGAGGTTTACAAATCTGGTGGTTGGTGATCCAAGTTTATGTGTGTCACAGCAATGAAAATTGTGGAGTTTATTGGTTTCTAGCAATTCTGATAACTTGTCTCGCAAAATGAGGAAGTATGAAATGCGGAAAATATATAACCTTAGGGTCTTTAATAGGTTAACATGGTTTGTTTAGAGATTATGAAATCTTGTAGTTCTTGAGGTATCCAGATTGACTATATGTATGTCTGTCTGTCTGTGTGTGCAGGGCCTACTATCCCCCCCTGAGAGGTGGAAGCATTCCCCCCCCTAACAGAAACTTTTTGTCTATATTGCAAGCGTCGAAGGCGCGAAGCTGCGAGTGCCGAAGGCACGAAGCCCATAGGTATACTATACAGGGGTCTGGGGGAGCGTCGTGAGGTCCCCCAGCGGGGTCTGGGGCGGAGCCCCAGAAACCAACGAATTTTTAGCTGTTTTCATCGACTAGAGCGCATGTTTCAGGTTCTTGTTTGCTAGCTGTTTATGAGCGATAAAGTCACGAAAATTTCACTTTTTTGGATTTGCACGCTGTAATTGTACCTCTTAAAGCTGTCATCTTCACAAAATTGCAGGTGAATTAATGCTCAGAAACGTGGTTTAGGATATAATAAAATGTCGCCTCCTCATGATTTAATTTTTTTTAAATTTGCACAATATAATGGTAACATTCTAAAATTTCTCATTATGGGTTAGCAGTGCGTTAAACACTATAGTAGTCATGTGAAGTTTGAAACGGTCCAGCATTCTGTAAAGTATCAATTTCTTTTGGTATATCAAATTGAGTAGTCTACTGTCAGTTGTACAATACTCAGCAACATCCATTTTCTGATCTAGACAGATCCCATGGACATTTCCCAGGACCACTCCCCGTAATTTCCTCTCTGGATTCCAACAGAGCGTTTCAATAGGACAATTCCCTCGAACATTTCATTCAAATGTAGGCTACAAAAGTGTAAGCAATTTGCATTTGTACAGGCTTCAATATTGCTTTAATGTTTGAGGGAGGAATTTATAAGCCATTTGCTTTACTTGATTTTGAACTTCAATTGTTGAGCAACCAAGTTTTTATTGCTTGATTAATGTTTACTTAAACAAACTAAAAACGTTTACTATAAACAAAAGTAGGCTACTAATTTACTGTTGCTTCTTTGCCTCCTATCACTCAAATTCATTCTTAAAATATCGTTCATTTTATTTGAGAGCAATATTATAAAACCAATGCAGTTTCAGTAGATACAATATACCTTAACAAAATGTTAACAATTAATGTAATTAGTCCGAATTATGAGTTGTGAGAGCGAGCGCCATATACGTGCAGAGGCAAATGTGACTGTAAAGCAAAGGTCATAACCTACTAAATTAATATATACCCTTGAGATGGCGGGATGAACGTTCAAGGGGAATTTTCGTGGTGTGCAGGGAGGAGTAGAACAGAGGGAGTCCAGAAGGAAATCTCTTATACCCATCTATCGATCATTAGGGGGAGGATTTCTCTCTGGCACAAGTTGGATTAGTCTACTTACTCCCCCCATGTGGCAAGCCCTGATGGGTGCGAATTAGGGAATGTAATCCCGGGATCCCGATATTCGGGATCCCGGAAATCCCGGACATTTTACAATCCCGTAATCCCGGGATTGATACACATGGAATCCCGTTTTTCGGGATTTCCGAAAATTCGGATTTTTACTAAATTACTTGACCAATTTTGCAACAATCTACGGTCAATAGACGCCAAAACGATGGATAAGCAGACGCCCTAATGAAGGTAAGCTGGCGGCCAGCAGAAAACCCAGAGGGGTGACTGGAGGTAGGCGTTTCTGAGTGATCAGGCAGGAGATTTAGGTTTGCTCCCTCCCATTCCTTGCCTGGTTCATGTATACAGGCTACAGACCCACAATAATCATCCAGACACATTCAGTTGACTTATAGAAGATAAACAGATGTCAGACGCTAGCAGAGCTGACCGACTAGGCCTGCGACGTCATAGCGCCTAACTCCAATTGACGTGTGTTGATGACACCTCGCCCGTATAATTGCGCCGATTGGTGAGTGGAAAGGACCTGGACAGCACACAGAGTCACCTCCAGTCACCCCTCTGGGTTTTCTTGCTGCCTTAATATCAGAGGACTGCGGCTAGGCTAGGCTGCAAGATCAGTCACTCACTGGTAAATCTTGGCTAGCCTGCTACCTGTTGTGTTCCTCGCCCTGTGGTCAGTCGGTGCATTTGTCACCTCATATCGTTTGACCTAATTCCGGGTCATCGTATGCAGAGGTTAATTACCATATTCAGAGTGACCAAAACTTAAGCCCTGTTAAAGAGGGGGGAATCTGAATCTGGGCTCGACTCACGGCAATCTAGGTCAAAGGAGAGACATGAGAGGGCAGGCCAGGGTGAGGAGGAGAGGGGTCTAACTTGTTTGTTTAGTGGGGATAGAAGCCACTGGTCGTAGGCCTATCACTATCAAGTTTCAAACAAATCTCACTGTTGCCAGGGACCAATGACTAAAGCCCTTGTCGTGAGTCATAATTGATCGCGGTTGAAGTGCCTAAAGCAAAGAGAAAGCTGTACTGTATTTGGCCTACTATTATATTATGTCTAAGAATTTTTTTAAATTGCTATTATAAGCCAATCCCGGGATACCGGGATCCCGGGATTGGCTCATTTATAATCCCGGAATCCCGGGATTGAGCAAGTGCTCCGGGATTACATTCCCTAGTGCGAATGCATGGAAGCGCAAGGACAAATTTATGTGAGTGTTAAGCAAAAGTCAAATTAAATGAAGATTTACCCTGTGTTATTACGGGATTGTTCTGGGGATTTACCAGGAGGAAGTCCATGACAGATGGACTTTTTTCTCAGGGGGGGAAAACCTTTCCCCCCCTGGCCCAAATTGGAAGCAGTCTGCTTCCATCCCCCCATGGCGTAGTAGGCCCTGTGTGTGTGTGTGTGTGAGTGTGTGAAAATTATTATATATATTATATATATATATATCTGAACGTTATTTATTTCTTAACAGCTGGTTGTGATTGGTTGACTGTTGTTAAGTAAACAAGCTGCCCTCAATGGCTAAAATGCTTCCTGTGGATGGCGAAGTGAAGAATTAATTTCAAGTGTTGCTTGACCTGAGCCATGATGTTGCTTAGCAAATTGAGAGCACTGTCAAGTTGATAGTGTCCTTGTATCTGGCACCTTTCAACAATTTGAGACTTTAAGTATACTGGATACTTGACGAATGTTTACGATCACAGTGTTCTTTTCCTTCTGCCGCTTTGGACTGGTGCGGACTGCGGAGGTCTCTCAACATTAGTTAATTAGTGGTTTACTGCTGTAATATGTCTTGTATTCTTCTGGACATTGAAGTGTCAAGGGTCTTTGATAAGTTTTTGTGAAATTATGGTTAAATTCCTGTACTGGTGTATTTTTAAATGGTTATACGACATAATCGAATACAAAGAGTAAGATGGAGTTCTAATAGTGTTGTTCATAGTGAAGGAGGGCTACAGCAAGTTAGAAAGCCGGACAGTGTGACAAGTGGCATGACAGATTTTAGGTATGAGCCTGCCCAGGAAGACAGCGAACTAAAAGAAGGTCTATTTTTAATAATGGAGGTAGCTGTTTTTGTTCAGGTTGAAATGCTGTTTGCATGCATGATTGCTGTACTGACAGGTTCACCGTGGAAGCTAACACTGCTAATAGACCACACACAAAAGACCTGTGTTATGTGTGGCTTCAGGCATTTCAGATTTCAGCCAGGCTGGGCTTTTAAGTGTTGTGCTGGTCTTATTTAAAGTGCAGACAGTCTTCCTTATAGTAATGATCTCTGAGTAGACCCCATCAACAATCAGTAGCGTGTTGGCATTCTCATTACTCAACACGCAGTTGGAGGTTTTGCTTGACTGAACATCTGTTGCAGTCTCTGCTTGTTTATTGTGTGTGAGGAATTGATATTAATGTTGGCTGTTGATGTAAATGTGTGTTCGTCAGCATTGACCTGGCCTTTGCATTGCAAATCAGCATTGAAAACTTCCTACATGTTTGACTCTTAATTGAACAGTATGTGGTCCTAATTGCCTTTCTAAATTCTTTCCCAGGGTATTTCTTCTATTTTGATGTCCGGTCCATTCCATTCCATTTTCTACTGATCAGATGGTTGTGCCCTTCTTATCATGCTTCCATTTCAAAGTTCTGATAGCGGACTTCTTCGGTTCACATAGTCCCATCCACTCCATTCTGCTCTCCATCAGTGTCTTATTTTCTTTCACTCTATTCATAGTTTGCTGTTTGTAGGTGTTGCTGCTTTTCACTGTTCTGCTCTTCTGATGTGTTTGATATCTGGTGATAGTAGCGATTGATTAGACTGATACTCTAAGTCGAGATAAAAACCTGTAGCTGATACTGTTATACTGTGTTGACTCATTGAGCGAACTCGCAAATTCGCCTCTTTCTCTGCCTACGCTCGTAATGTGTTGCACTGGTTGCCTGTAGCCCAACATATCTCTTATCGGATTACTGCTGCTCTGGTTTCATGCTGTAGCCGTGGTTGCGTTTCATCTTACTTAGACGCGATCTCTGTCACCCAGTTTCTGACATCAAAGTGCGTTGAGCTCATCGTTTTGCTATGAATGGGCAAATCTTAGTTCCACAGGCTCACTTAGCTGCCTGGCAGCGCTGAGCATTTTCGCTTGTTGAACTTTCTGTCTGGAATGAGCTCCATTCAGAGGTGTGTTTATTACATCTGACCAATCAAACTGGTTTTATAAATCTCTCAAGTCCTTTTTTCTTTAGCCATGGGCTGTGAGTGTTCCTGAGTAGATTTCTTGAAGGGGCACTATTGTAAGTCCTTAGAATGAATGAATGTGTAATTTCTCGCTGCTTTTCTTTAATCATACATATTACATAATTATGCAGATGTGCATGACAAGATACTCAATTTAATAGTACTTGGCACAAGGCAGTGTCAAAAGCATTGTTAGATCTATTTCTTTTGTTGATATACTATAAAAATCAGAAGAAACTGTTTAAAGATATTTATATATACATGTATATATGCGACAATGCCTGCATTATCTAATGGCTCATGTGATTGAGTCTTTTGTTTCAGTTCCGGTACATCTATGTTTTGCTTGTTGCCGTATAAAAGAACTGTACGGGCGTCATTTGTTCTTTTATATGAAATTCCACAAATGAACTGAATGGCTTCCGTTGTTTTCTGTTCATAGCTGATCGATGTCAATCGGTCGAGTCATGTGCTGTGATGTCACGCAATAATGCATAAGTCAAAGTCTCTTTCTGTCCACTTCCTCCTCCACTAGTTCCCCCTTCTCCTCATTCAACCTTCTGCATTCTCACAGAAATGGCATGTAGATCAACAGGGAGCCCTACAAATCCCCTAATCAAGCCGGCCTCCACCAACAAAATGCCGACCAAAACCCGAACATCGTCGACCCCGAAAAGCCTACAGAGCACTACAACTCCACGCTCAAAAATCTCTCAGAATTCATCGACCCCACTGTCAAAATTCTCCCCAATCATGTCGACTCCGCCGTCAAAATTTTCACAGAGTAATTTGTACGAGGAATATGCAGCGCAGTTGCCCCATTATCCGCAGAAAGCGCTGAGAGCAAGGCACCTATCGTCCTTGGCCATGCCAAGTCCTGTCTCGACTCCCGGAGCTGACCACCTGAGCGATGTGAGCAGTTGTTGCTCGATAGACGGAAGCGACAGTAACAGGAGCAGTCCTACCGGTTCAACTACTTCAAGTTGCTTGTCAATTCCGGCCGAGGACATGAAGAAGAAGTACAAGGACGAGCTGTGGTCAGCCATTCGCTCGGACTATCGATACCTCATGGAAGGGGAGATCATGGTAGGCAGTCTTCTTTTTTCGATAAATGATGGGATGGTGAAATGTCTGAAAAAACACCCGAATGTCTTCCCTGAATCAATTTCTGTGTCTCAGATTGCTTTATCTGTTTCTGTATCTTGCTCTATCTATCTGTTTATTTCATGCCACTGACATTTTCGATCCTTCAACAGTGTTGTTTTGATGATTCTTGTTGATATCTATTCCAGGTTGATGACTGATGTCATCAACGGTAATTTGAATGATATTAATGAACTTTTTCTATTCTCTCTCGATTATTGTGTGTACTTAATATCTGCGTGAAAGGTTTTTAGTGAGCTCCTTGAGCTTTCCAGTTTGGTTAATTTTTTACTAATTGGCATGGCAACACCACTATCTATATGTCATGGCAAGTCTTTTAGCCTGCCTTTTTACTCTTTACCTGCTGCCTCATGATATGGCAAAAAATTCTTGGACTTGTTGGTTTTTTCTTTATATTTAATTTCTGCAGCCAGCTGAATAACTCCCATGATTCTGACATGATCTGCTGAAATTGTTCAGCTGGCGCAGCCACCGATTATTTTTATTCATTTACCACAAACGAAGTCTGTTCTAAAATTAGAGTTGGCCGATGCAGAGATTTTTCTTGTCCTCAAAATATGTGTTCTTGATTGCATTTTTGTAACCAAAGATATTGCACCTCGTAATGTAGAGACACTTGTAGCGACGTATAACTACGCTACGGGTCGCTAATATTATTTTATTTAATCGATTATGGGGTTTCAGGGATCTGATATATTTGTTTTATTTCTGTATTTTTGAGCTGCCTTGTGTGACCTATATTTTAATGTTGATTTGCGCTTGACACGGGTCACAGCGACCGCTGACGTAGGCAGCAGTCGTTGCTGTTCCATTAATTGGTATATGTTCACACGCTCTCAGCGATCGTCGGTCGCTGTCTTCAAAGGCCGTGCCGCTTGCAGTCGATGAGGGTAATTAAACTTTCGCACGCTCTCTGAGGTGGTCTGATGATCAGAGTGAGCGAGGAATACAGCCAGCCAGACAAGCACAGGCAGGGACACGGATTGAGAAGGAAACACCGTTGGCGTGTGGGTCTGTGTACGTGTGTTTTCTCAAGGTTGAACTGGTGCATTTGATGCCTACGTGATCAGCGGCAGATGGCGCCTTTCAGAAGGAGAGATAGAAGGAGAAAGATAGTGAGCTACAGACAGACGCAGAGATACACAGGAGAGGACGCACGTGGCAGCTGATTCTTGCCGCCTTGAAACAGCTGCGTTGCTGCTGGGTTTGCGCGCGCGGCTCGCTTGCTGGTCATGCGCAGAAAGGGGGACGCTCTCCTTGTCAGGCAGTAATAAAAGAGCAGCGCAACGCTGAGAGGCTCAGTTGCGCACAGGATTGCAAGGACAGCGGATGTATCGAGAGTTGCGCACAGGATCTCAGGGCGGTCGGATGTATTGCGGCGGTTGGTAGTTTTAGGCTCGATCAAGTTGGTGAAGCATGGCCAGGATAAGCGCCTGCTTGCACTAGTTGCGCATACACGGATTCTGTCGGCGATTCATTCTCTCTCGACATGGAGTCGATTAAATAAAAGAGTTTGTTTGTTGCGAGAAATACATCAGCGTCGCTGCAAGTTTTGTCTTCGCTCTCGCTTCGGATATATTCCTGGATTACTAATTCAAGGCCTCTCTTCGCCCTGTCACACGGAGTGATTTATCGTGGGCTTCGAATCGTCAGCGTTCTGAAATTGTGTTGCGAAGCGGTTGTTCGTTTGGTTGCCTAAGGGCGTCTTTCTCAAACGGCTTGGATAAATAGCCGAAATTGTTGTTCATTGCGAGAAATCAGCATCGGATTTAGCTGATCTTTTCGGGCGTTTCAAACTCGACGCCTTTCTGTGTGTTTCGTCGCATCTCTTGGATATCGTCTTCGTCGCTGTTCTTCGCACACGATCGGCTTTGTCCCTTGTCTTCGGACATAAGGTACGCTTTATTGGGGAATTAATACGATCGGTTATTAAGACATTTTGGGCTGAACTGAAATTGGCTGTGGGACTTGAGAGTCAATCGGGATTTAAGTTAGGCATACTCCGGTTGATAGGTGTTTGCATTGAATTGTTGCATTTGATTTTCATTGAATGTTTTTACAAAGGATAGGAACTGATAATTAAACTTACTGACTTTTATGTTTGATTGCTTTGAACATAATTGATGTCAATTGAAGATTCAAGTGATTGTGAATAATAAGAAATATTAATTAAACTTCTGACTTTGATCATTGATGGCATTGAATGCAACTGACGTTGAATGAATACTTGATTGATTGTGAGCTCTAAAGATAGAAGTCATTTCTATAGCGCTATGGAGGAATCTAGGCCAGTCACCCCTGCTCAGCCTTCACGGCCCCCTTCTTCTATGGAGGTATTGCTCGAGGCAATACAGACTAATGCTAAGTCAACTCATGATGCTATGACTTCTATACAGTCGTCGTTGCAACTCAATGCCAGAGACACGCAAGAGGCGATTGCCACGGTGGAGTTTAATGTCCTGGCAGTGCAATCAAATGTAAGAGAGGAAATCTCTTCTGTAAAATCTTATGTCAGAGATACGCAGGATGCAATCACCTCAGAGCAATTAAATGTCAGGGAAGCGCTGACGGAAGTTGTATCACGATTGGAAAGGCTAGAGGCATCGCCGGTACCCAAGCCTGCTGTGGATTTGAACCCTGGTTACCTCACCGCTATTACCACTGCGGACGCGCCATACCACTCGACCATCGGCCTGGAGGAAACTTTGGGTGCTAGGCCTAAAGATTTCACGCAACCTGGTATATTGCGAAGAAGTGATAGATTGGCTGGTAGGCCGCCAATTTCATATAGGGAGTACGGTAGTCGAAAAGACTGGCCGCCTTTCCTGGGTTGGGATTCGAACCCAGAAGTCACCTCCTCCTGTCCTCCCTCTATCTCTAGAGCTCGTCCACAGCAGCACGCGGTCCCATCGAGCGAAGATCCGGAAGTGGCGACTCCGGGGAGGCCGATAGGGGCGGGCGTTACAATTGGTCCCAGCCAGTGGGGTCAAATTAGTTCTAGAGATTTTGGTGATGATAGGTTAGAAGAGGAAACTGACTATGCTAGAACAGGCGAAATGGCAATTTCTTTTGAAAGAAGGAAGGAAAGGGAATTTGCGGATATTGTGGATATAATGTCTGATGATGGTAGTGTAGACATTGAAATCAGCAAGATAATGGAATCTAGACCTAAAACTGTTAAAATAATTGATAACAGAATGCATGCAGCACGGCAACCGGAGTTTAGAAATTTTGAAGTGAATTAACCGATCGCTAATAAATTGTCATGGGAGGGGGGTGATAAGGTCAACCCAGTCCCTTTGGCCTCTTCGTCCCTTCCTCTCGTCGAGTATCCTCGACCGGATCCACAATGGAGAATTCAAGCGTCGCTCGCAAAGGTCGATCAACAAAGAGTGGAAATGGCACCGAGTCGGGTCGACTTTACACAACCAGCGTCGGTAATGCCGACCTATCAGTCAATGCCTGACTGCGTCTTCGACGGTCGGGCAACGTCGACCATGGTTGGTCGAGATTACGCTCGACCCGACCTTCCTCCTGGACCAGCGGCGATGGCAACGGTCGACTGGATGCAACCATACGCTCGTCCCGACTATTCAAACATGCCGTGGAGGTATGCTCCGACCTACGCTCCGAACGCTTTCTACGGTAGTAGCGACAACCGGGTTTGGGTCGACCCGCCTCGCTGTCTCGACCCGCTTCGACCAAGCGACGCCGTCTTTCCTCGGTGGCCAACGGTCGTGGAATCGGCGAGGATGAGTTCATGCCTCGGCGCGCAAAGCTTCGGATTTAGCCGTGATGCCGAACTACCGCGATGTCAGGCGGTAATGAAGTCGACACCTCTGGAGAGAAATGAAACGACGGCCGATAATAAAGCGACGTCTGCGGTTGGTGAAACGAAAGCACTGGCGGCTACCAGCGTTTCGGTCGGTCCTATCAAAGTTGTCCCGACGACCACCGTCGCAACGCAAACGACCGGCGACTGGGAGCTACCGTCGATCAGTTCAAAGGGAACAGTCAAGGAACTTGAACCGACCGCGTCTGCAACAGCTAAAGAGGGCGAGGTTAAACAGTCATCGACTTCTCCTCCTAAGCCAACACAATTCCTGAAACTCGGGTCTTTTAGCGGAAAGACGGACGTTGAAACATTCTTACGAAAATTCTCCGTGTGCGCCAGGAATAACAGATGGACGGACGAGGAGAGATTGAACCAATTAGTAGTCTCATTGGTTGAACCGGCGACTCATTTGCTGAGCGAGTCGAACGCAGATAGCCTGGACACTTGGACGGCTTTGGTCCAGCGACTTCGTGAACGATACGGCAACGCTGAACAACAAGCCCTGTTCCAAACGCAGCTAAGCACCAGGAAACAGAAAGTCGACGAGGACATGGGCGTCCTGGTGGACGACATCCGACGTCTCTCCACGCGAGCCTATCCGGGTTCCTCGACGGCTCACAGCGAAGCAATTGCTGTTCGGGCATTCTTGGATGCCCTGAGAGATAGAACGCTTGCTCTGAAAATCCGGGAGCGAGAACCGAAATCCCTCGACGAAGCCTACAAGGTAGCGATGCGATTGGACGGCTATCAGAAAGCAGAGGCCGGCGGCCATGAACAACAAGACCGACGACACGGCCGTGTCAACGCAATTAAAGAACAGGAAGAAGAGTCGAAAGTAAAGGATCTGGAACGGCGGATGGAGCAAATGAGGAGACAAGTGGAGCGACTAGAGAAGAAGGAGCGACAACCAGTGTCGGCGCCACAACCCAGATACAACAATCGTGGACCCGGAAGAGGTCAGAATGAATCAGCTAGAAATGAAGGATCGAACAACAATGGAGGTTATGGACAGGGAGCTCCGCGATGTTACCTGTGTCATCAGTTCGGACATTTGAGTGCGAACTGCAGGCGTCGACCACGCATGGAGATGGAAACGGAAGCAAGAACTGATGTGCGGCGATGCTATGAGTGTTCAGCAACCGACCACCTGGTGCGCAATTGTCCCCAGCGACAAGCGGCCGAAGCAGAAGCCAATGAGGTTCTGAATGGACCGGCAAATGTTTACCATGTACAAGGCAGCACGAATGCGTATTTGGCTCTGAAGATCCATGGTAAGGACGTGTTGGCCTTGGTAGATACCGGAAGCGAAATGTCACTGGTACCTGCATCCCTGGTGAGACGGAAAAATATGACGGCGTCGAAACAACTGCTAACCGCGGCAAATGGTACAGCTATAGAGGTACTTGGAGAGACAGTCCTTCGATGTCGTGCAGCCGACTGCAAGTTCGATGTTCCCTGTTTAGTAACGGCTCAAGTCAGTGAGTTGATTCTTGGACTCGGGTGGTTGACAGAACAACGGGCTCATCTAAGCATTCCGGATAAAACAATAGTACTACAAGGCCGCTCATTTCCTTTGGTAAGTCAAGACCGGAGGGGAATTTGTCGAAGGATAGCCGCCGCGCAGCACGTGAATGTTCCCGCACTGTCGGAAGTGGACGTCGAGGTGTATGCCATACTTCCAGACCTGAGACCGACCAAAACTCAATGGGCGACGCCGCCACACGTGTTGGCATCTGGACTCGTAATCGCCGGAACGCTTCTACCGGAACGGGCGATCGACCTGACAATCAGAGTGTTGAATCCGACCCACAAGATGATTAAATTGTCGAAAGGAATGCAATGTGCCCTGGAAGAAGTGACAGTAGCCGGAGCTGACCAGGACAGCAAGCCCGCTGCAGGCTGCGCCATGGTGAGGGAAGACAAGGACCATGTCAACTCACAAGATGCAGAGGTAATTCTGAGGCCGTTATGGTCGAACATCGCTGAAGACGTTCCCCTTGAGATACAACAGAGACTACGTGAAATCCTGATGGATCGTCGCGCCGCCTTTTCTCTTGGTGAATGGGATCTGGGATTCACCGACATTCTACGACATGAGATCGACACGGGTAGCGAAACACCCGTTCGTCAGCCGCTGCGACGACAACCGCTTTCGCTACTCCCTGTCATAGACGAACAAGTACAGGCTATGTTGGATCAAGGACTGATCGAACCGTCACTGTCGCCTTGGGCAAGCAACGTTGTCATGGTCCAGAAACGAGACGGGACCCCTCGCTTTTGCGTCGACTATAGAGCGGTGAACGCCAAGACGCGCAAGGACGCCTACCCGCTTCCACTGATCAGCGAGAGCCTGGACGCCCTCGGCGAAGCGAAATGGTTCAGTACCTTCGATCTCCGGGCCGGTTATCATCAGTTGGCTGTTCATCCAAGGGATAAACACAAGACTGCCTTCGTCACCCGACGCGGAAGTTTTCAATTCAAAGTACTTCCGTTCGGGCTCTGCAATTCTCCGGCTTCGTTTGGCCGGATGATGAATCTGGTCATGGCGGGGTTAAACTTCGAGATCTGTTTAATCTATCTTGACGATATCATCGTCTTCGCCAGCGATCTGGAAACCCATTTGATTCGACTGGAGCAAGTTCTCGTTCGCCTGGAGGGAGTTAATCTAAAACTGAAGCCATCCAAGTGCAAACTACTACAGAAAAAGGTGTTGTTCCTAGGTCACGTGGTCAGCGAACTCGGAGTAACTACAGACCCGGAAAAGATTCAAGCCGTCCGTGACTGGCCCACGCCGCGGAAAGTCAAAGATGTTCGAGCATTTCTGGGTTTATGTTCCTACTATCGCAAGTTCGTACCGAGTTTCGCTCAAATAGCCCGGCCACTGCACCAAATGACTAAGAAGGGATACAAGTTTGACTGGTCTGGTCCATGTGAAAACGCGTTCCAAAAGCTAAAGAACGGCTTAACAGAATCCCCCATCTTGGCGCTTCCCAACGATACTGGGATGTACATACTGGATACGGATGCATCCGGGGAGTCTATTGGGGCGGTCTTATCTCAGATGCAGGAATCGCAAGAAAGGGTCATCTGTTACGGGAGCAGAGTGTGTTCTGTGGCGGAACAAAATTATGACGTGACAAGGAGGGAATTGCTGGCGGTAATCAACTTTCTCAAAGCGTTCAGACCATATCTTCTTGGACGGAAATTTATCCTACGAACGGACCACTCAGCGCTTCAATGGCTCCGCAAGACACCATTGCCTATTGGACAACAGGCACGGTGGCTCTCAGTCATGGAGGAATTTGAATTTGACATACAACATCGGTCCGGTGCCGCGCACCAAAATGCTGATGCGCTGTCTCGAAGGCCAAACCGAGTCAACGTCATCCAAGAACGACGCCTACCATCTCAGCCTGCCTCGACTGAAATGACGGATTGGGATCCGGTGGTCTTAGCAGAAGAACAACGGCAAGATCCGGATCTAAACTGGATTTTGCAATGGATGACGAAATCAACCGAGATGCCAACCGGGGAGGAGATACGGAGTTGTAGTGCCATGACTAAGACGTTGATTCATCAATGGCCTCAGTTAACTGTCAGAAATGGACTATTGCATCGAGCTTGGTTGAACTCTGATGGTGAGACTGTTCGCTACCAGTTAATACCTCCCGTCGGACGGCGAGAAAGCATTATCTGTCTTGCACATGAAGGGATGTCCGGAGGACATTTGGGGGTCCGACGAACCGCGGCACAAGTACGACAGCGAGCCTATTGGCCGGGCTGGGGAGAACAAGTATACCAGCAATTGAAGCGCTGTGACAGCTGCGCCCGGTACATCAGAGGGAAACCACCCAGGCAAGGACAATTACAGAATATGGCCGTCGGAGAACCAATGGAATGTCTCGGCGTCGACATAACTGGACCACATCCAGTATCCAGTCGTGGATATCATTATATCATGACCGTGATTGATCATTACAGCCGTTGGGCGGAGGCCTATCCTATTCGCAACCAGGAAGCCGCGACCGTGGCCCGGATGTTGATGGACCAGTGGATTCCTAGATTCGGCTGCCCTAAACAGCTCCTGACCGACCAGGGCCCCTGTTTCGAGGCCGCCTTGTTCCGAGATCTATGCCGCTTGATGCAAATTGACAAAATCAGGACGTCACCTTATAAACCGAGCACGAATGGAACGGTGGAACGTCTACATCGAACCCTAAATTCCATGCTCGGCAAAGTCGTCGCACAGAATCAGAAAGACTGGGACATTCACCTGCCCTGGATTATGGGAGCGTACCGGGCCAGTCAACACGAAAGCACGGGGTTCACGCCGAACAAACTTTTCCTTGGAAGAGAGACGTGCCTCCCAATCGATCTGGTACTTGGGGATTGTAACCAGAACAATGCCCAGCTGTCGGTGAACGATTACATCCAGAAAAGAACGGAGGAAATGCGAGACGTGTTCCAGTTGGCTCGGGAATGCATGCAAAAACAGGCCGTCCGCCGTGCTTTCCGGTATGATCTACGAGTCAAAAAGCCGTCGTTCACGAAAGGACAGTGGGTGTACTATTACTATCCCCGGAAGTACACTCGGATCAAGGATAAATGGGCTAAGTGGTTCTGTGGTCCTTACCGTATCATGGAGCAAGTGAGTCCGGTCTTGTTCCGGATCCAGAAGTCCGCCAGATCACAAGCGCTGCTGGTGTACGTCGACAAATTAAAGCCGTACCTGGGTGAACCTCCGTCAGGTTGGACCGAACCCGACCTACAACCGCAGGAACCAGTCGAGTTTCCGGGGACAGAGGATACTAACGACGCTCCTGAGGAATTAGCGAGACCCCGCCGTGTCATCAAGAGGCCGGCCAGGTACTGTTCCTAATGACCGCATAATGGCGGCCATTATGAATGCAGAAGCATCTGTAACCATGTTTTATTTTGATTGTGATGAATACGTTTACTTTACATGTGGAAGGCTTTACATGTGTGTGTTACTGTGTGAATAACTGTATTCTCGCATAGTATGTTGTGCATTCATATATGTATGGCATAGTATTAATATTTGTATTGCATTGCCGACTGTCTGATTAATGTTTGCAATGGTGATATAGATTAGTATTGTATTGCATTTGCAATGAAGCGATGGACGATTTTATTATTGCCTCTGCTGTAGACAGAAAACTGGACTGTCATTGCCTGCATTGCGCTATATAAATATTGGTTTTACCTGTTGATATATATATAAGGTTGCCTATTTTAGTTAAGGCCATTGATGACGATTATGTGACCTTGAACTTAGACTTGCAGTGGAATTAGCCATGATGATGAGATTATGTGATATTATGACCTGCGTTAAAATAGTAGGCCTATGTCTTTAAGAAGTAATTGTGAGATAACGCTCAAAGACGAAATCTGCATTAGGCCTATGTCCCGCTCTATCTATAACATGATTAATTAAAAATAATTTTAAGGGATTTGCACAGCTAAATTTTAATGCTTCTAAGTTCCGTGTATAGTGTTCTTATATGCGTAACTATTGTCAACGCATATATAATTATTATTAATTGTATGGATGTTTTTTAATTAACTTCAGTGAGGCGCTCTATAAATGTTCAATAATAGTCCCTTATTGTCCTTCAGCGCCTTAATGCATTACCGAGGTTTTGAGTTTAACAGCGGTGAAATTAATATAGGCCTACATAGCTGCTCTTTGATTAATAGTCCTGCATAGGCCTACATGTTTTGGTTGCAGTTGATAGACGCAGGATATAGATATATTTAGTTTGATTTGATAGGCCTACTTGAATGATTAGCCCGTGTACTGTCTGCATCAGCGTTGCAGTTTGAGACACAATTTTAATAGTAGCGATGCTCTAGCGATGCATAATTTGGTCTTATAACTTTGCAGTGTTGACTATGATTAAACTGGTTTCCTAATAATGTTAATTAGGACTAGGCATAAAATAATTAGGAGCTCTGTCTGTGCGAGAAATGAGGTTGGCCTAAATGATTTTGTAGCATTGGATTTAATATTATTATTAATCTTGTGTAGATTTATATTTGGATCAGTGGATCAATGATGACCTAATTTTGAGTCTGCAAATTAGGCCTAATCTAGTGCACGACAACGTGACCTCCGACGCTGCCCGATGCCTGAGAACAGGGCGATTTAGTTGATGTTGCTGGCCGCTTAGAATCTCACGGCTTCTACAGATTCAGTTGTAGAGAGAGTGGGGATAGCGACAGCGTAGTCCGTGGGACACATCAAAGGCAGTGATAATTATTGCTCGTCGTGGATGGACCGACGGAAGGATAAGTAACGTCATTGAAATTATTATGGGACTATATAATCATGATTTGATCTGCAGTGGGCCTAGATTTTCAATGTCGATGATGTCATGTATGCGTTAGATACCGATTAATGTATATCATAATTTTATGAGCGTTAATTAGGATTATTTTCACTTTGTGCAGAGACAGCGCGACCTTAGTCGTACGATGCACTTTGACCTACATGTAAAAGGATCATGTTCAATTGCCTAATTCTCACAGCCAGACGCACGCTGTAGATGCACTGCGTGGGGGGGGAATAGAGACACAGGAGTCGACGCATCAAAGAGCGGCGATTAATTAGCAATCGTTGTTTCCCAGGCGCGTGGGTGGTCCCGTTAGTCTCCGCTGCATCTCTGATAGAATGAAGGAAAGATAATAGGCCTTGATGCTATGCAATGATGCATAAGGATTTATAGTAGACTAAAGTGGCCTAATGTTGATTTGCGCTTTAGACTAAGATCTCATATTAAAATCATGATAATCCATTTAGGCCTAGAATTTTTACGATTATACAATGTGACTGTTTTGTAACGTTAATTGCAATAATATGTTACTTTAGCCTATGTTTAAATGGCCTATTTTAATTCTGTGCATAATCGGTTGCATTTTTAAGTAGGCCTACTGAAAGATGTTGGGAAGGGAGCGGCTTATTAAGCTGAAGTTAGGCTTGGTCTCTTACGGTAAGCTTTGATGGGGAGCCTACGGATAGTTATAATGAGCATTGGCCTTTGGAGACTTAAGCTGTGTGTGTAGTCTCAGGTAATTTGCTATGATAGCACCGTTGTTAATGGGATTAGAGACTTAGGTTTAACTGCTTAGATGAGTCTTTAAATGTAGACGTTTGCCTACAGTGAAATGCCTAAAGAAGTCTCGATAGTAAAGGCCATGGGTGGCCTATTAATCAGATGACCTGTTGTAAAGGTAACGAAGGTCTATTGGTTTTTGTGGCTGTCCCGTGGGTTCTTAAGTCAATGCTTGCCGTGGAGGACTTTGTGCTTAACTAAACTCAAGGAGACCTATATATAGAATTGCTTTTGAGCTTTACTGAACTATTAGCGATGGAGCTATATAATTATAATAATAATAAATGTTTCTTTCGCTTGAACTGACATTTAACGCTAAAATGTGAACTTTGTGATGCTTACGTTGAGGACTGTTCATTGCATATATTTTTAATTCTTGCATTTGAATCATTGATGTAAAAATTGGAGTATGGCCTTACTAACATTTCAGGATCCATTTTTCCAATTAAAGGGATCCTGAAATCAGGGAGGGCCGAGAATAGTGTAGCGACGTATAACTACGCTACGGGTCGCTAATATTATTTTATTTAATCGATTATGGGGTTTCAGGGATCTGATATATTTGTTTTATTTCTGTATTTTTGAGCTGCCTTGTGTGACCTATATTTTAATGTTGATTTGCGCTTGACACGGGTCACAGCGACCGCTGACGTAGGCAGCAGTCGTTGCTGTTCCATTAATTGGTATATGTTCACACGCTCTCAGCGATCGTCGGTCGCTGTCTTCAAAGGCCGTGCCGCTTGCAGTCGATGAGGGTAATTAAACTTTCGCACGCTCTCTGAGGTGGTCTGATGATCAGAGTGAGCGAGGAATACAGCCAGCCAGACAAGCACAGGCAGGGACACGGATTGAGAAGGAAACACCGTTGGCGTGTGGGTCTGTGTACGTGTGTTTTCTCAAGGTTGAACTGGTGCATTTGATGCCTACGTGATCAGCGGCAGATGGCGCCTTTCAGAAGGAGAGATAGAAGGAGAAAGATAGTGAGCTACAGACAGACGCAGAGATACACAGGAGAGGACGCACGTGGCAGCTGATTCTTGCCGCCTTGAAACAGCTGCGTTGCTGCTGGGTTTGCGCGCGCGGCTCGCTTGCTGGTCATGCGCAGAAAGGGGGACGCTCTCCTTGTCAGGCAGTAATAAAAGAGCAGCGCAACGCTGAGAGGCTCAGTTGCGCACAGGATTGCAAGGACAGCGGATGTATCGAGAGTTGCGCACAGGATCTCAGGGCGGTCGGATGTATTGCGGCGGTTGGTAGTTTTAGGCTCGATCAAGTTGGTGAAGCATGGCCAGGATAAGCGCCTGCTTGCACTAGTTGCGCATACACGGATTCTGTCGGCGATTCATTCTCTCTCGACATGGAGTCGATTAAATAAAAGAGTTTGTTTGTTGCGAGAAATACATCAGCGTCGCTGCAAGTTTTGTCTTCGCTCTCGCTTCGGATATATTCCTGGATTACTAATTCAAGGCCTCTCTTCGCCCTGTCACACGGAGTGATTTATCGTGGGCTTCGAATCGTCAGCGTTCTGAAATTGTGTTGCGAAGCGGTTGTTCGTTTGGTTGCCTAAGGGCGTCTTTCTCAAACGGCTTGGATAAATAGCCGAAATTGTTGTTCATTGCGAGAAATCAGCATCGGATTTAGCTGATCTTTTCGGGCGTTTCAAACTCGACGCCTTTCTGTGTGTTTCGTCGCATCTCTTGGATATCGTCTTCGTCGCTGTTCTTCGCACACGATCGGCTTTGTCCCTTGTCTTCGGACATAAGGTACGCTTTATTGGGGAATTAATACGATCGGTTATTAAGACATTTTGGGCTGAACTGAAATTGGCTGTGGGACTTGAGAGTCAATCGGGATTTAAGTTAGGCATACTCCGGTTGATAGGTGTTTGCATTGAATTGTTGCATTTGATTTTCATTGAATGTTTTTACAAAGGATAGGAACTGATAATTAAACTTACTGACTTTTATGTTTGATTGCTTTGAACATAATTGATGTCAATTGAAGATTCAAGTGATTGTGAATAATAAGAAATATTAATTAAACTTCTGACTTTGATCATTGATGGCATTGAATGCAACTGACGTTGAATGAATACTTGATTGATTGTGAGCTCTAAAGATAGAAGTCATTTCTATAGCGCTATGGAGGAATCTAGGCCAGTCACCCCTGCTCAGCCTTCACGGCCCCCTTCTTCTATGGAGGTATTGCTCGAGGCAATACAGACTAATGCTAAGTCAACTCATGATGCTATGACTTCTATACAGTCGTCGTTGCAACTCAATGCCAGAGACACGCAAGAGGCGATTGCCACGGTGGAGTTTAATGTCCTGGCAGTGCAATCAAATGTAAGAGAGGAAATCTCTTCTGTAAAATCTTATGTCAGAGATACGCAGGATGCAATCACCTCAGAGCAATTAAATGTCAGGGAAGCGCTGACGGAAGTTGTATCACGATTGGAAAGGCTAGAGGCATCGCCGGTACCCAAGCCTGCTGTGGATTTGAACCCTGGTTACCTCACCGCTATTACCACTGCGGACGCGCCATACCACTCGACCATCGGCCTGGAGGAAACTTTGGGTGCTAGGCCTAAAGATTTCACGCAACCTGGTATATTGCGAAGAAGTGATAGATTGGCTGGTAGGCCGCCAATTTCATATAGGGAGTACGGTAGTCGAAAAGACTGGCCGCCTTTCCTGGGTTGGGATTCGAACCCAGAAGTCACCTCCTCCTGTCCTCCCTCTATCTCTAGAGCTCGTCCACAGCAGCACGCGGTCCCATCGAGCGAAGATCCGGAAGTGGCGACTCCGGGGAGGCCGATAGGGGCGGGCGTTACACACTCATCAGTCTTGTTTATGGCAATTGTTAACTCCTGCTCTATTTTATTTAAAAAATTGATTGATTATTTGATTGAAACTGTACAATGTTGGAGATTTGGTGCTGTTGGACTTTCGATGATGGGCAAGTGATGTTAGGTTGATTTGGAATAATATTTGAGATTTACTTAGATGAATAAATTTAATGGATCTGTGTGCGTATGTCTGTGTATGCATATAGTATCAAATCAGTTTTACTTTTGCATTAGCTTGTGCAATATTTGCAGGTGTGATATCTGATAATGATTGTTCTTATCTGGAGCAAATGTCCTTAAATGTTTTTCCGGTTGATCGTAGTCAACGGAGAGTGATTTGTCGCTGGAATCGGATGACCAGTGCTCGTTCTTACCGGCCGTTTCATTCAAGGACTACATGTTGCAGTACAATGATCTGAACAACTGGCTGGGGGCTGTGCTGCAGAGGACCAGGCGACAGAGCAACTGTCTCTCTGACAGATATGTGAATGAGGTACATTTCAATTGTCCATCGATTCATTTGTTTCTTGCTCGTCTGCATTGTTGTCTCTTTATCTCGCAGTCTTTTGTTCTCTCTTTTTGCACTGAAAAGATTTCAGAATTAAAGTGAGGGTTTCTCTCTCACGCTCTATCTAACCATGTAACCATAACCACCACTTTTATTAAAACCAAAAGTAAAGGCTTTTAAAAGGGATGTAAATCAGGTTGCAATTTGCAAATACAGTGATTGGCTCAAAGAAGAGTCCTAAGGTCTAAGTCCAGTTAACAAGGGTCACACTTGAATAAAAATTGAATTGAACAGTGTTAAGAAGATAATCTGACTATCTTAGAGTCGACCATTTTTTATAGCCATATTTGGGTGTAAATTTCAGGTCAATTTCAAATATATTATATATTCATAACTCATAGTGTCAGATCTCTTTTACTGTGTGCTGTTTTGGTCCCACTCTCTGATGCCTTGATTTCAAGGAGACTTGACTGTTGGAACTCACTTGTCATGAGTATCGACACTCAAGGGAAATCTGCACAACTACGGTACAAATGTCATGTACTTACATAATAGATATCTGAGTGGAAATCTTGAATGGATTGGGTGGTATAAAAATTATTCTGATTAATTGCAAACTAAGTTGTTAAGCACTGGTTCACCGTAAGACCAGTTGGCAAATCAATTAGTTTGAGAAGCAGCACAGATCTAAATTTATGACGACTGACTGATTGATGTCTTGTGCACATAATTATCATAATGACACTTTAGAAGTTATCAGTTTAGATTAGACTGTCCATTGTTTTTTGTCTCTCAGTGCCTCTGTCTTAGCATCTCCCTTCATCTCTTCCTGTTTATTTCACTGTCTTTTTTCTCTCTGCACCTAGATTTGTCTCTTTTAATTATATTATGATTATTTAAAAAAATTCCCACTGTGTTGTTAGTTCTTGACGATTATTCTGAAACCTGTATAACCTTTTGCATTTATTTCTCTTGCAAGACGTACCATGAGGACATGCTGAATCACCTGACCAGCCTGAAGCATTTCAAGGAGTATGCCAAGCAGCTATTGCACAGCTGCCCACAGCTAAGGGATGACATCAATCAGCATCTGAAGCAGGTGAATGAGAAATGGGAAGCACTGGAGAAACTGCTGCTTCCGAATGCCAGAAATTGTGACAAGAAGACAATGCTGAATGGTAGGATCAGAATTAAACTATTGCCGACCAAGTTTTGATTGTTTTAAGAGGTTATTGTTTTAAATGTACTCAACCGCCCGAGTTAAATTTCGAAAGAGGGTTTTTTCCACATTAGATCAATTAGAGCTGTACACCACACAACACATCTTTGGATTTAAATTTTTTTACTGTTGAGCATTTGAGAAGAATATCTTAGAATTTTGACTGATATATTGATTTTTGAAGTTAATAGACAAAAATAGATCTTGAGAAAGCAGCTTGATCCACTACGTTTGGACCGTTTATCTCTGTGAGCTCTTACTCTTTGATTTCGGGTGTTCCAGCACATTGCCCCTATGTATGCTTTGGAGAAAAAGGAGTTCTTTTGGTTCCATTTGCTTGCACCTCATATATGCAGAGTGAAGATTTTTCTGTTTTAGCATTATCTTATTCACGAGACAAGCAAGGCTGTAAGTGGTGTACAGCTCTGATAAACAGACAGTCGTGGTCTGAAGCCCAACGCCTGAGTGAAGGAAATTTAAGGCTCAGGAACTTTCCAATTGTAAAGGTTGTTTAACAGGCAATGCCCTACATACGACACTCTGTGGTAGAGCTACATGGAGCAGTAGTCTTTGCTTGATTCCACATTGCTGGGTGTTATTGATATAGTTTTCCATTTGTTGCTGAGCCGGGGTTGGCGCGCTGTTGACAAGCTACCTAACCAGAAAACTTCTGTGGCGCAGCTGGAGGTGGGCGTTCCCTTGCACAGACGTCAGAGTCCGGTCTGCTTTCCCCTTCCCTTTCACGGCATCAGAAGTGGTCTTTTTCCGTGTGGTTATATGTCTACGTCTTACCTTTCAAGATTAGGCTGTTAGGTTTAATTGGATGCGCTCATCTGGCTTCTTCATGTGAATGGGTCTTCAAGAAAGGCTTCATTAGTTTCCCTGTCACTTTTAGTACACTCTCGTTGTTTAACACATTGGCTGCCTACTACGAGTTAACTCGTAGTACAGCCAGTCATTTAACATGGCGTGTAGGCGGTGAATGTGTTAAGTCTACAGGTTATATGCATAATTATTAATTAGGTAAGCAATCTAGTGTAACTTTCAAGACCCCTGAAAATATAGACCATTTTGCAGCCGTATGTGCCACATGTTCATATGAAGCATCCAGAACAGTAAATATTTGGCGACCTAATTTGAACATTGGATACTGTGGTCTCTCAGAAAGATGTGATTTCTCTGTTCTCACCCATAAAATCTCTGGGTTGACTATGATATAATACTTAAATTGCGCCAACCAATCGAAGCTCATTTTAGCCACTTAATTTGGCTCTCATGTTATGTTTTCAAGTGGGAAAATGGCAGCCACATGCAAACTCATATAATTATCATAAATTCAAAAACATTGCAGTGACTCATATTCTGTATGTGAAATATTTGTAATTTGGTGGTCAGTGTAATGTGCTGATGGACCCCAAAGTTTCATGTGATGAGAGTTGGAAACCCTATTGTTTGACTCTGTTGTAAGGTTGGGTGTGTTTTCATGGCATTGTCTTGTTTTCAATTGAGGACATTATTTCTGAAAATTTATATACTGAGCACCTCAATTTGCCTACTTAGAGGTGAAAGACAGGCATTGTGTGAATTTATGATTTTATCATGATTTAAAATCATAACATGGTGTATGCCGGGCATGATACACGTTGAATTATGTGAGAGGTTTTCATTTGCTGTTTATTTTCCATTAGACATGGAATCTGATTTGGATCAGCTGAAGATGTGGGTCGATGAAATGGTTGTGAGGATGCGGAACTGGAGGCTGCGTCCACACTGGACAGCAGACGATATCACCAGGCAACTGGAAAGTCAAACGGTAGAGTAACTGTGTTTTCGATTCACATCTTTAAAATGAGAGGAAAAATATGGAAATTGTTTCTTTTCTCTGCTACCATAACTATCAACCACTGAAGACAGTCTGAAATTTGCTTAGAGACGAATTTTGAATAAGTCTTAAGTCATATGTTTGCTTATGATTGTGGTTTTTAAATATGATGTGTGAGGTTGGATTGTGCGGCATATGTATGGGGAGCCCGGCAGCGCAGTGGATAACACGCTGGGTAACAAGTTTGTGCCCCGTACAGGGCAGACATGATTTGTAGGCTGATTATTTCAGGCTGTCTGTTCTGTTAGTAGTTAAGATTCATGACTGTATTCTGTGATCTGAGTTCTTGTAAATTGTTTCAACTACATAATTGTACGCTGTACATAGCCCTTTGCTGTCTGTCAACCGGATTGTTGAATAAGCACGAAAATTATTATTATTATTAGTATATTCCATTGTCATTCATCATTCTGTCCTATGTTTAAATATATGTTGCCAATACATGAAACATAAATAAATATATGTATGTATGTATGTATATGACCATTTATATAGCGCCTTAACAAGAATCTCACGAAGGCGCTTATGTTGCTTGTTCAATAATCACTATTAGGCCACATTTAAAACTATTTAGTCCGACAGGCGGACAATGCTTTTGAATGTACCATTGCTTCTTTTGATACTTGTTCCACAATTGGAGCAGTATGCACACATTGCACATCCCATAAATTGATTTTGGACCGAAACGGTCAGCCTCAGAAATGTATGATGCGATTGGTTAATGGAAGAGATGCAATGTCATTACCATTTAGGTGAAAAGATTTAAGTTTATCTCGAACTGTTCTCGTGGTACGATTGATTTTATGTCAGTCATCTCCTGTCACAGTTGTGTCATCCAGGAAGTATTAGAGAGGCGTTTTTCCAATCCCTAGATCAGTAGTGATAAATCCACATTGTTTTCATCTGGCTTAGATAGATTAGCGCTTGGAGTCAATTAGCCTAGATTTATGCTAGATTATTAGGTTCAGCAACCATTCTAAGCAGGGATTGTCATTGAAAAACTGAAAAATATCAGATGCAGTCTATCATATCAGAGAGTGAGTCAATTCATTTTTGCCACATTTCCAACTGACCTTTATCAACATGACATTAAACTTTTTTCTAGAATATTTTAAAGATTCTGTCTGACTATTAAGAGACTGTAAATCTGCAAAAGGAATTCAATTTGGTAAACAAGAATGTTGATGAATTGGAACAAGAGTTAACTGTCACTCTACTCTTGGTGTAAGTTCCTCAACTCGGGGTGAACTCCTCATTCCCCGAGCATGAACTGCTCATAAACAGCACCGTGCTTTCTCTGTTATTGGCCTACTTCGTATGGGATGGGCTTGCGCTGTCTATATGCTTTATGTCTAGGGTATGCTTTGATGCATTTTATCGCGGCCTTAAAACCATCCTTTTCCGTCTAGGTTGGTCAGAAGCATAGTAGCCTTGAAACTTGAAGGGGCACTATATAAATCCATTCAAATGAACAAGAAAAATTGTGTGTTGTTACATGATGAAGGTTGTTTTCCTTCTGACAGGTGCTGCAAGCTCAGATCGAGTCACATTCAAAGGTCGTACGTTCTGTCCTGAGCCTCTGCGACCGTTTGACAAATGAGGCGAGCGTTGTTGTGACTCAAAGGTCTTGCTCAGATGGAGAGGACGGACTAGAGGATCGACGCAAGGCAGTTGAGCTACGGCGTCAAGTGGTGGAAATCCAGGAAGAGTGCAACAGAATCTGGTTGCGCTCACTGGAGTGGCAGATGACCCTTGAGGATGCCAGGAATAATGGCATCGTAAGTAAACAATGGATGGCGTTTCTCGCTTGCTTTTCGTGAAATTGAGACACCCTCTTGTTAGTTTTTCTCACATATTGCATGTAACTTTACAATGAAGAAATTTGATCAACTAGAGCTGAATTGTCACTAAGTCATAAAGCTGCTCTGTTGCTGGTCTTGCGGGGCAGTTTGTTGATGAGCATTGTTTGGATGAAGGTATTTATGGTTGTGTTCTTTATTACTTCATAGGAGTTGTGTTGTTGGTTGCTTTACAAATGACGTGTTGATGTGATTATGAAGCTCGCAGCAACTACAAACGACTTGCTTACAGAACTGTTTTTATCTGTGTTTAGAGATGTCATGCAGTGTTTAAGAGAGTGAATATGCAATAGGGTGAAACGTTTGGAAATTCGCATGGTCTTGGTAGGATCTTTTTGTATGTATGGATATATTTTTTAGAAGTGTTGTGGTATCTTTTTTAGCATCGTCGTCATGATCCGGAGTTGAATGAGGATCAGTGGGATCGATCTAGGGTCACAGGACTCAGGAAGCAGTCGATGGATTTGGCCACAGTCCCGGAAGATGGGACGGATTTTACAGGTGGAGACGATGATTCGTTCTACATGAGCGGTAGGTCGTTTTCCAAGAAAGGTGATGCAGAAATCGAAGAGAGCACGGAAGACGAAGTTACCGAAGAGGAGTTGTTTTCTGGCGGAGATGCGGACCATGGTGCGCTTTCGGAGAGCTATTCCGGTGGACCATTCACCGATTCTTACGGCCGCAGTCTCTCTGATCCAGTTTTGAGCGCTGATGTTTTTGAGAAGAGGCTGCAAGAGATGGAATTTGGTCAGAGTCCGGAAGGCATTGAGCTTGGAAGCCATTCAAAAGACATGGAGGATGTGTCAGAGGCTGTGAGTTCGCCTGCAAAACCGGACGGTGGATTCGTCCGAGAATGGTCGCCTAGGCAACTGAGGCGCTATGGGGCCATTGACCTCGTGGCTGCGTTTGATAAGGATATGGTGGAGAACCCGGTGGATGTTGGATATTCGAGCGGAAGTCATTCAACCGAGGAGACGGATAGTTCGGCAAAGCAAGATGCTTTGGTTTGGCCACGCAGACAAGATGCAGCGATCGTGGTTTCCAACTTTTCGATGCATGGGAATCAGAATTCTTGTGCAGATCGTGAGGCAGGTGCTGGAGGTTATGGTCCAGATGGAGTGAATTTCGTGGTGGAAATGGGGAAGCCGGTCATTGAGAGTGGCGCTGTCAAATGTCTCACGGATTCGATTGCCACTGCGGCATCGAGTTCAAGTCAGAACGACGTGAGAGACATCCCGGAGACGGAGGATGAAATGTCCGTGGAGTTGCCGCTTGACGATGTTCCACTGATGCGATCTTCCGACCTGAATGCGGAAGACGGTGGTCGCGGTCCGTTGCAGAAGAAACCAGCGGCTAAGATGTCCCTGAGACGGAGTCTTCATTTCGCCGAAGACACCAGCACCAGTGACTTCGATGCTCAGCTGTCGGCAAAGTTTGCGGTTCACAAGGCGTCGCCAAAGAAGAAGGTCGCTGCCGGCCGAGGGGGCGGTGCCGCTGCCACCTCAGAGGCACTGCAGAAGGGAAAACTGGATGCCGATGATGTGCCTGATGGACTGAAGAAGAGGAAGACAAAGCGCATTGTCGTTGGTGCCGCAAACTTCGTTTCGTTGTCTGGTTCATGTTATGCGAGCAGTGAGGGCACGGAGTCTGAACCGGATGAAATGAATCAAGTTGTCCCAGAGCGAAAGACGTCTTCCGGCTGTCTTCCCATTGGAAGATGGCACGGGAGCACGTCTCTTCGCAGCTCCCCCGTCAAAGACCTCTCGGCAGGTGAGTTGACTGGGGGACGGTCTCCACTGAAGCGCCGAATGAGCGAGAGCCTCGATAATGTTCTCAACGGTTTCAGTCAAGTCAAGGAGAACCAGAGATGTAATTCAGACAGCGCCATCTATCAGCGTCCAAAGATACGGAGGATGAGCGCATTTTCGTCCACAGGAAGAGGTCTCCTACATTCGGAAGATGCAGGCAGATCAATGCGAGCGAACAAGACCAGACCCCAGGGCCACAGAAGACGACAGGAGACCGGTCAAAAGGTTGCGACAGGTGATCATGTGACCTCTGCTGAGCAGCTGGTTCCATGCTCTGGTGATGGCGATCTGTCGGTGTTTGTTGGAGACGAAGACGCTCTTGTCCCCAGCGGTGGTGACAGTATGAACAGCTCCATGATGGATCTGATGACTCCAGACGACAGCCGGGTAAGAACGGTTCTTCACAGTTCAGTCTTTTAATGCACTAACTGTCTTTCTTCTGCAATTCAAATTTTCTTCTGTGAATATTTTATCGCATTATACACATGACTCGAATGTAGTATACGTTAGTATGTTGCGATCGTTCTTGTGAATTTGATAAATCAGTTGGATAGTAATTTTTACTGATCGTGCTTCTGGTGATTTAGCAAGCATTAATTGTTTGAAGTTTAATTGGAATAAAGATTTGAGGATTTTGACCAAAGTCGTTTTCTATCACTCAGATAAATAGCGATGATGATCGAAATGCAGGGGAGGAGATGCATTGGCAAGATGATGCTTACTATCGAGACAACTTTGATGATGAAGATGACGATGCAGGCTTCAGAAATTCACGTAACATTTTGTCGGCCTATGTTATGGTAAGTTTTTATTCATTGAATCTATCGTGTTAGTGAGGGAGTTGAGATTTTTCGTGCCTGAATGATTTATAAAACAATATCTGTGGATCTTGTATATGGCTAAATCTGAGCAGTTTGACGGTTGTATTATATTTACATGTATGTAAACGTTTACAATCATGATTGTTATTATTTAGAGTTATTTTTCTCTTTTCACTTAACCTTGCAACTGAGTTGTTATGTGCAAACATTACTAATAATAACATTAATTTCAAATACGGGTCATTTCGATCTAGACTGACTTTGAGATGATGTCTCAACTGAATTTTTTAGTGTTTTTGTCTGAATTTAATAAATGAACTAATCGTTATTCTAATATCTTTTCAAGGCTCATAGCGTGTCGCATGATTCGATGACGATGAAACACGAGTGGATGGACTCTGACTCAGACATTGAAGACTTCCAGCATGTTCTGCGGGAGTCACGCAGAGGACTGAAATTCATCGAATCGACGATTCGTCTAGAATGCAGTGGCTGTGAGAATGGCTCGCCTCCCCAGGACCCAGCTGCTTTCGTAAGTGAGAATTACACACAGGTTCTAAAATGACTGAGCAGAACAAGTAGATATTTTGAAAGAGGTAAAAAATCTTGTTCAACAAGAACCGTTCTAGTGTATTGTTTGACCAGAAACAGACAACAAGTCTAAGAACAAATTGGACATTGAAATCTACCAAGTCAATGGTGACCTGGCAACCTGGTTGAGTAACGATGAAACTTTGGAATAAGGACAGACTTTAAGGTTTGTGTTTGGGAAGTCGTGTTTAACTCGATTAAGCTGTATACATGCCAAACGTGACACGGGGTTCAAAACCCATCACATGTCGGATTCTGACCTTTTGATTCAGTCATATGCTACAGTGGCTCTGCTTTAAAATCCTTTTTACAGAATGAAATTTTTTTACCCACCCAAAGTTATTCTCGTTTGATTCTTTCATTTGTTTAGAATGAGAAAATTTGGCGGTGTTGTCTATTTGGTAGCGTGTGCTTCGATTGATTGCAATTAAATGAGCTTCGGATGTAGACTCGCTGGTCTTAGTAAGAGTACAAATGAATTATGTACATGTGGCATGCAGGCATTACAGCGTGTATGTTTTCTGTTTTGTTTCGACAGAATGAACCACTGGCCACTTGTAAGACAAACATCAGCTGCCTGCAGGAGCTGATTGATGCTCTCAAGTCTAAGAACAAATTGGACAATGAAATCTACCAAGTCAATGGTATGTCTAATTGGCTATATATACTGTATTCTTATCTTGTTTACAAATGTTTTGTCCTCTCTCTCCTCTTAAAAGGTAAGTAAGCACGTTATTCCATGCTCTGACAATGGCTCGTATTGTTGCCGTTCTCCGTCCGATTGCTCTGTGTCTAATATGGTCCATGTGGGAAATTGTCATTCTCTGTCACTTCTCAAGATTGCAGGGTTAAGTTTTTGAGGGTGTGTCGCTCAGGCCCATAAGATAATTTTGCACTGATCGAAAACTTTTATACAGACCTGTCTGGTGATCATTTTGTTACTGGAGAAGCCTGTAGACTATTATTTATGAGCAAATCTAAAAGACTGGGAATATCATGTGGCCAACCTAGGACCATGTGAATTATTAATTATTATCCGCGCCTCAGATTCACACTTAGGTGTGACCTTGCACGCGTAATAAATTTATGTAATAATAATAATAATAATAATAAGTCATGAATGGGATCTTCTTGTATAGTGTTTGATCTTCATACAGCATGAACGAAGGTTGCTGGTGAGGAGTGCTTGGTGTCACAAAACTGATGCAGCTATCCTTTGTCTGAGTTTCCCATTGGAAGAAAAATTTAATAGGTCACAGTTAATCCCTTAGGTTGTTTATCTGATTCTTGTTGGTTCCTGTTCTATATGTCTGTCTGCCTGTATGCATCATTTTGTCATTACTAATTTGTTAATGTCAAGACAAAGCTGGTGTGAGTTTGCTGAGCAGATGTAAAATTAGAAGGAACCCCATGGGCGGTTATTAGAATAGGATGCCCGATAAATAGAGCTTGAAATGAAGTTAAATTAATTTCCTCTTTGTTTCTCGTATGCATAGTTTCTCTATATCTTTGGTCTTTATGTTCTTAATGGCCACTTACTCTGCCATTGTATTTTCTGTGTTAGACATTGTCAGCAGGTGGCAGCAGTTGGAGCGTGACCTCCTTGCCCTCCAGAAAGAGGCTCAGCTGATTGCTAACCTGAAGATGGAACTCCAAGGCATCAATGCAGAACTGGAGAGTTTGGCTAAAGAAGTGGAATTCGACAAGTTTGACAACATTCATCAGTTGGAGGATGCATTGAAAACAGTGAAGGTCGGTGAACGACTTCCTCCGTACACAACTAGGTTGTTTTGTTGACCTTGCAATGCTGAGCTTTTTATTCACCTGTTTCTTGACACTGGTCAGGCAACATTGTACGATTGCAGTACAGTTGACATGTTGTTGACGTCAGTGTCAGTAGGTAGACGCAAATTAATCGATTGGTCCAATTGTAGGACACCAGTTTTTAGTCCAAGCATTTTAACAGACAGTGGCATTGGTAAGAGTGCCGAGCTTTCTCGGTTGTAAGGCTGTCGATCTGGAATGACCTCCATTCAGGCTGTGCTTATTACGTTTAACCAATCAAACTTTATTTAATAAATCTCAAGTCCTATTTCTTTTTTGTCTTGTCCTGGCTGGGAGCGCCCGGAGTCGCTGTATTGAAGGGACGCTATATAAGTTCATAGAATGAATGAACGTAAATCTTCCTTGAGATATGCAGTGATTTGATTTTGCTGCGTTTGGTTTGTTCTTAGGCGATGCCATTCAAGATCAATCAAAAGGTTCATGTGCGCTTGGATGCACTCGAAACTGCATGGTACCAGTTTGAGGATGAGCGTGGCCACCTTGATTCACAGTCGATCGAATTCACTGAACAACTGGAACTTCTGAAGCAGTTGTCCGACAATTTGTTCAAAAGGTTTAAATACTGAACTCGTGTAAACTTTAAAAACGCGCGTTCTAGCTTAGGCATTGGAAAATGTTGTATGTTTTTACAATGAAGGGGATGCGACTCAAAGGGAGGAGTTTCGTATTGGGGCAGAACTTCATCTGTTTAAGCAGAATTCGAAATTTGTGGGATGGCCAGCTATGCTTGATTATAGAAATAGCCATTGGTTGTAATAAATTATGTTAACCGGTCTATAGAAGTTTTTAGATGAGATTTTGCAAGTTTAAATTACCGTAGATGGCAATTCTGCTTTTTGAGCATTATCATAACTTTAAGGGGATGTTACTAAGAATTGTATATGCTAAAATCAATAAACTAAATTGCAACGGTTTGAGCTCTGTTGAACCAGTTGAACCTGCTGGTTGGCTTAAGGTCAATGCATCACCATCAGTGACTGTAGACCACGTTTTTGTTCTAAGACTGCTGCCGATATTTCATTGGACTTGTCTTGCGCCCCCATTTCCTGGTGCCCACGTGATGTGCATATTTATTTTTTAATGTGCATATTTATTTTTTAATGTACATATTTAATATATTTATTAATTAATGCCTCTGATTGGTGTGGACAGTAAGAGGCAATTTAAAAATTTATTGATACAATAAAATTTATAAGATGAACTTTCTGAACATTAGTCTCTATTTACTTGGCTGAACCTTCTGACTTTGTACTTGTACATGTACGTAGTACTTAGGTGTTATAGTAATGATAGTGTTCCGATCTGTGGTAACGGCAGCTTGTTGCATGTATAACTCAAATCTTTAACTTGATTAATTTCTTTTGTATCTTTTTTAAACTAGCATTTGTTAATCCTCAGTTTCATTCATAGGTCCCAGTTGATAAGTAAGAAGCTTTTAATAAGGCGACGCTATCACAAGACCATCACATTATCTTTACAAATGCTGATTTATTTCATCAGGTGCGAGTCGAATGGCCAGAAACTGCAGACATCTCTCTTTTCCTGGTACAAGTTCATGGAGACAGAACAGCAGCTGAAGACTTTGCTTTTGTCAGATGATTTGGTCCATCCACAGAATCAAACGGAATCTGTCGGAGATCTTGAGGTAATGTTTACAATTTTAAAGTTCCTCATCACTTCATTGGCAATCTGTATATCTGAGGTAACCAGCTGGAGCATTGGAGTGATAACAAGACAATTGGTAATTTTTCTGCTTTTGAACTAAAATTTTTCAGTTTACTTACCATGGCCTGGTTGCCATGAAATATTGAAAGTTTCTCTAATGTAGAATGGAATTTATTTATGGTCGATTTCAAGAGCTCTGTGCTTCGTCTATAGGTGATGCAGCTGGACTGGGTGATGCTGGATGAAAAGTTGCAGCAGCTGAGTTCAACATATCTAGACTTTGTGCACTTGTGCTCGGATTCGTCCAAACTGGCGCTGAAGGAAGCAGTGATGGTTCCGTCGAGCCAGCTGCAGAAGCTGAGGCGAAAGAACGAGGAGAAGATGTTGCAGATGCTTTGCGAAGCAAGGACCCACCAGCCTCCATCTCCGGATGCGATTGATTCCGAGATGCCATCAGAGCACCAGCGCATCTCCAAGGCAATGCCTTTGGGTCTGAAACAGATGGAGTCAACAGCTCCAATGTGAGTACCATTGAATATAATCGATTGAATATTACCAATTAGTGCAAAGGTGACAAGCAATTTTAATGAAGGCCCACTGATAATTTTTCCCAGTAAGCGGTGAGCCCAGGTGCCAAAGTAGCCATAGCAAACTGGGTTGGGGGCTTGGTGAACCTGTCCCCAATTTGTTTGTAAAACTGAATCTTAAATGGTGCATTTCTGGCATTGAAATGGTCAGAAAATCTTAATTTTGATCTTCATGATTTGTCAAAAACGTCACTTGCAGCAAGATTTGGAGAATCAGAAAACATCGTTAATGGGCTATGTATGGCCTGTGGGCCGGTTCTTTGATACCCCTGAATTAGTGAAACCACTGTGAAATTGTATTGTAAAACCGATCTTTATTTTGATATAATGAATGAATGTCGTGTTTGTGATAGAACTTATAAAGGTTGATTGTTGGAGCAGATGTTGCTTCTATCACAATCATTGTTTGAATAAAATTGATTGAAACAAAGCATGTATAGTTGTATACGCAGAGTGGAACTATCTACAAGTCTCGAGGTGTTTAACATTGGCGATTGGTCGTTTTCTGTAGGTTGCCTGCACAGAATGACACGTCATCTGCTATGAGTCGTCCTCTCAAGTACGTCGTTCCTCTGGCCTTGGCATTCGTTCTTGTCAGCTGCCTGTACGGCCTACTTGGGGACGGATGGTATGAACAGCTTGGCGCTCTGGGCCTGATCTTCGACCCAAGTCTTCAGCACATTCGTGGTCCCCCTCCAGCCTAAGCCAGCTGCAGCTGTTGCGGAGATGGATGGGAGGAGGAGGCAGTAATGAAGTGTTTCTTGCACAGGTGCACTGGTCACATTAATGATTTGACATCTGTAGACACTTCAGCTGCTGCTGATGTTGGTCGTGCATGGCTGCTTTTGGTGTGTGTGGTGGTGCATATTCATGTCTCTAGCTCTCAGGCACAGTACATCGCATACAGCGCACTTGTTCTGTATATGCAAGCTTATGATAGCCATTTGCATTCTCTACTGTTCATGTAAAGTGTGGATTTGTTAGCTCAAGGTCATTGGGGACATGCCTTACGAAATGGCATGTAAAGCAAGCCATGCTTTAAATGGGATGATGCAGAAATAGTCAATATTTATTTAGCGCTATGTTTCCGCTCTTGTATTGTGCATTAAGCATACGGAACATTAAGTAAATAGCTTTGGGGACATATCACTAATGCATGTTAAACAAAATGGCATGTCAACTGGTAGTGGTAAGTGTATCCCCATTTTTTAAATATATATATATTAATTATATGTATTTATGCTTATATATATATATAATATATATATATATATAATATATATATATATATATATATGATACACATTATGGATATATTAGGCCCCAGAAATTTGCGCAAAAAATTTGAAAAAAGCACAATAAAAATGATAAATTTGCGTGAATTTTGCGCAAGTTAAAAAATTATAAAGTTCGTTATTTTTTCAATGAATCAGTGTGAATTTCTGGGGCCCTAATATATATGATTTTCTGTTTAATATGTATTTTATATGAGCTGTACCTAGATATTATTAGTGTTTTTGTTGATATTTGTAGAGGCTGATGTGCCACTTTGAATACTTGTGGTTTGATCTTATCATGTACAACGGTGTGATTTCATTTACACAGAATCAAATGAAGTTTGTGGTTCTTTGTGTCTGAAAAACTTGGTATGGACTGTGCATGACGAATTCACTAAAGACTTGTTTCACGTTCTTGTATCTTACCTCGTCTCGTTAGTTTGAAAACTGCAGTTGTAGTTCCACAGAGTTTAGATTCATTTGTTAAGCTTGTGTTCCCGTAGTTGGGTTTGGAAATTCCTTTTGCGATTCAGTTTAAAACACTTTATTCAATTCCTAGAGTATTTGGGTTCGGTTTTGATTATAAGTTTGATGTAGTGCAAGACCTGAACCTTTGAGCGTAGGTACTGATATATAGAGATTCATTCAGCAATAAATTAGTGTACTTTTCAGATTTTGTGTTTAACCTAAATTTCCTGAATTCTTGTTATAATACGTGACACCGGGGCTCGAAATCCATTGCTTTCTAGATATTGCACTAAAAGCTGAAAAGGGTGAAAAATGTAGAATATTCTTCAATTCAACAGATGGTTTTGATTTCACTATAATTTGTGAAGTAGTGACCCGATTTTGATGGCGTTTGAATTATTTAATTCAGACTAGCTTCCTTTATTACCCAGAAAAATTGCAGAATGATCTGGGGACCTTGATGACTTTGATGACACAAATAGAAACTTTTCATTCGAGTTTCTCACTCTAAACTAATGAAAAATCAAACAAGTATAACTTTAGTTGGAAAAAAGATATTTTCATTCTGTAAAAAGTATTTTGAAGCAGAGCCACTGTAGCATATGACTCAATCAAAAGTTCGGAAACCAGAATGCAACGGGTTTTGATCCCCTGTGTTACATATGTAGTAAATGGTCGTCGGCTTTGATGCAAGGGTGCTCGATTTCAGTTCATCAAGTGGATCTTTGATGGCGTTGCTTAATCTGATTACCTCAGTCAACCGTATTTGTTGCGAATTCTTCCGTTATTGTCTTTTTTATCTACGTTTTAAAATGCGGACTTCAAATCCATTGGATAATATCTAAAGGTTTTCGCTGGGTCACACGAATGAAGTAAAAGAAGTTTGTTGATATCTAGCGATTGTTGATGATTTCAGTGACGAATTAGAGATGCACTTGGTCGTTCTTTTTGGTACTGCTGATGCTGTTTTTGATGGTTAGGAAATGTTTACTTTTTGGCGTTGAATCAGTCTTAGGATTCAACTGGCGTTTGACTAGTCTTCTTTTTCAATGGTCTTCTTATAGCGTTAGGTGGCTGTGGCCGTGTTCAGTTTTTTGTGTGCAATTTCAATGATCATTTGTTGAGTAATTAATAGTTGAGATCATAGTTGTTAAAAAGAACAAAAAACGAATTCAATTGGAATAAAATGTCGGGTTTTTTCCCCGAAAATTAAAAAATGTGGGGAAAAACGGAAAGTATAAATAATTTGACTTGGTGCATCTTGTATTAGTAAACACTAAGTAACGTTAATCCACAACAATTATTTCATTTTTGTATAACTTTGGTTCAATAAAAAAAAATCGAGAAATCAAACATATTGAAATTTAAATTGTAAGCATTAGTCCACATAGTTTATACTAACATAAACAATAATAATTAAAAACTAAGCTTTATAAATACAGACTAGGTCTATAGAGTGTGTTCAACTAAAAGTAATAGCTTTGGAAATGTCACTTTTTGTATTGTGCTATTTATTTATCAAATTATGCTGCTAAAATGGCTAAATAGTGATGGTACTTGAAGTACGGAGGCAGTGTAAGAGACATCAGATGAAAATAAAATCAAACAAAGTAATTACAGAAAGTAATTAAATTAATACGGTTACATAAAAAAACGGAAAAATGATGAAAAATTGAAAAACCAAAACGGACTATTTCTGGGGAAAATATTTTTAAAATTCTTTTAACAACTATGGTCTTGATGAAGGGAAATGTTTGTGCAGCTGTGTGTCTTCTGTCTATTTAAATATGTTTTCTACATTGCGTAATGCTGTGCTGTCCAACTTTTTAAAACTGTAAGCCACAGAAGAAAATGTTCTTGAAGCAGATGGTCTGAAAACCAAATATTTATTGAGAATTGTTAACTGTATCAACGTTTATTATGGAATAAGGATAATGAATAATTACATGTTTATATGCCATGTACGGCATACTATGTAATATAAGTATGTAAGCCAAGCTACAAACGAATAGTTTTGCAAGCAATCCAGTGACTTGGTCTGTAATTTCATTTTGCACAAAGTGCAAAACAAACGAGCTCGAGTAGGCCGTGTAAAATCAGCCTGCAGACTGCATGTTGGACAGCACAGGCGTAATGTATTGTACCGTAATTGACGTTCATTTGAGTGCTTTTGTTGAGCAAGTGTAGTAAGTGTACAGTTGAATTTGTCATGAGAAAACTCAGAAAAAAATGAGTGTACAGTTGAATTTGTCGTGAGAAAACTCAGAAAAAAATGAAGCAAGTAAGTAAATGTACAGATTTTTGCTTAGTGTTTTTCCGAGCACAGTGCTAACTCACTGACTGAACCGACTGACTCAATTGACGGAATTCAACGGACTTGCTCAGCTGACTGAGTTGCAGCAGTGAGACCGACGTGCTAATGACTCCGCTGCAGACTGACTTACTACCTGACTCACAGAGTGCCTCTTACGACCGATGTAAATACGCTAACATTTCAGCAGAAACGCGTCATTTGCAGATGTTGTTGATCGTATTTCATGTCAGTTGGTTGAGCAATGTCGCTATGCACCGCAAAAATGTATCGTATTTCAAGTGACAATGAGAGAGGAATTTAAACCGGATAATGAGGATGATGATGATGTGTAAAAAATGATGTATTGTAATTATGAATCGTGTACAGACGTGTCAGCAGTTGCTTCAAACAACGTTTGTCAGATCAGAGCGGTCTGCCAAGCGAGACCATTTTGGTCTCTGTCCAACAGCATAAGCAGCATTTGAGGAGAGCTTTGCGGGAGAGTCTTGTAACGTTGTGCTGTATATATTGCAACAAGAGAGACACAGACAGACAGAGACAGACACACTCACACACATACGAACATAGGTGTGATGTGTGCTTTGCTTTTAGAGTGTAAAAAAGAGACAGAGATGTTTGCGAAAAGAGGGCACTGATGCAGTTGGAGCAACGGAAGCTGAGACGTTTAACGAACCGATGGCATCAGTCGTGTGTGGATGCAATGAGAAATATCAGGTGCTTGCGTTTATGTACACCGACATCATGTAACATGTCGGTACATTCTTGCATGCACATGGTATGAAGCAATTGTAGGCTACATTATGCCCATGTGCATGTATAGATTTTTGTCTGGCATATGTCAGCTTATGCATGGATCATGCACGGATTTGTTGCGATAGATGGTTGTATATTTATATATTCACATGAATGTTTGAAAAACAGATATGTATATAAATGATATATATATATATAATATATATACAATTTATATATATGCGATATATAAATGTTTGAAAAACATATATACATGTATATATATATGTAATTTTATATATACAATGTGTATATGCACTTTATATATACATATGCGATGTTAAACAGATTGTGTTAAGGCAAGCTGTTCATCACAACTGGACTTTTTGTAGTCTTGATTTTTAACCATTATGATTGGGTTAAGTGCCAATTTCATTAATTGGCACTTAACCCAATCATAATGGTTCTTATTGGATGTGACAATTTTTATTTAATCATGAATGAAATTGGTCAGATTCAAGAGGATGAAAGTCAGCCGAATTTGAGACATTAATTCAGGATTAAAATGAATTTCACATAATTATAGTTTGATCTGAAAACGTTGACAACATTTTCGATTAGAAACAAAATGACAGATACACTAAAGGCATTTTGCGTCCTGAAATTGGAAAACAACAAGTCATTAAACAGAATGTGTTTAATGTTTTTTTAAAAAGAAAATCTGATTTTCTTGGAATGAAACTCAAATCAGAGTTGATGAAGACTTCTTTGTGAATTTTGTTTAAATTGCAATTGCTATTTAATGATGAACTGTGTAGGATTAGGCATTTTTTTTAGTAAATCTAGATAGTGTTCACATTTGAATGAACCCATTCTTGATGCCTTAACCATTTACAGTGGTCAGCTACTCATAGCAACTTCCCCTGGGTCATTTAAAGTCACGCACCTCACCTGTAAAGCAAATTCTATTTGCAAAGGAGGAAAATGCAAGTTGTTTTCAAACTCCACTCTGCTTAGGCTACAGGTGGACCATTGACTCCAGAGCTAAGTTGTAGGGCAAGAGTGATTGTGAACTATGTCCCAACAGGGAAGTAGTGCTGTTTAAATTTCCATAAACCCGCTCCTGCACCCTCGCACTGTGTGTAGTGATTCAAATTTCAAATTTAGCCGTTGAATGCCTTAGACGTAATCTCTGATTTGTTGCTTCAGTTTCTAATCAGGTACGATCGTCTAATTTTCATACGTCACTAGATACTGTTGTTGTCGCCGAGTCCCCCGCTTCTGCAACTTCCCCTGTAAATAGTTTGCTTTCGTTCAGAGTCGTTCTGTGAGAAATTGAGTCCATTTTAATCATCTAAATGGGGAATTTTCATCTGATTATAAGTTGATGTTGTTTTTCTGTAATTTTTTCATGTGTTTTCTCCGACTGCAGTTCAATATTTCTGGCATTTTAGTTTTGAAATGATGTGATTCGAATGATCAAAATTGTGCCGTCATCTCTGTGGGAATCTTGAATTTGGTTAAGTTTTACTATTTCATATTAAAGTGTCACAGTTTGAATAATTAATAATCGAGTGTCTGATTTGATGTTTTACTTCTGGCGATGAAAGTTAGTTGTTTCTAGTTTTCATTGAATAGCAGATTAATAGAACGAAAGCAGCTTTAAACCTTGCACGCGCTATCTTTGTCCCGTAGTTGCTGACGCAGTGAACCCCTGTTGCTTGATGTTTAACATTGCACCAATGTTAGGGAGTTTAACATCTTTTGTATTGCACTTTGCATTTCAGAGCATTTTAACACATGTGCCTCTAACGAAGTGCAGTTGGCTCTCTTTCGCTTGCTTTGCACTGAATTGAAAATTCTGCATTGACTTAGTTTTCTCGCTCCTTTAAAAAAAAATTAATCAAAAAGGGGTTGAGAAAAAGTCTTTTACGATTTTTCCTCTGTATTTGTTTGGGGGTGGTGAAATATCATCGCCATATGTTATGCTGTAATCTGGAGGTTTTGATCAGAGGACTAAAGGAAAAAGAGTATCCCAAACATTTCGAAACATATCGTCTGCATGCTTTGGTTACGAGCGAGCCAGCTGCAGGTGTGTTTTATCTGTTGTATTGATTTAAGTTTCGTTTTACGCAGGTTTTGATATTAACCGGATGTTGATGAAGCGACAAGCGATTCTTTTATTGCTAAATCACTTGGACGTTATTGCAAAGAACTGCGAGTTTTTTTACATTTATACATTGTTATGATATGATTCAAGATCATAGTTAATAGTTTGATGTTAACGATAATTGTCCTGACTGGGGACCAAGGATAGGGTCTTCATATTGTCCCTATACAACCAAAATACTGGTGTGTAGGTCAAAACTTGTCTCTAAAAATCTGTAACCTGGTCCCTATAAGGCAAAAAAACCGGTTCTTTGAGTGGTATACTCCTGTTTCCTCTCATCTCGCAGCATAAAGACGCTGTTTTCAGAAACTGCTGTACATGTAAACAAACAATTGAATAAGTATAATAATCATTAAATTAACTGATGTGCTTTAAGCTTTCCTGGTACTTCACTCAACAGATAAATCATATGAAATTTTCGTGGCTTGTTTTAAGTTCTCCTAAAGTGACGTCATTTTGCAAAACTTGTTCCTGCCATTATCGTTTCTCCGAGCTTCAATAACCGTGTCCAAACACTTGGTTTCCGCTTGTTACCCACACACAAACATGTCCAACAGAACCATCCTGGAAACGGAAGAAATATATATTTTTCAATCCAAACTAGATTTTCATTGTTGTGACGTCATTCTCTTCACATTTAAGCTTCATTAATACGTCATTATTATTAATGTTATTATCGATGTTTGTAATTTAATACGATTGAAATCATCGTGTTTGAGTTTTCTTTTGTGATCAGTCTGCATATAAGAATGTTACAACAATGATCCGAGTACATGATTGATCAGCAGAAAGAATTTAAGCTGATTTCTCATTTGGCGAGCAATTTCACAACTTAAATATATTTTGCTTATTCTGCAACAGTGCAACTGCAATTACATTTTTAACATGCGCATACAGCACGCTATTCCGGCAGGTAACTTACGGTATGGATGTGTACCATGCATAAATCCATCATGGGTCATGAGATCGTAACCATACAGCATTCGTAGGGCTGCCATTGATTTTGCCATTCCGGGACGCTTGCAGCCACTCATAGGCCTGCATGTTCCATTAATTACCAATTCACACTTATATGGTACAAAGTTTATGTCAGCCCAATATATGATCTTGTCGTCTTGTCTTGTCGTCAACCATCCTCGATCCGAGGGTTGGTCGCATCATGGACGAGCTTCTTCCATCTCTTCCTGTCCCTTGTGTCCACCAGAGTCTGCCCGAGAGTAGATCCCATCCATGTTCCGATGTTGACAAGCCAGCCCATCCTCGGCCTCCCTCGTGTTCTTGCTCCCGGTACATATATATGATCTACATGTACAATTTTGACATGAATTTGTTTATTGCACACAAAAAGTTGAACGGTACAAACGTGAGTCAATAAATACAGTGCAATAGGAGTCCGGAAAAGCTAATGGCTTATGCTATACCCTGCAGTCGATCGCGTGGGCTACGATCGACTTAGCTCGACCTCTCGACGACTTGATTTACTTGGCTCAACCGACGATCGACTTCGTCGACTTGGTAAAAATGTGTCTCTTGCTAAACGTTGCAGTTATGTGATCTTAAAATGAAATTATACATAGATAGTAGATCTGTGTCATAACCTATGTGACGTTACAAAACTTACAATAAGCCTAATTTCGAATTCTCAATGAATGTATATGATAGTAGTGACGTCACAATTATAGGCCTCCTTTTAGATTCTGAAAATGAACTTCAATAATTATTATCACAGTAGATCTGTGTAATAATCGAAGTGACGTCACAATAAGCATTGCTTATACTCTTCTGTAATAGTAGATCTGTATCATAATCGAAGCGACGTCACAATAGGCATAGTTTATTCTCAAAATGAACTTATTTAATAGTAGGTCTGTATCATGACCCAATTGACGTCACAATGAACCTAGTTTTATATTCTCAAACTGAACGTATATTTGTATCATGATCAGAGCGATGTTGCGTTAAAACAGCCCCAGTTTTGTATTATGAAAATTAAATAATATGATAGATTTGTATCATAATCGAAATGACGCCATAACAGGTCTAATTTCGTTTTCTCAGTGAACTTGTTTAATAGTAGAATTGTATCAAAATCGAAGTGACGTAATAAAAGGCCCAGTTTTACAGTCGCAAAATGAACATCTATAGGCCTAATTGTTTAAGTCATCATTTGAGAAATACATGTAGTAGCCTAGCTAGGTAGCCTACCTAAAAGAAAGAAATCTGTAGGAGTTATTTTGCTAAAAAAATTCTTGGGCCTATAATATAAGTGACAATTTTAAGTAAAAATGCACAATATGTAATTTAGTACACATCTATTGTCTTTAATTACTTCAGATCTGATTCGATTTTAATTGCGTTATGCATATGCATATGTCGATCAGCATGAACTTATGTGGACTTAGCCTGTGATTACAATTTAAATTTGAAAAGATTTCAATACCTTTAATTTTTCTCAATTTCTTATTAAACCAAAGTTATAAGAAAAAACCTGTTGTTGATTAATGTAGGCCTACTTATAACAATTAATTTTGGCCATCAATAGTAGGTCTGTAATATATATATATATATATATATATATATATATATATATATATATATATATATATATGAGGTCGTTGGTCTGTATCAACTAATAAAAATTGTAACCTACGTGTTAGGCCTATATGCAGATTAAGACAAAATTGCATATACGCGAGGTTTTTAAGCTTAAAATGACATTTTATATTAACAAAAGCAAATTATTTTCCGTTTCCGTTTTTGTCGGTTTTTGTCTTTTTTTTATTTTTTCGAATGAAGCAACTCTTCCCTTTTTTTATTCCATTCTTAATCGTCTTTTTACATCTATGCCTAGAACAGTTCCTGCATGGTGGAGACTTGGAGGACTAAGGAGGAGTGTTATTACCGTTGTGCAACTTATGCTGCAAATAGGGCGACGAGAGGTAGAGGAAGAGACGGATAATTAATTGCAGAGAGAAGTATAGGCTAGGCCTACGTATATAGCTTATCCTAATCATATCAATAATATTAGAGAATGCATTGAAGAGCTTTTGCTGTTTAAACCCTGTGCCTACTGTCAGGCTAAATGTCAGAGTCAACTTTCGGCACAGACTGCAAATTGTAGACATGCACCATATGAGTCCATGACTATAGGCCTTGCAGGCTATGTAGCGCCAAGTTCCCACCTGTAAAACTTTGACAGTGGAGTAACACGGTGTCAATTCCGAAAGTCCAGGCAACTCGCGGTGTTTTGTGAAAATCATAAAAAATGTTGGAATTTAAAGGCAATTTGTAGGCTCTTATAGCCTACTGATAATTTTAACTGATCATCTCGCGACTTTTTGGCTACTTTTTGGGCGAGATATGGCAACCACACTTCCGAAGTTTTGTTGCCGTGGCAGGTTTGTTGTGTCTGTCGTGTAAAGAGGTTGCCTGCGCTGCGGCACGCCTGTAGGCCTAGAACGTAAATATGATATAACCGCGTAGGCTAACGCTGACCTACTAGAAGGGTTGAAGCAAAGGCCGCTTAAGCTTTTAATATGTAGAAGCAATTCTATTACTTCGACGCTAGACAGGCTATAGGCCTAGCCTATGGACAACAACAGGCACCTTTCGCATATCAGGATTTGGATTCTTTTAACACAGATTCGTGTGCAGTAGGCTACGATTTTTTCTAATGTTTGGGTTGCGTAGCAATCCGACACGCTCAACTGTTTTCGCCCGATACCAGGATATATTATAGTACAAATCAGTTTTCAGTGCAATTTATCGTTTTAGCCTTCTAAATTTATTCTCCCATGTCCGGTAGGCCCATATAGGCCTATATTATAACCTAGGATAATTTAAGCAGAAGATGGATTGATAACAATATTTAATTCTAAAATGGAAGCTGGATTGATGAACCCAACCCTTGCGTAGGCTATAGATAGCCTAGACGTAGAATGATCGCTGAAAATATTTCTTGCTTCGATAGTTCGATTGATGGAAAATACATGCGCTGCTGTGCATAATGCATATTGAAGTTGTAACCTATTAATGACCGTTTTCGTAGGCATTTGTGTTAAGATTCCATGTAGGATATAAATAATTTAGAGCGCTAATTAATCGATAATTAAATTACCTGTGATTACTGCGATATTGCTGTACTCTCCTGGGATCGGCAAAAATTTCGCCCAAACTTCAGTTTCGGTTTTGCGAAAACAACATGACCGATGACGTTAGCATATTAATAGCCTATTTATAGCATGTGGTAAGAATCATAATGGTGTAAGCAACGACCTTGGGTGTAAGCTCTGTAGTGGGCGGGAACGGCGTTCCCACTGCTCTCGAAATTCTTGTGTTCACACTACTCACCACATGGAATTATGCATCCCTATAAAATTCTACTCCAGCGTTCCCACTGCTCGCATTCGGCTGTCCCACTGCTCACTCAAACTATAGGCCTATACTTATCATAAACATCCATCGTCCATGCATGATGTCTTCGTATAGCAGTGATGTTCTTCAGCTACGCGATTTATAATTAGGTCATAGCCGCATAAGCCTATCATTGCATAGTTATAGCCTACGCCGCCAGTGGCTCTACCAGCCCCCCCGGGCTAAAAAGGTGACCCACTCTCTGAGCACTAAAATCATGACACAGATTCATGAGTTATTTTTTTTAAAACGACAGCTTTGTTCTCGCAAATCCAAAATTTTTAAGTGATTGTGAGGCAACACTCTGAATTTTTAAAATAAAATCTATGAATATCAGGATTGAAAGTGAGCAATTTTATTAATATAACGTACAGCTTAAAAGCATTACAGTATGGAAATTAAAAAATTAAACAATGTGGAGGGGACATTTAAGTCTTACACCATGCCTTTCAGCAATGAAATCATGATAAATTTCGTTAAAATGACAGCCTAAAATGATACTACTGCAGTGTGGAAATAAAAAATTCTACGTTGTGGAGGAGACACATCCCCTGCCCAACCTCTTCCCCTGCTAGGCCTATGTTGAAATCTGAAGTCACTATTTTTTATCAGCACTGAAGTAATAGAGCTATTTTGTTAAGTTGACACCTGAAAATGGTACGTAGGCCTACTATATAAACGTGGACACTCAGAATTTTTTATAACTGTGAGTAGGCCTATATTCATTGATGTTCAGACCACTCTTAACAGCACTGAAAGAGCATAGCAATTTTGCTTTAGATGGCATCTTAAAATGCTGCCATTGTAGTGTGGAAATTAGAAAATTTCTGATGTGGGGGCACATCCCCTCCCAAAGCCCCTGCGGCCTGCCCTCTCGGCGCCACGTGCTTCAGAGATTTTCCGTCGGATGCTTGCTTTCCCCAGATTCCCAGAGAAGGGACTAGACAAAACACTGGTTATTGGAGGAGAACTAGATTAAACACCGGTTATTAATTTTGATAGGCTAAGCCTACTTGTGAGCTACAGGTCTAAGACCCTTAATTGTCTTATCTAAATAAATGGGAGAGGACATTTTTGAAGTCTTAAACAATGTTTTCAGACGTTTTCATGAATTAGGTCCATCCGTTTTTTACTTGTAAAAGTGAAATATTCCCACGATTTCGGCCGGATGGCTAAAAAGAAAAAAAGTCATCAGAAATTTTAGCGGATGAAAAATGAAAATGGAAGTTTTCCTCCGCGAGGCATCAACCCCCAAAACTGAAATCCTGACGCCGCCACTGGCTTTAGCTGATGTCAGAAGTAAAAAATGCTTTGGTTTCTCCGCCCCAGACCTCGTTGGGGGTGCTTACGACGCTCCCCATATACCCCCTAGTCGGCATTGGCGTCGTGCCTTCGGCACTCGATCGAGGCTTCGCATTTTATGCGTTTAGGCCTGCAATAATAATTCTGAATTTCTGAGCACCCCCAGGAAAATGTTCTGGTTGCGTCCCTGTATGCCACCGGTCAGAGTTTGTGACCTTATTTCCGCCAAATCGCCAACATTAATTTTGACTGGTTTCCTAGCTCTTCTGATTTCCTTCTTTTTCGCACTTGCATGATTCAAGTTTCTAATTATTTTGTTAGTCGATGCAATGAGTAGGCCTAGTCTGGATGACCTGTGGCCAGTGACGGCGCCAGGATTTCAGTTGGGGGGGGGGCTGAATCTTCGCAGAGTAAATTTCATTTTCATCCGCCAAAATTTCTGACGACCTTTTTTAGGGGGCTTAGTCCCAGGATGTTTAGGGGAGCTAAGCCCCCCTCTAACCCCATGTCACCGCCACTGCCTGTGGCAAGAGTGATGATTGGTAGAAATGTATACCAGTGTCAAGTAGATTTGGCTTCTTACATTTTCGAATGTTGGTAGGCCTAATTGTCCTTCAGGTTTGGTGGATTTGATTTTAACCCAACCACTTATCTACACTCTAGCTTTTGGCCTCTATTATTGCCATACTGTACCCACAGCATATGCTGCCGAGTGAAAGAGACTGCACGCATTGACAACATCATGCTATGTAGTCTTTATGTGCAGGGGTGTAGCTAGGGAGTCTTTGGACTTGCAATGGCCACAGAGTGTTAATTTTGGCAATTTATTGGGAAGGGATTTGAACCCATGGCCCCTAAGTACGTTCGTGTGTCTTAACCTTAACCCTAGCAAATCAACGTTCATATGGTTTGACCGGTGACATGAAAATTACCCCCGGACAATTGCCCCCGGACAATTACCCCCAGGACAATTATCCCCCGGAACAATTACCCCGGACCCTCGGACAACTGCCCCCATGCCAATAACCCCGTACAATTACCCCCTCCCCCGTGCCAATAACCCCCGGACAATTACCCACCCCCATGACAATAACCCTAGCTTGCTATAAGTTAGTGTTAAACATTGACTATCTTTGTGGAGTTGCTCATAACCTTGCTTTTTAAGCTTAATGAACTCATTACACTATCACTAACATTTAAATTTTTTATTTAGCGTTTAAAACGTAGATGTTTTCTTGAACCTTTAGCACATACGTTTTTATGAACGTTTCACACGTAAGCTTAGAACAGATTTTAGATCTGACTTTATTTAATATTTAATATTTTTTAACGTTTAGCACTGTAACGGTCGGCCCTTCGGACGCCCCAAACTGCGCCCCACCACCGCTCTGTTGTGTGGCATTCAACCTATGGTCTAGAAGTTCAGAGCAATTGTAGTCGAAAGGGTTTACTCGGCTCAGCAGGGATCCAGCTTGCCCAGAGTTCACTTCTGCAGGATATGACCTTTCTCCTCTCTCATCAACCAGGGCCGAGGGAGGACATATGTCCGAGGCGCCTTGTCGGGCAGCAACAACACCGCTTTTCTGGTACTTGTCAGGGTCCACCTCCCACACAACAGAATTACAGGCACATCCTACAGAGAGCTCTGCCATCTGATCCTCTAGCCTTCTTATTTGTCTGGTCTGTCGCTCTATCTCTCTCTGGGTATTTTCTTCTAATTCTGTGTATCGTTTCTGACTTAGCTCAAGAGTATTCAAAAGCTTTTCTAATACCGGGGATGGGGCTACAACATGCTCGCCCTCCGTGCTCACAGAAGTTTCTGGTGTAGGACTCCTATCTTCACCCACGGGGCACCCGATGGTAAAAGGCTCCCTCACCTCTTCAGAATCAGGTGCAGACATTATTTGTACAGGTAATTCACTAGACTGTGCATTTAAAGTATTTAATTGCAGAAACCAACAGTCTTAACTACAGTACAAAATTATCGCTTCAACTGAAATTGCTCTACAGCCTAAGGAGAACAATCTCCTTAATTATCGTTCACTAGTATCGATTTAACTCTGAGTCTTTTCAGTTCTACATTTACTAGCAACTACCTCTGCTATACATTTCTAGCCTATTGTCAAACATTTAGCAATCTTGACACGTAGCATTTATCGCTCGGCAATTATTAACGCAATTTAATAATTTGAGGCCACAAGCTTCGATCCTACTTAGCAAAGTTTATACTTTCCTGCTCCCAAGAAATTCCTGATCCTCCCTGAGATAATTTCTTGTCAGTGATATATCTTTTCGGCCCGTTTTGCCTTCCAGATATCAATTTCACACACGAACATCAAATTTCGCCAGTTTCTCGGACGAAACTGCTCCAGCACTTCAACCGTGAGTTGCGCTGTCTCCGAGGACCCAGTGGCTATGCCAATTTCAATCGGAATACGTTTATTTCTCGATTTATGGCACATTTAACTTCCAAAATGTCGTTTTACTCTCAACAGGCCTCACTCCCTCAGATTTCAGTCGCCAACTGTCAAATTTTAGTTAGAACCGCGGCGAATGCCGCGTCGGTCTATTTTGGACCAATCAGAAGCCCTCAATCCTTCGCTTCTGACTATTCTGCATTTGCATATGCTAATTCGCAGCATAATAATGATCATTAGCGCGTTGCAGCACGAAATGCTATTTTTAGATACAGCACTCGATCCATGGCAGTGTTGCCAAAAAATATAGTAAGTAAGCCGGAAATCATATCTATATTAAAATAATTAATAGCGATTTCCTAAATCGCTACAGCACTAACCTAAAAACTTAGTTTTAGACTGAATAAACTCATCAACGCTAATTATCATTTTTTAACACTCAGTTGTCTCTAAGATAACTGGGATTATTGTCATGGGGGGGGTAATTATCCGGGGGTAATTGTCCAGAGGGGTAATTGTCACAGAACCGATTTGACCATTCCTCTAAGCTCTTATAGTGCGCTGAGCTCTCACACCTATGTATACAGTCTATATTTTACTTCCTTCTTTTCCGTCATCTCCGTTTGGGATCTTCGAGTCATCCCCGACTATACGCTTTCCTTCAAGCCGCAAAGATACGTCATCTCTTGTGCATGCTTGTTTCATCTAAAGGGAATCCAACCGCTGTCTACTCTTAGCTCAGCATGAGCATCACTGTAAACTCTTATACATTGCCTTGTTCTGATGTGGCTTGACTACTGAAACTACGCTACATAGCGTAGTTTCAGTAGTCAAGCCACAGGATGCAGAATTCTAGTTAGCAGGAAGACCATATTATGGTCTTCCTGCTAACTAGAATTCTGCATCAAGTGTTCCAGGTTAATTTGCAGTAGTTCTAGCACAGGCCCGTCTTCTGAACCACTTAAGGCCCCTGTCATGTTATGTTATGCTATGTTAAGCTGCAAGACTGAGTCTAGGTCTTTCTTACCAGGACCATATCACAGCTGCTCTTCATTTTCTGCTCTGGCTTCCTGTCTGTCAGCATATCCGCTTTAAACTTCAATGTGCACTTCTAAACTTGTAAGGAGGGCATTATCATAGCACAGTTATATAGAGTATAGACTAATAATATAGTAGGCTGCACCTCTGCATGAAATGGCCCAATGGGCTAGATAAACTATATGCAACTATAGAGTAAATAAATGAAATTCTGTACAAAGAAACCTGAATAAGGTCAAAACTGGTAAAGAGTATGTGGTTATTTTATAATTTATATACGTACCGGTACCACTGTTTTAAGAAGATGAATCTTAACTTCAAAGCGCCTACTTGTTCGGTGCCATGTGCTTTGCTTAAAGTAGCCTAGCTACTTCAATTTTTTTTGAGTGTTTGCAATATGATAGCAAAAATCAGTGAATAGTTGAACATGTTAGTTGCCTGATGATTAAAAAAGTGCTAGGCCCAATTAAAATTTGGAAGAGAAGTTGAAGTCCTATGCTTTGTCAAACCTTGCTTTATTTGCTGTCACTTGGATTGACTTAACCGACTTGTCTAAATACCATAAAGCAATTTACTATTTGTCGCGTGTCAATGATGCTAGCAATAATTATTATTAATGCAGGAAATAGCCGAAATAGTTTGCATAATTTAGCTTGTAGGTTTACAAACTTCAACTAAAGTTAATGTCGTTTCTTGGAGCATATTGGGCCCTATACACTTAGCCTAACCTCATTCAGTTTACACTTGTTTGCAGAAATGTCAAATAAATATTATTTACATACATAATTATGATTTTCTCATTGTTTTTGCTACATTATTGGGCTGGAGACTTTTGGAAATTCATTGAGCTTTATTCGGTTTTAAACTCTTTGTATGCTATTTGAGGCTTGTCTGCAAATAAGCTGGATTTTAGATTGAAATTTATTATCTTCATTAATGATGATGAGGAGGAGGAAGACGATGGCGTCGGCAACAATAATTA
>OX457038.1:65255181-65272681 GCA_949752735.1 Lumbricus terrestris
CGGTCTCTTGTCATTGGAAAATAGGTTCCTTAGTGGAGGGGAAACCAACCCGAGTTAAACTGCTCGCTCATAGTCGTGTCTTGAAGAACGACCGCTGTATTCTAAATAGCCTACAGAAGGTAGTGCATGGACCCAGATGGCATGCAGGCGATCCCGGGCAGGCCATCAGAGGCCACAGCAGAGCCGCAAGCCTCATGAAGGGTATCTGTGCGGTTCACAGAGGAGGATCCCAGCCGGAGACCAACTGCTACCCTGACCGGCTCGTCGTCAAGTCTGATCAGCACGATGTGATGTAGGGAGAGCCAGCAGCCAGTCGTCCGAGTACGGGACCGCTCTGAGGCGTGCCTGATGGAGTGGGTCCTGGAGATGTGGCTGCAGGTCAGAAATAGCGGTTTCTCCCTTTGTTGATTAAGTTTGGTCGGCAGAGAATGCATCACTTAGCATAATTGGCCCGAGTGAAAAAAGAACCTGAGGCTGAAGCCTAAAAGGCGAGAGTGCCAGCATGGTTACTGATCGAATCCCTAGTCCACCGGCTTTGATGGGCAGTGAGGCCATAAGCCATTGATCTTCTGACAGAGGCAGACCCAGCAAGCCGCGTTGAATTGAGCCAGATAGGCTACGGTTGGTCCTCACAGGTACAACAGCATAATGTATTAACGTGTGAAGAAGTCTAATTGGACTGTGCAAGTCTTAAGAGGATAGGGCCGTCATTACTAATTATTGTTATTTCTTATTCATTTTTTAAATTTTTATCATTTATTAATAATTATAATTATTATGAACATGTTATTAATTATAGCTATAATAATAGCAATGGTCCTGGGCACGACGTTAAACTGCATCCATCCTCTGCCACAGGGAGCCAGCAACTTCCCTGTGCCGGTCCTAAGCCCAGATAAAATGAGGAAGGTTTGCCAGATGGGTGGAGATACACTGGCAGTAAAAGACCAAGACCATTGAAATCCGCAAAAACCACGGCACAAGTGACAGAGCGACCCAGATGCTTCAAGGTGTCATGATGTGGAGCTGACATGCACAGGCCGGTCAGTACAGACCAGTGTAGAGAGTCGGGGGGAGAGAGCGTGGGACACATACGGGCATTGACCCAGGTTGTCCTTCTTGCCTCTCTCCCAATATTCTCTTCATCAGACAAGGTGGTCCAGCTGGTTCAAGATGTTAATGGTATGGACCTGCAGACCGGACAGGTTGAAGATGGGCAACATGACGCGAGACAGACTCAAACAGAGAGTGGCGCCGGACACCTACGGGCGTTTAGCCCAAGGATTTCGACGATGATAATAATAGCAATAATAATAATTATTATTATTTTAATGCTCTGATGTACTTTATTCCCCAGGGACTTGGAGATTGCTATTAGGCCTATTTCTAGAATAAACGTGAGGTGGGTCAGGCCTCGTCTTCAGGGTATGAGGCAAAAGTTAACTTGAAAGCGACCACGTTGCACCGTTGAATGCAGATGGACCGATGTTGAAAATCGTTATATTATTACTATTGATGATTATATAGTAATCAATCTCACTGTGCAAGTCTTAAGAGGATAGGGCAGTCATTGCTAATTATTATTTCTTATTCATTTTTTAAATTGATGTGCTTGTTGCTACATACGGACCAATAAAATTATTTGATTTGAAAAATAAAATAATTATGGCATATTGTGACAGTTCATGTAATGCAATAATGTAAACAGCAACTAAAAACTACTAACATTTTGTCAAGTTTTCTGTGGAGGGAATAGCATTTCTGGGGGAACTTTCTCCTCTGGGAGATGCTTATATTAAACGCTGATCAATAATGATAACTATTATCATTAGTACGATTTCTATAGTTATTATCACATTGGAAGACAATGCTTCTGTTTTCGCAGATTGCGTATACATTAAAAAAGCTCCCCAAAACATCAAATCAGCAATAAATACTTAAGCTGTTGCTGTTGCTAATGCAGGGACGAAAACGTTGGTGGTGGAGTGGCTTCAGGCAAATATTGAACTTCAGTCATCTCCAGAGGCAGCTGGGTTATCTGCAGAAGAGCTGTTGTGCTCGGCTAACACGAGCATTTTGTTGGTATCTGAAGTTGACAGCAGAGAATGCAGAGACCTTCTTATGACTGAGCTGAAGGAAATACTATCTGAAGTCTTTAGTCAACCAGAAGCTGTGATGTATCCTTTAGTATTGCAAAAATTACCTTGCTTGTCATAGCCAGTCATGCAACCAGTTTGTCAATTTTTTGTGTCTAACACCATTAGCGATCCTGTAATGGTGAGGCTGTAAGGACCATGTAATTTAAATGATAATAACACCTTATTAAATTAAACCCACCTAAAAAGTTAAATGATGACATACATATTTGTGCGCCCTGCCATCTCATAATAAAATTAAGTCATTATTACAACTTTTCGTTCCGCAACGTTCAGTGCTAAAAAATAGGGATTTTTCTCAAGAATTGATCATACGTGTATAAGTATAACAGGTACATAAATGCTATGTTGCTATTACTTTTGTACTTGTATTTTTCAATATTCATGTATCAGAAATTTTTCGGATTAAATCTAGGCATCGTTCATAGGAACATGCCCTCATATCATTATCGATTTTGTGAAGCTGTAGACTAGAACCCTCTTGCTTTTGGCTCTGTTGGAAATGAGCAAAGCATTGGACAGTCAAGGTGTAGCATCCTTCTAACATCCTTGACAAGGTGCTGCTGAAAGGTACTTAAAAGATGTATAAGCTTAACTATTCATACCATCATATGTAGGCTACTTACATGCATAAGTAACATGCACATTAGGGCATAGTGACCAGAAAGGCTTATGTTTGGCATATATTAATTTGTTGCTCCTATGCATATATAGTGTCTGGTATAGAAATTTTGTTTCTGACATGCTGCTTAACTTTGCCGCCATATGGCCCAGAAGTTATTCGAGTATACCGTACTACTATTGAGCATTGCATTAACACTGCTATTTTCTTATCTGAAGTTTTAATTAGGCTTAAAAGTAGGAATATTGTGAGCCACATTTTATGGCACAGCATGTGAATTTGCTTGGCCATTCCGACATCCATGAGCCACAAGCAAGGGGCCGTCCATAAATGACGTCACGCAATTTAGGGCGATCCCCTTTGACCCCTCGTCACACGTTAAAACAAAAGTCATATGATATCTAGCAATAGACAGTCACAAATCTTTATGGATGTGTGACCACTGACCTCTCCCCCTCCAGTTACATGACGTCATTTATGGACGGTCCCAAATGCATTATTCTAACTTAAAATATGGAATGAATTATTAAAATTGAGAGAAACTTGTTGTCCTTAATTACGCTTCACAAAATGTTCACATGCTAACAATGCGTTTCACTCACATTATATTGCACATGGGGACAATGAGTTCCAGTCTTCCAGATGAAATTTTAAAAGAAAACTTCACTTTATTCCTATACATTGTACAAGAAACAGGAATCCGTTACCACTTCAGCGGAAACAAACAGCTGTCAAAGAGACAACAATGGAGACAACGGGTGCAAAGAGTTCCGGTATCTATTCAGTTTAATTCTTTCGCATTACTGAGCCAGACTTTTTCTGCAACACTTATCTATTCAGTTTAATTCTTTCGCATTACTGAGCCAGACTTTTTCTGCAACACCGTACGTCTTTACAGTGTCAAGGTCCCAAATTACCCTTTATTAAAATCAGTGTATCAGATCACTACATAATACCGGTACATTGGTTAATATGACAATAATGATATTATATTATCTTTGATGTGAAAGCTTCCACTCTGCCGCCAATTGAGACCTGTTCCATTTTCTTGCACAGCTATTATACAGTGCCAAACATTTTCGATGACTGACCAAACGAAATGGAACGGAGAACTCCTTACAGTTGCGCCTCCCCATAGGCCATTCCTTTCCTTTCTATCAGTTGCTCAAGACTGCGGTCCTTCACGGTGACAGGACAATTACCCCTGGACAATTACCCCCCCCCCGGACAGTTAACCCCCGACAATTACCCCTGGACAATTACCTCCAGAACAATTACTCCCGGACCCCCAGGACAATTACCCCCCCGGACAACTACATCCCGTGCCAAATGCCCCCGGACAATTACCCCGTACCAATTACCCCCCGGACAATTACCCCCCCGCGCCAATAAAGAAGTCTATGTCGTGTTAAACGCAAGTTAGTGTTAAATGTTCAAGAAAAATATTAAATAAAATGCATTCTAAAAACGGTTGTAAGCTACTTGGAACGCCTGCCTAATAAAATATTTAAATGTTTATTTTTCCCTCTCTCAGATTTATAAAATTCCATCATGACTAGATATGGATAAATTAAGTAGACTGTGTGTATTGCATTGAATGGTCAGCTAAATATTATGCAAGAGCGCACAGGTAACGTATGCCTGAGAGCGAGAGAAACAGATACATAGAAAAAGACAGAGAGAGAAACAGAGCGCATGGCACGGAGTGGCAGTGCTAGAAGCAGGGATGTACGCAGATAGCTGAGAAATAATGGTAGTAGGAAGGAGTGTGTATAAGTGTGTACAATAAGTATTGTAGAGTGAGATAATGACGAAAGATGTGTATACCAAGCAAAGTTACTTTAGGGTAGGCTTTGGCAACGCTGAAGGTCTGACAAAATAATACCAAGACCATGACCATGAGAATGTTCGTTCTCTCACGCGTATACGAACAAGCTCACACGTACTGTGCCACAGGGGGTAGTTGTCAGGGGCGGGGGGGGGGGGTAATTGGCGCAGGGGACAGTTATCCAGGGGGTAATTGGCACGGGGTTAGTTGTCCGGGGGTGGTGGTGGGTAATTGTCCTGGAGGTAATTGTCCAGGGGTAATTGTCGGAGGGGGTAATTGTCCAGGGGGTAACTGCCCTAGAACCGTCCTTCACCTGGCCGGGTTGGGAGCACCTCTTAGTATAGACCTTTAAGGGTGCTATATAAATTCCAATTGGCTGATTGAAAAAGTATTTGTCTTACAGACTTGAACAATTTGCCAAAGTCAATGAAAGATTGGTCGGTGATAAACGTGGGTCAGTGGCTGGAAAAAATCGGATTGGATTCTGATGTTAGGGAACAATTTCGCCATGAAAAAATAACAGGGAAAGCACTACTACACATAACTGAAGCACAGCTTAAAGAATTATCAGCAGTTGCACTTGGAGATCGTGTAATTATACTTGTAGAGAGAGATCAGTACTTGGCAAACCCAGAGTCCTCATACAGAGAAACTCTTGATCTCTCATACAGAGAAACTCTTGATCTCTGCTTAAGTCCAGGTCAAGCAGCTTCACTAGGCCAGGTCGCCACTGCTAGTGCAAAAATTATTCACCCTGGAACAGAATTACCTGAAAATTTAGGTGATGTGCCTAAGCTGTTAAACATTGAACCTCCTCATGAAAAGATAGAGACTGCTGAAAAGGTAGTGGCTACAGATGAGCCAACGGCTGAAGTTTGTTCTGCAGGAGAAGTACCAGAAAATGTATCTATGTCAAAAGAAGCAAAACAAGTAGATCCAGTAAAATTGTCTTCTTCCAGTTCGGATAAAGAAGAAGACTTCAGTGCTTCTGAAACCAAAGAAGACAATAAATCAAAACAAAGCATTCCGTTCTCACAATCAACAAAAGAGGTTACCAAGACTAGGCCAAAAGAAGAAACACAATATATGTCAAAGCCAAATGAAGCCAGTGATATTTCTGAATTAGAAGAAGAGATTTTAACTAAATTTCAAAAACCTTCTGAAGTCCTTAGAACTTTTGGGAATCCAGCAGACAGTTCATTCAAGTACAAGAAACATGCAAGGTTGTCGTGCATTGAGACACGCTCTGGTGGTAATTTGTTGCAGCCAATACACAGATTTGTGATGCTGGAAATAGATACTATTGCTGGAAAGAGGGAGTTTGCAAATGAAGCAGTTTCTTTTGCATGTGCCTGTCTCAACGACCGAGCCAATGGAACTCTTCACTTTGGCATTGTCCCTGAACCCAGCAGTGGTTGTACAGTGCATGGACAGATAACTGGATTAATTCTGAAAAGGAAAATTGAGCAATATACTGATTTTCTCACGAAGGCATTCAAGAACTGTTTTTCTGAGGATCAACAAGACATATTGCAAAAGTGTGTCTGTCCTGCCGTGTTCGTCGAAGTTTTTTCTGATATAGGGACCTCAGAATTTGTTATTGAAATTGATGTGATACCAGAATACGTCACGTGCAAAGATAAAGCTTTTTTTGCAAGACTTTGCAAGGCAGAGAAAAATACTTATGAGGATTACATTATCTTTCAAATTCTAAATGGAAATGTAAGCCGGCTAACAACAGTACAACAAAATCAGTACATGGAAACTAAAAAGTATGTGGCCAATGAAAGAAAGAAGCAAGAAGAAAGTGCTGCTAGGAAGAAACTTAAACCAAGCGATAAATTATCCAAAAAGTTTCTTAGCATTCTTTGTGATGGCGAAGACACATTCCGAGGAGACCAGTATCGAATTCTAGTTATCAACAAACCAGATGAAGCAATGGATGCTGAGACCATGAAAGAAACATTTGCTTTCCTTGCTGATTTGGAATGGAAAGTTATTTTTGACTTTGATGCCGAAGCAAAAATCTGCAATGTTTTGCAAGAAGAAGAAAATGTCATGAAAATCATTATGTCTGATGTGTTCAGTCGACACAGTGAAAGTAATGCGAAGAAAAAAGATGATCTGAAGCAGACTCAGGAAGACATAAGAAATTCAGTTCAACCTTCTTGGATATTTGTGAATGGCTACAATCCACTTAATGATGAGTCTTTGTCTCCTCGAAACTGGAAAATGAACAAGTCAGATGGATTTAAGGAGGCAGTGAGATTTATTGGGCATCAGATTCCAGAAGGAAGAGCACTTGTTGTGTTTCTGTTACTTTCTAAAGACACCAGTGTAGTACTAGAAGCCGCTGAGGAATTCATAACATGGTTTCCTGACCAGTGGCTCTGTGTTGCAGAAGAGGAGGGCATAGGAAAACCTTGGATTGAAGAACTTCAGAGACGAAACTGTATAGACAGTGGAAATGACAGGGTTGTGTTTGGAATGCCATGGAGAAGGGTTCAGGATGCTGTAGCTAGCATCATTTCTTCAAGACGACGAAATTGCTGTGAAATTCCAACCTCAACTGGATCATTCGTAGTCTTGAAAAATAAAGTTATTAATGAATTAAGTGATCTTGATATTTTGGGTAGTTTTGAGTGTGACAATTCAGACATCAGAAATGATGCCATTGAATTGCGAAAGAGTGAAGCTGCACAAAAGCAAACATTCTTCCAGGGAAACGGCGTTTCTTGGTGGAACTTCTGGTTTCCAGGACAAGTCTGTGAAAGAGATATTCTTCATCGTTTAAGGAAAGCGGTTGAAAGTTCTCTTGATGGAATAGATGATGATGTTGGTAAAGTGATTTTGAGCCACCAACCAGGAGCTGGTGGTACCACAACGGCAAAGCACCTGCTTTGGGAACTTAGAAAAAGTTACAGATGCGCAATTGTTCAAACAATCAATGAAGGTCAGACAGCAGACCAGATATTAAATCTGTACCAGTACGAAGATAATGATCCAAGGCCTGTGCTCTTATTGCTGGATAATCCAGATGAAGAAAAAGCAAATTTGCTTGTTGCAGATGTCTCAGAAAAGGCCAAAAGTTTGACCAGGAAGGGGGATGATCAAGCGAAATGCGTGTGCGTTTTTCTCATTTGTATGCGTCATTCAAAGGTTGGTTCACAGTATGATCTAAAACAGTTAGCACTGAGACATCAGCTGACGCCTAAAGAACAAAACTGGTTTAAAGACATGCACAAAAAGTTGCTTTTTGAGCACAAGCGTGAGCCCAGTATCTTCACAGATCCTCAGCTGCTTATATCATTTAACATACTGAAAGAAAATTTTAACCAAGACTTTATTCGAAGAATGGTTAAATCGTTTCTTGACAACATAACTGATGAAAAAGAGAGGAGGCTGTTGAAATACATCAGTCTTATAAATACATTTGATTTAGAATGCCGTGCCTTACCAACTGCAGCTTTTGATGCTATAATGATAGACAATCTATGGGCAAAGAAAAGTCATCGGTGGGGCAAGAAAGCATACAGCAACAGATGGGAGACACATTTGAGTTCAGGTTTCCGGATTCTTGTTAATGAAGCGTCAAAGCCTAGCATTGGTCATATCCATGCACTCAGAGTTATAAACCAACTGTTATCAAATGAAATCTTGTCTGCACTCAGAGATTTAGACAATTCAAAGGTTCCAATAAGCGATATTGCACTTGATTTCTTTAGCTGTACCGACATATTTTATGCTGCTAGTAAAGCTAGAGATGATCTACTAGAAATAAGCAAAGACATACTTAAGCGCAGAGGACACCTGCCAAATGGAAAGCCAGAGACTCGCTTTGCACCACTGATTCAAACAGTTGTAACTTATGAAACAACTGAAAAAGCGAGTGAAATTCTGGAGGAAGGTCTCAAACTAACGAGTGACCCATTTATTGCACAGCAAATGGCACGCCTGTTTATTACGGTTCAGAATTGGCAGCAGGCTATCAAATATGCAGAGATGGCAACAGAGCAAAAACCAGACAATTCGTATCTTTGGGATACATGTGGAAGAATCTATGAAGGGCAACTTTTGGAGCAGTATAACAAGCTCCTTGTCAGTTCCCAGTCGCCATCCGCAGAAGAGTTTGTACCAATTATAAAAATTGCACTGAGTGGAATGGAGATGTTCACTAAGGTGCAGCAGACTAGCCAGTTCGAGAAGAAAGTGTCCGTAAACCAGGCTGGCTATTTTGGTGAGCTGCAGATGATTGTATGCTTGCTGGATTGTTTGACCTACCTTTTTAAAGACAAAGATAAACTTCGACATTTCATTCTACAAAGAGAATACATTCCTGAGGAATGCAGTTCACTAGTATGTTATGAAGGTACCAACTATATTGCAAGACTGAAACAGCTTAATATACAAGTTCAGATAGCAGTGAACAGGCTAGAAGATGAGTTATTTCAGTTAAAAGAAGAAGCTATTAATGAATTTCGTAGAAATCATGTTAGGTATCAAAGTGATAGCTTACTTCGCCTGAAAGAGAATCTAGATTCGTATTTTGGTGAAGATGGTGACAGTGTACCAGAATTTTTGGAAGAAAGAGAAAGGTGTGAATTCAGAAGACGTAGAATATTTCGATTAGCAGGTTTTAACCTTCGTAGCATATTTGACTTGCGCTGGAAAAGTGATGGCAGCAAAAAGTTGCAGCGAATCCAGGAACTGGCAAAGCAAAATGTGTCTTCTGAATATGTTGCAGTGACTGACTATCAGATGCTAATCAGCGTAACTCTGGCGCTAGCATCCATGGGTCAAGATTACCTCGGTAATTTCAATGAATATGACAGCTTGGTGAAGTGTAGCAGGAAGTTGTATGAATTACGAGACACTAGCTTTGTTGCTCGTCTAGAACCTTACTTATTCTATGTCATGTTCAACTGGCCAAAAGAAAATACAAGTGTCAGTCCAAAAGTTATCGAAAGTGCCATAAGAAACTGGAAAGATGCCTATTACTTAAAGTATCCTAGGCAGAAAGATGAAGGAAAGCCATACAGAAAAAGAGACAGCACTATATTTTTCTTAGCCAAAGGTCGTGATATGGAGTCCATTCTTTGCACATTCTTTGAGGAAAAAATAGGATCACGTAGCAATGACGCCAGAGTCCGAAGCACATTCTGGCGACAACAGTTTACAGTTGAGAAGCTTCAGAGATTTATTGGTGTATTAAGCAATGGTGGAAGTGAAGTCCAAGTACAGCTGCAATATGGACAAGGAAATAAAGCACACATTTCATTACCAACATCCTTTCCAATTCGAGAGCGTCAAATGTGGAACAAGCAAGTCTATTTTGTAATTGGTTTAAGTTGGATAGGACCAAAGGCTTTCGATGTAACTCTGGATGATCCCAGAATAACCACTGAACATGAAGTCCAAACACAGCGGTCAAGCAAAACTGTTCACACCAAAGAATTTCACCGAAGTGGGCGAAACACACAGGTAGATGAGGTCACTGAAGAAGAGTTTCGTCGTCAACTTAAAGCAATCGATGAGAAACTTGATGGCATACAAAGGTTAAAGGATAAGAAGAAGATCGGTGCTAAATTGGGTACTGGAGAGGTAAGAATGCAGTCTTTAAATTGTAAAATTTAATTCAAATGATACGCTACTACACTTCAATGGAATTTTATATATGCCTTCACTGTTATGTTTCTTTGCATTCCTGTTTGTACAGTATATACCATACCCTCCTATTATAAGCAAATGCATTACGCATAGGCCTACAGGCCCTACAATGTCTACAATCCCTACATAAGCAAAATAGCAAGTTGCACATGCGAGACTTTCATGTGTTTGGTGCATCATCAGATTTTGTTACTGTTGAGGATTACAAAAGTTGACAGTATTCATTAGTTTTGATTTGTTTAATTTAAATCATTATCAGGTTGTTTCACAGTTTGGTTTTCTGCCCGATTCTTACCTGGCACGGAAACACATGTGGACCAAACAACCTAACCTGGCTATTAAGCACTTGATTTGATATTGTGCCTGTGAGTAAGCTGTTCATGCTGATACAAATTTTGTGTGGTGCCCACTGAGATCCTTAAAGAGATTTACATTACATGGATGGATCCGATTTGACCAGGGTCTATGACAACAGAGGCCGTTACCCTGGACAGAAATTTGCTCGGCATATTACAGCACTTAAGAGCAATGTACTGAACCAGTTTGTTATTTACATTACATATTACTCAGTCTGGTTTAAATTTGCTTTCATTTGCATAGGAGCAACTGATGCACGAAGAAGACAATCTTAAGGAAGACAAAAGACAGCTTATTGAAAAGCGCCGGTCAATGATGCAATCAAGAATTCCCGAGTATTAACTAGTGAAACTCAGAAATTTTACTCTTACAAGCCTCTGTGAATATGCCTATGTTATTAACATCCCGCATTGCATATTTCAAGCTCTTGCAAAAACTGTAACCGTGACATATTGTGCTGCACAATGGCACGGTTACAATTTGTGCTTTACTCCCTCTTGCAAATCTATCTGAGGGCGCCCATGAAGGCAGCTCTAATAGAAGAGGATATGAAAGTAACGGATGCCTCCTGTTATACTGCAATGACTATACATAGTATACAATAAACTGAAGTTTGATTTTAGTCTTTCAGTTTTCTGTTTCTGCCTTTATTTTAAAGGTGTTATAGAGCATCAAATGGCTTATATAATTATACTGTACTTATTAAATGCATCACCCCAGTTCCAGTAGGCTTATGACTGTATCTGGATATGGCGTAATTGCAGAACACGGGACGCCAGTTTTTTTTTGTAAAAGTGTATTTTAGCATATTCTATTATTTCTAAATCGATATCGTGCATTTTAGCGTATTTATTTATTTAGCATGTGTATTTTCGTCTTTCGTTGATGAAATCGTTATAACGGTTCATGTTTCTATTGAAAAGTTAAAAACACAAATTTGAAGCGGATATTGGAAGTTGGATTGATGACAAACTTCCTGGTGAAATGAACGCTAGATTGAGGAAAGAACGCTTGAGAAATGAAAGCTACATTAAGGTAACTTGTGGCTGAAATATATGCTGAATTGATGAAATGAACACTTGAGAAATGGAAGCTTAATTGATGAAAAGAATGCTTGAGAAATACAAGTTGGATTGATGAAAATTATTTCCCTTAAATAGAAGCGGGTTGCTGAAAAGATAATTAATTAAATGATACCTGGGTTGATGGCAAATAATTATTTAAATAGAATTTGGTTGATGAAAAAAATAATTGTTGCTCCAACAGAAGCTGGATTAACAAACGAAAATGATGCATGCCAGGATAGAAGTCGGATTGATGAAAATACCTGCGTGAGTTCGAAAATCGCACCCAAACAATAAAATACGCTATTTTTATCTAAGATGTTTGGAATAAAATACGCCAAAATACTTTTACCGTTTTTTTCTGTTACTAAGAATATTTATATTTATTTGGTAAAATTTAAAATAGGAAATCCCATGTTAAATCGCTGCTCGCGCTCGACCGCCATTATTTACACACACAATTTTAACGTCGTGTGTGCCCGTGACGTCACGTCATTTGTGTGTAAATATGGCGACCGAGAGATAGTTGCGAATTTTAACATGGGATTTCCTATACATTTTATAAAATTAATATAAAATCGTAGGATCGACGCAGAGCTTAGGGAATAGGTGCGTTTTAGTGCACATGGTACCAGGTATCACCATGTACAGTTTGGTAAAATTTGGAGCAAGGCCCAGAATCTTCAATTATACCGAGAACATTTTAAAACCTGTTACATTTAATTATATTATTATAGGTATGTGCTTTTACTGTATGTTGCGAACGCTGAAGTAGTAAGCAGCACTTACATGCATATTTATTATATATATATATATAATCTTCGTTTATTGACATTCAATCTGACAAACCGCAGAACGATTACATGTACAAGTTATACGAAATACGGCCAGCTTCGCACGACACGCAGTTCGGCTACAACAGGTTCGGTAACTTAACACTAATGGCCTAAGTACTGGAACGCTCCTGATTCGGCCAAACCAGGAGTGGGAGGGGCTATCTTTATTTTTAGCAGAAACCCGAGTCAAGCAACACAACAGCAAAGCGCCAATGGCAGCTAACATAAATTTTAATAAATTAATGCCCTGAGCGAGGCTTGAACCCGGGTTGCGCGGATGACTCTCAGTTTAACGGCCAGCGCTCTCTCCACTGAGCTACGGGACCCCCCCCCAATCTATGCTTACATGTATGTTAGGGCTGCCAACCGTCCCGGATTCGCCGGGACAGTCCCGGAATCGACCCTGTGCGTCCCGTGTCCCGGATTGATATCAAATTGTCCCGGAATTTGGTCCAGATCGAGATCCACTTAGCACAATTATAATTTGAATTATTGTTCCTCCTGATTTTTGCTTACTAAACTCAGCCATTTGTACGATGATTTTTATGTTCTGCTCTCTATCAGACCTATACTATACAATATACATTACATTAATTGTTGGCTGAACATCGGGAGTTAAAGTCTTCAAAACTTTACAAATCACTGATACTCCGTTTTCGGTTTAGCACATTGTGTCCAGTTTTAATGTTTTTTGCGAGAGAGCATTATGAATGTTACTGTTCTCTAACAATCGCAATGGGGGACTCTGTGAGCAGTTCCTTTAAGTGAAAATAGATGTCGCCACTATGTATATTAGACCAGAAAGTTCTGTGGTTGTCGGTCTTGATTTCAGTATTTATGTTGTTATGATCGATTGCTTCGCGTTAGAATTAAAATTTAATTCCATCATGGATAATTACGCAAATTGGAAGAAATGTTGAAAGTGGAGTTGAGGCAAAGAGAAACCAAGAGTTCTGGAAGATAACACATGCTTCTTGAACGGTAAGATAACGAAATAACTAAACGCAACTGAGTTCACCCTATAACTATAAACCACTCATTCTGTGTGATTTAGGTAAACGTTCACCAAACTTTATGTAGCACCCCTTCAAGGTAACTACTCAGGAGTGTTCCCAAACCTAGCTGTAAAGGACAGTTTTAACGCCGCCATAAAACGCATATGATTAAACCCTAGGCTTGAGGTGTAAAGTCATTATATACTTGTGCCTCTGATGATTTGCATTTAGAGAAAGTCCTGTTTTGGTCTACTTCACATTATGGACAATTCACAAAATCACGAAATGTTTAAGTAATGAGTGCACTGAACGATTTCATTTGTCTGTCTGTAATCAATACACTAAGTACAGCGCCTTATGAGTATATATATAAAGTACTGATTTGCCTGTAATATTTACAGTCTATTGATGTTATATCTGTGTAAATAGTCATCTTATTGTATCCATAAATTTAAATAGCGTCTCTCACAATATTTGCGTCTAATTAAATTCTACTTGGAGGATACAATAATTTGGCATCAAATTGTTTACCTACAATCCTCAGCATCAGCAAATCTCCCTACCTTCAATCTCTAGTAACTCCATCAGTCATAAAAGTAGCAAGTACTGGTTTTTCTGCTGAGCCACAATGCAGAACAATTATGGGTTCACGTGCATTCCATGACCCTCTCCCCAGAGAATAGGATCAACTGCCACAAAGATTTTATACCTAAACGTGCTGTAATATGCGAAACAAATTTTTGCGAGGGCAACGGCCTCTGTTGTCAAAAGCCCACTGCAAACGCTGACCAACCGAAGCCCTCAAATCTGGATCCATCCAAACCTCAATTTAATGTTCTTCATGAAGCATCTACTGCATGTATTTCTCATTTGCTTTCAAGTACTTGGATGTCAGAAGCAGGTATCGCTGTAAAATGTCTGTTTCTTTTTACAGATTCCAGTTATTGAAGAGGATGCAGTGAACGCATACTTGATTCATTCCATCCACCTACCATCTCCAATCATGGCCTTGTCGTCGCATCCATCCCGTTCCTCTTCGAGGCACCGTCCTACTTCCTTAGACAAGGTCCATGACTGGTGGAGTCTTGACCGGGCAGCCTTAAAGTCTACGCTTCTCGATATCCCAGTCATCGCTGATGCATCGACCCTGGAGGACCTGCTGGTTGCCGACAACCATGACAGACCTCCCGACCCGGTTTCTTCCCACTCGCCAGGCTAAAGTCCAGCACCGCCCACTCTTCCCATGGTTTGACGTTAAGACACAATCTCCTGTGGATCATACCGCCTGGATCAAATCCGTCCGTAACATGCACCGGCGCTACCGAGGTAAGGAACGGGACCACTGAGAGGCCAGAATCACTGGAAACGCTGACCAACCGAAGCGGTTATGGGCGACTTTCAATGTCCTCCTTGGCCGTGGACAAGCTGACCATTCTTGGGATGTTACATCATTCACCGTGGATGACTATTTAACCTCATTCACTACCAAGGTGCATAACATCCGGAAGGATTTGCAAGGCCGCCGTAAGAACAGATTTGCACAAGCTTGCGCGGCAACTGATCTTACAGTTGCATTTCCATTCTGCAGCAACAGGACATGGAATGAAACATGAGTCAGTTGCCATAAACACTTTGAACAGTCATCCGGAAAATCTTGGAATGAAAACAAAAGATTGTGTAGTTTTCATTTCAGTTAGTCACCCATGGATACCTTTGCAGTTCTTCAGAATTTTGATCGATGCTGACCACTTCAAGTTAAGTGCCCTTTCAGTGCAACAGATCGCCCTATTTCTAACAGTTCTATTCACTTCCTTGAAGACAGTGATGGCCAAATTACATTGAGCAAGACACACAACTATTATTACCACGTTCAGCGTCAACTCTTCTGTACACTTTAATGGACACGAATTGTATTAGCGTTTTACATGATGCTGACTTCATTGTGGCAATGCTTTCAACACTAGAACATTTCTTTTATCGTTTAAAAAAAGCTTGCCTTAACAAGTTCTTTAGACTATTACACATTACACTTTGAAAACATATTTACTGGTAATGTAGGTCTGATAGTAATATCATAACCTGATTGTGCACTACATAGCAAGGTCAGATTCTAAGCATTTCGTAAACAATGTGACTGCGAAATTACATAGCATACATGTAACAAACCAATATTATATCTGATGGCAATTGTATTTCAGAATGGTTCATTGGTTGTGTTAAAATTTAGTGTGTTTTGCAAATACCAATATGAACTCTTTTGCTACTTACTTTGTGGTCATGTAAGATTGCTTTGCTTTGCATAACGTGGGAATATTAACCTGCACATTGAATGATGCAAACATGTCCTATAGATACAACAACATATATGTGGGGCGCAGTGGTGTAGTGGTGGCGTCGTTGCCTTGAAGCCGGAAGGTTCGAGGTTCGAATCCACTTCAAGTCACTGCGTAGGGACCTTGGGCAAGTCCTTCACTCGCAATTGCTTCGGCGTGAAACTCCAATGCAGTGTCCGCTCTGCAGTCGGGAGCGCCTGTGAGTAGATAGTTTGAAGGGGCGCTATAACAAGTGCGCATACAAACAAACAAATCCTTTATCTGTCATAATGGAGTTCCCTAAATCGCATAAACTGGGCAAGCCACTGTTCTACTATGTTTTTCGGTCACTTGTAGGTCCACCATGTATAGGTGATACAAATGACTCAAGACCTGATGGACGATGGTGTCGCACCAACCTATTAACATACTACGATTCTTATACGTTAAAAATTTTGCTTGTTGGGCTAAGGGGAGCTATGAGTTCTTAGACGGCATTCAATTTCATCTAATACGACACGTCATGAAGAGGCGCTATATAAATACTTGAACGAATGAACGTCTTTAGGAATTTTCCCCAGAAATCAGAAGGCATAAAAATTCACCAAATCGTGCGAGGGCCACATTTCAGTTCCCTACACTGAAGTGATATGAAGCAAATTCAAGTACAAAACACATTATCCATTTGACTTTCACACACACACACCAAACATCATGCCAAGTTCAAAGTTCGTGGTATATCTACAAAGTTTCATCAGAACCATAAAAATTTGATCCTCTACACATATATTTTCAACATCACTATTATGTATAAATGAAGCAATGAGATGCTGGCCTTAAACTTGCAAGCACGAACTGAACATATTTTCCCAGTCCTGTGTAAAAATTAACTGCCTTATCATTGTTACTAATTGACAAGACTGATTGATTTCCCAAAGTTTGGACAGATGCATGATCTGTTTGTATGGCTTCCTCCACTGTCTGAGTCTCTGCATCTGTCAGCGTTTGCTTCTGGAAAGTGTAGACTCTGAAACTACTCCGACTGCCCAACCAACAGTTAATTCATTATCCATATTCAGATTGTTGACTTTACTATCAGGAAATTCTGGTGATTGTTCCTCTTTTTTTTATTGCACCGAGTCTTTAGTCGTGTTGTCCGACACAAGGACTGGGCAGAAGGTTGCGGAGTCCAGGTAAACCGAATTGCGAACCGCTGATTGTCTCAACACTTTATAGTGATTTGTAACCTGCAAAATGACAGTAAAACATTTTCAAGTTTGTGCGGCAAACACCTGGAAATAGTGATGATAAATAGCATCAAGTGTTATAATACTTTTACACACTACATCATTGCCTCGTAATAATTATTTTAACATGGAAAAGACAGCCAAACATATATAAAGCTGTTCATACCACCACACCTGTAATAATAATGATGATAAATAATATTGACGTTTAATCACTGTATTATTCTTTAGTGGTTTCTAACTGAAAATAACAGCAAAGCAACTAAAAATGTGTTACCATCACACTTAGTAATAATGATAATAAAATTATTACTTTTATCTTTGATAGTTTTTACAACATATTTAAAAGCCCGGAAATATCTTGGAAACTATATCCGTTAGTCAATTAATCAATTCATTTATTATAACCATCAACC
>OX457038.1:65277681-65295181 GCA_949752735.1 Lumbricus terrestris
ATCCTCACCTTCTACCTGCTTCCCTTTTCTCCTTCCTTCCTTTCTTTATTTCCTATATTTCCTTCCTTCCTAGCATCCATCCTTCCTTCTTATCTTCCTTCCTTCCTTCCTTTATTTCTTTCCTTTATTTCTCTCCTTTGTTTCTTTCCTTTGTGTCTTTTCTCTATTTCATTCCTTCCGCCTTCCTACCTTCTTTCCTTCATGTCTTTTTCCTCTTCTTTTAGCCTTCTTTTCATCCCTACTTCCTTCCTATCTTCCTTCTCTCTCTGACTAGCTCCCTACCTCCTTCCCTCCTCCCTCATTCCGTCCGTTCGACACTCCCTCCTTCTTCCCTCCCTCCCTCCTTCCTCCCTTCCTCATTTCCTTCCTTCCTCCCTTCCTTCCTCCTTCCTTCCTTCATTCCTTCCTTCCTTCATTCTTTCCTTCCTTCCTTCCTGCCCAGTAGACAGCACTAAACTATTTTCTGCGTCTTGAACTTCGTTCGTCTGTAAAGAAGACTTTTCTCATTTCAACCAGAATCTGATACTCAACAATTATTGACGATATTCAATCCATCGAACGGAATGATGATGACTCTGAATAGACGTATAGAGTGCATACATGAATCGTGGCGAGAGAGGTAGACAGAGGTATGGATAAAGACAGACGGAAACGCAGAGAGATCTAGAGACAGACAGGCAGACAGAGACAGACATAGTGAGACAGAGACAGACATAGTGAGACAGAGCCATGGAGAGCGATAAATAGGGGTGAGTGGGATATAGAGAAAGTATTAGAGAGAGAAGAGAGGGAGACAGAGATATGGACAAGTATAGACAGACAGAGGAGAGAGAGAGAGAGAGAGAGAGAGTGTGTGTGTGTGTGTGTGTGTGTGTGTGTGTGTGTGTGTGTGTGTGTGTGTGTGTGTGTGTGTGTGTGTGTGTGTGTGTGTGTGTGTGAGTGAGTCAAGTAAAGAGACGACAGAGAGGGAGAGGGGAGAGGGCGAGTTAGAGGGGCTCTATTGTGGCGAACCAAGTCTGTGATTCCCGACTTGTTTAACTAAGACGCGGTGAAGATTTCGTTCGGATGAATGGCAAAGCCGTGGCTACCGGGTGAAAAACATGATCTCTTTATATGCGACGATGTCATCGGCAAAAGAAAAGTCGTCTGCAACGGTGAATTCCTTTGTTTCGTATTCAATATGAATCCGTGTATACATGTCACAATTGTCACATACACCATGGTATTATTTGCGTATAGTATTGCATATATCGGATGAACGTTGCACTGTGTTGCGTTGCACGCTACTCTCTTGCACTCCTGTCTCCTAAGTTCTTAGCGTGATGGCTGCTTGTGAATAAGTTGGTAGGCTACCCTGTATTTAGTCAGAAGAATTTTGCGAATTTCGATCACGAATGCGATGTGTATAGTTGGCTGAGTGCACTTTGACTCGTTTTTGATATATGATGCAACGCAGCCTATTATCTTTTTTTATATATTATTCACGCCTTTTCGGGTGCTATAGTCATCTCAAGTTCTCCAACCGAGTCATGTTCCAACGCTGCACAGCGTCTCTGGAATGATCTACCTCTTGGATTCCGCACTTTTTGTCTCCTCCGCCATCATTAGGCTACCATGCTGTTATACACACAATCACCTTCCTCGGGATCCTTTATCCGTCACTCCTCGGGCTCTCCACTCGAAACTGAAGCGTCTCACCTCTTCAAGAACTCTCACCTGCCTCACCTGATCCTCCATCATCATCCATCCAACACTCGACTTAGCATCTAATCTCTCACCCTGACCCTCTGGAAACCGAACTCAGACCTCCTCCTTCTTCGGACTATTCTTTGGACAATCCCTCCATCTTACTTATGTGTATTGCATTGCATTGTATCGAATCGTATAGGGAGAGATGGAGACTGAGATAAATGCGGAGAGGAAGATAGAGAGGTACAACGGTTGATAGAGATGCGGAGAGAGACAAGGGCTGAAAGAGATGTACGTGTTTCCGTTATAGCGAACGAGAACTACGAATACAATGACGAGAATACAACAATGTGTTGGTCAGTGGCGGTGCCAGGATTTCAGTTTTGGGGGGCTGAAGGAGGAAATATTACATTTTCATCCGCCAAAATTTATAACGACCTTTTTAGTCATCCGGTCTAAAATCGTGAAAATATTTCAGTTTGACATGTAAAAAAACCCTGATGGCCTTTTAAGGGGCTTAGCCTTTAATAGGGGGGGGGCTTATCCCTCCCTAGTCCCCAGGGCCGTCTTATGGTCATCGTAGGCCCTAGGCACTTTTGCATATTAATCTATTCGTAGGCCCCTAGGGTCTATTCAACTCAACTCTGTATTAATTCAAATTGCGACACATTTGCATTAGGCCTATCTCTTAAAATTATGCTGAACCATGTTTTGTGAACGCATTCAGTTTTTATTTTAAATCTCAATCTACTTTTTGTAATATTTATTTTCGATATCCGCTAAATGTAATATTTCCGATTTTCGACTTTCTGTTAGCGGCGTTTCGGTCTAAGTTCTAATGAAAAATCGCCATCGCTTTTTAAATTTTAATTTGTTAAATTTTTAATACAAATTTCTAAAAAAACATGTCTGATGGTTATAAGAGGAAACACGAGTCTGGATTGGAGAAACCTGGGAGGAGAAACCAATAAATCTGTAGCTGAAATGATTAGATCACAAATGGCTGACAAGCTGGTCTCCAGTTTTCCAAATGTCAATATTTCTTTTCGAATTTGACTTGACTTACTTGACTTATGGCTTTGACGATGCTTTCGCACGTGACAGCCGCCCAGCTATGGAAAATCTCCACTTCTCTCTTTCTTGGGCTTTGTGTGTAGCCTCTTGTATGGACCAACCCATATCCAGACAGTCCTCTCGTATCATGTCGAACCATCTCTTCTTTGGTCTTCCCTTTTTTCTTTTTCCATGCACATATCCGTTGACAGCAATCTTTGGATATCTCTCGTCCCGCATTCTGGTTACATGGCCAAAGTAGCGTAGCCGTTTGCTCTGAATTTTGTGTATTATGTCATGCAGAATATTCAGTCTGTTGTATATCTCTGTATTCCTTATTCTATCCCTTCTCGTGACACCTTCTATCTTTCTTAGGCACGTCATTTCAAACACCCTCAGCCGCTGCTTCTGTGCTTCCCTTAGTGTCCAAGTCTCCGAATTGTACAGCAATGCACTCAGCACCAATGTCTCATACATCTGAACTTTTGTGGCTTTTCCTATTTCCTTCGAGCTCCAAACCTTACCCAGCACCTGTAGTATTCCTCTGGCTATCCCAATTCTTCTGTCCACATCTTTTTCAGATTCTCCATTTGTGCTAATGGTTCCCCCCAGATACACGAAGCTCTCCGCCTGTTCTAGTTGGTGTCCATCTGCTTCTAACTGAAATTTGATGTTGCCCCTTCCAAGGAACTGGCTTTCCGTTTTTAATTTCGAATTTATCTTTATATTTTTGGAGCAAGTTGTGAAGGTGAACGTTCTTTTTCGAAGCTGAAAATTATCAAAATTACCTTCGGTCAACGATGGGACAGGCACGATTATCTTCCCTTGCATTACTTTCAATTGAAAATGACTTAATGCGAGAAATGACATTTGAATACATTAACCTACATGTATAAGCGATTTCGCGAATGCAAAGAGCCGCAAAGTTAACATAAGCTCTTATAGCTTAGCCAATGTTACTGTTTCATTAGCCAACTCTAGCCTTAAAAAAGTTAGCTCGTTAAAATTAAATTTGCAAGTTTTCGTTTTCTGTTTGCTTTTCCCGGTCATTGACCAATCACTGCATTTATTTTTTAATATATTTTTTAGGATTTCGTAGGCCCCTGGTAAGTTCGTAGGCCCTAGGCACAGTGCCTACTGTGCCTACTGGATAAGACGGCCCTGCTAGTCCCTAGCCCCACCTAGCGCCGCCACTGGTTGGCGTATCGCATTTCATTAAATTCGTGTTAAGCTGTGATGCATTATCTATTGTAATATTACGTCACGGTGGTGAGTATATTTTGCTGCGTTTTCTGCGTCTATACTCACCCTTCTTCCAGCCTCGTTGTTGTGAAGATTCATAAGCATCCGTGCCAGTTCACTGGAGTGTCTTGGATAGTTCTTCTCCCTCTCTCGAACGTCGACGAAGCCCTGCGTGAACTTGTATCCGTAGTCGGCATTGTCTCCACATCCGCCCCAGATCCAGTCACGGTTCAGTTCCTTCGGACGCGGTCGACGACTGCAGCCGCAGGACCCCAGCTCTCCCTCTCGACACGCTCGACTGACTGCATGGACGACGCCAGCTGCCAGGATGGCATGCGTGAAGGCAGTCTCCGCGCTGCCTACAAAGACAAAACGAGACAACGAGGTGAACAACAAAGACAACCTAAGAATAGGACAGAATAACAAAGACGAACAGCAGGAATCATACACCGAAGAACAATGAGACAATCAGACACGAACAACGGGATAAGAGATGGGACAACAAAAGATATTTATGTTCAGCAAAAAAAAAACGAATTAGGCCAACATGACAAGTAAAGATAACACAAGGCAACAAGACAAGGCCGTAGCTATGGAGGGGTGTTTAAATACTCCCGAAATGAAACAATGTAAAACTGAAATAATGCATTTACTACCGCATGATGTAAAAACTATAGTGTGTAATGTAACCGCGAGCAGAAAGCAGTCGAAAATCGCGGAAAATATTGCTTTTTTGCACTGTCGTGAACGTAATACGAGCGAAAAAGGTTATAGAGAAGCAGGCGATGACTAAAAAAGGTCGTCAGGAAATTTCGCCCAAGAGAAAAAGTCGGGAAACACTCCCCGAAATAAAATTCTGGCTACGGCCTTGCAATAAGATGACAAAGACAGCATTAGCTAATGCATTTTCAGTTATATATTCAGCTATAGGCATGAGTGACTATGAAATCTGCTGGCATCTATCATAGTTTTTAAATGTATGCGTTATCATTTCATTCAATGCAAAGCATGTGCGCGTGTCAGGTGCAAATAAAGACTATATACTTACTTACTCACTCACTCACTCACTCACTCACTCACTCACTCACTCACTTACTCACTTACTTACTTACTTATTTACTTATTTACTCAGTACTTTTCTCCTGGAGATGATGCAGCACCGCATCCAATTGATATAGCGCCACAATATTCGACCTACCGATGTCTGTGACGGTTCCGAACGGCGACGTGTCGTTGACGGTGGAACAGTTCCATCGTCGAGAGCGGAACTGCCATTGACACTCGTCAAGACCGATCTTCGCTCCGACGCTGATGACCGGCATGTGGTCCTGGTAGAGCTGGCAGAACCTCACCTGCCCGGTGGACAGGCCGCGAACACTCTGGCAGGCTGGTCTCGAACTGCCGAGAACGAAGAGCTGTGGGTTCTGCCAGACATCTCTGCCCTGCAGACCAAGGTTCCTGGAAAGCGAATGAGAATGTCGTCAGTAGAGGAAGAAGAGAAAATAGTTGGTGGAGGAGGAATTTAAGAAGGAGGATGAGGAATAAGAAAGGAAGAGGAGGATAGAGGTGAAGAATAAGAAGAAAAACGAAGAAGAAAAGAAGAAGGAAAACGACAAATTAGATGAAGAAAAGCAATAAGAAGAATTAGAGGACGAAGCAAGAATGAAGATGCGGAGGAGGAGGTGGACGAGAAGAACAATGAGGAGAATTAGGCCTTCGAGGACGGGGGGGAAGATGTGTAACCCGGCGTTGCCCGGGAAATTTAGGGTTTTAAACACTACTCCACTGTGGTACCCAACGTTGACCGCTAAATTTAGGGTTTTCGCCAACCCTCTAGCCCACCCCGCTTCCTCAAAAAGCCAAACGCGTACGTAACCCGCCCCTGCGAGGCGCTACGGAAATTATTACTGGGCGGGTATGACGTCATGCGGCGTAGACTCTTGACTAAAAGCGTTAGTGTGATCAATCACTGATGAAATCTGTCTTAAAACGCTAATAACTTTTGTTTTAAACTGAATTAAAACCTGAAAATAGTTGCGAAGACCTTATAATTTGGGTAAGAATCGATTGCAAATTTTTTTTAAACCGACGCTGTTTCATTTCCGAGCCTATTCTGCAGGGGAGAGTCAAAAAGCGAACAAACAAATAAACAAACATATGGAAAGTGTTTCGGAATTATAATATAGATTGTCTCTTCTTCCTTGTGTCGTTATACTTTTTCCACATCCTCGTCATTTGCAACAACTAACGGAGGATTAAGGAAAATTTAGCCCTCTACTGAGTTTCACCCCATAGCTCTGTCTGTCTGTCTGTCTGTCTGTCTGTCTGTCTGTCTGTCTATGTCATTGTCTATGTCTAGGTCTCTCTCTCTCACTCTCTCTCCCCTCTCTCTCTCTCTCTCTCTCTCTCTCTCTCTCTCTCTCTCTCTCTCTCTCTCTCTCTCTCTCTCTCTCTCACCCACTCCCTCTCTTTTCCTCTCTCCCCTCATCCCATCTCGCCTCCCTACTCCCTCTCCCTTTGCAGAGTTGCCCGTGAAGAGGCGTTTGATTTAACAACGTGTAGGTGATTTTCTTCGTTCAACCATTGGTTGTGCCAAAGTCTCAGCGCCGTCCGCCTCATTATGCCGGATTCGTAAGCCACGGCACAGTCGCCTGGATTAGTCCCAACACACGGACTATTCTTCGACGACGAATAGGCCGCAGGACTATTCGTCGATGACGAAGACAACGAAGACGACGGTGTCAAAGGCCGACTGTCTGTCGATAAAGAATCAGAAGCGCAGTTTGACAATGTTGACTTTCGCCGCTGTCGTCCTGACATCTAGCGGGTCAAGTTGAAGGCTGGTAGCAGCAGTCGTAGATTTGTTAAGTTTACATTCCGTTGGAATTTCAAGCGATTCAAGTGTTATTAACAGACACTAGGTGGAAGTGGAGGAGGAGGGATGGGAGGGTGAGGGTGAATAAAAAAGAGAAGGAGGACAAGGAAGAAGACTATGATGATGTCACATCATCGTCTTCATCTTGCCATCTTGTCATATTAGAGAGTAGAGAGTAATGATAGACACAAAGGAGAGAAAGAGATAGGAGAGAGAGACAGAAAAAGAAACAAAGACAGACACTGACACAGAGAGAGACAGGGGGAGAGACAAAGAGAGACAAAAATAGACAAAGAGAGAGAACAAGAGAGAGAGAGACAGAGAGAGCGAGGGGGAGAGAGAGAGACAGACAGACAGACAGACAGACAGAGAGAGAGAGAGAGAGAGAGACGCACATGCGAATCTACATGTATAGGTGTGATGCATTTGTTTTGCTTTAAGAGTGCAAAAATGAGCTCAACAAATTAACAAATTTAACAAAAGAGACAGAAGGCGTTGATAAGTTGATAGAAGGATCGGTGGCTCGTATAATATGTAATTCGTTTGGTGTGTGTGTGTGTGTGTGTGTGTGTGTGTGTGTGTGTGTGTGTGTGTGTGTGTGTGTGTGTGCGCGTGTGAATGTCATTTGTGTGGAAGCCTACGCAATGACTATGACGATGACGATGCTGATGATGACGATGTCGACGACGACGATGATGATGATGATGACGATAATTATGATGGTGATGGTGATGGTGATGGTGATGATGATGATGATGATGATGATGATGATGATGATGATGATGATGATGATGATGATGATGATGATGATGATGATGATGATGATGATGATGATGATGATGATGATGATGACGACGACGATGATGATGATGATGACGATAATTATGCGGGCTCGCTTGACTATTAAGCAGCGCCGTGCTTTCTCAGTCGTGGGGCCTACTGTCTGGAACGACCTCCCGGTCACGCTTCGCTCTCTACTTGTGGTCCATCCGGCTAGGTTCTACAAGTCGCTCAAGTCTTTTTTCGTTGTTCGTGGTTGGGCTGGGAGCGCCTCTGAGTAGTTTCTTGAAGGGGCGCTATATAAATGCTCTGAATGAATGAATGAATGAATGAATGAATGAATGAATGATGGTGATGGTGATGATGATGAACACGACGACGACGACAACGACGACGATGATGATGATGATGATGATGATGATGATGATGATGATGATGATGATGATGATGATGATGACGACGACGACGACGACGACGACGATGACGGTGATGATGATGGTGATGATACATACAGCGAGAGATGAGCTGGTGCATGGTGAGATAGGCGAGCTGGTGCATGGTGAGATAGGCAGGCACGCAGACAGATCATTGAGAGAGGCTGAATCTGCAGCGGAAGCCAGGAGGGAGCGATGGAAGGAGGGAGGTTTCAGGCACCGGTCGATCACGGAAGGTGCAATGTACTGCCTTGCTTTAACAGCACCATATATATATATATATATATATATATATATATATATATATATATATATATATATATATATATATAAACCAAACTGTCAATGATGCACAAAAGAGGAAGGTGGAAGGAGAAAGAAAGAGGTGTGTGTGTGTTTGTGTGTGTGACAGACAGACAGACAGTCAGACAGACAGAGTGATGGACAGACACGGCGAGAGACGGCGACAGAGAGAGAAACAGAAATAGGGAGGGAGGGTGGGTGAAGGCGTGGTGGCTATGCGGTGAATGGGTGGGAAGGTGTGCTGTGCTTCAGGTCCAAGTTATTTCTGCTTCATTGTGTAAATAGTTGAAGAGCGACTGAGAAAAAACAGAGGCCTCACACTCGCACAATAAGGGACAAACTACTGTAGAGACTACAGATAGCAAATCGACTGCTAATATCCTACACAATTTATAGCCGTACAAAGGTTCACGCATCCATTCATGCATTCGCTGGCATGCAGGGGCGTCCTCAGAGTTAGCAAAGGGAGCATTTACTGCCCCCTGGTTTTTGCACGTTTCTCAAAAATTTTGTTTCTTTTTCGAACGACGTGTAGCCTATGTTTATTGTAACACGATTATCAATGCGATAAAACACTTAGGCTATAAGGAGATCCTTCGTCATTACTTATTGCGACAGTTGTTACGTGTTCAACAGTTCATGAATAGTGTGTATGTGTGTATTTACAGTTTAACGTCACTGTGTGGTAACAAAGACCATTAGTGACGCCCTCCTCCTTTATCCAGGCTTGGGACTGGCACTGGCAGAGTGCAACCAGTGGCGGAGTTCATGAATAGCTATGAGTCATTTGATGATATATATCCGTGCTAATTCACAGATGATATTCAGCAGCTTGGCATGGTGACATTTAAACAATTTTAAACAGAGGAATTCCTAATAACCAACGTTAAGTTGTTTCACGTTCTTGAACCCGCACATATGGGGCAAGAGGGGACACTGCAGCATGGCTCGGGTAGCCCCTTGGAAAATTGACACCTTCTTGTATCCATATCCTACTACTTTTGGTTCTAAGCTAACTTTTACACAGTGAAGCACTAATAAACCAAGGTAATATACATGCATAGTTCACTAATTCAGTGTTAACGATTTTAATTTAACCGCAGGAACTGAGAAGAAGAAAAGGCTGGAAGCCTCATGATAATTTTGACAGCTAGCCTACATTACTCAGATTAGTCTGGCAACTTGATAAGTCAGCCCCAAACAGTGGATTAATAAATGATAATAGCATTAATACGGTCTATGTCGCGATGGGTATACGTGAGATTAACATGCAAAACGGAAAATAACACCTTCGGCCAGCTATCGGAGATATGTTCAATGTGAACTTTCCAAATCAGAAATTTGTTCGCATGGACAGAAAGTTAATTGTGTGATTTTAGGTTTATTGAAATTGTCCATAGAGATTGTTAAATTTAGGCCTATACTCCAAGAATAGGTTTATGATTAGAACAAAACAAGATATGTATACGGCTTGTTTTATTAAGATACAAGGATATCCTATCAACCAGAAACCAATCAACAAGAGATATCTAGATTCATCGACTAAAAAACTGTATCATAATTATGATAATGTAATTTATTGGAGGAAAAACAATTAATAGCATCAACAGCATATAGCGCAAACACCCGCAGTAATGGGGATGGTAATTAGCAAATTCATCTATCCATCCGTCCATTATTTTATCCATCCATCAATCCAGTCGTTCATTCATCCATCCATTCATCCATCCATCCATCTATCCATCCATCTATCTTTCATTCATTCCATCTATCCATCTCTCATCCATCCATCCATCCATCCATCCATCCAACGATCCTTCCTTCCTTCCGTCAATCCATCTATCCATCCATTCAATCTTTCAACCGTCAGTTCATTAACATTCTGAAGCACTGTCCTGCTGTTTCTTCCAGATGTTGCCATGGTAACTGCGTACGCAACCAGCGGCAGATGCAGCAACGAGAAGAGATGAACTGATTAAGACTTCAGTTCCACTCGTCTACCAACTTAACGCAATCTCTCTCTCACTCACTCACTCACTCACTCACTCACTCACTCACTCACTCACTCATTCACTCACTCATTCACTCACTCACTCACTCATTCACTCTCTCTCTCTCTCTCTCTCTCTCTCTCTCTCTCTCTCTCTCTCTCTCTCTCTCTCTCTCTCTCTCTCTCTCTCTCTCTCTCTCTCTCTCTCTCTCTCTCTCTTTCTCTCTCTCTCTCTCTCTCTCTCTCTCTTTCTCTCTATCTCTCTGTGTCTTTTTCTGTCTGTGTATCCTTACGTCTGTTTAACAATACCTGTTCAACTATCTCTGTCTGTTTGTCTGTCTGCCTCTCCCTCTCTGTATAAGTGTAACTGTCTCTATATATCTGTCTATCTTTTCCATTCACTTAACACACTAAACCACAACTTGTGAAAGTTAATCAAGGCGTTCTTTCTCCTTATAGTCCCTCTCTCCCTCCCTACTTCCCTCTCTCAATCGATCTATCTCCCACAGGCAAACACATTTTCCTCTTCCGCCCATGCATCTATCGACTTCAGTATACAGATAATATAGTATCAATTACATTCATTGTACCCATTGATTGCACAATCACACGCATACACGTGCATACACACACAAACAAATTCACACGAACACACACACAATCACACACAAACAAACACACAAGCACACACACACAAACTCGCAAACTCACAAGCGCAAATGACTCAGGAATTGGTAAACACATACATATATTATAAGAGCATGTCTATTGTTCATTTATATACACTAAGACTATGCTATATAGTTTACATACATATTCAGGCATGCATGTTTCATGGATGTTGCGAAGAGTTCAAGGGTCAGTCGTGTTATTCATGACAAACGAACACCCGTCCACGTTTGCTTATATACACTGTGAGCCATAAAAAACCGTGCCAATTTATTTTTAGCTATATCTCGGTCGATATTTTAACAATTTTATATCTTTTTGTGTCGTTTGAAAGAAAAATTAAATCTCTACGATTTACTTATTTACTTGCGCGATGACGTCATATCCGTTTCGCAGCATAATGTAAATAAAGTTGATGGTTGAAAATTTGAGTTAAAATTTTAAAATGTTGAGCTTTGATGATAAAATTTTAATTAAAAATCTGCGGGAATGCAAAAATTATTCTTCTAGACGATTAATTAAGGAGTTTCCGAACAAGAATTGGAAAAGAAAAACATTAGATGACTTTCTGCGAAAGTTGAGAACTACCGGTTCAGTTGAACGCGCTGCGGGAAGTGGTCGGCCAAAATCGTCGCGAACTGAAGATAATATCGCCGCTGTCAATGAATTGGTTCAGAGCCAGGAAGACAAGCCTAAAACACATCTTTCAACCAGACAAATCGCGAGAGAGCTGAATCTTACACAAACGACGGTCAGACGCATTATTCATAACGATTTGGAACGGAAATGCTTATGGAACAGCGCGTGTACCAAAAGCGCATTCAGAACACTGATGAACTTCGGCAGTGTCTCGTATCCGTCTGGAACGATCTGGAACAACATCTTATTGACACTGCAATTGATCAGTGGCGACGTCGCTTGGCAAAATGTGTACGTGAAAAAGGAAGTCCTTTTGAACACAAACTTTAAACAAATAAAGGCACTGAAAAATTGTTTGCATTTAAGTAGTAAAAATGCAGCATTGATCGATTCTCACGTGTTTTTTTAGTGTCTTCAGTTTCGCAAGACAAGTTTAACATGCATGTAGGATGAAATCGATAATGTTTATTTCTGCTCTTTAGAGTATTGATTCCTGTTTAAAATAATGCAAAAAGTGTAAAATTCGATAAAGAAATGACAGAGATATAGCTAAACATAAAGTGGCACGGTTTTTTATGGCTCACAGTGTATATACCAAACGATGTATAATTAAACGACCACCATACATTTATATTTGCACACGCATACGTATATAATAAATATATAATTATTAATTATATATATATATATCTCTGTGTACATATGGAAGCATGAATGATCATTAACATTAATTCTGTCAAATTACAGTTTATATATACATTATATAGTTATACAGTGTCCACTGTATACACTCTACCTCTGCAGTGAATGTTTACATCCGGAGTAACCCTAATTTTGTGACCCATTGACGCATGCGCCTGGACCATGCATGAGTCTTGGGCGGATAGAATGGAGGGACAATGCTCGACCGCAACAGGTCAGAGGTTATCAGCTGCTCCAGCAGCTGTCGCGTGGGACGATACGTGGACTTCTGCTTACATGCATACATATATATATATACATATAGGCCTATATATTTGTATATGTATATACATATACGGAGATCCGAGAACTATTTAGGACAGATGCATGGAAGAAGGTTACTGCATGACCTCGGTCAGGTCATCGAGCATGCGCCCTGTGTGCCAGAGTTTAACGACACTGGGTCATATCAACCATGATTAGTGTCACCCTCCTCTGTTCTCCATACTTGGGACTGGCACTGCATATTACGAGCAGTGGCGGAGTTTGTGCCGGAAAGCACAGGTTAGCACTCTTATAGGGTCACTGCAGTACGCAATATATGTATGTATGTATGTATGTATGTATGTATGTATGTATGTATGTATGTGTGCGTGATTGCGTGCATCAATGCATGTATGTATGAATGTATGTATGTATGTATGTGTATGCATGTATATACATGTATGTTTGTTTGCATGTATGAATGTATGTATGACATTGTATGTATGTATGTATGTATGTATGTATGTATGTATGTATGTATGTATGTATGTATGTATGTATGCATGTATGTATGTATGTATGTATGTATGTATGTACGTATGTATGTATGTATGTATGTATGTATGTATGTATATATATATGTATGTATGTATGTGTATTACACATGTATGTATGTATGTATATACATACTTACATACATACATGCATACATACACACACATACATACAAAGTGTGTATGTATGTATGTATGTATGTATGTATGTATGTATGTATGTATGTATGTATGTATGTATGTATGTATGTATGTATGTATGTATGTATGTATGTATGTATGTATGTATGTATGTATGTATATATATATATGTATGTATGTATGTATGTGTATTACACATGTATGTATGTATGTATATACATACTTACATACATACATGCATACATACACACACATACATACAAAGTGTGTATGTATGTATGTATGTATGTATGTATGTATGTATGTATGTATGTATGTATGTATGTATGTATGTATGTATGTATGTATGTATGTATGTATGTATGTATGTGTATGTATGTATGTATGTATGTGTATGTATGTATGTATATACATACTTACATACATACATGCATACACACATACATACACAGTGTGTATGTATGTATGTATGTATGTATGTATGTATGTATGTATGTATGTATGTATGTATGTATGTATGTATGTATGTATGCATGTATGTATGCATGTATGTATGCATGCGTATATGTATGTATGTATGTATGTATGCATGCGTGCATGTATGTATGTATGTATGTATAAATGTACGTACGTACAGGGTGGGCCATAAAACAAGACCCCCTACGGTTTTCTCAAAATATCTTGACCGGAAGTAAGAATTTCGAAATGAATTTTTACAGGCTTAAAAACAATTCATATTTACAAAGGAAACCGGATTTCATCAAAATATTTCAAACAGAACTAAAGTTATATCACTTTTAGTGAGACCATGCACCTATATACTGTTTTTTGAACATGCAAAAACGTAACGCAGCAAAAAGTAACAAAAACGATTTTATTAAGACATCTCTCAAATAACTATTTTAACTGTTATCAAATGAACTTTAGAGTGCTTCCCAACTGGTGTTACATGTGCCCACCACCAGTGCTCAAACTTGTAATGAGTGTCTTTGTAAAGTTCGTGCATGATTGCCTTGTTGATGTGTTCCAAAGGTAAAATAAATGTAATCGCATATTTATATAGCGGCTGTGTTATGGCTTCGACCCTGAGGGTGAGATCCTTCACCACCGCTAGGTAAATCTTCCCATAATTATCAACTCCAATGCGACGATCAATTATCTTATCGCTTTTGGTTTTAGTTGGAGATTGTGATGTTTCTCCAACATAGCTCACCGGAATTGATTATCAATCTGTTGTATTAAAATCCGGAGATTTGAAACCATTGGCTTTCTCAATGAAACCAGAACCATTCACAACTTAGTCGTGTTAATAATTGTATACGTATGTAGTCGTATAGCCTACAATATAGGCCTAATAGCTAACAAAGGAGGCGACGCAGCCGAACGTGTAGACTGCATCGTCTCCGCATGCAACAGCAGCAGAAGACCCAAAGATGAATTGAATGGAAAACGTTTTTAATACTTTTTCTTGCATGCGGACGATTAGAGTTTCCCATAGTATTAAATTAAACACTCGCGAATGATCCTCCTCGATCCATTCGATGGGACATAATAGACAATTATACGTGACTTGAAGAAGTTGAAGTTGGGCAATTCAAGTCTGTCGATCAGCAAGATACTTAGCGTGCGGTGGCGGGGACGACTGCGACTACGACGCCGTCTCTCGAGGCTGCCGCTCAAGCGACGACGGAATTGGCGACATTCACCGTCTAACCATGAGCCGAACGCGTGTCTAATATCTTGAGTGGCTGCAGCAGCGATTATATCTTATGTTTTTGCAAGGCTTTTTATGTGGTTATTTATCTGTTTGTTATGCATGTGTACGTAATTATGAATGCGTGTGTGTATGAAATTTTATTGCATAATTTTTTATGTGGCCACTTTTTATGGCGCCTTTTCAGTGTCTCACAGTCACAAGGGCAATGCATACTTGCGTAGGCTTTAGGCCTATATTGTTGGTATATGCCGTTTCTGTTAATCCCATGGTTTGTCGGTCCCATCATGAATTAAGATGCCATTTACGACCAAATTGTATCCGACTCTATACGCAGGCATGCCTGATTCTAATCACAGCTGTTGCAATTCTTGTCGGCATATAGGCCTACAATTATGTCGTATAAATTATACACTCTTAAAACGAAGCAGTTCTTATAAGTAAGTTTGTCATTCTACAATTAAATGCGCAATTTTAACAAAATCAAATCATTCGTAGTATGCCACCATGCATGCAAATTGAGTACATACCTAAGAGTATATATGCCATGCATATACTTGGTAAGTTCGCTATTTCATCAAACATGCCATAATATGTCATTTTCAAAGTATGCCATCCCCACGTATATAATTATTATAACATAAAATTATAATATACGATGCGATGATGATGTCTCGTTTCTTACCACCAGGTGTCTTTCGTCGAAAACGCTTCCTTCTGCAAGACGAAAATGATGACGATGATGATGAAGCTGACTGGTAACATGCTCAGCATCCGCTGCTGCTGCTGCTGGTGATGTTGGTGATGGTGATGATGTTGGTGACGGTGCATGTGACGATGAAAAAGATGCTGAGACGGAATTAATTTGGATGCTGTGGTTCTCTGCATCGCCATCGTTTCACAGTTGCTGCTGCTGCATCATCCAACTCGTCCTTCTTCTCTCGTCATCATTTGAGGATCGAGATTTCCTCCTAATTCCTTTCGTCTTCCTCTGCGTGTCGTCTTTCCTTCAGTTTTTATTCCTCCTTTTCAGTCTCCTCCTCTTTTTCTAATTTTTGTCCACGAAATTCGATTTGAATTTTACTGACTGCATCCATTGAGGTCATCGAAGAAACGCAACAAAACTTCTACATGCACTAAATCGATGCAAAGTCACCATGTATGGGGACTTTGCACTTAATCCAGTCTCACCACATGAGATACTTGACACTGAATGGTGGTTTCAATCTCACAAAGTTAATTAGTTGCTGTTAAGCATGCACTGCAGATATTCTCTATGATTTGAATCGTTTTCCCGGTCGCGTTTCCAGCTTCCTTCTGAATTAAAAAAACCCCAGTTAATTCTTTCGCCTTAAATAGAGATCTCCATGCACAGTCTTTAACATGGCTGCGGTTTTTTTTCAAACTCTGAAGTTCCAACCCGAAGATGCTCTTCAGTTTCCGTTCAACGACCCAGAATGGATTTGTTTCCCAGGGGAAAACGTCCTTGAGAACTTACTATAGCCTATACTCCTATCTCGCGTTTATAATCTTATAAAAAAATCCGACCCACTTAGAAGAGTTTGTCATTGAGATATAATACGCGTTGCTGTGCTTCCACTTGACGTGTTCAGACCGGCGTGTAACCGATGCTATCGACGACAGGCGCCGCCACAGACCATTGCAAGATGGATATCAGATGCAGTTACCAATCGGTAACAAGCGGAAGTCGCCGCCAGGTGGCCTCTGTTGATGTTAGACGGAGGAGGTGGAGGAGAAGGAGCGGCGTTTGAAACCTGATCTTCCCTGCAGATCGGTCGATTTGGAAGAGGAGATGGAAGAGGAATTAGAGGTGGAAGAGGACGAGGAGGAAGAGAGGAGATGGCGGAAGATGCCGTCCATGATCGCCCGCTGTTAAATCTCTTTGTGTTCTTGATGCGCCTTTTCAGGTGTAGCCTCTGATCTGATGGAGAACAGAGAAAAACGCAATTCAATTTGGTTGAGAAAACTATAAGCTAGCCTATATACTATTAGGCTCTCTCTGTCTCTGCTTCTGTCTCTGTATCTGTCTCTGTCTCTACATGTCTCTGTCTCTTTCTTTCTCTGTCTCTGTATCTGTCTCTGACTCTCTCTCTGCCTCTGTCTGTCTGTCTGTCTCTCTCTGTCTGTCTCTCTCTCTCTCTTTCTCTCTCTGTTTGTCTGTCTCTCTCTGTCTTTTTCTGTGTCTCTCTGTGTGTTTCTGTGTGTTTCTCACTGCATGTCTCTGTATGTCTGTCTGTCTGTTTGTCTGTCTCTGTGTCCCTGTTTCTTTCTTTGTATACCCACACTTTCTTGTATCCTCTTATTCCACCCCTCCTTCTCATCCTCCTCGTTGTTCTCCTCATCATCCATCCTCATCCCATTCTCTTCTTTCCATGTTCCTCGATCATCATGTCTTCCTTATCCCACCCCAACCATTTATCCTCATTCTTAATTCTGTTTTTTCTCTATTTC